>JAYKKI010000014.1:9167500-9877500 GCA_039881145.1 Druceiella hillmani
GACCTTCACTGTTAATAAAAAGCGTTTATGGATTAAAAATCAGTTATTATATTTTGCTAGCATTTACATGTAGCGCTGGCATAGCTGTGACTTTATTGTATATGACTATTTGCACAACTTTTTGATAACAAAATGTAATAAAACAAATTTTGCGCGCTAGCAGTTTCTGAGTAAAATTGGGATAGTATAATAAAATATACAAAAACCTCAAAAGTTGTCACTTCCCCTGCCAATTCTCTTTCAATTATTTCCTGTGTCAACGCAGCTTTACTTTCCATAAATTGTTTTTGATCTGGGTATTCGTTTAATACTTTATCTAACCATTTTACACTTTCATGCAGGTCACCTAATAGGTAAAAATCAAATAAATTATATCGTTAAATAGGTATTAATATTCTGAATATAAGTAATGATCGTTCGATTTTATATTAATTTGTATTAATACATAGTAAAAACAAGTAGTTTATCTTTACGTTCGTTAAAATATAAGCAACGTTTTTCTCTTTGTATAGTCTATTAAAATTCAAAAGTTATTTAGTAAAATTTGCTTCATTTATTTTTAAGACATATTTTAATATAATTATGAGAGATTTTTTGAAACTCGATTTATAAACAATTATTCAAGTGCTATTTATTAATCAAATTAAAGAGAAAGTTCTGAACTCACGTCCGTTTTCCTGTTCTTCTAATGCGGTACGAACATGGATATATGCAAAAGAGCAATTGAGTGAATTGTGTAAAATTTGATAGATTAGACAAAAGAAGGAAAAAGAAAGTCAGCGAAAACACAAAAATTATAGATGGTCTGAATCATTCTCAAAGACTGAAATTGAAATATTCTGGACACATGGCAAGAACCAAAGAGAATAACAAAAAATGGACCAAAAGAGTGAAAATTTAAAATGGACCAATCGGCAAAGGAAAGTAGGAAGATCGCTAGAAAGATAAACACATGAGATTATAAAAATGGCGGGATATAACTAGAGAGAAAAGATACTTTAAAGGTAATTGATAAAGTAGATAACCGATGAAAGAAATATTTATGCCAGAACAAATTAATTGACAAATCATCATTTTTATAGAAAATAAATTCATGATAATGACAATGAGTGTCGTTTCTTTTTATTAGCTTAGTCACAAAACACTCAATCACACCTGAAGGTTAGTTTAGCAAAGAAGAATAAAATATTGAGTTTGCTTCTTTGGCAGTAAGAAACAGGAAAGAACTGGTATAGGGATGTAACCTGTAGAAGTATTTATAATTGTAAATTTAAAAATTTTCTAAAGAAGAAAAAAGCATTTTGAGAAGGCGTGAGTCTCTCGTCGGAGGTAAGTTTCTTGTTACTTAGTGAAATTCCTAACTTGTTCCTGAGCCCTCTGACCTTTACTGGATTTCCCCCGACTTTCCCGAATGATGAGTTATTAATCAGTTATTCACTAGGTAACCAGGATTGTAATATGGTATTTAAAAGTAAAATTGTACTTAGTTTATCTGATGTTAAAGTGTATACATTCAAATGAACAAATAAAACTAGGTAGAAATCTATTTCATTAACTGACCCAACGTATTATCAACCAAAAATTCATGCATGTGTTTATTCCACGGGTCTTAGTTCTTATTTATTATTTTGCAACAGAAATAAATTTTGTCAGATTTGTAATAGAAATAAATTTGTGAAACAGTTCTGCAGGATCGAATATATATAAATTGTTAATTATTTCTGAGACTGTGTACATGTTTTCTTACATCGATTTTTTTTTTATTTCTGGGAAACATTTTTGAGAACGAACCTCGTAAATGATATTAAATAATATTATATTTTGACCATTTTTAGCAAATATGCTACATATTTGTTTTATTTCCTCTTTTATACATGAGTAGAAATATATACGTGTTATTAATATGAATCCATACTTCAACACCGTTTACAGTATGTGGTTAAAGTGTTGATAGATAGTAAATTCTATAAATATTTTATTTCGTATTTATTACTAGTTTGCACCTATTGCTGGTTTATAATATTTTTGTTTCAAAGTAATGCTTAAGTAGGATATTGGTTGATATTACAGATATTATCTGTACTGTTCAAACACATTCACTGAAGGGTCTTTAATAAATCATAATTAAAAACTTTGGTAGTTTAGAAGCTACGACAAAGGATACAGAATTTGTATATATTTATATGTGGAACTTTTCATCATCCTTCACTGTGCGAAAGTTATTAAAGAGTGGTCTAAAGAAAAGGCCCCTTACCAAAAATTTTAATAAAAATAAGACAATGTATGAATAACACTGATAAAGATGTGATAGAATTATAATTTAATACTAAATTACACATCTTAATATGTAGCAAATAAAGTTGGATGATTTTGCATTAATAGTAGAAGACTTATTTGAGTTATACCAAGAAAAATAAATTTTAAGATCTGAACTCTCAAATATTATGATGTTTGGAACAGTAGATTAGATTTGTAAATAAAAATAAACAAACGGCTCTTACTCAATTCATAATTATTGACTGCGATTATTTGCAGCATGTATTGTCTCGCAATGGAAGTGGCATTTTCGGCATCGAGTCTATTTAATGTTTCCATGAACCATTGGTTGGAATAATAATGGTGACCATTGGTGCTTAACATTCTGCCGAGTTCAAAACAGTCATTTGCTGACATTGGTAAACTGAAAAACAAACATTTTTTCATGTTGTTTTATTATGCTAACTTAACTTGTCTATTTTAAAACGAATGTCATTATTAAAGAATTAATCTTTTTACCAACACAGACGCATTTATCGGATTCTCAATGAAACATTACTGATCACTTTCCGCGATGTCATTCTCTCTTTTTAAGTCAAAAAAACTTCAAGTTTTTTCCGCTATGCTTATTGTTCAGAAAAATTTTAAAATTATAATATTCCAGCAGTGGATTCTGCTCGAACAGTAATTGATTACATGACACAGTCATGTACTTAAGTAGTAGTAATATCAAAAAGTTTCCGGCCTGAGCTATGCGAAATTATGGTAAATAAAAATAGTAAATATTACTTTTTAAAATTGTTTCTATTCATTTCAACTTATATTATAATACTTTATTAATATATTTGTTACTTTAAAAGTTTCGTTCCGCTCTGACTCCAAAGTTCCCTCTTCAAAAAGCATTAAGAGAACCAACTCTAGTTTATCATCCTTGTTAAATTTCTTTGTTCTCAAAACAGATTTTAATTTGGAGAATAAACAATACTTACTTCTTGTTAGGTCAAAGTTAGAGGCAAAATATAGAGATCTATAAACCCAAATTCAGGGATATTAGCATAACTAATAATACAGGTGCGTATGAGTGTGTTTTTGTGCAACAATAATACACTGCCAACAGCTGCTTTCGACGCTTTCATTTGATATCATTTCTCAACTCGTACATAGTGAAGCGATAAATGGTACATTTTAAAATCAAAATATGATATTCCTTTAGAATCCTAAAAATCTACTGACGTATTTTTTGAGTTATACATTTTTGGGGCTAGATGAGCTCGAATAACTCTCCGGCTATTGATGGTTTTTTCTGCCTAAGATCATAATCGCGAGGGAACTAAACTTGGAGCAAATAGGCAAAAACTCATATCAACATTTCATATATTGGTTGTTTAGAACAGCCGAAAAAGTGTCAATAATCGTGTAGAAAACTCAACGTATTTTTTTCGATAGGATACTCACTGCTAATTCTTTAGACTTTAAAAACCCTTATATTTCCATTCATTTCATATTTTCTCAGAGAATGGCATCTGGTAACCCTCGTCCGTCTTCAATAATTTTTTGCTTTAATGAAACTCTTGCACCTTTTCTCTTCGACAATCGATAAGCAAAAATTTCCTTAAAATCAGCGTTGTTTGATTGCCACTCGTGATTTTCCCTCTTTGATAACGAATTCAATCAGTGAATGGTAGTCAGTTCCAAGCTTTTAATTTTTTACTGCATTTGCTCAATCGGTAATATGTTACAATTTAAATCAAATGACTGCCTAGTATATTTGCAAATATCCAACTTAAGTTTTTCTCAAAGACGGTATTGGACCAGCACAATTTTCAAGTTTTCAAATTAAATTGTTTTTTCACCTCGAAAATTTGCCTTTTCGACAAAAGTTTAAAAATTCTAGAAACGTCTTCTCTTGCGAATAATTTTTTGAGCTAGTCCTATCTAGTGTAAAGATAAAAATTAAAGAATATAGTCACCTGTTATTATCTTCACTTAGTTTACCTTCAGCCAAATAAGTTGCGTTTAGTTGATAAGTATCCTGTAAGCGAACAATACTTTCACTGGCACCAACGAAATCCTCATCAGTTGGATACGGCATGGAGGTGACTTCCTTTTTCTTACCGAATATATCTGAAATCATTTAAACTTTAGATATGCATTTTACATACCTTCATTGAAAAAGCATATCGTATAAATAGATTTGGCAAATTTGAGTATGTTTTCATGATATATCACAAAGGAAAGTATAGAATACCTTGCTGATAAATTTCAAAAGGCACGAAATTTGAGGTTTTAATTCGTCATAAATAATATCAAAAGGCAATTCTATAGAAGACGAGCTAATTTTAACGATGAGTGGAAATAAAAAATTTGGTCAAAAATTAAAAAGTAATTAAGGATAATAAAATCTTTAATGTAATTCGAAATATAACATAATCCTTATAGGAAATGAAAATAGAAGAAATAAAAATTAAATCTGTTAAATAAAACATATTTGCATACAAAATGGAAAATATTAAACAACGTACATATTCACTCATTCAAGTCATTAGCAAAAACAATTAACCAGATAAAAATTTTAATAAGTCTTATTTCACCATTGTATTCGAATGATACTGCTAATTTTCACAGAGCACTTCGAGCTTTTTCTAATCAAAATCTACAATCATTCGTAAGTTAACTAATAACATCAATGCTTACCTAACTTATCTATTATAAAGCGAATGTCCACGGTTAATCTTTTTATCAACACGAACGCATTTATCGGATTTTCGACGTAGCCTTGCTGATCAGTTTCAGCGATATCATGCTCTCTCTTCATGTCACTACGAAGTCTAGAAAATAGGGAAGATAATTGAAACTAAGTTTATAATAACCTTTTAGTTTTTGACTGGTACGGTCATGGTTGTTGTTCAGAGGGATTTCAGATCATTTTCATAACCAATGACCTTTTTAAACAAAACATAGAAAAATATTGAGGTGCATTCCCTTCTATAAAAGCTATCATGAGGAGATATGGCCTGTTCTCATGTTTATTGGTATTTCCTTATTAAAACTTAAAGGTGATAGAAACAATTACTAAGTGACTAAATTAATTAGATCAAATTTCGTTGAAGACCGTAAAGGGTATGCTCTTTACGGTCCGACTTTCTCTTTTGGTCCTTTCTGTTAACATAGGTCAACGCAATGCCAACTAAGAAAATTTAAATATAAAATTATAGTTTAGAATGAAATAATAGAACTAAAATGGGGACGAGACATATGCGAAAAATTCTATTCCGTTGATGGACTACAAAATATATTAAAGCATTTAGATGGAACATTACGGACTGATATTGCACAGCAAAAGATATATTTGACATATATCTTTCGCTTATTTTTTATTACTTTGCATCAAATAGTCATTAAATAGTAGGGAACAGATAAATCCTAACGAACCCAATGAGCATTTTAATGGGTTCCACGAGTCGATTTACAAGAAATATTTTTAACGAAATGGCTTTCATTACTTTGGCTTTTGTACTGTTATTGAATTGTAAGATAAAAATATTAATTAACAATTAGATAAAAAACGACTTTTCGCAAATTAAAGAATCTTCTTTGTCGGTTCTCGAGAGACACTGCAATATCTTAATTAAATAACGTAAAATTGATCATCGGTGTTCTAAAATATCGCTGTATGATGCTCTGTATCGCAGAAAAAAATTTAAGATTATATATAGATTTCTTACGTTGTGTTCTTTAGGTATAAATTACAATATTTGAGTATCTATCATTAGCTTTGCTTATTTTAGGTCTCCTTTGCGAGGTTGGAAAATTGAGAGTATAATTTTAATAGTAAAACAAGAAGGTAAGCTGATGACGTGTCCAATCGACTGCGAATTATTTTATACCTAATCTGGGGAAATTTTGTAATAATTCGATATATTTATAATGAAATGTACGAGTATGAAGACAAATATTAATATGTAGCTATATGTCCTGTATACATTTTCACTCTATGTCTTTTTTTTCCACTATTTTATACAGAAAGAAATAACAAGCAGCTTAGTGCGTGATGCGGAACTAATATTTCTAAGCGATCAACGACTAAATATTTTTAATCATTGATCTTATTTTATTAAATACAAATTACGTTAAACACACTATATGAGTACAATAAGAAAATACACAATAAGGAAAATGGTTTACTTCCTGAGAAAATCGAAAAACTCGTTTCGCCTTGAAAGGAAGGCATTAATATTATCAATAATTGTCTTCTGAGTTTCAAGCAGTTCAAATATGCTATCGGTGGCTGAGAAGAATTCACAGTTTATGGCAACTGGAATAACGGTAACGGTGAACAGCATCAGAACAAACTTCGTATCATTCCACAACATTGTTCGCAAAGATGTAAGCAAAATCTGCAAAACAATGCAATGAAAAATTATTTAAAAAAAGAGTCATTTCGTTCTGCACTAAATATAAAATAATAGTCTTTAACCTATTTATTTAGGTATCGTTAGTTATAAATATGTCATTTAAAATTCCTTAGGCAACATATACCTGCATTGCTTATTTCTTTTATCCGCCAGATTTCCTTTTGCCGATTTAGGTCAATCATACTTTACCATTCATCGGAAAAGTCGTGTGTTGATATATTATTTTAATAATTACAATTTCTAAAGAAATGTAAATAATAATCATTTACGCATGTACCCCATGTACCATAGGGATAAATTAATATATAAAACCGCGAAATAAATGTCGTTACCCGTTGTCGTTACCTTTTTTAAAGTATATTCAATTTGTATAGAGTCAGGTCCGTTTTGGTCGTTATCTTTGCGTAGAGGAAGATCTACATATAAATGATTTTACATAAATGATAGTTGTTGAAAATGTGAAAATTTTAAAGGAATTAATATTGAGACAGAATAATAGTGTTAAATGTTTGGACATACATTTAAAAAGGAAATGTGGACTACCGAGAAGGATAAAGGTCAATTTAATAATTAAGATGTCATATAAAGAGTTATTGAAATATAAAGAGTTATTGAAATATAAAGAGTTATTGAAATATAATGCAAAATAAGTGGAATAAAGGAAAATATCAGGACCTGGATACTCATGACCTTGACATATTACCGCTTGACCATCGCTGTTTATTCGTAAGCATGGACAACACGAAATAATTCTCTCAATGTTACGTTATTGGCCAGAGATATGGAATTGTACTTTAACAAATTTAATTTAACTTTAATAAAATATATATGACGCGGCCATTTAGCTTAATTAGGCGTTAAAAGCCAAATACGTTAACTAAACGGTGCCACTCAATCTTCGGTGTATATGACATTCAGCCGACTGAGTGAGCGATTGGTGAATTTGGTGTTTTATTAAATAAATAAAGAAACATATGAAAAGTCAAATGACACCGCATTTTGTATTTAAATACTCGACAGTTGCTATCGTTTCACTCTTTTTTACACGGACAATTTAAATAATATTTTATTAAATTGATTTATTATTTAAAAAAGAAAATCCATGCAACAAACTTACCGTACACACGATCATCTAAGAGAATTGTGAAGTGTTGCAGTGTGTTTATCATTCGATTTGCAGTGCGACATTTTTAAGCTTACGGTCGACAATTCACGACATAAACATTGCTGTGGCAACAACAATGTGGCGAAGAAATGTGCAAACAACGCCAGTGTGATGAACGGGTGAAAAGTAAATTTTGTACCGGGTATTCGTAACTAAGAATTTTTTTAAAGGAATTAATTGTAGCTTTTTGTAGTATTAAACAGTGGAGTAAATACAGTCAAAACCTTAGTTTCCTGTTATTGTATATTTTATTTACAAAAATATGTTCAACTGTTTATATATTACTGTGTATGTTCATTAACTGCATAACTTAATTTATTATTTATACTTTAAAATTTGGTGTTCATTTCTGAGATGCGATTTAAAATTGGAATAATGCCAATATGGAAAGCGAAACAAATTAATTTGTTTCTCCAACAAAAATGCATTCGTGTAAACAAACATTTAATTACACTTTATATTTGGGATCTAACTTAAATACATACATTAGGAAATCTGACGTATTCCATGAAAACTAATGATTTCTTTTAATGTGAATTGAAATAAATGCATGCGACTACAGTGTAGCAAGAATCAAGACTATTGAAGATGTATCTATGTGCGTATATATATATATATATATATATATATATATAAATATATATATATATATATATAAATATATACATATATATATATATATATATATTATATATATATATATATATATATATATATATATATATATATATATATATATATGTCTATCCCCCGTAACCGAGTTCAAATTGGTGATAGTATTTTGGTGAAAGCTAAATACAAGACTAACTCAGCCACTTACACTTTCGTAGCAAAACTCAAGGAGAACTTGACGGCTTATATCTCACCTTACAGCTTACACTCTCACATTTACAGCTAACTTTTTAAATATTGGTCAATCATATATAAATAATATGCAGGTACATACTATGTAATTCATTTAAATAAATAACAATAATAATTTATAATTACACCATAATAAACGATATTTTGTTTTATCAACAGAAAATAAGTACATACATTCATACGTAAAGTATTTTATGCACGATCCTATCGTTTATTTGTACTTTCATCAAATTTATGGGTACATGATATTAGCATTCGAGATAATGCAATAAAAGTAATTAGCAGAAAAAATTAAATATTTTGACTTGTAAAAATTAAAGAAGAAAATAAGTGGATTGAGAAACTGGAAAATTGCACATAATTCATTTGCATACATTTTTTCCTTATACTAGAAACTTACTGGCAGACGTCGCGTGCACAATGGAGAAAATGACTGTCGTCTTAAAACTGGTGCTTTGATTATGTTGGTTAACAGCACAGTTTCCAGAAGTCATTAATTTGTTTTATAACCATAAATTATTTAAAACACACGTTATAACTTGAGTAATAATTCAAGTGGAAGCACTCCTTATGCGAAATCGTACGAATATTTATATTATTATATTTATATTATGTAGTACGAGGTTGGTTGATTCAATGTAAAATTATGTTTTTGTTACATTTAAACGGGTGTAATTCACACATTGCCTCATTTAGATAAAAGTTTTCACCGGCCTTATTCTAGACCACTCGTTTTATTTTTCCATATTAATTCAAGAAATTCTTACTTAATGGATGTAATATATTGATAAATTAATTATGAATGCTACTATAAAAGAAAATTGCAATAGAACTTTTGCTACATATGTGACTCATTTTGCATTATATTATATATTGGGTTTTATATATTGTTACCCCCAATTAGCCACGACCAAAAATAAGAGCATACATTGGAATAAGTGAAAAAAATATATCAAAATCGATTCAGTGTCTGTCTTAAACTTGCTAACCGTCAAGTACAAACTGTAAAATTGACATTAAAAACGAGAACTTGCATTAAAAATGGAAAACTGACTTTAAAAACGAGAAATGGTAAATTACTTGAAATTGTGTAGTATTGTGTATCCTATAGGAAAATCACAAAACACATATATATCCTTTATGGGTGCGTATGACTTCTTTCATGGCTGTTCCATCATTCATAGCTCTTTTGCTCAGAAAATAGAAAATTTTACGTGGGTAGGCAAATAATTTGAAATCGTAATTGGATTCCTCAACCCGTATATTTCGCAAAAGTAAGAAAATGTAATATATTTGTCTGAGTATTTCATAATCAATTCCAATCAATTATATTTCAACCAAAAGACGAAGTTATAACGATTTCAAAATTAATTTTTAATAAATTAAAATTAGTTTTACATTTTTTAATAAGGTATTGTTGAAAACATTCATTGAAAATATGAAACTGATGTGTTTTTTCGTTCATTTCATAAAATTGTATAAGTTAAGCAAGAAGGATGGATCACTAGAAGTTATTAGAAAATTTATGGAAAACTGTAGCGATGATCTTAGATCTCATAGTTTTTGAGAAATTAGTTTTCATTTTCACGCCAAGCAAGTTAAAATCAAAATGCTCGTAACCTTTAACTTTTACAAGTACAAAAAGAACTTTGTCGGTGATCCTCGTAGCGTAAATTTTTTTATTTGTTTTACTTAGAAGGAAAAATGACATAAGAATAAAGACGAAATTATATTGGTTTTTGTAAAGGACAAATGAGTTTGATTTCATTACAAACCTCATTTATTTTCGGATCACCCATTACGTCTGGCAGCAATAAGGAATTGACGTCAACGCGCGCAAAAATACGCAGGAGTTATCATTCTCTAAATTTGTATTTACATCGAGTTCCAAGTTTCATTAAGGTTTGTTTGAGTAACAAGCAAGGCATAATTGTCCAGACGAGGATAGATATATATTTTCCCTTTTTTTTTGTTTAATCAAAAATGCTTCTTTTATTTCCAAAAATAAATAAATACTTAAAATTACTAAACTCCCTATTTATTACGAATTTAGATTTTAAAAAGTTATTTGGAATTGACATGATAATCCTAGCTGAGATTTATATGACAGGATTGATATTAATTTTTCTTTTGATGAAGATTAATTTTTGAAAAACAGAAAAATCGTAAAAGTAACAAAAAAGACAAATTGCTGCATCTTCAGTTAAGGTTGCATTTTAAAAAGATAAGGAATTAAAAGTACATAATATTCTTGTCCGTCCAAAATATTGCAAAATACATGTTTGGATGTTGATTTAAAAAATAAGCAATATTGACAAAATAATATGCTTCTTTAGAGTTAGAAAAAATTGTACATTGTTGTGTGTGTTGCATGAATCCTGACGATCTATTTCCATAAATAAAATCAAAATTTTGCTTAAAAATTTTTTCATTTTATGTTCAATCTGCCCGTTTTTATTTTCCTCTTACTTTTCTTGAATGATTAAATATATTTTAAATTTGTCTTTACTCTTTTAAATAAACCTCTTTATCACGAGTAAAACAGCAGTGCGAGTTTTATGTATACAATCAGCTCTATATAAACGGTATATTGATTTATATTAAGTACAAATGCTAATTAATTGCCTAGCGTACCTCTTGCAGGCGTAAAAAAATCGTAAATACCTCAGAAACTATGAAATTTAGAACAATTTCTAAAGTTTACCAGTAAACTATATACATTGCTAGAGACACTGGTTTTCCAAAATTTTCACTTGACTGATAGAACTACTTGAAGGTGGGTAGTCTGTTCTGCGTATTTGGTCTTGTCCTTGGTAAGGCGAATGAGTCCGGCAGCACTAGTAAACCTTGTCCATTCTCAGATGTTACGCAACCATGACTTTCTTCTACGACCGGCTTTCTTTCACCCATAAATTTTTCCCATCACTATTAGTTACAAGAGCTTGTATCTCTTATGCTTTTGCACATGCCTTACACATGCCATAGAAGTACATCTGCGCTTATTGTAAAATTTAAGCCGTTTAGGAAATAAGGTAGGGTGAACTTATTATTAATATAATTGCAAATATCCGCAAAAATGCTGTGCCCTGTAAGGTTTCCACATGAAATTAAAGGCGTTAAATATTGAGATATGCGTATTAATATGCGTTATGACAAATACTAAGTTACAAACTTTCTTGCTTAAAAGTATATCTAAGGAATTCGTGGACATGTTTAGGAATACCTCTAGAGTAATATTTCTCAATGTTCTTAAGTAAAAAGTTTTGGAATTCTTATAAATCGCTACTTCAAACAATATTGCACAATTTAAACAATCTCAGTCTCTCTCACGATACAAACAATCAAGGAGAAATTGTAATAGGTATTTTATTTATCTTTTATACAATTTCCAAATGAATATTATTGAGAGTTAAGATATGTGTAGATTAATATGCTTTATCACTTCAACAAAATTCAAGTTTCTACTCAAACGAAAAAACAACCGAAAAAAGATTTATCTGTTATTACCAGTATCCGTTACCCAGTGCCTGTAGTCTTTCAGTTCCATTTTGATTCGTTTCCTTAAATAATTTCCTTATTTAAACGGAATTTGAAATGTTACATTACTGAGAATTTGAAAAATTAATTTTATTAATTTTACAAAGATTTACAGTTTATTATCAAATTGGATACATAGACAAAACAAGTGAATTTAGTCGCACGCGGTACCCGCTTCCATTTAGGTCCGACTACAGTTACTCGCGCGGAGCGTGCAGTTTTTCATTGCGGTGATTACATTTATGTCTCGTTCGAGCGTAGTTTGGCAATTACATCAATCCCTCGTAATAGATGGCTCATAAATTTTTCGAACACCTGATACGAGCACTGTTTTGCACACTACAACACGTGCAACAATGTGCCAGCTCGGCTGACAGTACTAAACTGCTAAGATATGTAAAACTTAAAAATTTGAATGATTTTATGTCCGCGTAATAAATTGCATTGAAAGAAGGTCAGTCTGTCAGAAGAATGTACTTCTTGGCCAATGTCAGTCAGTAAATATATATGTTTGTGCATATGCATATATGTATATGTTTATGGGTATGTATATATATATATATATATATATATGTGTGTGTGTGTGTGTGCGCGCGCGCGCGCGTGTGTGTGTGTTTGTGTGTGTATGTGTGTGTGTGTATGTGTGTGTGTGTGTATGTATCGTACGTTTATACCTGTAACCTTTAAAAGATAATTTCAATTTTAATTTCGGATCTTAAACGGCCTTCGAGAAAAAATCCTTCAGCTGATAGACACTGAGGTGATTTCACATGTTTTCCATTTTTTAAATAATCATGTTGTGTATCAAGTATTGATGTAGTGTAGAAATTATATTTTTAATCAACGTATTTATTTTGACACATAAAATAGAATTATCATCAACAGAATCATTAACATATTTCAATTAGGAAATATTTTCGGTGGTGGAGTTAATTTCTATAAAGAGAATTTAGGATTTTCTTTCTCCATCGCTTTCCACAATCTATATATGTATTCTAGATTTTAGGTTTTTAAGTCGGATGTAAATAATTTATGCGTATAGTGTGTGTTTGACATTTGTTCATCGCATTAAAGGAAAGTAATAAAAAAACCAAAAAAGCTTAACCATCATTTTTTTAAAAAATGCTGAAATGAAAATTAGTGAAAATACGGTTAATATTAATGCAGTTAATAATTACGCAATATCTTTGCATTGTTTCTATTATTATTAAATATTCGAAAACGAAATATATTTTAAAGATATGTTTCTTAATTTGCTATAACAAAATTACTTTTGTTTTTGCCTAAGCGACTTTTAAGTTTTTAAGTCAAGAAGCTTCTGAAAAAAGGGTTTTAGTGATGAACGGACAGACACGTGAGTGGTCTTATGAGTGTTTCGTTTTTCCTTATGAAATACAAATCCTAAAAACTCTTGAATTTGTGCTTTAACTGATGCCTGGAAGATTTATCAACTCGCCATCACTTCAAATTGTGTAAAATAACCAATCTTTTTGCATTACTTAGTTGATAATTAGTAGTTGATAATTCGTATAAACGAAATATTCAGTGTACATCGATAGGCTATCAGCTCTTGAGGGATGTTTTGGTTATATTTGTTAAAGAACTTATAGACTAAATACATACATGTTGCGATATATTCACTTTTTTTGTTTATACGAAATTGTTATAAATATGTACTTAGGTATATATAAAAAAGCGCTTTCATAATGCAAGGTGGATCAAATAGTTTTTAGAAACTCGTATTAATAAAACTTTTTATGTTTTAAAGCTCATTTTTGTATTTTCAAGAATCACTTTCGCACAATATATTTATTGATTGCCTCTTTATTCATTTATACCACTTTTTTCGTAATTAGTTATTTTGCATTTGAAAGCCACTTATCCAATATGAGAAAATGAAATGTATTTTATAAAAATGTTTCTTAATTTAGAGTAATAAAATTACTTTACAGTAGAGACTGAGACAAATTGCGCTATCTTAGTTTAAAGTCAACGCGAAAGTGAATATTTTTAGTTTTTTTATTGAGTCAGAAGCAGGCGAAGTAGCAAAATAAAATTTTTATTTCAATTTCTTTACTTTAATTCTATGATTTTTTTATAAAATCATATTTAAATGAACAAAACAAAACTGTTTGCAAGTTTGTTTAGAAAAATGGAAAGAATATAGGTGAAAGTTAAACAGAACAACTAGATGCAAAATAATAGGATTTGTATTTCAACTAAATCAATTTCTTGAAGATTATTTTGTAATATTTTTTTAATTCTGTGGATCTAGAAATATGGCATTATCTTTGAAAATAAATTTTAACCTTTTATCTTTATAGGTTTTGAAATTTAAGTGGTAGATATGATGAAACACAAGGATAGTAAAAAATATTGAGAAATATCGCAATCGTAAACAATGTTCACAGATATTGAACTTTAAATTTGTATTAGGGAGTCTGATGGATACCCAAAAATATGACTTTATTTTTTAAAATTTATTTACAGATATATTTTTGATCTACAGTTGACTTATATGTTGTTATTATCATTTTATTACGTTATCTATTTATGTATCTAAATATTTTAAGAATGTTCTGCGAATGTTTATTGTGAATTTATTTTATTTCGCAACATTAATCCAGATAATTTTTACACATGAATCTCTTCTTTTAAAAGGCTATACCCTAGATATTGTTGATTAAATTAGTATACGTGCTTGAAAGCAATTATTGAATAATTCCGTGAAAAGGACGTAGTTAACTAACCGCCGTAATTGCCAGTCAAAATGGCGCCGCGTCGACCATAAACTTAAACGTAATCAGATATTTATTAATTATGTCAACGTAGACAATTACTTTATTTAATTAAAGCTACAAAATTTGACACAGTTTGAAACCTTATTATGTAACGTAAACTTCAAAATGAAGTAATCTTATAAAATCTGATATCCTCCTCGGAACTCAGGCTCCCTTTTCTTGACAAAGTTGATTGATTGTTCGCAAATCTGTCAGTTAAAATGTGCGTTATTAAAACCGGCTATAACGTTTAGAAGCAATTCTGATGTATAGTTAACCGATTGTATACCCGGCTTCGCTCTGTTAATATTAATTCTTTTAAGGAGAACTGCATTTTATATACGCGAAACCGTGTGGAGTAAATCTATAATACTTTTGCAATAGGTTTTTTATTCTTTGCAGCTGTATCATGTATTTATAAGTATTGTGTGAACAATATAGACTATTGTTGGTTGTAATCGAAACTACTATCTACAAAAACCATACCAAAATGGCTCACATGACTGAACGAGTAAAGTGCCCTTAGTATTTTCTTATGGGTAAATTAAAGAAAATGCAAAGTAAAATCAAGCAGTGTAAGATATATTATGGCTTGTTATTTAAATTCGAAGACATGTCGAAGGCAAAGGCCAAACATCAATAAAAAAAATAAGGAAATATGAAAAGACTGATATTTTACTTAAATGGATGCATTCATGCATGAATGAATGCGTTGTATCATTGGTGTCTTGTCTTCATTAACATATTTTCACTCCATAGAGAATTACGAGAAAAGAAATGACTCCACATATACTTTTGAATTCAAAATTTGTTTACCTATTTTTTATGCTGTGTGCAAAATTTTAAGATTAAATTGGCTAATATGCAAATTTTTACACGAAGATATTTTAATACTTTTATAAATGTAGAGAAATTAATTTAAATACATTTATGGCTTATTGATTCAGATTGCAATTTATACTCTGAAACCTGAATTGACATAAAGTTAAATACAATGGCGTTATATTAAATAGACACGTTAACCATTTTACGATACGTAACTGGGTTTGTAAAAGGTAATGGAAGTATTTAAATCCATACAATTCTATACAAGTAATTTAAATCAACTGCACAAATTACTTTGTGTTTTGAAATGTATATTTATTATGTCTGTGAAATATATACTAGGCAAACTATTTATATATTTACATAAGGGAAAAAACACTTAAATATGCACCATGTTTTCTCGACTGTGAAAAAATAGCAGACAATTCATTTAACTAGCGAATAATGAATATTTGCATATAGTTTGACAGAAATTCTATGTACCCTTAAATGTATATAAATACCTAAATATGTACTGAATCGTAGAAGAGCCATTTCCAAATTTACTCAACAGGCTTCTTATTCGTACTATAGGAATACGTCGTGTTCATTTAATACGTCATTTGATACATTGATGAACACTGAAATTAATTAAAGATTTTAAGCCTTTCTCCTATAGACAACCATGATGTTTTTCATAGATTAGAGATATCACGAAATTTTTTAAAATCGTATTAAATATTATGTCCAGGCAATATTTTTTTAAAGATTGCAATGTTTTAGTTAATATTATTTGTGCATGAGATTTAAATTTCAAGACTGTCGAACCTGTCTATAAATAAAATAGTAGTATATAAATAAACGTTCATCTAAAATTTATCAAATCTATATATATTACATGTACTGTAAATTCAAAAGGCCAAAAAAATATTTAATCGCCAGGATAATCGGAAAAAAACATATATGGCACAGAAAGCAAACATAGCAAAATTATACCAAAAACTGTACCTATTTGCACAGATTTATATGCATAATATGGTGTAAATATATGCAACTAAATATATATAAATATTTAAATTTTGGGTATAGTGACTTTTGAAACATTGCTTTTATTTAAAATACTTATTAATTTTAGTCGTTATTATAAAAAACATCATATATAAATTGAACTGAGAGATCATATTTCACTGATTATTTTTTAGCAACATACAAACATAGGTCTGTAAATTAAAAAGGCCAAAAAATATTTCACGGCCTACGATAATCGTAAAAAAACATATAAATAGCACAGAAAGCAAATATAGCAAAACCATACCAGAAACTTTCTTATTAGTACCTATTTTCGCAGAATTTACAAAAATTTCAGCAATTACATTTAAAGAATTTTTGGTTTTTCTGGGATGGTTTCGACCAGGTAGAAGTGGAACAAAAAGGTTATTTTTTAGAGACATATTCTTATTTTACAAATAATTGTTTCAGAATAATGTAGTCCTGATTCAGTTATAGAAAGTGGATGATACCTAAATCGTCAATTTTAAACGTACGGCCTAAAATTTTGAAGAAAGTAATTTGATCGATATTAAGGAAAAAATATGAGATATTTTGATTTGCTTTAGTAGAACTGTTTTAAAATAGAATGCTGGGAAATTTATTATTTCAAAAAATGAACCCAAACTTCCGTTCCATATTTATATCCTCACATATTAAACCGGATTTAACCGAAATAAAATGGATTGTTGAAATATTTATGAATTCTAAAATAAGCGTAAATTTAAATTCCTAATTTGTCATATATTGAATCCAACTTAATGGAAATTATTTCTAAAATTTTCATGATAAACGTGTACGACGCTATTAAGCAGCATATATAGAAAATGAAGAGCAGCTATAGAAAATGAACGTTATAAACTCCAAAATAAGAAATGGAGCCTTTTATCCAATAACGAACACTTTTATGTTGAGGTCTTAGAAGGCTGTAGCGTGGTCAGGAAGGAAATATTCGCTAATGTGATAAAATATGCAGCAACTCTGCTGCCACTGCTTATTTCAAATGTGAGTTCGGTTTAGTGAATTTAAAAAAAAATAAGCTGGAAAATAAATTGTCGCCAAAAATGTTTTCGTGTTTGTCAATGACAAGGTATACCTTATATCTATAAAAATCCTACAAAGATTTCAAACCGACGTCAGCAACGTTACCAATATTATAATAAGGATGAATGATTTTAAAGTAACGATAAAAATGGAAATAAATGTATTGTGATAAAGGATATTTTAATAAAGCATTAGTGTAAAATTTAAGTTCTAGTTCTTGTTGCAAATATCAAGTTATTACATTGATTACATTGATATCAAGTTATTACATGTAGGTGTAATTGCCATTTCTATTAGGTAAACATTTATAAAAAAACCTGACTTTTATGAAGAAATATCTGTATTTGTCATATAAGTACATATATATCTCGATAATACCCAACCTGTAGAACTAAACTCAAAATAAACACAATCTCGACATCCCATGTAAAACCTCGGAGCTTTTAAACTCAAATACTCCAAACGACCTCTTTCGTCTGCTGTTTGAATATGCACTTTCTGTTTGCTATTATTTCCGAAGAGAGGGTGTTACATCTCACTCGTTCGGTATAAAGTTTTCACCCCTCAAAAAACCGACAGAGTAGTGAAGCATAATTCATTGTTCACCATGAATACTTAACGGAGAATAAAAACAGCAGCTGTCACATCTCAAAGACGAAAAAATGCGGTCATGTTATAATTTGAATCAGTCTACGGGTTATTACAAGTTACGCTCGTCCTAGTATTTTTGAAATATTTAAAGGGATTTTATATTCATTGAAATGTAGATAATTTAATTACTTATTACACGAAGGGTAAACATACATAATTAAAAATAGTTTTTGCTACATATAATAATTAAATACAGCAAATAATTCTGCCACAAAAAAGTAAGTGAAAATAATTATTACATACTATAAATATTTATTCCTGTTGAAAGTTTAATTACAATGTGGTAGATCTATCCATAAGTGGCTAGAAATATAACGTATCCACTCCCGTCACTCTTCTAATGCTAACACAGAAAACTGAAACCTAACTGTTACACGCGAAGCAAATGAACTACTTGTGTAGGTGGTGACTCGGCGGTTGTCAGCATTCAAGTTTTGTGGGATAAGTTCGATGGCCGACTTTCTGCCGATTGCCGTAAAAGAAAAAGATGCGCGTGCCGCTAGTTAAATGTCTACCATTTCTATAAGAGCTTATCCAGTTGTATGTTCTATCCTTTTCTATATCAGTGTGTTAACTCATTATTTTCGTATTGGCCAAAGTAGGCCAGAGCCGTTTTAATTTTTTAACCTGTACGTTAAAGTTTTAAATATCATGTGTTTTATTTTCTCCTATTAGTGTCGGTCGTTCGCGTTCCTCGTTACTTTGTTAATTGTAATGTATCGTTCCTACAGAAGGCAATAGATCTGGCTTGTAAAATGGGAAAATAAATTAATTTAACAAAGCCCCCCAATACATTCTCCTTAACCTAATTATGAAATAGATCGTAGTCTTTTTGTCATTCAACCAAAAAGACATTCAGACAAAAATACATCATTTGTTTTTAAATGTCTTATATCATAAAAATTATTACGTAAATATCAAAAGAAAAGGAAAATAATTTTGTTGTAATTAACATATTTACATAAATTTAAAATAAATACTGACATATATATTTTCAGTAGAACGTGGCTTCGTTCGAATTATTTTTTCCACTGTAAAATATATTTTATATTAATTCCATAATCCGTGTCGCATAATCTGTGTGGTAGACATTATTAACAGATATGGATATGTCTTACAAATCCCAATACCAGTTTGAAAAGTTAATCATTATGGAAACGAGGAAGATTTAAAACTTTTTAAAATGTAAATCTTGCGCAGTACATTCGAGTTGCGTATATAAGTATGTAGATTAAGAGTATTAGGAATGCGATAAAAAGAACGGTTTTTTAATGTATTCAAGATTGCGACGTGTAATCGATGTGTTTTCAGGCGTTCGATTCCAAACAGCCAGCATAAATGGAAAGCAGATAGTGAATACACGCGTTTTTTAAATATAAATATAAAAAGTGCTTTTTCACAGAGTCTAATAAATTATTAATTGAAATATTCAAATAATTCTTTGATAGAATTATTACAGAGTAATACTATTAAAAACAGCTTTATCAAAAAATGCCCTTTTCCCACGACGAACGAGCAGACTCTACAGGGGGAATGAGGAAGTCTGATACTGAGGCATTGAAAACAATCCAGATTTCGACAATTTGAAGAGATAGAATTTATTGTATCTAGTGCATTTGACATTCCGTCCACACGCAGAGTTATTCACGTTGCGTTATTGGCGTTATTTTTGTTTTCACAATTACGTTATATTTATTTTCTCTTTTCCTCGAGATTTTTATTTTGTAAATATAATTTCATATAATTGCATATGAAGTAATATTACCACGATATATTATGACGATCTATACTATTTTTATAGACTAGAAGTGTAGCTAACTGTAATTCACAAATTTCTGGAAGTGTGCTTGAGACCGGAAATGCAGAAAAATTTAAGTAGATCACACTAATCTTGTGGAAAGCTCGCCTCCTCTTTTCTCGGGTTGCACTTTGCGAGTTGCAATTCCATGGAATTAAATTTCCTTTCCAGTTTCCTTATTATCTTCAGGTAATGAGATATATTGCTGAGATTGAATGGTTCTAAGTAATATTCTTATATACTATTCTTCTATATTAAGTGCATGAAGTAATTAGAGAATATTTATTTTTCTTTTAGGCATTAAGTCTTTCAGGTTGTTTGGTAAATAAAAACGTAAGAAAAAAATAATTTGTTAAGACTTCATTTTATGTTTACCATGGACTTCTAATAATTTTAATTATTTCATGAAAATATATTTTGGACAGAAAATGAAACAAGGTTATGCTAAATTTCCAAATATAATTTTTTATATTGTAATATTCAACTTAATCTTCACGTCATCTCTTGATCTTTATCGTCACTCCTTGATGTAGTATTACTTCTACTTTACGTACATTCTATACCGCGACCTAGATTTCGTTGTATGAGAATATCTTCAGGTGAGCAATTAACGAATATCATATAAAATGTAATAAATATTTTGTCTTTAAATATGGCATAACTTAGGTTAAAGAAAATTCATTTAATTGATTTTTTCGCGTCTTTAGGTAATTTTTTCATCTTACCGTTTGGCCAGCCATTTTGTTATTCGAAAAAAATAGTAAATAACAGTACTGGGTGAATCTACGTTTTAGTTTAGGTAACAATGTATTCAGTTTAAGATCAACCATTAAGAGCTTCATATTTATTTTCCATTAAAATCACAAAGGAAATATAAACATTCTCTTTATATAATTATAAACGACCATGGAGTCTCAGATTTCATAAGCTGGTTAATAAGTCAAAAAATATTGAACTTAGTTTTGGACACGTTTATAAACAAACGACAATTGGTAGATCCAAAGACCGAAATTTTCACTTTATTTATATGTATATCCATATAAACACATAATACTATATAAAGAAAATATACATAAACTAAAATATAAATTACATTATGGTAAGAATAAAAAAGGAAAAGAAATAAAAAAGGGCCAAGTAGATGTAAGAACACTCATGACATAGGGTGGCGTAGTTTTGTACATCTCTTGAATATTTTAATACAAGCCAATCGAACTAATTGAAATAGAAAATTTTAATCAAATGTTAGATTTATAAAACTTTTCAAATCAATATTTGGATAATTAGAGAAAGAGGTAAACATTGTGCATAACATTTTGCAAGAAAGAGGAAACATCACATTTTGCAAGCGAGATATTAAAACTGAAAAATGGTAAATGCAAATTTCATTATTTTATTGTTTTCAATGCGCTTCTGCTTCAGTGTTTATTTGAAGACGACACCACTTCTTTTATTAGAAAGTTTTATTTGATAGTTAAGAAGTCTATATAACAAAACAGCATTGAAGAAAAGATGTATTATATTTTGCCAACGACTGACTGAATAGCCTATGACATAATATGTAAGACAAATAATTTTGATCTGATATAATTCTAGCTAAACATTATGTTAGCAAGTTGAATTGGGCCCGAAAATATGTCGAATAAATCCCCCAATTTAATTGGTTAAGGTGCAATCTACGATCATAATTGGTTGAGTATTTCCTGAATTTAACTGATATCACAAGTTAG
Source organism: Druceiella hillmani (assembly GCA_039881145.1). Taxonomy (NCBI): domain Eukaryota; kingdom Metazoa; phylum Arthropoda; class Insecta; order Lepidoptera; family Hepialidae; genus Druceiella; species Druceiella hillmani. The sequence goes on from JAYKKI010000014.1 coordinate 9,189,592, forward strand.
TAGCGCATGTAATAAAGCGGTATTCATAGAATAACGTAGGTATTACGTTTTACTCACTGCTTTGAATAGATAAACTATCGCGAAGTATTTAGACCTGTTATAACATGGTAATTTCAATTTAGCCATATTTCCTGGAAACAATAATATTGTATATTAACAGACGTTTCAGTCTGTTTACTGTTTTCTATGAGATTTAAATAGCGCAAACCCCATAGGAAATCAATATAAGTGAAAGTCCTTTATAATGGAAACTTCTAAATTTAATTTTTGTAAATAACTAAATGCGTATGACAGAATGTAGTATGCTGAAATTTTTATTCACCATACTTGACTCCAAATTACTGCATCATAATATATATTTGAAACATGTTGAATAAACTATGGTAAGCTGATGATAACTTATTCATACCATTAGCATATTCGATCGTTCTTAAAAGAAGAATATAAACATTTGAAAGACTATTGTGATACTGATTTGCGTACTGGAAACAAAATTGATTAACATTTGCAGACCTTGAAACGTTATTGATGATGCATAATAAATTGATGGCAGAGTCACACTAAATTTTCATGTTTTTATGTGAATGGGACAGCAAAGCCAAGAATTTATGCTGACAAAAAAGTTGGCGAGTTCAAACGATTTTCAAATTTCAAAAAAGGATGTCTTCGTACCCGGTTTCATTTTTGCCAGTCATATTTTTGTATTCCATTTTTACCTGCCATATTGCAACCCAAAAACTGATTTTTAGATCAGTAGATTACAATGAGCATAATCCTAATAGTTTTTTCTTGATGTTTAACGAACAACATACCAACTGATCTTCCATAATCGCGACAATGATACAGTTACGTGACAACGATACAGTTGACGGTGTTTATAACATTAGAAAGTTATTTACTTCTGATAATACTTGGACCATAGTCGGTCTCTTGAATAGTAATAACTTAGAATTTGTGGTATTAATATTTTGCAAATTTCTTTCTAACATAAATCTTACTGAAATTCTGAGTGGCTTTGAGTGAACGAGGAATTTAATCAGCGGCGCGCACTTCTCAACCCATGTATTGAGTCAATGGAAAGTCGGCTACAGGTACTTGTCAGAAAAAAATCGGCACTTGTCAGCCTTCAAATTATCACACATTTGTTCGCCTGCCTTACGCTTTCGTACCAAAAGCACGGTTATTACTTGAAATTGTTATAATTATTAAATAATTTCAAGTAATGTTGGAAACGGATATCCTGAAATGATTCGTCAAGGCGATGACACTAAAAGCTAAATTTGTTAAAATAAATGCTGGAAAATAAACAAATTTCGTTGGCTAAATTAATGTTCATACCTGTAGTTAATAGCGGAATGCCGATTGTTCTAACGCCGTGCTTTTAATTAAAACTACTAACTTGTTAGGTGCATCAAAGCATTGACCATCTGATATTAATTCAATTTTGTTAACTCATGTAAAAGAATATATTTTAATTAGTATTTGTGTTAAATTCATTTCGTGAAATTTATCTAGGAAATTGTAAAAGGCCGTAAATATTTTATTAAAAATATACTCGATTCACGAAAATAAACATAAAGACAATATATCAATCGAAATTATATAAATTGAAATTATTTCTAAACTTCTTGGCAACTATTTCGGAGTAATTTTGAAGTACAAAATATTATTTAATGTAATAATACTTTATACACCAAATAAATGAAATAAAATTTTGTAAACGTTCAGTAATTTGCGTATGATTTCTTTTTCGTTAACGGTGTCTCGGTTTTGCTTGGGCGGTCACTTATTTTACATACTACCATTTATATTTGTATCTTCATACTATATTTTGATGTCTAGTTTAATCGTTAAATAAATTAATTTTGTAAATTGTTGGGATCAAAGTTTATTTATAAATTCCAACACTCTCTGCGCTGATCACATATTATACTCACGATAACGAGAATATGCTAAGAGCGGCCATTACGAGCCGAATACGTGATGGATTTCCATGTAGTTTATATCTACTTAAAGAACGAAACTCGTGATTTATTATAAATTTTTTTTATTTCACCGTCGTCACCTTGCAAAGATAAATCAAAAGGTTTTGAAATATTATTTAATACTTTGTAAATTTATCGGGTCTGTTATAAGCCGCTGTTTTAAATGTTGCATTATTGAGTTATTGGCCACTGTGCAAATATTCTTGGTGAATTCAATGTGTGTATATCCATATATAATTATGGATAATTATTCAGCTAACTAATTTTGATTTTCAAGCGATAAGTAGATATAGATTACATGGAAATCGATCACTTATTCGTGATAGGCGCTTTAAGATCATTCTAATCATCGCGAGTATAATATCTCATAAAAGCAAAAAGTGTTGAAATTTATAAGTAAACCGATTTGTTCCCAATAAGTTCTTAAATTCAGTTATTCAATAATCTAATTTAAGGAATAATGCTATAGGTCAAAATATTTTTGAAGCTACAAATATAAACGGAATTATGTAAAACAATGACCGTCCAAGCAAAACCTTTACGAATACCGTTAACGAATAAGAAATTATACGAAAATTGTTGAAAGTACCGAAAATTTTATTCTCGTTGAATAATATTTTATACTCCGAAATTGTTAACGAGATGTTTAGAAATCATTTAAATTTATATCAACAAAATCCGTCTTCCTCTTTTAATAAATTTGTTTATTTGATAATTTCAAAGATAAAATACACAATTGAAACTTGATTAAAGCAACCAACTTCCAGGCACCAATTAATTCCATCTGTTGCAAAAAATATTTCAAGGAATAAAATGTTTTTCACATTTCATTACTATCTCCGAGCAAAATGGTCCTGCTCGAGGCAGGTCAGAAACCAATTTTGAGGAATCTTTTGAAACTATATTTGGAACGCACGGAACGAAAATTTTAAATGGTTAATTTCTGGTGATTTTACAGAATATTATTTCTTATAAAAGTTCGGTCAAAGTCATTCGTTTTTTTCAATAAGACGAATTATGAAGGTATTTGCAAATCCTTTCATATATTCTATTTTATGGTTATTCAAAATACTGATTATTTTCCAAATACTATTCGAAGTAAATAACTGTAATGTTATGAAAACTTTCTACCGTATCATTCTCATTAAATTAATGTGGCAAAATGTTTAAATTTTCATTTTAATTGCAATTCCGTAATATATTATAATCGCAATACGAAAAGATTTAATCTGTTCGAAAAAGAAAATCATGTATATTGAAACACAATTTTGCTTCCCTTGGAACCTGTCAGTAAAACATTTTTTTTAAACGTTTTCTACTATTACATAGAAAATGAACATAGTTTTATTAACGCTCATCAAACGAATATTTCAAAGTTTAACCTTAATTGGGTAGAATGAAAAGAAATTAGTTTGTAAGCATATATATATATATATATATATATATATATATATATATATATATATGTATATATTTTTATAATAATAAATAAATATATGCATATAATAAAAGTATGTATTTATGTATATGTATTCTATGTACATAAATATATGATGTGTTTACGAATATACGTGTAAGGATGCTAAGACACTATTCTAATTTTTTCTTCTATTGCTATTATCATTGACTTATTGTTGATGTTATGATTATTATCACTTTTATTAATTGAATAAATAAATATGGAATATATATAATGTGTATAATTTGGTTTATTGGCCAACATAGATATTTAAAAGTTGAGCTGCCGTGTTCAATCTGCGTTACATCTTGACTTCTTGAAATTGTTGCGGATCAAGTGACGCCTTCCACCTCTCGACTCACAGTCTATCATCGAATCACTGCACTCAATTGATGAAGCAATTCGTCGCAGTCGCGCAACTCTTGTTCGACATTACCCCTTTCTTATTGATAAATGGATTTTGATTTATTTCCAGCGCCACTATCTTGCATGTTTGATGAAATGTGAGCTATCAAACGATCTATTTAAATTCACTTCAAAGGCTTTGTGGGCTACGTTTGTCATATATGTAGGTGGTATAAATACAGCACAAAATTATTTATTTAACGTAAGACATATATTCTGTGAACAAACTTTAGATTTTTTCATATAAATATTATGTTTGATTATATTAAATCTTAATTTATTGTTACGGTTGTTGATAAATATTCTTTTTTTTTTTAATATGTGCAATTTGAGAAAATAAATGCAAGTTAAGTTAATGTTATATATATATATATATATATATATATATATATATATATATATATATACATATATATATATATATATATTATATATAATATTGAAATTCTAAATAAATTACGAAATAACGTAGCAAAAAACAAATACATAACAACGTCACAAAGATAATCACTGTGAAATTTGTTTAAAATTTCGAAAAGGACAATAAAATGTATTAACAAAGAAAACAAGATTAAGGAATTTAGTTTTTTATAATACTAACACTACTTTTAGCTTATTCCTTGCTCCTATCTATGGTGTTTGGATAATAAAAATCTATATAGCCGTAATTTAAACCAAATTATTTCAAATTTAGTCGCTTACTCAGTAGATTTTAGAGTGTTCCAAAGACAACTCACTTTAAAAAGGTTACTTGAAATTTATTTGTAAAAATTTAGGATTGCGTATCTCAAAAAGAAAGATAGAACTCTCGTAATATTATTCTAACATACAGCAATTTCACTTGTAAGAGACTGAAACCGCAGAAAATTAAAGTTGGTGTGTTATTAATATATATATAAACCCGCACATATCTTAAGGACGAAATCTCAAAAATATTCAATTGGACATTTTAGGAGAGGGGGCGATTTAAGTACTCGAAATGTTTTCTTATCGCAAATATAGGGCGGACTATCATTTATATGAAGTTTTATAATATAGGTTCATACCTTTATGAAGAATTTTAAAATTATAGATTTTTAAAAGCACACGAGAGATTACAGAAAAAATATAGGGATGAATTGTTTAGACTTGCACCGTCTTTTTACGCCCATGAAAGATAAAATGGGCAATATATTTACGTTTCTTCATAGCCGATTTTCTTGGAAATGTGGTACACTGTTATATCTTATTAATCCGCATATTTTACACTAATTACCTTTTTTAAAATATTCATACTGAATGACGTATCTACATGACGTATCTACGTTCACCTTAGGAAGACATAGGAATTTTTTCTCTTACCAACTCATAATCGCCTGGTAGCTGCTATAATATACATAATGCGGCCCAGTGTAATTTTTGACTTTCAAATAATTGCTTAATACCACTATCATCAAATAAATTTCTTCGTACTCACATGCGCCTAGTACTTCGGATACGTAAATCGAAAAAAAATAAATATTTAGTGAGCAACTTCATTTTTGAAACCTGAATTTTTAAAATTTCATTCTTATCATTTTTTGTAACGAGCCAAAAGACCGGGTCTAAAAATGCAGCTTAAAACTGACAATCTTTTTTTTATTTTAAGCTAGATCCTTAAAATTATATCTCAAAAATTATGCAAAAACAGATCGTCCTTATTTCAAAAACTACTGAATCAAAAATCATAAACCAAAATATAAGTTTGGTAAAGTCTGGGTAGAAAGTCACTGGAAAACTAAAACGATTATTCTAGAAGATCTAGGATAAACATGTTTTAAATTATTTTGCAGAAAATATAACAGGCAATATATTTACACTGTGAAAAATTAATACCGATAAATAGTTTAATAGAAATACTCTGTACCTTAAATATTTGTAATCGCCTAACGGACGGAGACATCAAAATACGAGTACTACTCGTTATTTATGGGTTGGCCCCCTGTTGTTTTACATTTAAATTTTCAAGCAATTTGACAAACAATTTGCTGGAGAATTAGCAAATCTAATGCAATCATTAAGTTATTTTAATAATAATAATAATTAAAGGTCTGTGCACAGAAAGAGTTTTCGGTGTAAATAAATATATAGTTAAAAGTGTCAAAAGTTTTTCATGTCGTCTTAAACATATACTCTTTCAGATCTTAAATAATGTTCTTCGATTTGAACGTATATTGTTTCGTAACATTCAAAGAATTCCTTAGTCTCTGCTTTCGAGTAATTTGCACGTCGAGTTACAGATGAAAAGAGGAAAATAATTGTTGTGATTCTTCCTTGATATCACGTTGTAAGTAATTAATAGCTAATAATACTATGACAAATATTATACGTATAATATGAAAAGGCATGAGAATCTAATTAGAGGCGTGGAAATAAGGATCAGTCAAAATAGATAAATTGCCTATTCTTGTTGATTTATTAACATTATTTGGAAACCCACTTCATGATTTAAATGTCACAGATTTGTTCATGAAATACCATTGGTTCTAATATATTTATTTTATCGCATTCCAATTCTATCTCTCTAACATATTTACCGCAAAAATATGAGTCGAATAAAAAATATAATTTTTATTTACTTTTGAAATTTAGTTAGATGTCATATAATATTTTATTACATGTTTCATAAATGTAAGAAACGTTCTTTTACCGTCAAAACTAACATTTAATACATTTCACGAGAACTATTAAAAGTCGAGTTAAAAATACAGCGGTCCACAATCCTATAGTGTAATACGGACAATGCTTACGTACCTGTTCATACATACATAACGGCTGCTATAACGACTATCAGAATATTAATCATGATTGTATCTTTAATGACATTCTTAACACCTCTTTTATGTTTTTCATTGAGTACTACTGCAAAATAATATTTAAACTAACACCATACAAATCTATTTAAACGGGATGATTTATCAAGTGAAAACGATATTAACAATTTAATCTACAATAATGCAGACTATAATTTTTTTCATTCAAAATTAATAAAATTTTACCATAATATTCTATAGGAAAAATTGTTCAATACAAAATGGGCTATATATGATTTTATTTTTAACTAGCCTTCAATAGAAATACATCTATATTTGCGTGTATTTTTAACGGAAATAATAAGAAATAGATGAAATCAACGTTGAATACATTTTATTTTACTACAAATATCATATTTAGATATTCCATACTGCAAAAGGAAAACTACACCATATATGTCCAAAATGTCCAAATTATGGGTTAGATTAAAAGAGTTATTGAAGAGAAAAAAATTAATTCAAAATAAAAATTCAGCGAGGAAAATCTGGAATTAGTCGCTCAAACATGCAATATTATTAAACCTTTCCAAATCCTGCTTTCTAATTATGGGAAGTATGGCTCAGGTAGCAAGATCAGAAAGACTGAAGCTCGATATAAATTGGCAGTCCATTCCTATGGATACGATTTATGAATGACGAGGAAAAATTAAATATTTCGTTATGCATCCCAAAATGTTATGCATATACCACCCTTATCCCTTTGTTCCCTTTAGGAAGACTCTAATTGTGCGCCTCATTCTACCTGTACTCGATTAAGGTGATATAGTATACAACCCGCGTTTACTTTTAGAAACAGTCAATTCGATACAAAAATGCAAAATATATGCGCGCGTTATTGTTTCGGCATCCCGCGGCGATCTCATGTTTCATGAGCATGAAACACTCTGAATGCACAGTCGTTGCAGCCATCACATTCTCTGCTTTTTGGTAGAATAGGATGTGTTGCCTAGTTTTTGAGATATGCGATATTTTTGGTATCGACCGCAGCAATCATTTTAGTTTTTAAACTGTCTGAAATATAAAATTATATGTTTAATATTGTTGATGCTACGGAAGCCTTCTTGCGTTTAATTCGATCTTGGCGTATTTTAAATGAATATTCTTTTATGTCTTATCAAAGAAAATGTCAAAATCTTAATAGTGCTAAACTGTATTTTTTCGTACCGATTTTTCTTTGTGAAAAGTTTCTTGGTACCGCAAAATTCTGTACTTAACTTTCATATGTTTTTCTTAGTTTCGTTCCTATTTTTGAAATGAAATTTCTTGATCACCATAGTTTATTGTTGATTGCCTAATTATTTGCCAGTAATGTAACACTAAAATATTTAAATTTTCATTAGGCTCTTAATCGTAATACAGCAAACACAAAGCAAAGCTGCAATGTTTAATTTTTCGTAAACCGGAGATTTATTTCAAGTTCATATCTATGAAATTTGCTTTTAAATTTTCTTTATATTTACACCTGCTTTTAGTGTACTTTTATAGGATAAATGAAACCCTTATCCGATCGCTCACGATCTGTCCGTCTGTCCGTCATAGTCGCTTTTCGTAGAAATCTCTTGATGGAGCCATTTGAAATTTAGCGTAGCAATAAAACATTAACCCTCTCATAACACAATAAACTCGAAAATATTTAGGTGAAAAGTTTAAGTGGGAAAAATGAAATACCTGAATTTTTTTTTATAAATTTCACATTTTTGAAGGGGTTAGTTTTGAGGGTCTCGAAAGTATTTTTTTCGCGATTAGGTGTTGTATCTTCAGAGAATACTAAAAAACATGCAAAAATCTTTTCTTGGTTCTCTGAAAATATACTAATATGCTAAAAAAATATTTTTACACATCTTCTAAAATGACTTTTCAAACGATAACCTGAATACGTATGTACGAAAAACGTTAAAAACGAATAAAGACTACCCAACTTTTCACTCAGTTTTAAAATCACAAAATCTGATTTCGTTCCTTGGACGGTTTAGACCCACGAGATGCCAATATCCCCGTCGGCAGCGAGCGAAGTAACAAACAGCGCCGGAAATAAATTTATATCGGTTCAATAGATCAATAAAGAAGGGTTAATAGCGGTTAAAAGCCGCGCGGCTGCCACGAATTGCTCCGTCGGTAGAGTAGAGTGATTCGGTAAAAAAGTGCTAGCCAGGAGATGAAGGGTGCCGCTCGCTCCCATTTGAATGTCAAATCGAGACGCAACCTGAATCAGAGAAAGATCCGCCATCTTTGTCACCAGTCAAATAATCACGCATTGTTATTATTAACTCAGTGTATATATTTTTTTTCTAAATTTAAAATAAGTTATTTTAGGATGAACCACTTAACACGTAATGGAATATTTACAACTTTGTCATTAATTCAACCCTTGTATGGGCCAATTCAACCCTTGTACGGACCAGAAAGATTTCAATTGCCTCTTACTTAATTTTTCTTTTGTTCCTATAAATATGGCCTCAAACAAACTACGCCACATGTTAGCCACTATCGAAACGTGAGACACATTTCTTGAATATGGATGACAGGTGATGTTTGCAGATGGTGGTTAGCATCATCTTCACTTTCAGTTCCAAAATATTTTAGGACCATTTGTGTGGAAATCATTTAAAAAAATATTATTTCACTCATCTTCTGTTAAGTCGGTTTTGTAATAAATAAATTAAACGAAATAATATGATTAGAACATACTCTTTAATATTGCTTATTAGAACTATCAGAAGAATAAAATGAAATAGATTCCTTACGACTTATTTTCATAATAATAAAAAGAAAAGTATGTCGAGAAATTTTTAATTAAATATTTTTTTAATAATTAAAATCATTTATAATAAAAAAAAATTTTTTTTTTCGCTTCGAATTGTGAATCATCTTGAAATTATTACAATTTTCGAAGTCATAAATAGTACATAGTCGTAAAATAAACAGAGCCATATTACGATTAAATGTGCAAACAAACTTGAAATACTATACACAATTGATTGGAATGTACTGCCGCACTATTTAATCCATTGTACGATAGAACAGTGTTGACATACGATATGGTAATTTCTACAAAAGAAATTATGGGTACTAGTCGTTAATCAGGTGATATTAATGGAACAAACATAAATTTACCTGATTCTTTTTTTTTCTGTCAGAAAGATTGATTTAGTTTAGTTTAAAATAAACAAATTAAAAATACGGCAAGAAAATTAGAAGTATACGAAATATACAGCTGTTTCAAACATCGCTAATGTTTTTTTAAATAATCAAAATACAACAAATATTGGTTTGAAATATGTTACTAATAATTACATGACATGATATACCTGAACATAGGTTATAAAACAAGGTATAAAACAAGGGGAAAAGCGACTTTGACGGACAGACTTTTTTTTCCCTTTTGGCATACGATATTCTAAAAATGTATACAAGTAATTATGCAGGAAAAAATATCTAACCACAAAACTGTGTTATTTTAAAATACAGAAAAAAATTCTGTATTCTGTAAAGATTTCTGTATTTTCAATAAAGATTTCTGTATTTTATGTAACATACAAAAGTCCTGCAAATTTAAAAAATTACCTAATATGTTCTAAAATTTCAAGACGAAAACCAGTTAGGCAATAGTATCATAATACAATAACGAATGAAAAAATTGTAATCACAATACGTGAGTCTTTCATTAACATATTGCCGATATTTTTAAACGTTTTTTAGCTACTCAAGTTCATTAACTGGGTTTGGGGTTTATTAAAACACCTCTAATAATAATACCTACATTAAAAGTTAACTGAGTCCTTGGGTGACTATATGGAATAATTTACTTACTTAAATTGGAGAAATCCATAAAACAATTCATGCGATTTCTTTACTTTTAATATTTTTGTATATTTTACATACGTTTCTTTTGCTTTAAATGTTGGATATCATCCGACACCCATACTATTTTTTATCATGAGCAGTTGCACGCGAACCAAAAAAGGTTCATCTGTTCGTTTCCCATGTTTAGAATAACCATTGTAGACCACTTATTTGGTCTCCATTTTGTAGTTTCTTGTTATGTTTTTTTTATATTTATTTCACAATTATTTTTGCTTAGTTTTTTTTATTTTCAATATTTATTTACTTTTTACGAATGTACCCAGCTTAGTGCAGGACATTTAAATATTGAAAGCACCGAGATATAATTAAGATAAATAGTGTTTTAGAAAAGAAATAGATATAATAACACAACTAAGTCGCATACTTACAAAACGTTAATGCTATTTACTTATAGTTTTTAATGTATAATGCACATCTTTTGCTTTTTGAAGAGCGAAATTTGCTTCTTTAGCATTTCACTCTAACAATTTAATGACGATTTCCTTTACGATTTCTACTTAGACCATTTGGCCAGTACATTGAATATGGCCACTATCAAGTTATTTAAAAAAGGAGTCATTTCTATAGAAGTGTTAATAGAAACTGTAATATTTGTTTTCTGAATTCATTACTTCTATTGAAATGTCACTCAATAATTCAAAGTGGTATTTATAATATATATATATATATATATATATATATATATATATATATATATATATATATATGTGTGTGTGTGCGTGTGTGTGTGAATATGTATATATTCATACATTTTTTATACAATTTCATTACTGAATATGCAGGATTTTGTTAAAATGGTGTAGCAATTCGCACGACGGTACTCTATAGGTTCCCGAGTACAAATAAGATAATTATCATCAATAATTTTATTCGGATCTTATCTCCTTCACGAGATATGCTATTTCAATATTAAGGCTTAAGTAATACATACCACAACACAACGAGAAAAAGGTGGTTGCCCTGTCGTTAAGGTCTCGCAGAAATTTACCACTTTACAAAAACTATTCGGCATGCAATCGTACACGTAAGTAGATAAACCGCAACGCGACCATAAAAAAATTGTCGTTTAGAAATCAAATGTATTACTGGTTAATCTGGTCGGTCAGGTCAGCCAGTACTACAATAAATTTCAAATAGAAAACACGATTCTGGGTTTTATTACGTCGTAGAAGGCGTTAGATGCTTTAGCCCATTATCGCAATTGCAAACGAAAGTCAATTTCAACAACTTCATTGTGTGTTGAGGATGTATGGTGATCAGTTATGTAATTATTTTAGAATGAGCAAAACAAATTCGAATATTTTTGAATTCAGTTTAAGAACACTTTAGAACAAGACGAGACACCAATGAAAAAAGTATATTTCGTAATAAAATCTTCGCCATCGCTATAATGTACAATTTTGTGCCTTATATCTTCTAGGCCTTGCGACTCTCGTCGAAACCGACTTGTGCATGCTATAATGCGTTTCCATACTAATTTGCTACTATCCACAGACGAAGCCAGGTTATTTTGTGGTGATGATGTCATCGGAAAGAGCCTAATACAAATATTAAGAGTCTTACACACCTGACACTGTGTGTAAGACTCTTAATAATATGATCAAAGCGAGCCGGCGATAAATTATTCGACTCTAAATATTAAATGGTGAAAGTTTGATTGCGTTGAAAGATAAGTTAATTAAAATAATATTTAATTTAGTGTCTTTTTTAAGTAAATGTCTTGGAAATAATATCTTCTTAAGGAAAGTTTAAATAAAATTGCGTTCTAAAATGTTCCAAAAAATACTAAATATTTTCTTATCGAAAAATCAATTATTATTGAAAAATTAGTAATAAAGGTACAAATAGAAAAAGGTTTAAATAATTTTTCATATTTTTCTTTACACGAATCCAAAAATACCTTTCTATGTACATTATGGATTTATGATCTTCAAACGATTATCAAAAAGAGTAAACGTACCATATATATATATATATATATATATATATATATATATATATATAAAATATCGGATTATGAAATATAAGCATAATATCTCATTAACTATATTAAAAGTTGCATATTTTTGTGCAAAAAGCCAGTCAATGTAGTACAGAAGGAGGGGACGTTCACTATTTTTGATTAAAATTCGAACTTGCGTGCTTGGAAAATATTCTTTAATATTTATTTTATTTAAAAAAAAATTAAATATATCTAAAATTATCAAAAAGGCATTATTATTTCATGCAGCATGAATTGGAACGTATGATATTTTAAAAAAATGTTTTCTAGATCGAATTTCACAACACGCAAACAGCATCTTCACAAATGTGTGCAAGTTTTATGTCTTTTTTCAACTTTGTCAATTATTATGAAATATATGTTTCAAAAATATGGAATAGGTATAATATTTTCTCTTTATTTATATATAAATAAACACTAAAAAGTATATTCCATGTAATGATTTGAAAAATTTAAGGAGAATAGATGAAAGGATTTTAATAATTTTATAAAACATTGAATACATTTGGCGTTAATTTTGTAGAAATTCATTATTCACAATTAAATGAAACTACCTGATGTAGTATTATTTCTACTTTCTTTGAGTTCTTTACAGCAAAGAATCTTTGCTAATAGCCCACCTGAAGATGTAATACGACGAAACCTAGGTCGTGGTAAAGAACTCAAAGAAAATAGAAATAATACTACATCACATAGTTTCATTTAAGTTTTATAAAAATTAAAACTAGCATGTCAAAAAATATCACGGATAAGAAAATACTTATCTACCAAAGTCTTACATATTTTTGTGAGTACTCTTGAAAATATTTTTTCATCTATTATTTTTTCAAATGATACTTATTTCTGAGATCATGAAAAATCAAAACAGCGAATTGCTAACTTTGATACTTTCCCCGGAGCAGTGTTAGTTCAGTGAAAAAGATTTACCAATAAAAATAAAGTAACCTACGACATATCAAAGTATTATTAATGTGGAACCTGCTTTTGGGCAGCCCTGTCTTTATAAGGCTGCCCAAAAATATACCAATATAGTCGATAGGCTGTACTTCAAAAGACATTTATTTTATTCGATACCGATAATAACATTCTTGTTGTCACCTAATGACTCATAACATAACAAACGTAAGATTAAATCGAAGATCATACTAATTGGAAAATGATTTACGAGGATTCTTTCGTGTGTGGATTCAAGTTTTATCCAGTTCGATAATATTAAATATTTTATTTAATTTTTTATTCATCTGAAGAAACCAACCATCCCATTATATACTCTTTAGTATCTTCTTTTTACCAGTAATTTGAAAGGTTCTATTTAAATACGCACATATAATAATTTTCTTTCTCGTTTTCTATTGCCATATGGTAAATTTAGTACTTATTATAAACGCTTAATAAATAATCACTGATGACATATGGATTAATATAGCTATGGGACGTAAACATAAACTGAAATTAAATTTCATGCAATTAATGTTCCAAACAATTAATGTTCTGTTAGCTAAACATAGTACTGACTTCAACAGCAGTAAGTTGTAATGTTAAATATAGGCTAATAACTGATAAGAAGAACATTTTATTAATTAACTTTGTGCTGTATCTCGGTCGAGTATTACATTTAAAGTGATGATTTTAATTAAATAACTAATATGAAGCGTGAACGTATGATCGCTTTCATAGGTAAGAGTGCGTCTATGATGACGTCTTAAGGAGGGTATAGCAGACATAAAATAGTTCCATATACATTTAAGTACTTAAGCCATTTCAGAGTACATGACATTTTCCTTGAACTATTTGGTAATATAATTTTACGCTTCCTAAATATATTGCAGATATATCTTACACAGGCAAAAAGCATGATGCGTTCTTCACAAATTAAGTCATCTAGATTTATCGCAATAATCTTCCTATAACCTCTGCATAGATTTCTAAAAATCCTCTTTTTCATAACTTTAAGTTCAGTAGTCTCAAAAATAGAGAAGATAATTTTTTTAATTTCGGTTACTTAATTTTCGCCTCGTAAATTTTCCAAATGTATAGTATTTTGTATTATTAGATATGTAGGGGTTACTATGCTCTGTAGTAACAGAGCGTAGTAACCCCTATTAAATTTCAAAATACTATATGAAGTATTTTTTGAGAAAAATGACTGCAATTGACGGAGAGACTAACTGAATTTTAACCATTAATATATTTTTACTTTTGAGGTACGGAGCTTAAATAGTGCAGAAATGCAAAAAGAACAATAATAAATGTATTTAGAAAGCAGTAGAACTTGAGGGAGAGAAAAATTAGTGGCTAAAAGTGACTGTTTTCATCAAATTGTAGAAGCATTTTTCGTTTTTAATTTCGTATCATAGGAAAATTAGGACTTTAAATTAGGAAAGCGAATCTCAAATGAAAACCGAATTCATTTTGAAACAATATTAACCAAATTAGAAGAATGAAATATTATTTACTTATTTTTTATTTAATGAAACATTACAAAAATATATACATATATGTATATATATATATATATCTATATATATATATATACTCACAAAACCTAATAGCCTCCTTCGCACGGCCACATTGCTTAATTTCCACAAAATGGAAGAACCACTAACAAATGAACTAAATTGATTAAATTTCTTTACTTAACGTTTCTTGACATTAAACAAATCTAATGAATAAGATGTTTTCTTGTATTAATTTTATCTTTTAATGATATTTTTAAATAACTATTTTTATCTTTTAATATACCACTACTAATTTAATCTGTAATATTGCAACACCAATAAACAATTTCCATTTGTAAAGGAAAGAGCAAAATCGTTTAAAATTGGAAAAAATTTACACCCAAATAGTTAATCAGAGGATACATCAATATTGTCATATTTCCAAAATAGGACTAAATATGTAATGTTTACTAACCATTATAAAAAAGAATTCAAATTAAAATTATTCCTCAACAAGAACATTTGGAATGGAAGAAGAATAAAATGTCATAATTTCAAGTACTATTTTTCGAAATTTAGTAAATAATTCATTGGTTTAAAACTGTTTAAAACCGTTTTTAATAAGTGTTTTAAAAATATTCAAATATATGTAAATAATATGAGCTCATCACATTTTCATATTAAATCCACCGTTAATTTTCATTTAATAATGTCGTCATTGAATACGAGGTTATTGACAAAACTGTCGACATGTGTTCATGCAAAACGCCAATGGCGAGACCGTCAACAATAGGGAACAAATGATTTCCTTAGAATAACATATTTATTTACCCACATATGTGTATAACGCTAAGAAATATCGGATAGTTTAGTTCACGATGATGAAAAAAGATGCCTGTATAAAACCATTCAAAGAATATTTCCGTGAGTCTTTTTTTACAAATTGCACACCTTGATATTCTGTCTTATCCTCCATATGTCTGCCAGAGGCTTCTAGCTTCTTAGACTTCTAAACGAAATCAGAGAGAACCGTGAAACTTAATTTAGTTCCTTAACTCGAAACTAAAAATATAGTTCTTATAAAATCACTCACTTAGTGTGTCACAGCCGATATTCTCGGAAGCAACTTGACATAGAAACTTGTTTTACATAGGAAGTAATAAAGCAAATAAAACGCGTGAAACAGTAATAAAATGTATGAGTATTAACTTACCCACATCGCTATAGTTGGCACTTCAAAATATTTATATGGAAATTTTAGTGTTGATAGAGCAAATTAAATAATCGATGTTTAAATATAATTGAATTATTGTGTCATTTTAATTTAATTTAAATATTTTTTAATTTCTCTTAAAATTTTCCAATACAGTATTTTTAATTTAAACGAAGCACCGAACGCTCGATGCGTAAGTTGGACAAGTCGTTTTTTCTGTATTTGATTTGTGTTTTGTATTAAAATATATTATTATATGTGTTTTGTATTAAAATGTATTTGATTAACGATTATACTGAAAATACAAAACACAAATCTGCCAGTCAATATTTTTAATTAAATGAATTTTTTATCTCGAATCTGCTTTTAAATTTTTTTTAAATTATAAAAACGATTTGGTTAAACATGAAAATGTTCACTTTTGGACCGACATTGTTACCAGATCTATTTCAAAAAACTCTCTTTAATAAGAAGCTGTGATTTGGCTCTTATATTTATTATATTACGTATTTATTTAACAAAAAAATACTAAACAAATACAAATGCAACATATTAAAAATTTGTGAGTTAGAAACGAAATTATCGTTGCAATATGACATAAGACAGGCATAATAGACAATATATTTTCTTTGTGGAAAATAATGTTAATATTAGCATATAGTTTAGAAAGAAACACTATACATCCTTCGATAATTAAATTTTTGAATGTAAGGAACTTCCATAGTACATGGAGGTTCTCAGTACAAGAGCATCTTATATTTAATTGATTTAATAACAGGCTTTGCGAAAAAAGTAATTCCATAGAGATCCCGTTTGTCGGTTAATTAGTGCAAGCAATAAAACAAGCTTACAAATTATTTTCTCTGGAAATTATTTTCTCTGGAATACTTCATATTCCATAGTGTTACCTATTAGTGTTGATAAATCTATTTCCTTTTCAGTTTTTCAAACGTCTGATCGATGTGTAGCGCTTTCTCTCGGCACCCGTCACATTGCCAAGTCATTACTCCGCGTAATACGAGACTAATTTGCAATGTTGCTCCGCGTTTCGTTTAAAGTTGAAGTGTTTTGTTAAACCTTCAGCCGCTTGCCGCCTCAATTCTTATGCTTTGAGGAAAGTATACTTGCAGCAAATCTGATTGAAGGGCGAAAAATTTGGAAAAACCAAAAATAATGTTACAGTTTAGTAAACAATGTTTAAATAAACTTATTCAACATATCTTTTAGGTGCTAAAGAAAAGCTTTTACACGTGTATGTACCATCATAGTAGATATCAAGTTTATTTCATATGTACTAATATCGGTATAAATTTAAACCGTAGTCCATTCATGTTTCACATTAGATAAAGATGAGCTGTATGGAAAAAAGTTTTACAATATATATTTAATTAATATTAAGCGAATTTATTTCTCGTTGTATCAGTTACTTATTTTATGCTATTAATTTCGGTGTTGCTTGTCCAATGCTGTTTACGCATTTAGTCTCTTGGTACATATATTGCTTCAATATCACTGTCTACGATAAACGACAGGAACTTGGTGACAAATCACATATAGTTTCAAAATGTAAAAGCGATGGAAGACTTTAAAGGAATCAAGGTGAGGAAGGAATCAAGATGGAAGACTTTAAAGGAATCAAGGTACTACATGCTTTCACCACAAAGAAAAAAATTAACAAACAATCAATACTTTCCAGGTGGCTAAGAAAACCATATTTGCCGTTTGACTGACCATGAGAACCTTTGTGGTAATCGTAAAATAGTAATAAAGTTCTGACAAAAGAAATAAATAAAATAAACAACATTAAAATTAAAATGTACAAACATATTCTAAATGTCATAAAGTAATAATCGAAAAGAAAACTGTGCAAAACTTATTTACATATTTCATTACGACTAAAATTAAATTCAACACGAAAAATATAGATATATCTGACACTCATATAAAGTCAAATATTTTGAAAATGTAACTTCTTAGTTCCTAAAAGTAATAAATTTACGATACCGAAATTCACGAATACAATATGAAGATAGAGGCACCAAATTCTACATACACAGACAAAATCGCTGAAATTTCAACAGAGCAACATTATGCGGCGGTTGCATTGTCTCTCAAAGTTTATTGGAAGTTTCAATATTCAGTTGGCCAGTTGTGATGGCTGGCAAGGTTATTGTTAACATTATTTGTATTTTGTCACTATGATAGTTAACGGAGGAATTACCTATGTTGCTTATAAAGTGTTAAATTCGCCAGGGACTGCAATCAGTAAACTTGTGTGGGTAGAAACTTTAACAAAAGTCAAGCTTTGTTAGTTTAATTATATTTCCTGAGTTTTTTAGTAAAATTCTTATTTTCTCTATATCTCTAGAATTGAATTTCCGAACCATTTTTTCTCTTCCACTGGTAAGAATTATATATATATATATATATATATATATATATATATATATATATATATATATATATATATATATATATATATATTACATGTATGTTATGACCATATTATGTTAAAACCACATTATTATTATTAGATACACATGTCAATTTTGCATAAGTAAAAAAAAATATACCTTTTAATTTTACTCCATGCACTCATTCGTCAATATTGATCACTTCATCAATAATGTTATAAAAGAACACATCTCTCAAATTGGATATTCTTTAGGGCACTAAACAGAAATGAATTATTCTATGATTGAAAAACTACACATACCTCACCACAATTTACGAAAACTTGTTCAAAACCTAGATTGAAAACGAAATTAATCTCCAAATTTAGGTAATGTGGCTACAGAATTATCATTGTATGTCGTAAGATTAAAAATATTGTGTAGAAACAAAATACCTGGATCTTAATAAAGGAAAAAAGAAGTGAAAACTGCTTTTAACCGACTTCAAATAAGGAGGCGAAAAATTAATCGAAATATTTTTACGTATATTCAGCGATAATTCTTTGCCCATAAAATTATGATGATAATCTGATGAAAAGGTCTAGAAATAAACGATGGAACACACTATAAATACCGCCGATTAAGTTAAACAAATGTAAAATTTTAAATTATATAAATATGCCTCTAATGAACCTATTTAGTATTTGGAGTGCATCAGAAATTAAGGTTTTAAATTCATGTTATAAATTAAATTAAATTGTAAATTTTTTAAGTTGGTTGACAGTGTTGGAATTGCCTTCAAAATAAGTAACTTATTTATTTATTGCGAATAAGTAGGTACCTGTTTTGAGCTAATCATATTTTATTTGTTAGCACCTATAATTTCTGAAGTCGGTTCTATTTTAAAAATTATTGTTCGGTAATGAAGACATAAAACCACAAGCGTTTGTGTTCATCTTGAGCAATCTTTAGATATGTAAAATATTTGTATATTTTATATATCCAATTGTAATTTTTTTAGAATTTCGTATTTAAAATGGAAAAATGTATTAAAATTTCGTATTTAAAATGGAACCCTTATGATATTCGTATCTCCGTCTATACGGCGGACGCAGCCGTTTTCCAGAAAGTATTTCAGAAGGGACAAATCAAATATTTGTTTTATATTTCTTTATTTCCTGTGTCGTGTAGATTTGAAAGGCTCAGTTTTAAATATACTGAAGCTGTTATTTTAGAACATTAGATGAGATAGTAAGAGTTTAAAAAAATATTAAAAACATTTCTCTCTTTTCCCACCTCCAAAATTGCTATAGCCTAAATATAGAAAAGAGCGTTACAAGAAGCTTCCTAAAATATAGCAAATATTCTAATTTTCCGACTTTGGAAGATACATACTAAATTTTCATACATATGGTGAAAAGTAATATTAATATTTGCAAAAAGCTTAATGAAAATAATATTTACCATTAAATGTATATATCAGTTATGGATGATTACGAAAAATTTCCATTGATGGATAACTTACTAATGGATATTCCGATAATCAATTATCAATTTTATAATTGAGTTACCCTTATTACCAAATGACTAGTAAATTCTAAGTCGTGTAATTCATTTTATATCCAAGTCACTTATTTTTTGTATAATCAAACATTCATTCAATAGTTTAATACTTAATCCAAAACCGCAAGGTGCTTCTGCTAAGCAAATACATTTTTTTAGCAGGCTTTAGCTTTTTAAGGCAGCAATTAGAAATTGTAAGTGATTATATTTGAAATATCTCATTTTAATTATTAAATGAATTCGTTAGTACTACTTATAACCTCTCATTGTTAGTTTATATGTAACTCAGTATGTGCAAATTCTACACAAAGTTGACAGGTTTACCTGTAAATATGGATTATGTTAACGAAAAAGATTGTTAAGTGGCAATAAAAACCAAAATAACGACGACTATCCGAAATATTTCTCTAAACACGTAACATTTACAAAAGTTTAGATGAAAATATTCTAAAACTTACTTACCGCCTGTTTGTGTTACATTTGTATATACGTTATTGTAGGCAACGCGCTGGAGCGGAAGGCGACCGGATAGAGAGTTGCGCAGACGAACGCACTCGTTCAAACTTCTCAAGAACTTGAAACTTTTACCATTGTGATACATGAACGCCGCAGTCCTTTTGTGTTATTTGAATAAGACTCTGCTCATAAATAACTTGAGTTTTGTCCTCGGCATTGCCACAGAACACATTGGAGAAATGTTACATAGCGGAAGAGAACGAAAAGGGCTATTGTCACAGGTACAAAACAATATTTATGTACAATGGATACATGTAGCAGACTTATTGCTAGTAGTGCAACTTCTTAGATTTTAATCAAATACTTCTTAGATTTTAATCAACATCATTTTCATAAATTATATAGTTACATCATTCATATTTTTGACAACGTAATGACCTACGCTTGAAACGTAAAGTGTCTCGTATATATTTCACAGGCGTAAAAATTAATTGTATCGAAATGACGGTCTCGTAAAAAATCGCAACATATTTTTGGTTACTCCATTTCTTGACAAAAGATCTGTATTATGTAACCCTAATCGTCAGCACGCGCGAAAAATAAAATGTTCGTCTACATTTTAGGTGTGTGTTATACAATAAACAATTAATTTAAATCGATGTATAAAATATTTGCTTGTAAAACTTTATAAACTTGGGTCTTAATATATATAAATTTAAGACTATGACAAAGAATGGACGAACGGAGGGAAGAATAGGTGGAATTGTAAGGGTCTCTTATTTTATTACGGAAACCTTAAAAAGGAAAACAATGTAACTAATTAGGAAAAGAAAAACTTCTTCACAAAATGGTTGAAGTTATTGGCAATGCGCTCTGGATATTAATATGACTTATTAATCGACTTCACCAAAAGAGGAAGTTCTCAATTTGACTACATTTTTTTCCCCCGAACTTCCGACATTTATCGAATTCTTACGATTATACTTTGAGGGATGGTAATTAGTTTGCCTAGTACCTCAATTTCGATACTTAAATGAATTTGCAACGTACTGCAACTGTATCTAAGGGAATATCGCTTAATTACGTGAATGTGTACGTGAACATCTACGTGAGGGAGAAAGAGAAGCACCAACTAGGCACGATTCCACAAATCTCCAGGTATGGCAGTATTTTGCATATAATTGTATTTATAATTATTTAAAATTTCAGGCAACATATACAATTTCTTGTTTTCTGAAACGCCATTCCAATGCAAAAGTTCCAATTAATACCCCTACTTTCATTATTTTATTCTTTTCAATGCGCTTCTTATTCAGTACTCATTTGAACGCGACACAATTTTTTTGTTAGAAAGTTTTATTTGATAGTTAAGAAGTCTATTTAATGAAACAGCCTTCACAAAAAGATTTATTATATTTGAATAACAACTATGACTAAATATTCCAAGACATGATACACAAGACAAATCATTTTGACCTGATATAATTCTAGCTAAAAAACATTTTACATGTTGAATTGGGGTCCGAAATTACGTCGAATAAATCACGCAATTGAATAGATTAAGATGCAAACTACTATCAGAAAAATTATCATATTTCCTGAATTTATCATAATTTACAGCTTGGTAGTGCGTGTACTAATATAGTGGTATTCACAGAATAACGTATTACGTTGTGCTTACAATAAGAACTAAATAAACTAACGCACAGAATATAGATCTGATAAAAACCTAGTTAGAATATTATATTTAAATAATACTATATTTTAAAATTCCATATTAAAAGACATTTCAATTTCTTTGCAATTTTCTGTAAAATTGAAATAGTGCATATCACATAGAAAATCAAAATCAGTAAAATGGCTTCAGAATGGTAAATTGTAGTTTTAAGTTGTGTAAATAACTGGAAGCGTCTTACAGAATGCAGTCTATTACATTTTTATTAACAATAATTGGCTCCAAATTAAATTATCACCATTTATATTTACAACACGTTCGATAAATTGTAACATGCTGATGATAACTTATCAATATCATTAGCACATTTGATCTTCGTTAAAAAATACAAACAAAAATTTTAAAACTGCTATAAAACGGATTGCGTACTCAAAACAAAATAAGTTATGGTTATATATGTGGAGACCACAAAAGGTCTTTCATGGTATTTGAACAGCAGCACAGTTACACTAAATTTCCATTTTTCCTATGTGAATTGGAGAGCGAAGCTAAAGATTCACATCGGCGTAAAACATGGCCAATGTGAACAATCATGAAATTTGAAAAATAAAATGTCTCCACATCTAATTCCATTTTTGCCGGTTATAATAATGAATTCCATTTTTCCCCGATATGTGTTACCAATAAGAACTGCTTTTTAAATCAGTAGATAGCAATAAGTTATGGAGTTAACAGTTTAATTTTTACACTTAATGAACAATATACCAACTGATTTCTCTTGATCGCACATATTCTGCTCAAAATAGTATAATGTAATAAAAAATGTGCGATACTAATAAAGGGCTGCGCTATAATGAGACCCCAACTCCCCTTCTCGTTAGATCCCGTACTTGGATCTAACATGTGTCATAAAACTGGTAAGACAGGCGAAATCCCCTTTTTTAATTAACAGCCGCGCTCGGTATAATCGCCTGTAATATTAGATATTTACCCTCGCACAATGTCGGGCGGGGTACAGCACTTGCCCTGATATATTGTAGTGAATTCACAATTTTTTTCGATAAAAGTTTGTATTGAAAACGCTGTGTGATTTTGTGCTGCTCAGCAGAAAAAATAATAATTGGGCTTCATACTGTGTTCGTTTTGTTGTATAATGTAAGAAAACGGCTGTAGCATTCTGACCACGTGAAAAGTGGTGTCTGTATAAGCCCGAATTCTGTATAAGCCCGAATCTGAACCACAAACACAAAAAAAACACAACTTTTGCTGACAAAAAAACTACGTAAATGTAATTCTCCTTACAAAAATAGTAATCTTAAATTTTTTTATTATCCAAAGAGGATGTTGATACAAAAGGAGTCCGACTCGATGAGTAGAATATAATGCAATTTATTTTCAAAAATTCATTAATTTATAAAAAAAAATGCTTAGTCTAAAATATATAACAAATAATAAAAGCACGGTGTGCATTCCGACCGTTATGAGTTCAGGAGTTTAATCCTCAAACGGTTTCGCGGGGTCCACAATACCTCACCGGCAATATTTTACTACCATACCCACACGCCTTTCAAGTTAGTGCGCCGGCGTCTATTCTTACTGTTCAGCGTGAACTCTAAGTGGACAAACGAGCGCAGCGCTGTCATCGTTAGTTTTTGACTTATGTGAGTACTGGGGTTTAAAAGTACCCGGCGAATCCGTTTACAATTTTTATTTTTTATTGTTACAATATCGGGAAAACTAAACAGATGAGGCTATAAGAATTTTGCTTGAAGAGGATAAGCCATCCGCTTTTGCAGAGATTGATAAAATTTTTGGATTCTGTGATTTGAGTGACGCGCATTCTATAGTTTATCTATCGTGATTTCGAAAGTGATCAGGTGATAGATGATGGGTGGTCTCTGTAGAGGACAGCGTACGCCATTTTGATGAGGCACAAGCTTCTGACAGGTATTTTTATTGTAAGTACAAATGGTCTCAAACCGCTTCAGCACCTACACGTGTTAGAAGTCACAAAATTATTACATTTTTGCCTGGTATAAAAGGACCGGCTTTAGTGTTGCGTAATCCTGGTCACTGCTTATTACTGATGAACTTACATCATTCAAATGTGATAAAACAAATGAAAAGATAATAAACAAAAGAAAAGAAAGAGGAAAAAGGCTAGGTTCAACTTTACTTGAAGTAAAGTTGAACCTAGCCTTTTCCCTCTTTCATCAACCACGTGTCTATAGATGAATTCAAAGCTTTTATCGGTCTTTTGCTGTCAGCTGGCATATATAAATCTAATCACGAGAGTACAGAAACTCTATGGGCAACAGATGGAACTAGAAGAAAAGATTTTCGGACAACAATGTCTCTCAAACGTTTTATTTTTCTATAGCCCGCCTATGATTCGACGATGCCACGACACGAGAAGAGCGAAAAAACAACAGATCGACTTTAATTAGTTTCATCTTTATTTCAGTCATTAATTTCGAACTGTAAAGCCAACTATACTTATTCTGAATGTCTTATAATAGACGAAGTGTTAGCAGCTCTCAGAGTGATAATGTGTATTTGCAATGCCAAAACACATTATTTCTACGACGCTTTTACGTACTACGGAAATGAACTTCAGAGATCAAACAGATCGTTCTCTGTGCGTAAAAAGGATGTTCTTCAGCTAGCTGAGCCTTTTTTCAACACCAACAGAAACATAACCGCTGACAATTGGTTTTCCTCTATTGAGATTATTGACGTGTTGAAACAAAAAGGTATAACTTACGTTGGAACATTACGTAAAAATAATCAAGACATATCTCCCAAATGTTTACCTAAAAGAAACGGCCTTTGAATCTTCTATGTTTGAATTTACCTCAGACAAAACTTTAACATCATATATACCAAAGGAAAATAATGCAGTTATCTTAGTATCATTATTGCATCCTTATTCCTCGATCGACCACGAATCCAGTGCTTCTAAGCCTGAGATCACAACGTTCTAAAACTCAAAAAAGGGAGGTGTGGATGTTCTCGATCAAAAATGCGCTCTTTATTTAGTCATAAGCAGGACAAAACTATTTAATACTTAATTTTTGCTATATTATATATATATATATATATATATATACATATATATATATATATATATATACATATATATAAATATATATACATACACACTCACACACATATAAGAATGACATACACTTGGACACTTAATAGGACAAACAGTTAGATATTATTGTAAAAATATGTCGCCAGAAAAGTTGTTTTATCAAGTTTAAATTCTAATTTGAGCTCATAACGCCCAAAAACATATAAAAAAACCGGCTCTTCTGACAACGGGGCTGCGAGGGTTTTGTGCGTAACAAGATATGCCTGCAATGAAATACAAAGAAACTCATTTCACAATGCCAGTGTTTCATTCTAATTCAATTTAATAGTAATTCTTGCGATTTGAGGTGCACACCTTCATTTACCATTTTTTTCAGTAATAATTAGCGCCAGTTAAGTTTTATTTAAAACCAAATGAAACTACGTTATGTAGTATTATCGCCAAATGTATTTAATAATTAGTGCATGAGCATAAAAATATGTAGTTGTGTCATTTAGCTGCGATATTCAGTAAGCAAATGACACTAGGATTTAGAATATATCACTTATATTTTGCCGGAATAACCTGGGATGTACAAACTAATTAACGTAATATAAAATTTTTGAATATCCTTGTTTTAAATATTTACATGTTTTCAATTGTTTGTGAATACATCTATGGTGTCTCATAGTTTGAGTTATTCTCTGGTGGATGGAACTTGCGGCAGGATGGATTTATTTTATTATATAAATAATAGATCAAGATGACATCCACGTAAATTTTGTATATTTGACTAGAATGTAAGACTGTAAGAGGATATGTTGCTACAAGTTATGGCGGATCTACTGCTACAAGGGAAGTGCCCTTGTAGCAATAGATCTGCCATAACTTGTAGCAATATATCCGTTGTATACACTGAAGTACGTAAATATTTTTAGATACCTTTAAAAATAGTCCTCTTCGTTCTCTTCTGCTATGTAGCATTCCTCCAACGTATTTTGTAGCAATGCCGAGAACAAAACTCAAGTTATTTATGAGCGTAGTCTTATTCAAGTAACACAAAAGGACTGCGGGGTTCATGTATGACAATAGCAAAAGGCTGAAGTTATTGAGAAGTTTGAACGAATGCGTTCGTCTGCTCATATCTTCATTCGGTTCCTATCCGCTCCAGCGCGTTCCCTCAATAACGAACAAATGGAAGTAACACAAGCTTTAAAGGTGGCAAACAAGTTTTACGATATTTCCATCTAACATTTTTTAAATGTAACTTATTTTGAGAAATATTTCGAATATTTGTCGGAATTTGGTTTGTATTAATACATAATAATATTTTTCATTGGAATGAATATGTTTATGGATAAAGATAATTCGCATTACGTGGTTTTGCTGTAGAGTTAGACATGTATAAATTAACGGTGAGAAATTATAAATAATACTAATGGAATGTTTTGATATTGGAGATATCTTGATTACTCTGATCACAATCATTAGCAATTGCTAATTACTAACTTACAAAAGCGACAGAATGAATGACAGTGAACGTCAGATAGAACACAATTTATCGACATAAATCGGTAACATGTATTCTAAGTTGATTACAGGAAAAATATGTGAGATAATAGCAAATAGAATTTTAGTTAATTTTTTTTGTACGAACGTCTTATGGTTTTTCGATCAAATATTATAATATTGAATTAATGTGGTCTAATTATGTGAATAATAATTGACTTGTATTAAAATCAGTTATATGATTTAAAATACGTTAGTCATTGGATAATGAAAGTCATTAAATTGATAACCGATTATCAGAATATCTCGTTACTAAACTATTCGATTGTATAAATGTTTTTTAATTGTTTAAAACTTATATAAATATTTAATGGTAGATATTATTTCTATTAAACCTTTTAAATATTAATACTAATTTTACCGTGTAAATATATTCCCAAGTGCACTTTTCATAGACATGAACAATTGGCAAATAACTTAAAAGGTTTGGAATTTAGAATAATTGCTCTAAAATTTTGGAAAACTTCTAGCAACGTCATTTTTTTTCATAATTTTGACAATAGCAATTTTGTTGATGAGCAAAGTAAAAGCAGACATATTTTTTAACATTTTTTAACAAGTATTTATATTTAGTAAATCACTATCTCACCTAAAATTCTTCGGTAGTCGTTTCAGAATTCTTGTAACTAAACGTTTAAAGACGTTATAAGAAATAAAGAACGTTATAAGAAATAAAGAAAAAACCGTATATATTATTTGTCCCTTTTAAAATTTCCGTATGAATATTTTTATATGTCAAACATTTAAGATTCTACTTGAAATACTTTCGAAAGAAAACGGCTACGACCGGCGAATAGATGGAGGTATGAATGGATGTGTATGTGTTCCATTTTTTCATTTGAAATACGGCATTCTAAAATAGGAAGAATTTTCTATAACACAAATATTTTATATGAGCATGTTTCTCACCTTCCTACTCATCTAAAATGAATCCGACCGTTTGCGGTTTTGTATTTTCATTATTAGAGCAGAAACTTTTTTCTATTTATTTTGACTTTATTTTGATGGTCATGTTTTGTTTCTAAATGGTACTTTTAATCTTTGGTGGTAACACAATGACATTTCTGTACAACCGGAGATTTGGCATTTAATTTCTTTTATAATCTAGATTTCCAATGATTTTATGAAGAATGGAAAGGTTATTGTGGAAGGGTATGTTTAATTTGTTATTCATATAATCGTTCTATTCTTTTTACTGCTCTGAGGAACATATAGTTTGAAAGATGTTTTCCTTTGTTAACGTTATTGGCATACAAAATGTTTACATGTAGTAAAATTATTTTTTTTATTTACACAAGTTTATCAAATATATCTCAATATGGTTTTCGACAATATTTAAAATTTGATGCCTACAATATTCCAGGCAACAGCTAGTGTAATATATGTATGTGAGAAACTTAAAACTTCTGAATAAATGCGCATGATGTAAAATATTTACCAGTCGGGAACGAAGAATACTTAAGCAATTCGCATATATTAGCATATAGATGTTAAGACTTTCACTAGTCTAGTAATGAAAGTTAATTAAACGAACAAAGCTTGCCTTTTGTCTGATTCTCCATCACCAACGCAAAGTAGTCCCTCGCGAATTTAACGGATTCTAGGCAATATCTATTCTTATTCCGTTAACTATCACAGTGACAAACAAAAATAATGTTCCCATTACTCTTGCTAGCCATCACAACTAGTAAACTGAATATTGAACCTTCCAACAAACTTCGAGAGACAGTGTTACTGCCGCATAACGCGGCTTTGTTAGAATTTCAACCGTTTTGTCACGACTTCGCAATCAGAACTTGGCGCCTCTCTATTCATACTGTGTTAGTGAATTTCAAAGGTATAAATTATATGCCTTTGGAAACTAAGGAGTTATCACATTCACTTTGAGTGTTCGATGTACCTATGCTATTACTATCGAATTTGATAAAAAGTATGATCGTAATTTAATAAAAAGTATGACGCATTTCCTATACGTCATAAGTTTCGCAATAGTAGTGTTTTCTTTTCCATGTTCACTTTAAATAGTATATTTATAGACATGATATAACTACGAGTACTAGTTGGTTTATGAAACTGATATCAAAAATAATTCGCAATATGGCTTACCCAAATCGAAATAGAAGAAAAGGAACCCTTCCGACTATGCAACAAGGATTGTCGTTTATTTAGGATTAAGGTACGTAGTTACGTGATTTTCTTTATATCCTCGTTGCAACAAAAAATCTTAACCGATTTTTATTTCTAGTAACGTAAGGTATATGATATTATAATAAAATCAAAATGACATCCGTTTATTTAAATTTGTAATATAATAAATATTTAAGGACAATGTAGTGCCTTGGACAAGTTCTCAAAACACCGACGTCACGTATATCGTATATTATTTATGCGAACCGTTTCGTGCCACTTTTAACCGTCCTATGGCTCATTTTCCACATATAATTATATTTATATCTAGTCCAGAATATTTAATTTTATTATCAAATCTTAAATAAATCCCGGGATATATACCAAAAAAATTAATGAATTAAGTACTCACTCTTTAACTCACTCATTTACAGACGGTCATCGAAATCTTTAGATTTGATTTGTTTTAATAATTTAGCATCTTGAAATTGGATACGTTGAGGGTTTTATACGAATATTATAAATCAGTCAAGTGTAAGTTAGGTTGGTGTCTGATCTTCGATAAACTTATTTATGTAGTTTTTCTAAAACATTATTTTATTTTACACTTTATTAAATTTACTTCATATTTACATTTATAAATATGAAATAAATATGTCACAGGGTTTTGTGCGTGTTTTTTCAGGAACGCGTGGAAGTATCAAGGTAATATTTATATAAAATACTTAGCTCTATAGTTTCTTCGAGCTGTAAAAATTCAAGCCTAAAAGTTGACCCAATAAAAAAAACCCTAAAAATACAAACATTAAACCGCATAGTTTGTCCCTTGTAAAGTAATCGAAACCTACAGGGTAATTTCCGTTCACCTAGAGTCATGAGATTTGGCAAGAAGCCTCGTGTCATAATTTGCAAGCGTTACCAATTAACAAATATCATTACGCAAGTATCGCAATTTGAAAATTGACCAATATGGCCTAAAATTAATTATTGTTTTTTTTAATTATATTGTAGATAAAATAATATTCGTGAAATCGTCCCGGCGATTATTTATTCGTCTATCGTAGGTCAAATTATCCAAGACCGACGCATCTAACGAAATATATAAAGCCGTGTCAATACGAAAAAATCGGCCAAATGCATGTTGGGACACGCAATAAGTAAAATTCCTTCCTAAAGAGCTGACTTTGAAATTGGTGAAAAAAGTTGCTCGAAATAATTTTATTTGAAAGTTATATTTAAATTTTAGTATTTACATTTACTTCAGAATTTCCTCCTTCTAAGAAACTTAATAAATTAAAATTGCATTCTTAAATATAAAAAAAGTAGATGAAATCTCAATTTTAGTTCTAATGAAATTATTTTGTTTGCACCCATTTTAAATCCAATGCCATCCACTCGTCTACGAAACTTAAAAACGGGGTTCTGTCTGGGGGTAGAACAGAATTCTTTTATACATTTTTCGTAAAGGGAAAAGGGATATTACAATAAACGGTAATGGATAATCAATATTAAAAATGTTAGATAATCCTGTGATAGAAATAAAGAGATTAATCAAAAATACATAGTATTATTTTGAAATGAACATAAATAAAAAGAAACAAAAGTAAATGAAACAAAAATTGGTCATAAAAATTCTTTACCGTTTTTAATCACCTTATATAGTTTAAGTAGTTGGACGCATCCGCAGGTAAAGCGATAATGACGTCGTAATGGCCTTGCCGAGCTCCGACATGTTTAGTCAATCAGTTTAATTGCAGGTAAGTTCATGAACTTTTTCGAGACGCTTTAGCGATGAACCCTATCAGGCTGTCACACTTTCTTAGTCTTAAGACGCGAGGCTCTGGAAAATAGTTAATATCATTTTCGGTGCGAGTAAGCTTCATTAGTTAATTATTTTAAACTCTGTAACGAAGCAGTAAGCAACTTTTTTTCTCGTAGGTGGTGTGGTGGAAATTGTTAAAAAGAAAAGATTGTAAGATAGGGTTACGAAAAGAAATTAAATTTGAATATGCTGATATTCAAAATCAAGGAATTGAAACGGAACATTAAGAACCAAATTATTTTGATATTTTTGAGTAAATTGAGCCATTGATTTGAAATTTTGTGCGAATAAAATAATTTTGTATTTCCGATAAAGGAACTGTTTGGAAATTTTAATTCTATTTAGTGGGTCCGTAATATGTCAATGAAACACGAAATTTTCCTATTCGTGGTATTTGCTATTTTTGACTACTTCTATTACCTTATGTCTTAATTTCCATCATTTTTTATTACTTACTTCAAAGTTACAACTGTTAACATGAAAGGTGAGAAAAGTAATATATCATCTAAATCCTGCACGTATAAAAAAATAATTGTTAACAAAATAAGAATTTTTCAAAAAATATGTCTAAATTAGTGGTGATGGACGGGTAGATCGCAATTATTTTGTGATATCGGATCGTTTATTTAGAAAGTGGTTTATGTATGTATAACACGACGTGATAAGGGGAATACAAATCTAAGAATTTAGAGAAGAAACAAAATATAGATAATCATAAAGCCGAGTTTATAAATGATCATCACAATGGAAACCATCTAAGATTTCACAATCTTATCTTGAAATTTTTCAGATGGTGTAGTGTTCAAATTTTATTCCTGCGGCCTTCATACGATATCCGTGATAATGAGCGTATTGTGGCACAGATCACCCGTGTAGTCCATTATTGCCTTGAAACTAAACCTTGAAATCTGGTCCCCACACGGAATAAATTAATTACTCGTATTGGAGAAAATATTAGAAAGTCTAATAGGTTTTCGTGTAAGAGAATATACGGGTGCAAAACCTCATTTGTTAGCTTCAGATTTTATAACGGACAGGGTAGGATGGAATTCCGAAAGGAATTGCTTTGGTTTATCCATTATTTTGTTTTTTAATTAATTAAGCGATTATATTGATATTGATCATTCAGTCTTGTGTTTGGCTTTATGCTCTTAATTTTTACGTGAGAGGATAGAGTTATATTGTATTTATTAGTTTTTTACACACGTAGGTGTTCAACGCTGTATCAATCAAAAGGTGGAGTCATAACCACTTCAAAGTCATTCCCCTTAATAAATTAAGTGACACACCTAGTTTTTAAACGTTATCAAAAATTGTCATCGAAATTTTATAGACTATACAAAAATGAAAGACGTAGCGATGATCTTAAACGTCATAGGTTTTGAGGAATCCATGAGATTTTTTCACGTCAGGCATTATATCTGTATGGTCCAAGTCAGTATAATCGTTACCATTAATATTTATAAATATCGAACCTTCGTACCAAACTGTTTTTTACTTAAGAATTTTTATTTTATTTTACTTAAGGGGAGTAGTGATGTAGGAGTGAAGGCGTAACTATTTTGCTTTTTTGTAGGTGAGCATAAACCAGTTTGATTTTAACACAAACTTTATCCATTATCGAATCACCCATTAATCCATTATGAGTGGTATTTCTCTAGCTGATATTTACATCAAGCCTCATGATTCGTAGTGGTTTAATTTAGTAATAACCAAGGCATAATTATCCAGACGAGGATAAGGATTTGTTTTAGAAGATCTCTGTTAAAACCAAATGGCTTCTACTATTTCTAAAATAATGACGCTTAAAATTATTGAATTACTGAACCTTTGAACTTAAAGTTTATTACGATTCTATACCTTAAAAATTATTTGGAATTGGTATGATAATCTTAGTTTGAATTTATGTTACTGAATTGACATTAATTTTTATTTTCTTTGTAAAAAAAAGTTGTAAAAATGATAAAAGTGCAGAAAAAAAGATGAACTAATGCTCTTCAATTTAGATTGCATTTCAAAAAAGTCAGGAATTAAAAATAAAACAAAATATTTTATTTGATTTACCTAGATATTATATATACTAAGTACTCACTATGTCCCGACGTTTCTGACTGGTTGCACAGCCTGTGGTCACGGGAAGTCTTCCCGTGACCACAGGCTGTGCAACCAGTCAGAAACGTCGGGACATAGTGAGTACTTAGTATATATAATATCTAGGTTCACTCATTAAATATATAATTACCGCGAAAAAACCCGAGTCAAATCAAATAAAATATGTGTTCGAATCGCGAAAGTTTGAAAAAGTCTAAAACAAAATATTTTTTTAATTCCGTCTGTGTTTAAATTAAAGAAAAAAAATTTAAAAATCACGTTTTGAAATTTATTTACACCAAAAACATACTGAAAAATTTATATTGTATGAGGGTAAGGGAAAATAGAACTCTTTTTTGTGTTGCTGAAATCCGTCGTCCTGATACGCAATTTGACATAGGAATAGATTTTGAAATTATAGCTCATTTTTGGGTAATTTCTGAACAATACCGTAAAGAATTCTTTTCCTATTACAACTTGATCACAATGTTACTATTGAACTGTGACTCGTATTTGGTCGATTTTATAGTTTTATCCTAAATCACATAAATATTACCGGAAGTCACCTTAAACGAGATTTTAATTATTAGGTTATTTCGAGCACGGAAAATGAAATGAGATTTATGTTTTATATATCAAATTTGGTAAACAGACAAGTTCATACGAATTTATTCGCGGACACAAAGTTAAGTCATGAATTAATTAACAGTATTTTATCGGTGGTAATTTTGGCAACTTGTATTAACAACGAATTATTTGAAAAAAACTTATTTTAATTTTAACAAATAAAATTAAGTGGATCACCACTTTCTGTAGCTATACTAAATTTAAACTTTCTATGTCAAATAATGTCTAATATAGATGGTTGGTTCGTAAATAAACTAGTATAGATAAAAGGACACTGAATCAATTCCGTCAGTTTTCCGCTTATCCAATTTTGATACTGAAAATGTTTCTGAAAAGTATAACGAAAGTGAAAAAAAAACATATTACGATTCAATAAGGTATTACGTTTCAATCTATATGCCCCCTTAAACTCATATAATCGATTTCATCGCGGCATTTGGCTCGAGGGTACCCGCTTCCATTTCCGTCCGACGACAATTACTCGCGCGGAACGGTGATCACATATATGTCTCGCTTGAGCATAGTTTGACAATTACATCAATCCTTCGCAATAGATGGCCCCATAAATTGTTGAAACTACTGATACGAGCATTGTTTTACTCGCTGCAATATACGTGCAACGTGCCACAGTAGTAAACTGCCAAAATATGTCAAGTTTTTATATATATATATATAAATATATATATATATATATATATATATATATATATATATATATACATATATATATATATATATATATGTATATATATATATATATATAAAACAATTAGTGTGCAACGTGTTTTCTCAACTATCCCCCGTGGTTTCGTCCCCACAAATTTACATTAATTACGCTGCTATCCGTCGTTATCAAATGTCTCAAATATTCTTTAATGGTAATTAGTCTATCATTCTATAAGTTTTATCAAAGTAGGGGCTTTTTAATATATGTAGAAGTTCAAAAATCGGACCTATGTTTCGAGGTAATATCATGAAGAGTCACACAAAGCAAATAATGTTTTTTTTGCTTGGTCTTTGCTTTATTTCTATGAATCGTAACGTTTTTATATGTAGACTACAATCTTCCTCGACCTATTAGCTTTTTAATCCAAAGAGAACTTTTGAGTTCGTAATTTTTTCTCTGGAGATTAGCCCGAACATACTAATAAACAAGCAAACTTTTCCGCTTTTTATATTAGTATAGAGCAAGTTTATTAAAGTTAAAAAGGGTACATATTTTTACTGATTTTGAGCAATATTTATTTATAGATTAAAGCAAAAAAAGTCGAATTCAGCTTTAAATAAAATAGACTGAATTGGAGTAAAGCAGATGTTATGCAAAAAGCGCTCCCAATTACTGTGTAAATTTTACACCTGGAACTGGATGAAGAGTTAAACTACCTTTATCATCGAATATTTCAGATTTCATTATGTAATAATTATATTTCTTATGTGGAGACCAACAGGTTTTGAAATCGAAAGATATGAAGACGATTTTCCATAAATTATTGGGATTTTGATTTAAAAATAATTATACAGAAACAATGTTAATTTGTTTTTAAACTTCTTTGTTAATAAGTTTGATTTCGTGTCATTGACGATGAAATTGAAGAAGTTTTTCGCATCTTTTCTCATTCTTTAAATCAGAAAAATAAAAAAGGATAAACGGAAAAGAATTTTCTATTTATCCTTTACACGTTATAATATAGTTAAATTGATTTCGAAATCTAGTCTCTGTAAACATTACGCGACTTTTCTATAGTATATTTTTAATGCAGAAGGATTGAGAAAATATCATTATCTGTGAAAATAAATTTTAATTCCTTAATATACTAAGATTTATAATTTATGACAGACGTGAAGAAATACAAGAATCGTAAAAAGTATTAAGAACCATAATAATCGTCGAGAATATTAAGAGATGGTGTGCTTGAAATTTGTACTTGGGATTCTGATGGACAATCCAACGTGACTTTACTTTTTGAAAAATATTTACAGACGTACAGATGCTAATCTTCGTCCTATTTATACATTTTTATTACCATTAAATTTAATTATCCACATATTTACATATTGAATTTTCTAGAAATATTCAAAGGATTATAATATTAATTTATTTTATTCGCAATATTAATCTTGCTAAAATTTTCACGGTTAATCTCTTGTTTAACAGACAGCGCTCTAGAGGGCGTTGATTAAATTAATAATTGAAAGCAACTGCTCAATAATTCCCTGAAAAGAACGTAGTTAGCTCGCCACCGCAAATTAAGATGGCGCCGCATCTGCCATAAGCTTAAACATAACCAGATACTTATTAATTACGTTAACGTAGACGTTTACTTTATTTAAGTGAAGCTACAAAGTATCCACTTTATTATCCAAAGCAAACTTCGAAATGAAATAATTTTATAAAAACTGACATCCTTCTCGGAACCCAGGCTCCCTTTTCTTGACAAAGTTGATTGCTTACTTGCAAATCTTTTGGTCAAAATATGCGTTATTAAAACAGACTATAGCATTTATAAGCAATTCCGATATATAGTTAACCGACTGTTTAGTCGGTTTCACTCTTCTGGTATTAAATTTTAAAGCAGAACTCAATTTTTTACAGACGAAACCATAAGGAGTAAAAATCTATAACTCTTCGCTAGTATATAACGTATAATAAGTAGGGAATCTGGTTTACAAGGAAACAAAAATTT
Organism: Druceiella hillmani; assembly: GCA_039881145.1. Lineage (NCBI taxonomy): Eukaryota > Metazoa > Arthropoda > Insecta > Lepidoptera > Hepialidae > Druceiella > Druceiella hillmani. The sequence continues at coordinate 9,225,872 of JAYKKI010000014.1, forward strand.
ATTTTTTTTAATTTATACTTTGTAGCTGTATTATGTATTTATAAGTATTGCGTGAGCGACATAGACTGTTACAGAACATTTATTTAAAATTTAATTTTTCGACTAAAATAATTAGATAACTTTCGATGATTATACGTGAAACTACTATCTACCAAGATCATATAAAACCAAACACTAATAAATGGCTAAATAAGTAAACCCTTTACATTTTTTCTTGTATAAATAAAAAAAATGCGGGCAAAGTAAATTCAACCAGCGTAAGTTTATTTAAATTCAAACGGCCGACGGCCAAATCCGAAAAATTACTTAAAAAAATTAGGAAAATATGAGAGACAGATATTTTTTTAAATGAATGCATTGTGTCATTGGTATATGGTGTTTTATTAATATGCTTCACTCCACAGAAAACTACCAGAAAAAACAACTTTATTTTCATTTTAAACTTGACATATTTGTTTTATATTATTTTTTGGTATACTTTTAGTGCACAATTTTAAAATAAAATTAGCAAAAGTGCTAATTTTAACACTTAAACATTTTAAAAATTTTATAAATATAGGGAATTAAATTAAAAATTTATCCATAAAACATAGATAAACAATTCAGATTTCAATTTGCATTCAGAAAGTGATATACATTTATATCTAATTACCTTATATTGTATAATCGTGTCATCGACATCCTCACAGTGGTCTTAAAAAGGTAACGATTTTGTCTTCGATCTTAATTTTTCAAACAGAATCTTAATTTTTCCCCATGTGCGTCTGTCCGTTTGTCAACCACAACAGCTGTTTTACTTGCAGGCTATTATTGATATAAAGATGAGATGTAACATGGTTATACATATTTATACTCCTACGACGATATGAAATATAATGTTTTAAAAAAGTTTTTATGAATATCTCCTACATATAAAGTGGCAGTAAATATTTTTTCACAAATCTTTCTGTATAGGATATCGTGGAAAATGTATTTCAGAAATATAGGGGTTATGACATAAATACTTTTTTTCATTTATATCAAATATATTTTTTAACTTATTTTGGAGCCTTTTACGAAGTATTAAGCTTTAAAATGTTAACTTTTGTTCGAATTACGTGTCCCCAATCCCTATTAGCTAAACTGCTAATATCTGAAAAGCATTCACAATAGTAATATGGATTACAAAATGAAAAACAAAATTACTACAGCTGAGTTGGTGCTATCAGTTTATGACTAGCTAACGACAGGTAACTGGTTTTGTGAGAAGTTATAGAAGCTCTATACAAGTGACTTAATCAACTGCAAAAATATTTTTTTATTCTAAAAGGTATATTTATTATATCTGTGAAAGTATACTAGACAATATATATAAAGATATATATATATATATATATATATATATATATATATATACGTATATATGTGTGTATATATATATATATATATATGTATATATATTTATATATATATATATATATATATACGTATATATGTGTGTATATATATATATATATATATATATATAGGCGCGTGGAAGATATGGCAGGCAGTACATTCATGTTGTGAAACATTTATATTTGAAAACAGTTTAATAGAAATTTTACGTACACTTGACTGTTTATAAGTGCTTTAATATGTACCCCATCCTAGTAGTTCGAGTTCTATTTTTACTCGACAGGTTTCTTATTCATATTAAATGAGTACATCGTGTGTATTTAATACGTCATTATTTACATAGATAGCACTGAACATCATTAAGAGTTTTAAACCAATAAATTTTCCTTTATGCGGTAAGATGTCATCCATCAATTGAAGAAAATCCAAATTTGTTTAAAACCAGGTTAAATATTATGTTTTAGTTTACAGTATACGTCCATTTGATTTCAATTTTATTAGGATTGTAGCACCTGCCTATAAACTAATTCAGTTGAATAACTTACGTAAATCAAATCTGTATATAACATATACAGACCCGTACGCACGCTTCGATGTAGATGTATGCAAGTTAATGGAAATGGAATTTTGAAAATGGTTACTTTTGCATTCAAGGACATTTTAATGTTCTCAGGGTACCAACTAACTGGAAGTGAAATTAACCACATTTTTTAAAAGACGTAGTCTTATTTTACAAATAATTTGAAATAACTTCAGAATATTATAGACCTGACTCAATTAAAAAAAATACATGAAAACTAAAAGGTCAATTTGAATATGCAGCTTAAAATTTGATTGGTGTAAAGGAAAATTGAGAAATATCCTAATTTGCTTTAGTCCGATACTTTCAATACAGATTGCTAGAAAATTTATGAATTTAAAAGCAAAAGTGAAACTCCTTTTTACCAAGCCACTAATTAACAGGAATAATATAAAATAAAACATTCAGGTTTTTCTATTGGAAAACGAGTATCGTTTCTTTGGGTTAACCTTCCACTTGTCTAATTTAAATGTTGCTACTTCATCTTCTATATTCTTAATAATAATGACTCATTTGTCCACATTACATTTTATCACAACTAATCAAAAAAGAAAAGGTATTCTTATGTTTTTATTCAAATCAGACCGCGAGTTCTTCGGATAATATTACAAGTTATACTCGTTCTGGTATTTGGGAGATATTTAAAGAGGCTATATATTTAATAACTTAATTAAAGTATTTATAACTTAATTATAACCTTCTGATAGGCATTATTCGACATGTAAACAAACATGTCATTATTGTTATAGTTTTATCAACCACTGTTATGTACGGACATAACAGTGGTGGATAAAACTACTCGGTTAATTATTATATCTGCCGCACTTTATTTTATAATACATAATAGAAGATAATTTTTACCCTGGATAATAATTAAATTTAGTAAACCATACCGTAACAAAAAAATTATTTAAAATAATTATTTATCCATACCGTAAATTTAATTACAAATCCGTTAATGGTAAGAAATATTACATATCCACTCCTGTCACCCTTGTATTGCTAACACAGAAACCTGAAACGTAACTGTTACACGCAACGCACACGGCGGTTGACAACTGCTAACTTTTCTAGGACAAAATTGCTAGCCCACTTTCCCCCGATTTTCGTGAAAGTTAAGATGCGCTTGCCGCCAGTTAAATGTCTACCATTTTCATCAACTCTTATTCAGTCTTATGTTATATCCTTTTCTCGATTAGTGTATATTTCTTCATTAGTGATATTCGGATCAGCCAAAGTCGGCCTGAGTAATTCTGATTTTTTGATCTGGGCTTAAAACATTAAATATTGTATATTTTCCAGTCATCTGCGTTTCTGTTACTTTGATGTTAATAGTAACGTATCGCTTCTTCAAAATACAGTAGATTTAGCTTGAAACGTGGGAAACTAAATTAATTTAACAAAAAAACTCACAAGAAAAGCATTCCCGTAACTTAAAATAAAATAGACTTATTTAAAAAAATTATTTAATGTTTTAAATTGTTTCATGGAAATTCTAAATATATTACTCTAAAGGTTTTATTATTGTAATAAAACGTGGTCCTTTCCGATGACGAACAAAGTAGACTCTATGGGGAGAGTTTTAACCCAAGCATGATTGACTTGGACTTTGGAAATAATACAGATTATGACAATTTGGAGAAAGAGGATTGGCCATTTCTAGTACTTTTTACATTCTGTCAATCTACAGAAGTATTCACGTGAAAATTTGTCTTATACCAAAATAGCTTACCCAGTTTCGTCATTTATTTATTTGTTTGGGATTTGAAATTTTTTTGAATACAATTTCATTGTTCTCTCTACGTGAAACAATATAATACGAGCATTGGTAACATTAAAAATGTTACATATTATTAAAGTCTAGAAGCGAAAATTTCTAACGAAATTTACAAACATCAGGAAGTGAACTCAAGACCAGAAATGCAAGAAAACGAAAATAGGTCACAATAATCTAGTGGAATGCTCACCTCCTTTCTTCTCACGTTGCACTTTGTCGAGTTGCAATTCCGTGAAATTAAATTTCCGTGCCAGTTTCCTTATTATTTTCCAGCTAACGAAGTACATTGCCAAGATTAAACGGTTTTACGTTGTACCATTAAATATTACCCTTTAAGGTTAAGTGGATGTAAAAGTTAATGAATTTTTATTTTTCCTTTATGCATTAAGTCTTTAAAGTGTTTTAGTAATCGAAAAATTTAACAAAGTAGTAATTTTATTAGAACTTTATTTTATGTTTGCCACGGTCTTTATAATATTTTCAATTATATCATGTAGAAATATTTTAGGCAGAACTTGAAGAAAAGTCATCTGAAGGAAAATTAGAAGATGTATTGAAATTTTAGCCCCAGAAAGCACAAACCTTTTTTGGAACGTCTATTTTGATTAACAAAATAACATTTTCTAATCAATGTCTTTTACATACAGATATTTCCTTCTGATATTGTAAACTACTTCTATTCAAATTATTTTATAACATTTTAAATTATTTCTTGAGTAAATATAATATAGTTGTAGCTGTAACTTGCTTGCATACCAATCTAATAACGCAATCACGAAGAAAATTATTCTGAAAAGAACAATTTTTACACTTACACCCTCTCGCGTCATTCGCCTCTAAGCACCGAAGCGACTGACCCCAATCCATCAGTCGAATTGACACGCCATCCCGTATACTCAGTTCTTGCTTGTCAGAATATATGAATGTACAGCAACACGGTCGAATAGAAGTGCTATCACATAGTTGTGGATTGCCCATCCACCGAGTTCTATGACGTCCACTTAGTACAGCGATCGGCGCGGTGGACGGAAAGAATCAGTCCGTTAGACATACCTATATTTAATAATTTCCGAGCCGACAATATACCGCTGCTTTATTATTTAACCGACTTCAAAAAAGGAAGAGGTTATCCATTCATACGCGTATTTTTTTGGAAGTCTCGATTTCTTCGAGATTTCTTAACCAATTTGGGTGATTTTTTTTTTAAATTAAGACTCATTCAAAAGCTCAAGCTAGTGTAGTTCCATACAAATATGTGGTTCCATACAAATATGGTAATGATCTGAGGTGAAAATGAACAATGGAACCCCTTTCCAAATATGAGTAAATCAAGTATAATGCAAGATATCCTTTACCGATGGTAGTTACTCCGAAATAGCTACACCATCCGCCAGGTCAAGGCCTGATGATGAATTTCGGTACGAACAAGTAACTCCTTAATGAATGTTAGTAAATCAGTTGTGATTCAATTTATTAGCTCCGGGTATTTTTTAGCTTACAAACTAACTACACCATCGACCAGGTCAGAGTCTGATAATGAGTTTTAGAGATGAACAATGCAACTCCTTAACGGATAGTAGTAAATTGACCGTGATTATATCGGATGTAGGGAACGAAACTCGTCAACGACTAACAGCTAATCACTTATGGCTACTACTATCACTTCTCTTCTGTGGGTTATTAATAACCGACCTTAGATAAAAGAAAATTATATATATACTAGCTTTTGCCCGCGACTTTTAATAATCGTACAATATTCTAAGAAAGAAAATAATCTAGTGTTAATTATAGTGTTATTAATACTACTGATTAAACATTTTTTTTAAATCAGTCTTCAAAAAAGTAGGCAGTAAGAGTAAAAATAAATTAACTCAAAATAAATACCTACTTGTTCACAATAAATAACTAGTTTACTTATTTTTGAAGTTAATGCCAGCATCGTCGATCAATTATGAATTAGTTTAATTCGTAATTTTACTTATTTTATAATTTAAATTTAAAACATTATGTATTTACAATGTATTCAGACAAAAGAGTCTACAGAGCAGGATAAAACCGCAGGAACAGAGCGTTTGCGATACAAACGTTCGTCAAAACAACTCATGCATAACTACAATACATCACAGCAGGTGCCGTACTCCGCCCCGCATTGTGCGAGGGCAAATATCCAATATTACAGGCGGTTATACCCAGTGAGGGGGGAGTAAAATGGGGCATTTCGCGTGTCTGGCTAGTTATATGACACACGTTAGATCTGAGTACACGCTTTAACGGAAAGAGGAGGTGGGGTTTCATTATCACTTAGCCCTGTATTATTTTTGCACACTGTAGAATGTTGTTATATGAAGGGAAAAAATGAAACGCAAAAATATATCTGACAAAAATAGAACTAGAAATAAAGACATTTTTTTTTTAATTTTGATATTTGCGTTGGCCAATTTTTGCCAATATGATCACATTTATTATCTCAGGTTTCATCTTAACCGACTGAATTGCATTATTCATTCCACCTAATTTCCGTCCGGTCTTCTACATGCTAAAATATTCTAGCTAGAATTATGTCAGGTCGAAATTATTTGTTATATTTATATCTTAGGCTATATAGTCATAGCTATTAGCAAAATATTATTATTTTTTGCTAATAACGAACGTTATTTCATGAATAATGTTCTATTATACAGATGCCTTAACTGTCAAAGAAAACTTTCTGAAAAAAAATTGTGTCGATTTTAAATAAGCACTGAATAAGAAATGCATTGAAAAGTATAAAATAATAAAAGTACGGATACTTATTAACAATTTTTATGGTGGAATCTCGTTTTCGAACACAAACAAATTTGTATATATCACCTCAAATATCAAATACTTAACAACCAATCATATACAAAATACTGCTACTCCCAGAGATATTTGGAATCGGTGCCGAGTCAAAGCTTTTCTTTTTCCCTCAGGTACATGTTCAGGTATTTGTATGATACACATACATAGATGCCATGTTCGAGTTGGCACCATCTTCGAAAATCTCTAAAAGTGACTGCTTCCTATTTTACAAATTAATTTATGTATAATATAAGTAACACTGCGCAAAATTATAATATTTCCAAAGTATCATCCAAACTGATTGACAAGAACCGAAAACAATGTAGTCGAATTGAAAATTTTGTTTTGAAGTCGTTTAATAAGTTAGATTTATATTCAAATCGAATTGTCAATACCTTCATTCAAAGGTTTTCTAAATATTTCTAAAAGGTTTTCTGAATATTTCTAAAGGTTTTCTACTTAAGTTTCCGTAGTAAAATAAGGAATCCTCAGAATTCCATCAATTCCTCCTCCCGTTCGTGCATCTATTTGTCAAAGTTTGTTTTTGATGCATTTTTTAACCCATAATATTGACCCATTTGCATAACGTTTTGGAACTAAATTCCTTATATATAGATTTAAGATTATTGTTTATTGTGCGACATACACAAAAAGAGCATACAACCAGTTGGGTAAGATGATGTAGGCCTTTTACAATAAAAATGAGTTTATATTCACCATTTTTAATTTTTATTCCTTACTTGCAAAATGTTATATTTCTCTAATTATACATATACAGATATGAACAATTTTTAAAAAGTCTACCTACTAGGCTTTTATTATAAATGAAACAGAAATTAGCTCGAATTAACAAATTCAAGAGATGTAAACAAATACAAAAGGCCCGTTTTTAATTCCTCCTATTTCTTTTATTGTTTATATAATGTAACGCAATTTTTGAATTATATATATTTTTTTATATGGAGTATTATGTGTTTATATAAATATACATGTAATTAAAATAAACACTTTAGTATTGAGTCTTCGAACCCACAGAGTGTCGTTTATTTATGGATTTGTCCAAAATTAGGTTAAATTTTATTTGATTTATTAACAGGCGTACAAAATCTTTAATTTTATGACCCTAATAAATAATATATAGGAGATATTTATATTTCAGTAATAATTTAAATGGCTAATAAATATGAAGCTCATAATGGGTTATCTTAAATTGAGAGCACCGTTATCTAAACTGCAAAGTGGATATGCCAAGAATTGTTATTTTCTGCTTTTGTCGAATGACGAAGTATCTGGAATATTGTAAGCTGAAATAATGATCTGAACGATGCATGAAAAATGTAAAATGAAGACACCAATTAAATTAATTCTCCTTAAACTAAGTTATGCTTTATTTAAGGAGGAAATATTTATTGGATTACAAATGAAGAAAAAACCACATAAAACATAATAGGATTATTTGAGTAGTAAATCAATGCTCTGTTTCTAAGTCATCGGCTGTATCATTTTTGTTTGACGCTAGAGAAGATATAAAAAAGAAACTTGTAAAGTTACGCAGAAATTAGTTTTAAATGTATTTCAGTTTTAATTTGGATTAAAATTAATTTCTACATATACTGGTATTCAAATATTTTCCGGCGTAATTTGCTTGCCATTAGTTATTCGAGGGGACAGGAAAGTTCTCTTCATTATTTATTTATACTGTATTTTTTAACTTGCACATGGTTCATTGAAAATTTATATGCTATAGAACATTTTGAATAAATCTGAGTTGGAATATTCACTTTTGACTGCAGATATGTGACTAAAATATTCTAAGTTTAATAAAAATGATCAAAACTAAAAAAAGAGTCCTTAATAGAGATTAGAGGAGAGTGACTAAACAAATATTGTTTTACTTCAGTCTCGAAATCAGTGGAGTAAGAAAACTGTTAGGCTAAGATTGAAAATGGGAAAAATTATTTATTTATAATTTTTGCATCGAAGCTCAGCGCGTGACTGGATTTCCACTTAAATTAACGAATTCGTTGTTAATTAATGCAATTAAATGATGTAAGTCGAAAATATCAACGAAATAAATTTGCTGATAATAGGCATGTATACATAAATACTCGTATATATATATATATATATTTATATATATATATATATATATATACATATATATGTATATATATCTGAAAAAACCTCACAATAAATCCTCCTTGAGCTCAATAACGAAAGTAGACTTGGATTGAATACTTAATATTTTTTTTAGGAAACAGGTCAAGATAACTTCTTTATATTCGCCCTAGTTTTAAGAAATCGTAGACTTAAGAATTAAGAAATGGTTGTAAGATAGTGTATACACTTTAGTACAAAAATTATTTTAGATACTTTTAATAATATCTTTCTTCGTTTTCTTCCGCTATATAAATTTTATCCAATGTATTTTGTAGCAATGTCGAGAACAAAACTCAAGTTATTTATGAGCGTAGTCTTATTCAAATAACACAATAGAACTGCGGGGTTTGTGTATCACAATGGCGAAAATATCAAGTTCTTGAGAAGTTTGAACGAGTGCGTTCGTCGGCGCAGCTCTTCATCCGGTTGCCTTCCGCTCTAGCGTGTTGCCTGCATTGACGGACGGAAGGAAGTAACAAAAGAGTAAGGATGGCAACAAAATTTTAGAACTTTTTTTTAAATGTTAGGCATTTTAAGAAATATTTCAAATAGTCGTTGGTATTTTGATAAATATTGCCATTTAATAATCTTTTACCTTGGATTATGTTTACAGGTAAACTGCGTGTAAGAATCTCATTATTAAGTTATTCGATTGTGAAAATGATTTATAATAAACTTATATAAATATTAAATTACAAATATTATTTGTATTAAACTTTTCGTAAATATTGATATAATTTTTCTTGTAAATAAATTCCCTAATACAATTTTTACAAGTTCTAATATTTTGGTAAACTTCTTGTAACGCCGCTTTTGTCATAATGTCGACTATAGTAATTTGGGAGCGGGGAATAGAAAAGAGCCATATTTTTTAAGTATTTTTTTATAACATAGTCATATTTACTATCTCATTTAAAAGTTTTCAGAATCCTTAGAACTGACCTACACGATACAAGAAATTTAAAAAAAACGAATACGAGCATTATATTTGTTCGTTTTAAAATTTCCGTATGAATATTTACATATTTTAAACATTCAAGATTCTATGTGAAATTATACGTGATATAAACGGCTACATTCGGCGGATAGATGGAGATACGGATAGATGTGTGTGTGTGATCTTTTAAGGGTTCCATTTTTCCATTTGAAGTACGGAACTCTAACAGAGTAGAATAGAAGAGGAAGAGGAATCCTAAAGGAAATAATTTTCCATAATACAAATATTTTATGTCAGCACTTTCGTGCAAGATGAACTCAACCGTTTGTGGTTTTATATCTTTATTACTGAAACAGAAACAATTTCCATATAATTATTCCATTATTGTGATCTACGTATTGTTTATATAAATTTTACTTTAAATTTTATGCCATGTGATGACATTTCTGTGACTTTAATACCAAACATTTGGAGATTGAATTTCGTTTACAATCTAGACTGAATGAATTTTCCAAAATTTCTTCCCTGAATAGGGTGAGAATGGTATTGTGATAAGACATATGTAGTTTTTCACTCCTATAATTAATTACTCCTTTTTATACTATTAGAACACGTCATTTGGAACAAAGTTCCTTTTTATAGAACTATTATAACACAAAATGAGTACATGTAATAAAAGTACCTTTTTTAAAGTACACATTTAAAAAGTATTATCAAATAAGGTTTTCAACAATATTTCAAATCTGGCGCCTACTACGTTTCAGGCAACAGCCAGTGTAATATATTTGCGTCAGAAGCTTCAATCTTTTGAATAAATACGTATGGTGTATTATTATTACCAGTCGACGACGAAAAATACTTAAGGAAGTGAATTTACTAAACAACCCATGAGACTTAATTAAACGAACAAAACTTGACTTCCGTTAAATTTTTCGCCGACACAAGTTTATTGATAGTAGTCCCTTACGAATTTAAATATTTCAAAATAACATAGGTACTTGCTCTGTTAACTATCGTAGTAACGAACCATGAATAATGGTCACAATAATCTTGGCAGCCATTAGAACTGGCAAACTGAATATTGAAACTTCCAGTAAATTTCAAGAGACAGTGTAACTGCCGCATAACCTTGCTATGTTAGAATTTCAGCGGTTTGGCCACGTACTGTGTTTGATGAATTTCGGTTTTACAAATATGATGCTTTTGGAAACTAAGACGACATCACATTTAAAATATTTGATTTCATTTAAGTGTTTGGCGTACCTGTACTATCATTATTGAATTATTCAGTTAAATGAACTATACTTTTAGTATGGTCAAAAGGAAATATGTAAATAAGTTTTGGAACAGTAGTAACTTTGTTTCTATAATCACTTTGAAGTGATATATTTATAAATATGATATAACGACTAATTCGTTTATAAAACTGATCTCAAAAATTATGCGCTACATGTCTGACTCAAACGGAAATAAAAGAAAAGGTCATTTTTATGGAAAGTCGCACTAAGGAGTGTTGTGTATTCAGTATTCAGATAAGTAACGACGTGAGTTCCTTTATTTCTTTCTAGCAATAAAACGTCTTAATCGATTTTTATCTCAAGTGGTATAAGGTATGTGGTGTTATAATTAAATCAAAATGATGTACGTATATTTAATTTGTAATATAAAAAAAATTTAAAGCACATTGTAGAGTGTTACACATGTTGCCGAAATACCGACGTCACGTACATCGGGTACTATTTACACGAACCGTTTCATTCTAGTTTTAAACACACTCCTATATGAAAAAAATAGTTTTGGATTAAAATCCGGTGAGGAATATTAAACTTTTGTCACAACTTAAACGAATCCTGAGATTCAGCCCTTGACTCAATTACTTACAGACGGTCACCAAAATCTATAAGTTAGTTATGACAATTTAGCACCTTGACACTTCAGACGTAATGTGCATATTGACGTAGTGAGTATTATGAAATCAGTCAAATGTAAGTTGGGTTGGTTTCAACTCTGATAAATTAATTGATATAATTTTTCTAAAACAAAACTGTGTTTTACCCTTTACAGGCTTTACTTCGTACTTATAATTATGAAAATAAGGTTAATATGTTATTAAACATATTTTTATATTTTAGAATTACTGTAATATATTACGTTTCAGTTCAAACGAGTGAATAATTGCTCTTGGAATTTTAGCTAAGGATATTGGAGATAAGGTAATTAAGATAAGTATTCTTTATAATTTTGCATTCCTTATACGGGAATTTTGAATATCTGAGTTAACATAGTGTTAGTCGTACATAGTTTCATTTCTTACGACAATTGAAATGGCAAAGCTGTTTCATAAGTTATTAATATACGACTCTTTTCGAGATAAAGGTTTTGTCTTATTGACTATGGAAACGAATACTTTTTAAATGAACTTTTTATCGGATCTATTCATGGTTTAGTTCATAAGTTCAAAACATAAATTAAAATTCGAAATACTGAATCGGGCATATCTTTACGTGGAATAGTTCCCAACATGTTTGATTTACGTAATCACTGTTCATAAAACCAAGGGTTGAGTCTCAAGAACACTTTAGTTGGTATCGAGGCTTTTGTAATTTCTTGTGTCCATGTCGATGTTACTATTTGCAGTCAAAAAATATTAGTGGAGCATACTAACAAACTTTGATCTTAGCCAGATCAAAAGTCACTAATGTACTAGCTGTATTATATCACTATAAACCTGATAAACACCACGAAAACTGATAATCAAAGCGATAATCATGTTTTTAATATTTCCAATAAAAATTTGCACATATTATGCTTAAGGATGTGAGTCGGTTAGCTATCAAACAGGCTTGGCAACTGTGAAGCAAATGTTAATAACTATCAATTTTCCCGAGATTAATACGATATATTATAATGGAAAGTTGAAAGCCGTCTAATATTATGATTTTTTATCACAAATGTATTGTGATAGTAGTGATATATCGTACAAAAGACGTGAGAAGACACATCAAGACGCTTCCAATTTAAAGGGAGATATTAGATATGTTAACTGTTGGGAGGGCGGGGAGAAGAGGAGAAGGGGATGTCGAGGTGGAAAAAGAAAGACGAAGGAAGAAACTGATTTTACCATTTTTGGTTCATATAGAAAAACGTAGAAAGCTTAGCTCCTGTCCTTTTTTCCCTTTCTTTGTAAACCTTAAAAACTAGCTATTTATTTGTCCAGTACACGTTCGTCACAGCAAGTTTTCTAGTTTTCATGCTTTCACTCAGTTAATAATTGCTATTTATTTAAAATTGTAATCGTAACTATTCTTTTATAAATTAACGACCTCTTTCCAAATAAAAAACTATTTCATACGCACACGTATATATGTAAATCTAAGTTCACGGCTTTTTATTACAATTGGATATGTATTAAATAATAGTATCAGAACATTTATTAATTTTTTTTGGTTATTGACCAATTTACGAAATAGTTTAGGTTCTTGCAAGAGTACTCTAATTAATTAATGACAAAATATTGAAGCCTTATTGTAAGGGAACGTAATGTTTCTTGAAGGGTAACAATTTTCCCTCGTAATTTTAATGACGTCTCAATGCACTAAATAAAATGTAATTAAATTATACCTGGAGCAATAAGCGAAAAATGTTATTCCTCAACACCCTTTAGGTCTTTACGGTCTTCCCTCTCCAAATCTGGTGGTTACCCTTCTAAAATACTTTGAGGAAACCCATCGCAATATACGTAGAGCGAGGCAACCCTTTCCGTGAAGCGTTTTATTAGCGCGGGTGTTTATATTGCACCCATTTATGTTTCAATATAGCAATATTTTAGTCAAACTTTTGATGAAATTACGTAGGCTAATTTGCGAAAATTAATATTTAATTTCATGCGAAAATTTTAATCTATTTGGATAAGAATTTGCACTAAGTAGGATTCGGAAGTGTTATGCATGTTTTAAAATTATTGAAACAACTTAATCAATATAATTTTATTTGAAAATTTTTATTAAATATTAGTAATTATGAGAAGTTTAATAAATTGCAAATAAATAAAAAAGGCGTTTTGAACATGCTATTTCAAATTTTAATTTTTCTTTATGAAGCATTTGCTTAGAAAATTCCATTTGCGTAGGCTTAAAATTCTAGAAAACACAGAAATTACATTTTTACCACTCGTCTAAGGAATTTAAGATAGGAACTTTTCTGTGAAGTAGAACGGAATTTCTTAATACGTTTTTTAGAAGGGAAAAGGAGAATATTCGATACAAGTGTAATAGAAATAAAGATATTGACCAAAAATACATAATATTGTTTTGAAGTGTCCATGGAACGTAATGATACCGACGAAAATGGTTACTACAACAATCGCAATAATATGATAATAAACATGAACACATATTTTATCAGAATCAAAAGTAAAATGAAAACTAGCTATGCTTTACTGGCGGCTTGCAATTGACGAGGCGATGACTGTCCTTCAGGGGCCCATTACTCGCTCACTCCACTATCGATATGTTTAATTTTTTTGTTACGGTACCATTTCACAACATTAACATTTTTACTATTGTTGCAAGAAAGTTTCACTTCAAAAACATTTGGTTAAAATGGTAATAGTTTTAAAAGTAACTAAAGTTTATCATGATTCGTCTGGAAAAAAACTGAAATGGGAAATCTATTTATGTATGGAATAAACAAAACATTTCAAATAAAATTACATGAATAAATGAGAACCAAAAATAAACGAAACAAAAACGTTTCATCGCCATTTCTTACCATTTTTAATCACCCTAATACTGTTTAAGTAGTTGAACGCATTAGCAGGTAACGTGATAATGACGTCATAATCCTTGCTGAGCTCCGACACCTTTATTCGATCTATTTAATTGCAGGTAAGTTCATGAACTTTTCCGAGACGCGTCAGCGATGTGTGGCAACCCGATAGGGTTGCCACACATCGCTAACGCGTTGCCACACTTTTCTTAGTATTAAAGCGTGAGAGACTCGAGAATATATTATATCACTATCGGTGCAAATGAATTAAATTAGTTAATTATTTTAAACTCTGTAATGGAGCGCAGGCAATTTTTTTTCTCATAGGTGGTTTTTCTCCATGGGAAACAATTTTAAGGTAGGGTTATGAAAATAAATTACATATCCAAATAATTTTACTGAGACATTATCAATCAAATTACTTTAATATTTTAATGTGAATTATGCCACAGAATTGAAATATATTTTGCATTTCGCCTGAAGAATTATCACCTTATATTCTAGTCTCTTAACTTCTGTCATTCATTATTACTTATTTTAAATTCATATATATATATACATATATATATATATATATATATATATATGTATATATATATATATATATTTATTTATATGTATATATATATATATATATATATATATATATTAAAAATATTTTGTTTCTCAACAAATATACCTTAATTAGTGGTAACAGAAAGATAGCCCTTAATTTCTATGTAACATCTTATAGTTTACTTAAAAAGTGTTTGGTGTTATCGCTAACGGGTTTAGTGTATACGTGTACATGATGTGGTAAAGAGCATCAATTTCTTACAATTTGGATAAGAAGCAAAATGTGGGTGACCATAAAGTCAGGTCCAAAATTGTTATAATGATCGATGACCATCTAACCTTTTATAATTTTATTATTGAAATATATCAAAAGACCTAGAGGGTGCAAGGATTTTTCTTGAGACATTTGTGCGATTTCAATGAAAATTAGTGTATCGTAACTTCGATCAATTCTCTAGTCTTAGTACCCTCGAAACTTGTGTAGTTATCTGGTCCCTCTATGAAGTAATTCATGTACACATGATGAAGAAAGTATTAAACAGTTTAATACATTTTCTTACAAAAAAATATATGGCTACAAACCTCGTTTTTGTCCTTCATATTTATAATGCGTAGTAGATGTAAGTGCAACAAAATTTTCCTTTGAATATTCATTTTAATTTTAAATTTTTAAATAATTATGTTGAAAACAACTTAGTGCTGAGTTACTAACGTTACTGACGTTTTATACTTCTAATTTTTACGTGAGACGGAGGCATAATTTTATTTCATTTGCCTAGAATGCGCACCAATATCATTATCAGTGTCTCTTTCAGTTATGATGATCAACGCCGTGTTACAAGGGGTGTCTAATCTTGATATTTTTTCTGTTTTCTTGACTGCTTTAAGAATGTGATTATGGTTCCTTGGTATCGAACTAACATTAGAGTAAACCCTAGAGTCAAGGAGTAAGTAATTCTCAGTGTCAGTTTGAGGAATATGGTAAGACATTAAGAAGTTAAAACTCAAAAGAAGTTACCGACATTATGGAAAGAGTTGCCACTGAAGTGGAGTTGAACGGGAGACATATCCGGAGCACAGGTTAAAAATGGAAAATACGGTTGGGAGTTGGTAACGAAGAGTCAGCGTTGCTGGCGAGATGATATGGTGACAGAATCTTAGATACAACTCGCTCTAAATATACAAGCAAGAAAAACTGTACAAGGCACTTACGTTGAGGAGTTGAAAAATAAGTCCGGGTTGGTAAAGAAGAAGAGGACGAATAGAAAAAATGTGTCGGAGTCATCTTTGGTTTGGGCCCAAACCAGAGATCACTCCGACTTCTTGCCGTAACATATTAACCTTATTCTTTCAAATCAGAATAAAGTTACAATCTAACGGATTTTTACAATTACCTCATATTTTTTACGTACACGGCCTTTTATCGATTGCAGTGCTGCTAGTTATAAAATGGTAGTTTTTATTTCATCTTCAACAGAGAGAATGTTTTTTTATTTTTATGCAAAATTCCTAGGAGATCATACAGTACAGTTTGTTATTCTCAAAATAAATTAAAAACGAAATTCTGAATCACTTTCAGGTCTTCGAATATTGAACGGTTCTTCAATTATCGACATTATTCCCATAGAACAAGTATTTCTCCTTACGAGATGACAATTACCGATATGGGTTTTTACAAAAATACAAAATATCTTGTTTTCGACTTTCTCATCCAGGTTTATCTATTGCAATATAATCAATATAATGTCATTTAGCCGATACCAAGGTGAGATACTTTTAATTAATTAGCAAGTGGGGAGTCATTTAAAGTTTGTGTAATCTACATTTTAATAAATTTATCTTCTACTGAATATATTTGGCGTTAATGTGATGGAAATTCATTATTCACAATTAAATGAAACCACGTGATGTAGTATTATTTCTATTTTCTTTAAGTTCTTTACCACGACCTAGGTTTCGTTGTATTACAACATTTTCAGGTAGGCTATTAGCAGAGATAAGATCTTTGCTAATAACCCACCTGAAGATGTTGTAATACAACGAAACCTAGGTCGTGATAAAGAACTTAAAGAAAGTAGAAATAATGCTACATCACGTAGTTTCATTTAATTGTGAAATTTGTCTACTGCAAGGAAGCGGTACTGTACATAATATGAATTGTTATTAATAAAGTAAAAAATTACTTAATTCTAAATAATATTTACGAATAAAGAAGACGTCAATTTATTTAAATTTTAACTCATTGAAATGAAATATATTGAACACATTATTAGTTAGAGTTTATGCTATACTAAAAGTCTTCATGAAAATTGGATTATTTGTATCATTTATGAATAAGTTTTATAAGTAAAGATATTATTAAATTTAGTAGCAAAAATAATAATATTATCATATTGCAGTTTACATAGACTTATCCTAATGACGGCAGCATACTTCCAACTCTCTATGCTGTATCTCGAAAATGGTTAATCCTATAAAAATTAATATGATACTTTGTACTATATAAGTTTTATTAAATTTTTGACACCATGTAAAATATTTGCAAAAAACAACGATTTAGATGGCTTTTGGCCTTAGATACCTTAACTAACGGACACGATATCTTAAGAGACTATTCTTAGGTCTTGTGATGATCCACCAAAACAAGGTCTAGGTAAATTTTAAGCTTTCCTTCTTCCATTCGGAGGTATAGCTTTATTTTATATTATTTTATTTAACTATTCCTCGTTGTAATGTTTGTACTGTTGTTGTTGCTGCAGCCTTATAAGTTCAAATAAAAACAAAATGTTACATATTAACTCTTTTTTGCTAAAAGCTTTAAATTACGTGTCAACTACAATTTACGCAAGAATAAAATCATGCTGATTATATAATTTTTGTCTTGTTAATACCGTTATCTATGTTTTCATGTAATTCATAGTTAATTTAATCGATATTTTTTGAGGTTTAAAAATAAATAAACATCAAGGCACGGCTCTAGTAAGATTAGTAAGTTATATCGTCTTGAAATTTTGTTAAATATTTTTTTCTTTTTCGGTTAATATTACGGGATGAAGTAAAAATAATAAATTGACGTAAATAACGTCAAAATTTACAATAACTAGTTGAGTCGTTGAAGTTAACAATTTAAAGTTAGCGCGGTAATTATCTTATGTCGCACTGCATGTAGTTATTGTAAAAGGAACAATTTGCCTCTTTACATTCTGCTCCATTGTCTTTTTGAAAATTTAAATTTAAAGTTTTGAGTAAGGCTTTAAGTTTATCTGAATTTTAAAAATATTAACTTTTTTTTTAACTGATCTGGTTGTGTTTTATGTTAAATACAAAAGTGTGTAAAGTTGTATCTTATAGCGCTGCAAGTAATTTAAAAATAAATGTCTCATCATCTCAATTTAATAATAGTATAGAAATAAAGCGTATCTGTGCAAACTTGCACGCTGTATATTTATATCCCTCACATATTCCACAGTTGTGTAAAGACAATAAAATTTAATCAGCATCTTTAATTTCATTCCCGTAAGAAAATATTTCAAAAGAAAATATTGAGGTAAAAAGTCAATAGACGTGATTAATCAAATGATCTCACGCAACAAAAAGTTAGTTAAAATTATATATTTTTAAGCAAATATTAAACGTTCAAACTATATATATAATAAATTGATAAACAAATTTTACAATAAATATTTTAAAAAAGGCGGAGTTGCGTGCTGTTTCGCGTACTATTTTCGCCACGGTGTTAATAAAAGGTCCACTTATGTGTGTCATGAAAACTTATCTGAAATTGAATAACAAATCATTCAATTTAATATTTATCGCGTAATATACGTGTCCAAAAGAGTTTATTTTAGAAATTTTAATTTATTCCGAGAAAATTGAAGTAAAATATTAATGACAAACGAATGACATAATTTAGCAAAAAAGCTTATTTTTAAAGCCATTCTTAGATTATAATGATAGCAAGACGTACTTAAAGTTTCAGTGAAATTGATCTCGTGGATTTGTGATTGTTTCTATAGAAATTTTAAATAGTTTTAAGAAAAACGAAAAAGGAAAAGCATCGTTGGTAAGTGTTATAAACAAAACATTTTTGATATTTCTTTCCATCAAAAAACAGGCAAATTTTTTTCCGTCGATACATAATGCCTCCTGATTATTTTTGACCTGTGTTTTTTCCGTCTTTTGGCCTCTTTTGTCATTGTTTGATCTGCTGTTTTAAGTGAGCAAATTTAGAGTAATTTGACACCAGTTTATAGTAATCTGAATGTTTACACAAGAAACTCTGCTTTGGTTAATATTTTCGAAAATAGAATCTATATTCATTTATTTCTCGTCCTTATTTGTTCAGTCAACATCAATAATCATTAGAGTTTATTTTTACTTTTAAATATTAGGAATTATTAAATATTAGTAAAAATAGAATACTATTTTATTTATTTCAATTATCAGAATTTTATTCATGTACGCTCAAGTATTTCTTTTGCTGTTATTTCGCAATTACATCAAAGACTTTCGTGGTCACTCAAACCACCAATCAGATTTACTTAACCAAGATATTATTCGTTCTTGGTTCATTTCACGTTCTACATTACTTTTACGAGTATATTCTGAAACATTGCGCGCTTTGCTACATCATGTTACTTTCCTTGTTGTTCTATGGTGCCACGACTGCAACGTAGCTCATATTTGACGTCCAGTTTAACGGGACGTCCGGTACGGGATTCGTTCTCAAGATGGTAGTCCTCATTCCTGAACTTTCTAAACCACATCTTCCCAGGAGCGTAAAATACTGTGGACTCGCCCATCGTATAACGAATATTATTTGTGGCAGTGCTTGTATCATAGCCCAGAGGAAACTCGTCAAATAGTAAAATCTGTATTTGACATCGATTTAAATCTACTATATCCTATGTAATTCACTTAATGCTTCAGTGCTGACTGTTGTCAACTGACTGCATTTTGGCCTATTTATACCCTAAAGTAAAACCTTCTAGAAGTTTCGAAAATCTTTCTGGGGAAATCCCAAAATTATGAAAAAAACTTACTAACCAACCAAATGTTCATATATTTATATATATATACATATATATATATATAAATATATATATATAAATATATATATATATATATATATATATATATATATATATATATATATATATGTATATATGTGTAACAGATTACAAATATTTGCAGGCCAGAACGCAACGTATTTTGTTTCGTTTATGTTGATTCAAAAAATATTAAAAAATCCTTTTAATTTACTCTTTCTAAATGATATGCTTAAATTTCGATATTCAATTGTGGAAACAAACTGAAAATTATTATAAAATAAACGGAAAATTTTCAAGATCAAATATGGAAACGGGGAGAAAATATTAAGGCTTTAAATATTCAATGCATATTTAATTTAAAATCCATTCCTTGCGTTAACTAAAATTACAGTCTTTATTGACAAAACCAAAAAATATTTAGTAGAACAAAATTAATGAGATATTATCTTACAATATCCCCACAGTATTTTTATTATTATTCGTTTCGAGTTTAAACTATATTTTTTCTGTGTAAACTTAAAGCTGGGAAAATATTTATGGTTGGTTTATTTGCTTCCTTTACATTAAACAATTTTCAGTAAATGAAGAACTAATGCATTTATATTGAAAATGAAAGGTTATTAAGGTTTTTTAATTATAAGTGTTCTCATGTGATACTTATTTTCTGAAAATAAAATATTAACTAAGGTACGGGGCAAAATCCTAAACACAATACAAAGCAAAAAATATGTATCTAATACAGTGTTTTTAAATGCATAGATTATACAATACAACTTATTATGCTCAATTCGCGATACCTTTTTTTAATTTAATCATAACCAGGTTAATTTAAATAACTAATAAAACGTTTTTTGGTAAGTCACGAAATTAGTTCAAGTGTACAATTTACAATTACAAACACGTAAATAACTGAATGGCCGAACTTTATTTTACGCTATCAAATTAAAACACATAATTCTTAGACACAATACTTTTCAGCACATATTATTCATTTCGCTGAATCACATTTATACGCAATCGCAATATCTGATAAAAGCATCAAATAAACACATTAAAATATCGCGAGATTATTTTTATCATAAGCCAGTTCGTTCAACTACCTTTATCACCAAAAATAGCATCGTCTTTTATTCCCGTTTAGAAAACAATGAAGTCCTCCTTTCGTCAAACCGTCTTATTACCACCAGGGTATAAGTATTCCTAGTTATAAAAACTACGACGGTGCTCTTAATTCATTCATGAAGGCGAAGTTAACGTACGTCGCGTATATCGTTTTATGGTCAATAAAATGCTCACCGACTGCCATTTTATGGGATATAACCCTCAAGTGACCAACGAACGAGCAAACAACACATTAACTCTGTGGATTTCTCACTCTTCTATGGAGATATATACCTATGTATAGGATTTGCTGATATGACTACGTCAAGGTCGATGTTTATAATTAAAGTCTTTATGTGATTGGTCTGCTTCTTATTCATTTTGTGATTCTAAGTAATTGTCCGAAATTAAATAAACCAGCTTTAAAACGAATACACACAATTTCCATTAATATGGGTATATCAGGAACTCGGAGTTGTGGATATAATTGAATAAACGAAAAGAATTTTCTTATGTAAAAAAGATTGTAGCAAACTAAATAAATTCTAGTAAATTATTGGAACATAAAAAGAATTGATATAAAAGGGTATGCGAGCACAAAAGTAATATTACCCGTAATTAGGCGAGGCATACGATTGGGCAAGTGGAATAACCATTGCATTTGCTTCTTTATTATTATTGTTCGCTTTCCAATTGTATACTATGTATGCACTTTAGGTGTAATACATTACGGATGCTTTTATTTAAAACGTGTACCGGCATGATCATGGTCACTCTGCGATTGTTAATCAACGCAATAGAAAGATTATATCACAAGGAAGTTACAAATATCATATGGGCAACTTCAAGATTTCAAAATGTCTGTTTATTAAAAATGTCTGTGTACATATGTGTGTGTGTGTGTGTGTATTTGTGTACGTGTATGTAAGTGTGTACATTTTTTTTATTCGGTCAATTTAAAATGGGGTCGCAAAAAGTGAGATATCAACAGAGATTATGTAAGAAAACTGTTTATAAATACATGCTATTGGAATTCATAATATTAATTTACTAGAAGATATAAACTTCCAGGTAAAAGATGGAAGATATTGCTCTTATAATAACCGGCCAACCTGTGATAATAACTTTCTGGAAAAATTAATGATGCTGTTCAAAGAAGAAGGTAAAATAAATTGCTAAAAAGTTCATCTAATTAATATGAATACTTGTTGCCATTATAAAAGTCGACAAGTGTATATGTATTATATGAGTTTATTAGTCATACCAATAAAATTAGCCATTGAAAGACTGATATTTTCTGATTTCAAGAAATAGAATTGCTCCATTTATTTATCAAATCATTAAGTGTGATGTAAAATTGATAAATGGAAAATGCCGTCAAATATAGGCCAATGATAAAAAGTTTCATTTTTAAAGAAGACAGGCCTCAGTGAATTAAAAAAAACAGTACTCTTTATTAAGTCGCATCTATTTACTTCACGTAAATTTTTCGGAAAAAAATAATTGTCATCACTCGACAAAATACTTTTCACACATAACGATAGGGTTGAAAAAATAATATGTAAGTAATGTGAGAAGTTTTTTAAATACATAAATTCATAACTTATTTCCAAATGGTATAAATGTGTTTATATCTCCTCGTTCATAATGTGTGGATAAAAGTTTAATACATTTTGATTCAAATTTTGTTTCTCTTCTACAAAGATATAAAGTTTCGAATTTGTGATTAAAAATGGCCGAACTTTTATAACAACATAATCAGTTCAATCTACATTGATTCGTTTTTGTTTCGAATCACGATGATTTTAAGATCTTTAATTTCACACCTTTAGGTGCATATTTTATTAACAATTGAACTAATTCTCTTTAAATTTTTCTCATTTTGCTTAACTAGAAAAATTATTTGTTGAAAATTATAAACATAATATATGAATATATTATTGGTGATAAATATAAAAATTATTATAAGATATCTCGATGACTTTTAATTATTTTTTTCAATTTATGACAAGTTTAAAAGTTGAAATATAATCAAAGTTTAATACCCGAACCAATGGGTTTGGGTATTAATCTTTGATTCCGTATGGCTCAGATCTAATATTACATGATAACAAACGCCATACATGCAAGTGTATTATTATTCATTTATTGTAGCTTCCCAGATAAGATACAGGTAACCCTCCTTCTAATCTACGTCGCTCGTAATTCGTAGCTCACTGCCTAGACAGATAAGCCTCTAAAATATGCTGCGGCGTAATTATAGATGTGGCTGATCCAAACTACCTATTCACAAAATGAAAGATTTTGGTGTAGCTTCTTTACTCTTAACGTTGTCAAAATTCATAAAAACAGGAGAATAACAGATTAATTTTTTAGTTAGTTAGATGATAACTCCTAACAATCAGAATCAATCAATCCAAGAATAGAGTTATGAGTACCATATTTCAGTACTATGGGTAACTATGCATGTAGTTCTTTGACGTAATCTTTCCTTTACCTTTTTCTGTAAGACTTTGTTAAACCTTGTTTTGTAAGACTTTTTTATTATCCATGTTACGTTAGAATTCGGTTATATTTTTATTCAGTACTCCTACGTACATGTAAATTTTTAAAATAAGTTTGTCAATTTTTTTAGGCAAATTAAATATTCATATTTTTTAGGCAAAAATCTTTGAATATTTCAAGGTTTTACGTGAAAGCTTTCAGAAATATTACTGAAATTATCTTTTAGAATTCTTACATATAATTTAAATTACTGTGCTGTAAAATCTATACACATAAAAACTTAAGTATACGAAATAATTCATAGCAAACTGTCGGTTGTTACGGTTAAGAAATATAAAGTATCAATGGTATGTTTTGTTTTAATTATTTACAAGACTAAAATAATGCTAATGTAATTTTAATTTCCATTTGCATATAAATAGATCCAAGTTTTTGTAAATATGAAATTGTTTCTTAGCATCCAATAGCATTAAAACAAGATCTAAAAGAAAAACGGATTTCACTTGATAATAAAAAATTAACAAATATTTTTAATGTCCCTTTGAACCCAATCTAAGCTGTTATTGTGATTTGAAACCCAAGCGTCTTGGACAAGTTGTTTTGAAATAAAAACCTCTATTCGCTCGTTAAGTATAGCGATAGCCGATCGATCTTTCTTGTTTTACAAAATACCGTCAGATATTTCGTAATTAATCTCATAGCTAATAAGTACGAGATTAATAATTTGTTGACAATGGTTAAGCCCACATCACACAGAGCCTCTCTTTCCTGTGGTATTCATACCTGCAACGTCATCGGACTAGTGTAGGTGCATTCGCGTGATTATTGCAAACTAGCGTTGCACAAAGTTAAAACTTAGAGTAGAGTGAAAATATGTTTAGCTAAGATATTAGTTTTGATACCACTGCGAAGAGTCTTAGAGACACTATTAGAAGCCAAGCAAAATAATAAAACGTTAGACGGAAGATAAGTATAAATCAGTATTAAATTGATTTAAGATGTCGTCTCAGTAAAATGTAAACATGCTAGAAACGAATGAAAACGAGAGAAATATGACAGCGTAAAAAAGAAATGAAGAAACGACACTAAACGATTACGTTACTGGTCCATCGGGTATACAGCGACCACCGCAGTCCAAATGTCGTTAGCAGGTAGGCAGGCGTCATTAGAATATAAGTGATAATATTGATATCGATGGCAACGTGACAGGGTTCGATGGGTATATATAGCGATCACCAAATATTGTCATATTGTCAACATCAGGCATCAATGCGCGTACGTCAATGGGGAGGGCTACGGCAGACTATGATGCTATTGAGCAAAAAACAGTGGGTGCAATCGAGGCTCGATATGTTACAGCTCTGATGGACTCCCATTGAAAGACTCAGTGCAAACATATCTATTGGACGTGTCAAACCCAAATGTAAGCGAACGCTTTTTCGGAAGGTTAGGTAATTAAATTACATATTGATGCTAAATAATTGTTATCATTTTATGCTAAGGTTTTCAAGAAAAATATATGGC
Source organism: Druceiella hillmani (assembly GCA_039881145.1). NCBI lineage: Eukaryota > Metazoa > Arthropoda > Insecta > Lepidoptera > Hepialidae > Druceiella > Druceiella hillmani. Next base: position 9,251,026 of record JAYKKI010000014.1, read on the forward strand.
TCTGACCCAAATTGCGCCTTTCGGTGTTTTTTTCCTTTTTGTTTGATATAATAGTACTGGTATTTGGAGACTGATATCATTATTAGAACATATATTGAAACCGCTATTTATGCACTCTCAATTTATGTTACTTAAATAGATGCCTTCTGCTAGAGTAAAGTATCAAATTTGTAATAAATTACCGTAATTTGTATTGGTTTTGACTCTTCATTATATGGCTTTATTTCCTGTATCCCTTTGAAGGGACAAAGGTTGCTTATTATGCTTTTGTATGCCATTCGAATCTCACTATAATCTATTGCTAGATCTGGTTACTACAGTTATGTTTCCTTTTTCTTCAAGGCTTCCAATGTGGAAACAATTTAGGAATGGTATTGATTTTTCTTAGAAGCAACCGGTCTAACTACTTGCGACGTTTTCTTTGATACTTTATTGGAAATAACCTATATCGCTTGAGAAGTTTTCTTCTATAAGAATATTAAGATAATACACTTAAGGTGGAGGCCGATAAAAACTTAATGTCGTCGCATTATTTTTCGATAATATTTACTATCGGTCTTTTCTAAGTTTTACCTAGTTATATATATATATACCTCAGTCGCCTATGTTGAATTGTTTTAATCCTCCAGAAACGAATCAAGTTAGATTCTAGTGTCTTAAATTCTTTTAAATCAACTAATTTTTAACAGTCATGCATGTCTATTTAAACATTTTTCACGGGTTTGCGTGTGCAAATTTTAAAGCTGCTTCAGTTTCAAAATTTTGTTCGAATTGCTCTCAAAAATATGTGGAAAAGCATTAAACGACATGATTTTAATTTTACACCACTTTTCATATATAAATCTTATTAGGCAAGCGGCTGTCGTCGAAATGATTATACTATTCTAGTGATAATTTAGGAAGAAGATTCCGTTTTTTATTTTTATAAAAAATTAATTCTATGTTCATTAATAATATCAATTTGCAAAATATTTGTTAGTTCGATCAACATTACTAATAAAATTAATTATTAAACGCTCCCACTATTAATACCTTGTTGTTGTCAAGTTGTGTTGTAATGAAGATAAATCCGTTGAAGTGTCTCAACTGAGTTGTAATGAAGGTACATCCGTTAAACTCTGTTGAATAAATTACATTAACTGGTCACACTTTAATGTTCACAGACAATTCTCCATATTGCCCGCAAGGTGAGTCATCCCTTGTTAGTTTATGTAAGTTCATATTTATATGCATTACAATATATTAGTAGGCATATTTTCAATATTTTTGATAGCATAACAATATTTAGAGAGGTATCTTTAAAAATAAAAAATTAGCGTCATTAAAGTATTTTCGTTTCCACCTCATCTTTAAAATTTTAATTAAACCACATATTTTTAAATAGTAAAATTTTCACAACTAATGTCTAATACCATTTTTTAGTAGAACTGACATTGTGAGAGTTATGTAAACAATGAGGTACTTACAAACATTTAGGGTACATAGTATTTTTATTAAACGATTTAAAATTACTAATTTTTCTCAATCCCATTACATTGCCTGCTGCATATTCCACAGGCGGGAAATCGTAGTGCATAGTTAAATATTATAACATCTAGGATAGTCACTATAGTTTTTTTATTAACTTTTAGTCAGAATTTATCAATTCAGTTTTCTTTTCTATAATTTTCCACTCACAGGTTTGAACTAAGGGTTATTTTTAAAAATGCAATTTAAATAACAGGGAATCTTTTTAAATATGTCATATAAAATTATAAAAGAAATTTAAACCATAGCAAAATTTTGGTCATGGTCAATAAGAATTACAGAGTTTGATAGTTGTTTTTCGTTTTAAATATTTACAAGATGTAATTATTTACATCGTCTTTGACAAAATATTCGTTTTAAACAATGTCCCACTTGATATAGAGGAAATAAAAAAAAATACTTTATGCTTTATTTACCGTAATTAAATGATTATATGAACATTTTTAAAAAGTGGGTGCAAAATTTATAATGGTAAATAAAATGTATTATTGTACAAAATTTCAAGTTTTTATGTCACATAGGTTCTGACAAAATTTGCTGTGATAGATGGACTAATAGATACGTAAGTGAACTTATAATGATTCCATTTTTCACTTTGAGGTACAGAGTACTAAATATATGGTTACAAATAAATAATTCTAACTGGTAATAGGGTTGAAAAAATATTTAATTTATATTTACTTAATTTTTGTTAACAAGTAAATGAAATTACGCATTGCATTTAAATATTAAATAAGAATATAGCGGAAGTGGGGTTTGAGCGGGTTTTCCCTCTTTTTACACTAATGAGTTTATGGTAGGAGTCTGGTTTATATTTTATTTTTAATCATTAAGTACTCAATTGAAAAATTCCATTACATTTAACTGACTAATGACGTATACCTATTTTTCCTTCCCTCCAACTGATGACGGTAATATATAGAATAATCTTGGGTAGATGACAGTCTGTTACGTGGTAGGAAATAGCAACTCGTGTCACAAATGCAGATAGAAGTATAATGAATGGAGATCACGATGGTACCATGAAGATTGTGCTCATTTTTTTGGAATTATTTTGTGCCATATATCAGTGAACCTTAATTTTACAATAATTAAATTATAATGATGTTTTTTTAATCAAATTACTGTAGACAGTACTAGATAAAAGAAACCGCGTTTTGTAACTTTTAATGCGAAGACCTCAATATCCATTACTGAATGCATGAATGCAAATAAATATTAATCAATGCCTAGCCTTTAATATTTTAGTGTATATTCGTTAATAGCAGTAAAATAAATCCATTGAAACTGAAAATAATTTTTTTAATTCTATTCCCTACAATTTTAAATATTGCCACCAAATAATTCCTTTAATTATATTACCTTTTTAACAGACTGCTGATTATTACTCTTTACCATTTCACAATCTATTACAAGACAGAAATAGCAAAGTATAACAATAGAAGATAACATAATGTAACAAAGACAGCAGACGTGAAAAATAATTCGAACCAATATATTGATATGAACAAGTAGCCAACAGAAAAAAGTGGTTAGCAGGATAGATGGTGTAGCTCTGATAGACATAGCCTGTAACTATTTGAAGCAGATATTTTACCTAATCCATAATAATAGTATCCTTGTCAAATTATGGAAATATGAGACACCCTTCATTAAAAAAAATTTTAGCGCTCAAAAAGAACATGTTCAATTAAAACCTTGATCTTACGTTAATCAATTTGGAGTAAGCTGAAGAAATAATTGAAGCTACTTTTGTTTCTCGTTGGAGTAAATAATACATTACAATGTGGCCAAATATTCAATAATTAGCTACTCCCGTTTACATGCCTCCTTAGTAAACCGTTAAGAGTTAAATGGAATGACGCTTGAAAGGATATTATCCGTGCATTATATAAGTGTGATTAAGAACAACTATCTAAAATTTCACAATTATATCACATAAATATTTCGGAACGTCTGTTGAAATTTGTCAATCCGCATTCCCACGATTTCCATGATATTGAATGTATCGTAACTTTCTTCAACTCACTACATGGTATTATACTTGAAACGAATTCAGTAGTCTGGTCTACATATGAAGTAATTTATTATGAAACACATATGGTAGTTACCCTTAGCTTTTTTCTTTCCTTTTCCGACATTCGTCGTTAGGTATTATTCTTTTCTACTTCTGCCCCTTTACCTTATTTTATTTTTTTTTAAATTAATAAATATTTTTTATAAGCCTTTCGACCTTGTGATTAGTACAGTTTAATGCTTGGTGAATATTGTGTGAGAGGACGAATTCATGTTTATTTTGCTTGCCTAAATCGTGCATCCTGTTTTTTCCTCATTTGTTTTGATTAATGCGATATTAAGGGTAGAGTAGGATTTTAAAATTTTTGTTGATCTGTTAATTACCTTAGCAATGCCTCCATTTTGTATCTTGATAGTTCGCGATTAATAATTAGTTGTATTAATTTAACTTGGTGTGAGTTTTGTTAGCTTATTTATTTTTGGCTAATTTAAAACCAATTATACGTGATTGAACCCGGTCAATACTTTAGATCTGCCACTGAGCTGGACATTATTGTTTTTAATAAATGAAAGAATAAAAATAATTACTCATATTATTGGCCTTTGACGAATAATTAGCTCTCGTGTATTTGTAGCTCTATTTAACAATTTGAGTAACTTGGGTCAGAAATTAAAAGACCTGAAGCGGACATAACTTAGCAAACTATCTGTTGATAGATAAATGTCAATGTAATATTTTTTGTATGGCAATACTCATTTGACCATTTTTTTAGTGTGTTAAAGCGTTCCAACTTCAGTGTGCAATGTAAAGTTTGAGTCAAATAAATAATATTTTCTTTTTCTGGAGAATACCTGTTTGCATGCATTGTTCGTCAGTTAAAATCCATAAGGTTATGGGCCCAGGCATGTAAACCTGTCGTGACTGAGTGAAACAAAGGGAAGATTACTGTTTTGTCAAGATATACTCTTGGCATCGGCGTGGCGTGTGCTGCGTTCTGTAGTTAAGTCGGTGGAAAGGATAACTTGTCTTGTTGAGTAAGGACGGGACGCAGGAAGAACACAACGATGAAGGACAACTTGAAAATACCTGGCTTGCACATCGAGCTGAAAGGATCATCAAATTTGGATCTATGGAAGTTTTAATCTGTTATTTTCTTACGAAGCCAAGATTTACTAGAAGTAGTAGAAGGAAAAAGTGTCAAACCGGGGCTTATAAGGCCATATGGGATTGGAAAGACGCAAAAGCCCAAACATTGCTTGCAACAAGAATGTTAAAAAAAGCGATGGTGCATATTATAACTTGTCCTATGTCCGCGAAGATATCGTGGTCTAGTGTTTACAATCAAAAATATGAAACAAGCTTCCATATGGTGCAACAGCGTGTCTTCCAATACAAATACGAGACGGGCACAGAGATGACTTTTTATTTCTATAAAATAGACGCATTGGAAAATTAACTAAAACAGATGGAATAAAAGATTTCCGAAAAATTCGTCATTACAAAGTTATTAAAGTCACTCCCAGATTGTTACAAGCATTTTATAAATGCGTGGGTGTCGGCGCCGGAAAGTAAACTAACACGTGACTATCTCGTCGCTAGACTATTGATAAAAGAGGTGCGAATGAAAGAAAATGAGGAAATAGCTCTGCAATCATCGGTTCTTTTTGCAAGGGAAGTGGACCTAAAAATATAGTATTAAAAATGTAATAGATTGAGACATTATCAAAGCGAGTGTAGTAGTAATGCAAACAATGATAATAACAATGCGGCAAACAACAAATCTGATAAAAAATGTTTTCTTTCCAATAAAATGGGATCTCTTAAAGAGCATATTTATTTAGGAAATATAAAGAAAGAGAAAATAACGCGTTCGTAATTGCCGTGCCATGATCGAGATTCATTTACGACATATTCTCCGATATCGAATAAATCTGATCATGACATAAATATCTCGGAGAGTATATGTGAGGACCAAGGAACAACAAGGACCAGGAACAACTGCCAAGTACAGACAGTAAAGAGCAATCTATGGAAGGAGAAAAACAGTCCAGCGAAGGTGAAGAGCAGTCCAAAGAGCAAGAAGAAAGTCCCAATGTATATGCTGACAGCGAAAAAGTTTATACATGCCTTGTACCAGTAATGAATATGACCAAGATTTAACACCACGTCAGAGAAGCACGCGTATAAGGAAACAGACTTCGTTCTACATCTGTCATCAAATCTATATAGAAAGAATTAAAAATAAACCTTCCCGAGAAGGAATACAGATGAAATTTCCTAATAAATTGCAGTAATCTGTGGATGGAGAGTTAAAAACTCTGAAAAAAGGATACCTGGGTATTTTCATAACATCCAAATAAAAAGCTGTAAGTAGTAAGTGGGTACTTAAAATCAAAAATTCTACATACAATATTAGATACAAAGCTAAATTAGTAATTAGGGAATTTGAAGAGATGCAATGGATTTATGTGAAGCTTATGCACCAGTAGCTAAATGGTCTACTGTTAGGGTGTTTGTGTCAGTAGCCACAAAGTTAAATTTACCTATTTATCAGATGGGCGTTACTATTATATGGGGATATTGACGAAAATGTGTATTTTAACACTGTAAATGGGTAAAATGTATATTTGAACTGCCAGAATGCGCTTATACTGAGATACAAAAACTTTTAAATTAAATATGTTTTTACATGGTTTGAAAAAGTCTTTCCCATACTAAATGATAAATTGAAGTCTGAGATAATGAAACAAGGTTTTGCCAGGTCCAAAAATTACTATTGTTTGTGCGCTGAGTGTAACAGTGATACAAAAACATAAGTTTAATTATATATTGACGACTTGTTTCCTTTCGGAAATGATAAAACAATGACAAATAGCCTTAAGTCAATGTTAAAGAAAGAATTAAAATCAAAGACATGGGTTTGGTATCAACCTTCTTAGGCATAAATGTGAAACAGGATTTAGAAAATAAAATTACTAAGTGGAGTGAAAAGGAATACCTTGGAATTGTTTTACAAAAATTTTAAATGTATAATATTGTAAAGAAATGTTTACCTCTATGTATTTAAAATTTAATACTAAGTATTAGAAGGAAAAAAATATTTAGTAGTTGATGAAGATATTGCAAAGAAATGTGGGAGACTTGTAGGTTGTTTGTCGTATGCAGCATTAGAAAAAAAACCAGATATTAGTGCTGCTGTGTCAATTTTAAGCAGATTCAAAAAAAAACCAAATAATGTTTTGTTAACGGCTTCAGAAAAAGTATTGAGATATGTAAAATACACCACTGATTAAAAATTAGTGTATCAATGTAATAGTGACATGTTAATTGGATATTGTGATGCAAATTTATGGAGGAAGGGAAATTTAAGAGGAATAGAAAAACCACCATTAATTATTGGTTATATTTTCTAACTATTTGGTTTCTTGGTGTTCAATTAAACAAGCCAGTGTTAGTCTGTCTTCTACAGAGTCCGAATATATGACAATCAGTATAGCGTTAAGTGAGGCTACACTTATCAATGTATTAAACGATTTTAGTAGTATATATATTTGCCCTGTCACAATATTTAGTGGCATTAAAAGTGCCATAATGATAGGTAATACTAATTGTGTTAAGCGTGTGAAATATACTGATATCATTTAATTAAAAAGTTAATTAAAGACGGTAAATTGAAAAAAAAATCAGAACACAGGTATGTTTACAAAAGCGCGGAATAAAAATTTACTATTTGAGATTTATATATAAGTGTGGTCTCTGTAGACAGTAAGTTAATTATTCGTTTTTTTTATGTACTACAGACCATTTTTTTCAGTCTATTCAAGCGTTCCAACGTCAGTATGCAAAATAAAGGTTGAGTTAAATAAATAATATTTTCTTTTACTACAGAATACCTTTGTTATTCATTCAAAATTCATCAAAATTAAATTTAGGGGGACAAAAAGCAGCTACAGCTCAATTAAATATTAAATTTAGAGCGACCTTCGCGTAACTTTGTGCCGCCGCATTTGTGGAAATTGATACGGAGGATGAAACTCGAAAGTATTTCGGGCCAACTTCAAAACTGTGCTGCTATTTGGTGGCAAGATATATAAGCTAACAAAACAATTCATGAGAAAAAAATTCGAAGTCTTCATTAATCGCTGCTTTAGATATTTATATTCAAATATATCGGCGAAGGACAGCATCTAATAAAGACTTACTAGAACGAAACAAGGAAGTTCCGATTGAGGAAAAATAAAAAAGCCTCAAGTGAAACAGGGCCGGCCATACGTTCAGAAGGGAACCTGTCAATATCCCCAAAGAAGCTTTGAGTTGGAACTTCCTAGGAAAGAAGAAACGTGAACTTCCGAAACATGTCTGGTGGTGAACTGTAGTGGCGAAACTGAAGAGCACTGGAATAATTGGAGTACAGCAAATCGATCGATCGACGTGGAAGTGTACCTTGGATAAGGAGATGGTGTACAGCGGAGAGAGAGAGAGATAGAGACCAAGAGAAAGAGAGAGGGAGCTCTAATTACTGGAAATTCAGATTCCATGCATTGTTTTCTATCTTGTTGCGCTGTAAATACCGACATAAGATCTGGATTTTATATAGTATTCGTAGGGGGCCAAAAGTGATACAAAATAGTTTGTGTAAATATAGAGAACGAACAAGGTAAGTTTTTCTAGAAATCGTCTTTTATGTCATAAATTTCGATGTCCAAATTTCTTCCTTACAAAATTTGTTCTTTTGTTCTATTAGAATCTCAAATGACATTGTATGCGATAACATCAGGACATATGGATATAAATGGTTTTAAGCAATTTTTTCTTTACAAGCTTCAAATTGTACTAAATACAGGGACAAATATTAAATATGCTTGCAAAAATTGAATTTAAATCGTCATAAATTATTAATTAGTCATGAATTTTTAAAAATGTCATACTGGCAAAAATTTACAAAATTTCCTTGGAGTTCTACTGCCCATCATTTTCAATAAAATTGTATCAATGAAACACAATAGTTTCATTGCTAATAGATCTAAATCATTTTGTTCTTTGTGGAATATATATATATATATATATATATATATATATATGTACATATATGTATATATATATATATATTTATATATATATATACATATGTATATATATATATATATATACCATATATGAAGTCAGAATTTGTTTAGAATAATCTATGTTGTAATAAACGATCAAAATAACTTCAATCATAAGTATTGGAAAAAAAGGTCATATTACGCTTAAGTGTCAACACGGTAATAGGTCATCTTGAGCGTAGAAATTGCAAGGAGCACAATCAGATTTTTTATGAATAAACTTTACTGTCTAAAACTAAGAAATTAAAATTTAATAAATGTAACTTACATAACTTTAATTGATAAAACCTTAAGTAGGAGTAGAGACCGATAAAATTGTGCTAGCAGGTTTAGATGACAAATCTACTTACTAAATTGTATATTTCCTTCTTGATGTTTAGTTAATTCGATATGCAAAAGTAATATTTTATTACAATTTTTTTTATTTATACGCATTGTTAACTAAGGGTGTGTATGCGGGTTCAACCCAAAATTAAATTACTTCACAGTTTTTAAAATAATACTATCAAAAGATAATGCTAGAATGCCAAAACCAGTAAGTAAATCAGTGTGAAAGAATGCAGCGAATGCTACGTTGTACATTACTGGAAATATAGTGCACAACAAGATGTGATGTCGCTAATGTAATTAGAACTGTAATAAACGGAGATTAACCTTATAACCTCCGAACTTTTTTGTGCTATCAATACTTATTTTATTACAATAGATTTTATTATTTGGTAAAGTTATGCAAGATAACAACATATTTTTAGATAGTGACATCTTACTGGGTTTCTTTGTATAAGGAGAAGATGGGCTTATTTACTCATTATATGGACTTTGCAAGCACAAAGTACCTTAACATAAATGTTAATTTCATTTAAAAAATCTCGTTCCAATAAAAAGAAGGTTTGGTTTGATTAAATTAGCTTGCATATTATTTGTTTGAATTTATTGTACATGTTACTAAAACTAATTATTTAACTGTTTCCAATTAACTGTTGCAATATTGTAACGTAACTATCGTAGTCGGAGGTGAAATTCTCCGTAAATTTACGTGCGCTTCCTGTTCGAAGATAATGCATGGGAAATGAACTTCCGGATTCGAAGTTTCCTACGTATGTGAATCACAGTACGACTTGATGGAGTGTTCACTTTTATCTTATGTAAGTAAACATTATTGTTTCTTGTGTTTTTACAGGATAACTAACAATCCTCTTCGTATTAAATGTTAGTGTATGTGCTCGATTTCAATAATTTGTATATGCAATTTTTTTATAAAATGATATATATACATATCAATTGCAAGGAATATTTTTTTTATTCATTTATATTTTCTTCATATTCACTATTCTCTCTTGTTTCTTATGTTGGTCTACAAGAAATGATATATTGTTTTAAACTGTTGAGTTGTACTGATGTGTTTTTGAGTCAAATCCTAAGCCTATTTTGAAGTGGCCATTCTAATGGATGTATTTGGAAAAAAATAAACCAGGGAAAAATTTAAACCAGGTAATAATAATTGAAAAATGTGTAACTATTATTTTTCAAGGAGATAATATGGGATAATGCTTGTTTTGACAGTTGGTACAGAGAGAAACATACAGAATTCAACAATTGTTGAAGTGAAATATACTTGACATACGTACATGAACTTTTAGACGTGTTCTGTGTGATTACATGAGATTTTAAAATTATCTGTGCTAGACATTCAACTTACAATGTTTTGTAACAGCAATTTCCGTATAGAGTAAGGGTGAAACCTTTGTTATGTAAAATGAGATTTAAGAACTCTCCACGTTAAATCTGGTAATCGAATTTATACCATTTTTAATATTATTTTCTTATGGAGAAAGAAAATGGTTAAACTTTAATTTAATTAAGCCAGTAGTAGAAATTTTTACGATGAAAAGATATTGAAATAAAATTTCTAATGGCAATAAAATTATTCCTTTAGAATTTCGTAAATGAAAAGGAAAAAAGGAACTATTATAAGGTCATTCACATGCCCATATGTCCGTCTGTCACAGCCCTTTTCCTAAGAAATCTATTAAGGTAGAGACTAAAAATGTGGTATAGGAATAAAGCATATCAACCAGTACATGTTTCAGTAGTAAACATTCAAAAGTATTTAAATGGAAATTTTAGGAGAGGGATGAACAAATAAATGTTCAGATTTTATTAAATGCCATATAACGTATGGCATCGTTTTAAAAAACTTCCAAATATGCTCGTAAAGCTTCCAATAATCTACAGAGAAATGCTGAGGAATATGTAAAAAAAATGTATCTCTTCTCCCCAACTTCTCAAAGAACTCGACATAATATTATGAATAAACGAGGATTGTATAGTCTACATAAAGTTTGTGGGAAAATTATAACATTTATTCTAGATATCATAGCTTTTTAGATATACAATGTAATATCTATGCTCACACTGCTTTATGGTATTAGATATTATTAAACATTTATTACGCACAGAAATTCGTATTGGCATACTTTAAAAGAGGTACGAAAACATAGAGGCGTAAAAAATTGTAACTTGACCGGTTTTTTACTGTATCATGTGCGAAGCGACGTGCTTGCTTGCGCGAGGTATCCCACCCATAAAAGTAGTCTTAGCATAATTTTAATACGAAGTTTGTAATTACTTTTACTTTAAGTAAAAAGTTAAAGTAAATATATGAAAAAAAGAACGAACAATTCGATATATTGCGTATCGCTTTAATGAGTTATAAACTTATATTGAAAATTAGTTTTTCTATACTTGGCAATGTTACAATAAACTTATTTAAAATTTGTAATTTTTTCTTTAATTTTTAGGGTTTCTTATCTCAAAGGAAAAAAAGGAACCCTTATAGCATCCCTTCGTTTTTCGTCTGGCTGTCTGTCAGCCAGCCAAGACCCTTTTTCTCGGGAAAGTATCAAGTTGAAATTAATATTAAATAGTTAGGTCTAAGGTCTCTTGGAGCTGAAAAAAAACCCAACAGATATGGCTATTTATATCCTCTTTTTGGACACTCACAAATAAATCAGAACCTATAGGTTATTTCCCGTTGATCTAGAATCATGAAGTTTGACAATAAATAAAGTCTAAAAATCGTTAATTTGTAGTTATATGACATTAAAAGAAATTCAAATATGGGTCATTATATGAGATATTGTAGTTATATGACATTAAAAAAATGCGCAATTAGGCAACATATTTAAGTTTTAAAAATTAAAATTTTGTTATTTACAATAGGAATATTATATATCGCTGAATATATACATATGCCTAAATGATATGGAATACTCGTAGTCCGAGTTCCACTCGTGCGTAACAGGTTTTTTACCAAATCGTTATTTATTTGTTTTCTGCTAATGGTTTTTGGTTGCAGGAATTGGTAATATTTTCACGAGAATGATCAGAATCTGAAGTCAGGGTGAACAGTCAATAAATAAGCCGCCCTCCGTATAACTTGTTAAACAGTATTTCCTAACACCTACTACGTTGTTTATCATGGCTTCTTCACTATCAATGCTAGTGTAACGATATAAAGCATATACTCTTCCCTAAATATGGTTTCTCATTCACAGAAATTTTTTTTTCCGGAACCGCTGGTCTGTTAATACCGATTAAATAAACCAGCTTTTTCGCTTCATGTATTAGCACGCACGATTATTTTTAATTCGTCACCATCTTGACTCTCGTAATAATAGACAAAAAGGAAGCGAGTATGCCATTCGTGGATTATTTTCGATTTATTTTTTTCAGAAATTCAGAATTTATATATATAACATTCATCAAGCCAAAATCTAATTAGTCTATTATAACTATAGTCTATGACTATAATTTTTATATTTTTGAGGTAACTTGTAAAACCACTATTTTTTTTATTATTTTCATTGCTTTTGCTTTACTGTATTCCATTTAGAAGAAGTTTTTTTAAGTAACGCATGCTTGAAAAAAAAACTTCTTTAAAAAAATTGAAAGATATTTCACTTATTTTATATAAAATAATAGAAAGTAAGTTTTGCATAAAAAATATCTGTTCCGTTTTATTATAATTCAGTGTCTTTTGTGCAATGTTAAATTTAAAGTATGTTCTTTATGCATACGACCTAATAAACTAAAGACAAAAACACACAGTTTAAAAAAACATTTAACGTCAATACTACAAAAAGTTAGACGATATTAACTTAATAATACACAACTTTTTCTACGGAGTAACAAAATTGTAACAACCCTTTCTTCCAACGTCCTACCGCTCCTATATCTCAACGTCTCTAAGAGGGTCTGTCGGACGTAGACGCAGGCTGCAGCGGACGTAATCTTGGCTCGGCCTGCATTGTCTCTTGGAATGTAAATAAATTACAGCATTTCGTAGTGCATGCACGAGGCTGTTATTCGTGTGGTTCCCTTAGTAGGCATGTGCTTCTATTTTTATGCACCTGATTGCATTTTAATGGCCTATGGTTTACAATGATTATAACTAAGCCATATAAACACTTTTATGTTTAAGCTCAAATAGTAAATACCAAAGTTGCTAAATCTAACAGAGAGAGAGAATTCGTAGCGAATTTCGAGCAGGACATTAAAAATGTTTAACAGTTGTACTTATATACTTTTGAAGTAAGCAATGGAAAGTCTTGCTGACTCTGATCAAACTGCACATTAAACTGCACATTATTCATTATGCAAATTTTGCAAATAATTGTAGGCCAAAAAATATTTTACTTCAAATGAAACCTAAATATTCATAAATTGGATATATTAATTAATATAAAAATACAAGTCCAATATGATTTAAGAATACATTAACATTTTTACCAAAAAATTGACCAAAAAATATTTTCTGTGATTTATGAACTTTATTTAATAAATATATTTAAAATATAAAAAAAACTGACAAAAATAAAGTTTTGAATATTTGCTACACCTAAAGAAAAGTTGCTGGTGAATACGAGTGACAAAGGTTTTGGATAAATCTGAGAACGAATGAGAAGATTTACTGATGGCTCCCGGGGACTCGATATAGTCTGCCACTATAGCTGCTGGGGATATCACATGATTCGGTAAGCAAATTTCTAATACTTGCTTGTACATTAAATTAAACAGATATATTTTGGAGTAATTTATTTTTATTGTACAGTTGTGATTCACATTTTTTATAATATTGTATTTATTGCTTTTTTTGGAGTTTAAACATTTTTCAAATTAATATACCTTATTTTTCTTTTTTTATCCTTGCCGGAACGGAGCAGGAACACGCGTTTAGGTTGAGAGGTTGTTTGTTTGCTTGTTTGTTTATTTGTGTGTTCAACCAGTTCCCATTTATCTCCAAAACAGTTGGACCGATTTAGATACGGTTTTCGGAAAAATTTTTGTAATTCATTGCCAATGGTTTTTAGTTTTAGTTGTTACGGTGATTACTCACCAGGTGACGTCGCAATAGATATTTCATTGCAAACGAATGTTTGCATTTATTCTCCGATTTATTCTCCGTGCCAAACGCACTATTTTCTGCAAAATATTTGAAACTAATCATTTTGGATAGGTGTTATGGTGTTAGCGCATCAGGAGGTGCCGCAATAAACATATTGTTGCAAACGAATATTTTCATTTATCTCCTAAATAGTTTGACCGATTTAGAAATACTTAAGACTAATCAACAATAGTTTTTGAATAGGTACTATGGTGTTAGCTCATCAGGGGGCGCCGCAATAAACATATTGTTGCAAACGAATGTTTTCATTAATCTCTGAAATAGGTTGACCGATTTAGACACGGTTTTCTGCAAAATATTTGAGACTAATCGGCGACGGTTCTTAGGTAGATGTTATGGTGTTAGATCACCAGAGGATGTTGCGACATTTTGTTGCCAACGAATGTTAACATTGATTTCCAAAATGGTTTGATCGATTTTCACATGATTTTCTGCGCAAGCGTTTTAATCGATAAAGTATAAAATAAAAAGCAAAATTTAAAATTTTGAAAAAAAAACACGAATGATGTCGAAAATTGTTACATCAACTCTTCTGATGACCATTTCTTTATACGCACATCCAAATTAAGAAATAAACTACATTTCGATGTGAACAATTCAAATAATAAATAAATAAAAGATTACCTTAACAAATCATAACTTATTCTGTCTGCACTTCCCTCGATTATAATCATATTTTTTCTTATCTGTGACAATTTATTCGTTTCACTAGTAGTATTTTTAATTAAGCATTCAATTGATTTATTGATTTTTTTTTCAATTTACAGTTTACTTTTTCCTTTTCCTGTATTGTGGTTACAATTTTTTCCACTTATTACATTCTACGTGTAAAATATTATTCTGGTGAGAAAAAATTCACCATATGTACGAAATATGCTCATTTTATTAAATTAATATCACAATAAAATATACGTAATATCGTAACTAAATATAGCGCTCCCTTTCGTCTTGCTGGTGGATTTAGACAAAGTGTAATGGCATCATCTTCTCTTTCAGTCGGCGGGCCATTGCTAGACTTGAAACCAAGTACAAAGAAGAAGTACGGCATAACCTTCAATATATAGGAATACATAATTTTAGCACTTGTGATGTAATTACGTAGTGATGCATATATCTGGGTTGAAAGCAAGTTATGTAGAAAATAGACCGCACTTGCTATTATCTGTAGTCAACGTGGACTAGTTTAATAATTTGGATATTACTCATTATTAGACTAACATTATAGTTAAATTATTTTGAAAACACAGGGACCAAGTACAATTTCTTTAAAAACTTCTTTCAAATATAATTATTGACGTTGAATTTTTGGCCCAGTCGTTCGACCCATGTAACATCGTATATAAAAGTACAATAATTCGTAAATATATGTATTTCGGAAGAAGTTAGTTTTGCAAAACTATTCTCTTAGTTGAGTATTTAGGACTATAAAGTAAGCACTAGCTTTTTAAAATATAGTAAAGCTTTTAACTCTTTCTGAATACTGATAATTTAAATTTCTCTTCAGAATCTTATACGTTACAATCTATATATTCGTACAGTAAGTAAATGTATTCTTATAATAAGTAAAGTTTTCATACATCTTAATATCTCAACAATAATATTTTTTATATGTTTTACTAAATTCGATATTAATGTCTTAATTTTGTGGATTCAATACAAAGTTTGGTTTCATTTACCAAAATTTGTCTTACTATTTATTACTTTGGTTCCATTTATAAAACTTTACAAAAAACCTATAAAAGTGAATACACAGATGGCTGATTATTATTGCGAATTTTATGTTTTTAACATATTTCGTGATAAATCAAAAAGTTAAAAGGAAACTTATATAAGTACAAACTAACAACAAAAAAAAATACTTCGGCGTGTTATCTCTAGGTAAAAAGATGCCATTGAGTGAATATATAAGGATTGGCCTTTCATAATACCCACTTAATTATGAAAGTTCGATTTGAAAATAATATTTACCAACCCAGGTTATGGAAAATATCATTTTCAAATCTTAATTAAATAATTCGAATTACACTATGTTGCGTATAATAAATTTAAAATTAACTATTAATTTTTTATTTATCGAAACTATCGCCATGTCGATAAAAAGATGATATTTATAATAAAATAAAGAGAACAGGCACGCAGATACAAATATTTAAAAAAACAGAAATATTGGCAACTCTATTTTCTTAATATTGGAAAGAAAGCATTTTTCCTTTTTTTTACAGCAACTTTATTTTAGGGTATCAGAATTTTCAAGAATGCTGTAATTTTATTTTCGAAAGTATAATCATAACATTAAAATTTCCAAAAAAAATCAAAAATATTTTTTTGCCTTTTATCTTCAAATATCCAATACTACATTATAAAATTATTTAAAGTGGATATTCAGTTTAAAATAACGTTTTTGAAGCAAAGCATTCATAAACAAATTAAAAACCATTTAAACGACATAATCAACGAATTAAAAGCGTATTATTATAAACTTTTAAACAGAATTAAACTATGTTTTGTTAATATATAAATCAAACATATAATATAAATATATACATGTACATAAGAAAGTTTCAATTTCTGTCGATATGCTTACTCATTTCTCTGTCCATGATTTAAAAGCATCTACAATTCTGTATTGCGGCAATTGCGCGCGAGTTGGAACATTAACTTGTGCCACTCGGGATTCGTTAGTTCGAAATACTTACCAAACGTCGTAGCATCCGCCCTACGTGATGCCACCCATCCGGCGCTCTACCCTACTCTCATATATCAAGTGATTTACTGTCAGACGCCTACGTGGTGGCTACTGCCTCATTGTTAATATTAATTGCCATATCTCATAACACATGTCTGTAGATGGTACTCTTAGTGTCGGAGTACTCACATTGAATCATATTAAACTACGAGAAATTCAAATAGTCAAAAAATATTTTATTTAAAATTACTCTTTATAGACAGAATTGTCCACCTTATGTGATGAGGCTCGCCTTCCTTTATGAATCACTAAAATTACATTTCAATATGATACAAATTTCAAAAAAGAAAATAAAACAAATGTGGCTAAATATGATTGAAATATACTGACTTTATAAAGCAAATTAAATTAGATATTATAATTTTACTCTTTTTTTTAGCTCATACGTATAATATATCAATATTCTTTTTGCAAGATACTACTAAATACTTATAAATACATACTTCAAAAATACAATAATTAATAGTAAACACGGTTTATAGTTTTTTTAACTATTGGTTTTACTTTAATATGGGTAGTGTAGATGGTAAGCAGTAAACGCAATAGCAACTTAGTTCTGTCGGTATACAAGCAAATGATAAAAAATATTAATATAAAATAATTTTATCTACGCATAGACTCAACGTGTATCCATAAAATAAACTCTAAAATTCTATATTTGACTTAATATTTAAAATCACACCTTTAAACACACCGATCGAACCGAATCATTTAACTATAAGACTGACCGTAAACTGACTGACTAGATGAATACAGTTGTTTAAGTTCTAGAAACACCGAAATGAATGAATGCAATCAAGTTATTTAAACAAACTTCCTATATTACATCGTAAAAATAATTTTATGTCTAAATAATTCCTTACTTTATTTCAATTAGTTTTCTTGGGGGTTTTCTTAAAAATATACATTTCTCATTTAAATGGGGTTTATGTACATGTCTAGTTAGTCTGACGCAAACAGTAATGTAAATAAAGATTCATTAGACTTTTTTTATATAAGGAATGGAAATCGGACAAATAAAACCACAAAGAATGAGATGGATGACTATACTAGAATATATATCTAGGTAAAAACATATTTCGGGGAAACAGTATTTGGAAAGATAATTTAAAATTATATATCGGAAAACTACTTAATATGAGGTTTGGAAATTTGAAACTTGAAATAAATAATATATTTAAATTTGAAATAAAGCGAAATTTGCGAGAGAAATTTCTATATTATTATGATAAAATAATAAACAGAGAACATCGTAATAGACCATAACACAAGAAGACCGTAATGTTAGTACCTGACACTTTTGTTAAAACAATTATATTTTTTTTATACTGCACAAGATTAATACCAATTTCCTCTGTTTAATGTCCCCTGACAAAATTGGAAAACTGAAGCAATAATGGAATCTCTTTGGTGTCCATTGTTCCATCATATGCGATTTTCTTTGAAACTATTCCATGTAAAAATTTAAATTTAGTACAGCTATAGATTATGGTGGTCCAATTATAGCCGCGAAGTATAAAAGTTCAATTTTGATTCTTGGGGTTAATTTAAGGTTTTATACCCATAATTAAAAAATTATTATTTTCAGATTGTTGTGTAGGGTGTTAAATAATATCTCCTTGAAACAGGAATTTATTAATGTACAAGACATAACTTTTTATGAATTTGTTTGAGCATTGTTCAGATAAATGCTTAAGTGTTACCGTCCCTCTTTATCAAAGAAAGAATCTCTCTGAAAATAGCCAAGGAAAAATCTAAAAAAGATCAAAAACCTTGAGAACTAGGACTCTCACGCTAGAGTTTTATAAAATGATTATAAAACTCTAGCGTGAATAATTTAATTATTTACTTTCTTATGAGTGTTAAATTATCGATTTTTAAGCAAGTTTTTGGGCAAAAATATTTCTAATGATATCAGAAATAATTTTTGTCCTTGAACATTGTTAAAACTAAAACGTTGTTTGGTACGTTGGCCACGGGTAGCGCGGTAGATGGGCGCCTTTTAAGCAAATAGTCGGGGGAGATGTTTAAGTGGGGCGCTGATGGCACAAAATACTAATTGTACAAGTAGAAATTGCACCTGCACGTTGTTTTTAATATATTCGACAATAATCGATATTCATTCTGAACTAGGTTCCAAAATCCATCATTAAATAAATTTTAATTGCCTAAAGACACTTAGAACACATCAATATTCCATTAAGAATATTTTTCTCTTTGTTCAAACATATTATGATATGAAATTTACTGCAAATATGAAACAATACGTTGAAATATTATCAACTATATGAAGAAATATTATTCTTTTTCTCAGAAACAAAGGTATGTGTTTTATTGGTTAGTTATTCGTTTTTATTGTGTTGAAGTAATAATTTATTCTCAATTAGACTAAAAAAAGTTGACATTTAATAAATATTCAATAGAAATTACTGGTGTATTCGTTATGCCATTCTAATATTTCGGCAAAAATAGGCCATCTTGCTGTACCATTTTGAAAACTTTCAGTCATGTCTGTCATACTGGTCAATTATTTCTGAAATCTATTTTGCAAAGAAGTTTAATTTTGATCTTCATACATGCGATATTATATGAATATTATACAATATTGATTAAATTATATGAAGATAAACAAATCAATATCGTATAATATTTTTGAATTTTTAATATGCGATGTGTTCACATCTTGTCTGATTTCTAATTACTCCATTTTAATTCTTATTGCAAATCATCAGCAAAATCCGCCTTGATACAATACATCTAACTATTTACAATCTTTAATGATACTAATATTCGGGGTGCTATGGGATTTGGTTTAAATGTATTACTTTCGCAGCAATCAGTCAATGATTTATCATGAATTTCAAGTAAATAAATACGTACTTCATTTAAAAAAATTAAATGTTTTAGCTCTTTTTTAATTAAGGGGATGGAGTCGCTTGAACTTATTTATTTTCGAGTCCAATAAATCAATAACAAGTGAAGAGAGAGCAGCATGATGTCGAAAAGTTATTGTAGGATGATTGAAAAATTAATTAAAACATCTGAAGATCCAAAGCCTTCAAAAAATAATGAAACCTGTATACGTGACTAAGAAAAAAGTATAGTCTCATATCTGTCAAAATTTATTTTGAATTCATCTCAGAATGAGATCCGAGAATAAGAAAAAAGTATTCATCATCTAAGAGAAGTGATCATCTTCATAATTGTTTAAAAGTTAATATATGACTACCTACCTACGTTCTTTTCTTTAAACAAGCGGTACTTTATGAAAGTTCATGATAAATACGGACACAGTACCCAATTATCTGTACCTTGCTGAGGTACTAGTATTCAGCAGGTATGATAATAACAGGACATTAAAAACACGAAAACTAATATACTATTCTTTGTTATCAAATCTTGAAAACAACTAACAATATATAACTATGCAATTATTATGATGCAGGTCTGTGGCCACTCAACATTACCGCCCGATTCAATAGCGAACACCTCGTTCGAAAATGACGCCCAAGATACAAAACTGAGTGGACGACACAACTGGCGGGCGGTAATCGATAGTGCATAATGAGTCTCATCATCAGATACTTATTTGGTTTATAATTTAAATATGATATATGCGATTTTTAGTATTTTAATGTGAATGCTGCTCCGTGAATCTACCCTCTTTGAATTGTAATATTAACAGAATAATGTTATATTTAGGGAATTCGTAAATATTTGATTTCACCATCTCATTTCACGCTTGCACGACGTCTTCAGCCTCGTATATAGCAAATAGCAACCCCAGGTATACTATTTATAATAACTTATAATTTGATATTTTCGAAAGAAAACTAAGTACTTGTAATTATTACAACTTAAATTCCTTTGTTGTGGTTATTTGCGAATTAAAACAGAAAACGAGGGCCGACAAGTAGGCAAAGGAATTTTATGAATCCCAATGACTCCCCGGGGCCGTCGTGAATTCATAATTTACTGAATTGTTTAAATTATGATACCGCATTTTTTTTCACGAAACAATTTGAATTGTTTTCAGTTTTTCGTGAAATGTTTATGAAGGAAAGTAGTTTTTATTACAGCGTAACATGAATTGAACTGTATAAAGCTCTGTAATATTATTTAAATTTTACTTCCTTTCTGACAAATGAATTGAATTTATTCAACAAATAATAGCTTTGACTATTTCTTGTTCAAATATTTAAGAACTCGCTGCGCTCACTTTGCATTGATGTAATGTTTGCAATTTTTTCTTCTTTTAAAACAAATTTTGCTGCATTTATGTTTATGTGATCATGACTTCTCTAATCCGGTCAAGTGTATTGCTGCCAAATAGTTATGTATCGAAATGAAATATAATGCAAAGATATAAAGAGATATGATATATGCTAACTTTCAGACAAAACTTTGTTGTACTACTGTGAATTTTTACGTGAGTATATCATATCAAATTATAAGCAAAATCAAGCACATACACCTATGATGAATGGTAAGTAAGTGTAACGATTATATTCTCGTCTAAATTTATTCATATACAAAATTAAAGTTAAAATTCTTTTAGGAAAAGTAACTTTAAAATATTTTTTTGAATATAAATTAAAAAAATGATTTTGCACTAAAAATCAACTGAACAATGAGTCATAAGCTTGAAACTCATTATTTTAAATTTTGTTTGTTCCATACCTGAAAAGACACAAACAGAACCGTTATGGGATCACCGACATATTTGTAATATTCGTGTTATATGTAATATTCGTGTATATGTAGGTATTAGTTGGAAGTAGAAATTTTAAAATTGGCATAGGTAAAAATTTCCAAAATATTTCATGTGCCATATCGTAGTACTAATTTTTTTCATTTCAACTTTCAATTGTTTCTAAAAAGGAAATGATACAATATAATAACGCGAGTGATCTTATAAAAAATTCGTTTCTTTTTTTTTCTTTTAAGTTACAGATCTAAGCTATTTGAAAAGTTCATATAATTTGGAAATATTGAAGTAATTTTTCAGAATATTTTACATTATTTATCAAATTATTACATTATGTTATAAATTAAAATTTAATCACATTCAAACTTCTTTTACCGAGCACATGGCATATATTGGCAAATAGTAATAATTATTCATATTTATGATAGTCTGTTAATATCTATGCAATTGAATTTCAGTCAATTAGAGTAATTATCAATTAAAGCCATATATCATAATATATTCAGATATCATACAACAATTAAGTTTACAAGAAATAACATTATGCAGTGTGGCAGCATATAAGAAACGCCTGACCAGGTTGGTAATTTAACACTGAGATTAAAAATTAAATGAGTAAATATTGTACAAAATGTCAAGAACAATATAAATAATAAATAGCGTATTTTTTTTTAAATCTTCCTTTATTTTTTACGACGACATTTTGAAGAGAGACGTGATGGTGAGATGGGCGATATTTAATATTTTTAAATTATGTTTACTACTAGTCGTGTTTGTAGCTATTTTTGCATGAGAAACGATTCAAATGTATTTAATTACTAAATTTACGTAAAATAGTCAGTTGAACTGAGTTTAATAATGAATAAAAAACAGTTACATGGCTAAAAATCACAAAAATTTGACAATAGATTTTTCATGCAATTATATGCATTTGGTACACAAGTATAAATGAAATCGATAATTTACTTGAGAACAATTCAATATAAACGTAGTTAATGATTCAAATGGTCGACTCCATTCATAATAACCCTAATTTTTACACATTCTTACTTTCAAATAATTTTAAGTTTATTAAATATCAATTCACATTCTCATCCACCCATTTTATGCAATTACGCTATTAAACTAATAGTTCAGTTATTATTACTAACACATGCTTACAATGCCCTCAATCATATTATTTTTAGTTAAGAACATGAAACTGATATAAACGGACAAATGGTCGGATACGAAGCGACGATGGCCGTTGGTTTCTAGATGCAAACAGTTTTTTTCTATATTTTTTATTATATTTCTATTTTTCGTTGTTATTTTTCTATCTATTATTACTGTTTTATTTTAATTATCTAGATACTCTTAAGAAACAATTTAACTTTTTATGTTTTTCCTATTCATCACTAACCATTAATTTATCATTAATCAATACGTATGTAGGAATTAACGTTTTGCCCACAAAATTACCGATCACCTTTGTTTCTACGTCGTGTTGTGGTGAATTGCGCGCTAGCCGCGAAATATATAACCGCAGTATAACTCCTGACTTAAGGGTTTTTATTTTTTTCTCATAACATATGAAACAACCTTTCCGTGTTTCTTTCCTTTTTCCTCATTTTAGGTAACTATGACGACCATGTTGACGATTCAGAAATATTTTCGGCAACCGCTCTTCAAATTCTTTATTTAATCCTTACAAGCTACCATAAATCGGAGAGCGGAAAATTATTAAAAAAAATAATGCTCCATACCTAGTTCCTTAGTACATCACAATCTTACGGCTGCTGGGAATACTTTAACTTGTAGTTGTAACGTTTTTTTTTAATTTTTTTATTTTTGGAAATATATAGAAATTAAAAGTATTTTGTTAAAATTAATTCAAACGGAAGATAACAAATGGACAAAAACATCTCGTCAACCTTTTACATTTCGTTACAATTCATATGTAATTTTTATGACATAGAGATGAAATTAATCTGTGCTTACTTTCTCGCTCTTGATTGAGATACTAAAACGTATAGCGGGAAGTCCCCTAATGGCGAACACCTAAGGTTTTCAGAAAATAAAATAAAAACTACTTCGAGAAATGTAATTTTATTCATGAATTAGTTAAGTCGATAAATTATTAAATTAGAATCAAAGAACAAGAAAAAACTTCCGCATGAATATACTTATGGACCTTAAATAAGTTTTGGTATGAAAAAATGTAATCTTTACCATTGGTACCTAGTACTGAATGAACTTAACTTCGAACCCCAAGCGTCGGATATTATTAAAACATCATCATGAATCGATCCCACATTATAAAGCTCCACATTTAGGAATATCTGCACAAGTTCCATGACCCACAATTGGCAACTAGGGCATTGTATCCACTCTTCGTCTGGTCCTCTAAGCACACTAGGCAAGTAGTTTTTTTCCTATATTCAATATTTGAGTTAATGGTTCTTTTCCTTGGCTTTAACTCCACTTTTTTCCTTCGGCCTTCACACAATTGGTGTGTTTACAATAAAATTTCACTGAGTTACAATGCTTTAATAACAATACAATGCTTCAGTAATAAACGTTTACTTAGTTATTTATAAAAAATTGCTAATGTGGCGCGCGCTGCCAGGCATTGGTAATAATAAGTCAATAACTACAGAGTCGAATATATTTCGTGTCAGAAAAACGTTATTTGGTATTTAAGAAAGGTACGTAACTATATTTATATTAATATAATAACATTTTATTTGATAAAACATGAGTAAATATAAAAAATAATAAGTAATTTCTACTTAAATCACTGTTAACTATAAACAATATTTTCTGGCCTCTAGCCAATTGATGAACTAACTAAAACTATAGGTGGGAAGTAAATATTCAATAAAATTATATTTATATGAATAAAGAGAAACTCGATCACTTATTGGCTGAGTTACCCCGGAAACACAAAATGTAAACTCTCCGGTCTTAAGGGATATTTTGGTGTCCGGTACTAGGGGGCATTCTCAAGGCATGCAATCCACAAAATGACGTGTTTTATACCAAAACTGTTTAGGAAATAGGTAAAAATTTTCACAGTATACGAGTTATAATGGTACATTATCTTTATTGATAACCGAAACATTTAAACCCAAAACCATAGCCTAAAAACCCATTTAAAATTTATGTAACGCAGCGCTATCTTGCTACAACCAGCAATTGACCACGTTATTGGTAAATCGCGTCCCGTGACACTATGCCTCTGCGTACCCCACAGTCCTTTTGCCGATTTTTGAATCGAAATGGTAAATTGTCGAGATGGTGTGAGTGTCCGGCACTAAATGCCGTCCGGCGTTACGGGACTTTCCCCTAAGATATAATTCTGAGCATAACATTTTCGGAAGTTTTACTTTACATATCAAAATCGCACGAGAAATAAAGACAGGAGAAAAAAACTATAATATTTTTACTATTCACGTATCTTTATATCTACATAATATGATTTTATTTCACTGCGAAATAATTGTATAAAATTTTATCTAGTGTAGTTTTTGGAAAGACTTAGTTCAAAAGTGCACTCAGGTAAACGGACTACAATATTTAGTTCATCACTGATCCCGATTTTAGTTCGTTAATTCACTGTGTCTTCGCTGACTACTCTACCTGCCAAGCGCCCTCGTCGCTCAGTGTCTCACTCGCTTTATTGGCCAATTGATGAATCTTGTAACGTGTATTAACCTATTTCAAATTTTAAAAAGTTGGGACGAGAACTTAAAAACGTAGAAATGGTTAAATTAAAAAATATTCTTGTTTTCAGATGTTAAATGAAACATCGATATTTATATTCTTGTCGTCAGTATTATTGTGCTCATTAAATTGGTGCGAAAACATGTTATAAAATTGTTATTGTGTTGAAAATTTTAATGTGTTGAAAATTACAGGTCTTTTTTTATTTACATACGAAAAAATAAACAGTGAAGAAATACAGTTCCTCGGGTTATATCATTAATTTATATAACCCCAAAACTCAGACTTACAAAAATATTGACACTTGGAAATATAATATATTTTACTTCTACAGACCAATGAATATCCATCACCGCAAGTGAATTAACAACTAAAAGCAACACCTTTATCATAGATCGGCAGATTACAACGATTGCTCTTAGCCGTGAAACAACATTTTTACAAGTAATTGTAAACGAATACATTGAAGATATTGCAAAATTCAAAACAAGTTTTTTTATAGATGCTACTCTTCTGAATTAATATATATTATAGTCGTAATAGCGAGATGAATGAACATAAAGACATTATACATTTTACTAACATTTGTTCCTATGGTAAATTTTAGTACCAATTAACATTTTCTTTTAATGTTTAAATATATTTTTCAAATGAAAAATGTCCTATTATACCTTTCTTAAACATAGAAATGACTTCATATTCTATTTACTTATGTAAACATATATCTATCAAGCATGAGTAGAACTCGTACTATTATGTGGATAGAGGTCTTTTTTATTGCGTTGACTTAGCAATTTAGTGTCTTTTTTATTGCGTTGACTCTGAAGCTTGATATATTATAGCTCTAAGGGGTGGTAGAATTAAATATTGGATATTAGTTTCAACTTAATACCTCCACGCGTTTCCTCCTTCAGAGATATTACTCTTTGAAAGAAAAAATATAATGCAAACATAAAATGAGACGGTGAATGTTTCCCTAAATATAACGTTATTCTGGTAATGTTACAATTCAAATAGCGTAGATTCACGGAGTAGTACTCGCATTAAGATACTTAAAATCACATATATCATATTTAAATAACAAACCAAATAAGTATCTGACGATGAAACTCATTATGCACTATCGTTTACCGCCCGCCCATAGTGTCGTCCACTCAGTTTTGTATCTTGGGCGCCATTTTCAAACAGAGTGTTCGCTCTTGAATCGAGCGGTAATGTTGAGTGGCCAAAAATCTGTATCATAATCATGGCATAGTTATATATTGTTAGTGATTTGAAGATTTGATAGCAGAGTAATATATACATTTTTGTTTTTTTTTAATGTCTTATTTATTTATTATCACACCTGCTGCATACAAACACCCCAGAAAGCTACAATATTTGGATACTGGGACCGTATTTTTAATGAAAGATTATAAATTACCGTTTTTGTAGAGAACAGAACAAAAGAAAGTGGCCATTTAATAACTTTGAAATAATTATATGGATGATAATTTCTTTCAGAGGATACTTTTTTCTTATTCCTTGGTCTCATTCGGAGATAAATTAGGAGAAAATGTTGTTAACACCAAGATTTTACTTTTTTCGTTGCCATGCATGCAGGTTTTATTATCTTTAGGAAACGGTTATGTTCGTGTTTCAATTTATTTCTCGACCATGTTTAATGGAACGAAAGTGAAGTTTCCCATTATTACTTGTTGTTGATATATTTTACTCACAAATAAATAAATTGAAGCGACTTGTTCCATTCTCTTATTTAAAAAAAAGAGCCAAACTTTTCACTTTTCAAATGAAGTACGTTTTTATTTTCAACGAAATTCGCGATAAATCATTGACTCTTTGCTGCGAAAGTAATACATTTCAATCAAATACTATATTAAGCTACAAATATTAGTATCATTATGGATTGTAAAATAATACCAGTGTTTTATTAAAGAATATTTTACTGGTTATTTGCAATAAGAATTAAAATGAAATAATGAGAAATCAGATAACATCTAAATAGAGCACACATTAAAAAACCAAAAATGTGAAATATTGTATTTTGTTTTCATGTAATTAAATGAACATAGTGTAATATTAATATAATATCGGATATAAGAAGAAAAAAATTAAACTTTTCTGTTCAATAGATTTGAGAAATATTTGGCCAATGTGACAGATATGACTGAAAGTTTGAAAAATGGTCGATTTTCGCCCAAATCGAAAAATGGCATATCGAATACTCCATTAATTTCTGTTGAATATTTTTTCCGTCTTTATTTTTTTCAGTCTAATTAAGGATAAATTATTCCTCAAACGCAATAAAAAAGAATAACTGACTAATAAAAAATTTGCTCTAAAACCGATAGTTCAACTTAAAAAGAAGTAAAAAATTAAATTGTTTATAACAAATAAATCATGCTAGGGTTTTCGAAATCTGATAATTTTATTTCAACCTACAGCTAGTTCTCAACTTTCATGATCTTTTTCTGATTTTTCCTTGATTTTTTTCAAAAAGATCCTTTCATTGACAAGGAACAATTCTCTAACAAATTCATAAAAACTACTTCTTCTATATTAATAAATTCCTATTTCAATGACATTTTTTAACACTCAACACAATAATCTTGAAATAATTATTTTTTATTACCTGATTTAACACATGAAATTAACCCCAAGAATCAAAATTTTACTTTAATACTTCACTTCTTTAATATTTTTTTAAATTTTTCTACTTTTAGCTTTTTAGAACTACCTAGACAGATATTCTAGTGAAGTCATCCATATCATTCTTTGTGGTTTTATCTGTCCAATTTCCACTCCTTATATAAATGAGTCTAATGTATATTTATTAACATTACTGTATGCGTCAGACTAACTAGACTTGTTCATAAACCCCCATCCTCCAAGGTGACATACATATTTTAAGACGACTCCCAGTAAAGAATTTATTTTTATATTTATATAAAATCAGACTTATGGATTATCAATTCTAAGCTCTTATCCTTTACGTTTTCTTTACTAATGAAAAATGATATTGCAGTAAAATTTAAATATTCAATCGAAAATAAAATTATTTTATGATAGCAATTAATTTCCAATCAAAAATTTTTATTTTCGTAGTAATATTTGTAATACTTTGAAATATGTTATTAGTTAAAATAAATGTAAAATGTTCTTTCTCATTATTCATGTCAATTTTTTTTTATTCTGCTTTTTATTACACAGGTTCTTACCTTTTTTCCTTAATTTTGTTTTTGTGTACTCACTTACTATTTTATTTTCTTTTACTTCCTTCCAGATACTAACATTCCTTCCAAATTTACATTTTACTGAAAAGAACTTAAGAAAAACCAAGGTATGATTTTTTATTTGCTATTTTAATTAGTACCAAGGTATGATTTTTTAACGGCTATTTTAATTATTTTACGCGTTATTATTTAGAAGTTAGCATTTTACAATTTAACGAGAAGATTGAATACCTATAATTATTATAATTAAAATTTCTTGTTTCGGACATTTGTGGTTTTAAAGAGAAAGGGCAGACTAACAAGTAGGCAAATGAATCTAATACAATCAAATAGCTGCCCGAGGCCAGCGTGAATTTATAATTTACGAAATTGTTTCCATTATGAAATTGGATTCGTATTCGTGAATTTTTTTGATTTGTTTCCTATTTTTCGTGGATTCTTATTGAATAGAAATAGCTTTGAGTAAGAAACAATAGATACTCGAGCAAGCAAAACTTTATAACGATATTTCAATTGTAGATTATATATTCGTTTTTATATATGGTTTCATTGAGTGAACAACGGCTTCAACTAATAGTAACCGGTTTATAGTCCGTATAAATATAGAGCAATTGCGACCGGTACATACATCGAATGATTACTAACCGGTAAACATATCGACCGCTCGGTAACACGTATATACAGCGGCTAGTACATATATCGAGCGATCGCTAACTGCATCTTTATTTTCATATCGTTGTGGAGAAAATTATTTAGTTATAAAATATATGCTAATACGCGTTGTGTTTTAAGTTTAATCTGTATTCGATTTCAGTTTTTTATACAATTTTGACAATAAAAACAAAGTTAAATATATTTGTAGCCTAACAATAAAAAACAAAACCACGAGTGAATTTATCCTGGTTTCTTAAGTATTTTTATTCTTTTTCTTTTCAATTGTCGTCTCCAATCTCATAATATAATCCCTATGTTTATAATTTCGCTACATGTGTTTATTTTGAACCGTATTTTTATAATTAGTTCTGTTGTCCCTTTATCACGCCAATATTTATTATATTTATAATCAAATTTCTTTAAATTTTATTTATGTCAATAATTTATAACTCGGTTATTTTTTTAAAATAAAATAAAACTGAATAATAATATTATAACATGATCTCTTTCTTACGAATATCTCTTCTTCAGAACATAGATAAACTAATCGTATACAACTAATCAGCGGTGCGATTAAATGTTAATTTTAGCTCCGAATGATGTTTATTCATTTCACTTAAAACCAAAGATATTAACAGAATTGTTTCAACAGTTTTGAATATATATGGACAGTAAATATACTTATACAATATTTATTATATTATAACAAATATATAGAATAAGATGTTATCTTCGGACAAATAAGTTCTGCCAAATATATTTCAATGAAAGAGGTGAAATTGTGATAATATGATTATTTAGATATTTCCTTGATATTGAGGTTTGATTTATTATAGTGTAATTTTAATTATATTGTTTATGTTATCATTAGGATACAAGCGTAATTTTTTCAAAAGAGCAAGTGAATTAGAAAGAATCTTAACTAAGCCAAATGTTTATTTTTTAATTTTTATTATTTTGTTCACGTTTCATGAATATTTGGTCCCATACGAAAGGAATTTAAACATTTCTTAGAGATTTATTTTTTATTATATACATATAAGAATATATGTAATTCATAAAAATATTTTGTGTCATATAGATGATAGACGGAACGACAAAATAAATGTAATAATATAATCATTTAAAATATGCCAATTTTATTAATACGAATCCTTCTCTCAGTTATGGGATCGTAATTCCAATTTCAGTATAAATAAGAATACGATCCCATAACAAAGAGATTATGTCGAAACATACAGAATATCAACTGCGATAAGATGTAACAATAAAGGAAGTAAACATAAAAGCCTAAAGTCAACACTTTTTATGATTGTTAGATTACGCACGTTTTAACGAACATTGGCAACTTCCCAGCAGTTAGATTGATTTTAATAAACGTAAGTAAAACACGAAAACTCACGTACAATTTTTAAAACAAAACTTAACTTTAATTTGCTTTCCGACCATCCTTAATCTTTATAAAAGAATCTATTTTTTTCCATTAAGATTGATAATTTGTCACAGACGTTAACAGGCAAATGAGTTTAAGTCATAAAAGTCTGTGGTTTTCCTAAAAAGACGTGATGTGAACGCTATATTTTGAGAAAAAAGCAAGGAAATTTCTTTGAAGTAACAAATACTCAATACGTAGTAAATTTCACGGAATAGAATATAAAAAGAACGTTTGTGGAAAGTAATGAATGAATAACGAGAAAAGGCTTTAGTGAGACAAAAGTTGGCAGATTGAAAATAGTTTTTCGTTGAAATAAAGAAATTACCCAGTCATCCGATACTCTCCTAGTCGAGAGTTCTTGGAAAATATCTGTAAAAGTAATTGAAAGTAAAGGAAAAATAGGACATTACGTAAAAAGGAAAAAAGAAAAAATGCTAATCATAGCCGAAAACACTAAAAGGAATAGAAAAGTATTCCTTTAAGTGCAAAACGTGACGACATATGGAATATGTATTGAGAAGTAATAATTTCCATTTGATTTCAAAAGAATCTGTTGGAAAAATTGGATGTTGTAATTAAAATTTAGTAATCTGTGTTTACCTTGGATATTAAAATAATTATTCATTCAAACTATAATAACTGAATGACTTTAATGTTTAATAATAAAATCCAAATTTCAATTTGGATTTTGGTTAAAAAAAAACAAAAAATAATTTTGAGCATATGTGTGAAACTGTGAACTTAATAACTTATTGTCACCTACCTAATCGTATTTGGTATACCAAAAGTGATAATTACCCACAATACTAAATTATTTACATTTAGCTTATGTTTAATAAGTAAAACTTAGTCCGAATTTGGCAAGGAAGTGGGTACACTGGAAACCATATTTACTCTCATAATATTTTAGTGCAGATCTGGATGTCAACCAGAACACAGATATGCATCTCATTGACTATAATAAAGCATTTGGCAAGATCCGATATATTAATTTGTCATTGACAAAGGAGAATCTCAAATGTATTTTGTACGAAGTAAAAAACTAGAAAAACTAACAAACATATGAAAGTTATGGATACAAGTAAAACAGAAAAATTGCAATATCCTGAACTAATAAAACGAATAAAATACCCCACGTTAGGAATGGTCATACATGGTAAAATCCAAAGATTCAGAAGTATTGGAGGAAGAAATGGATCATTGCTACGCAACTTGAGATAATGATATGGATGCCCATTAAGAACGTTTTTAGTGGAGCTACATTCAAGATTAGAGAATCCATGATTATTGCCAAATTTTGATGAGGAGAAAACAAGAAGTTTCGACGCCACATAGAAAATACAAAAACAGTTCTAGCGCCGATAAATTAATTTTTTTATAAATTTAATTTTCTTTCAGCAATGGGGATCTCCTAGATTACGAGATATTTCAAAGAAGATAGATATAAAATTACAAATATTAACTGATCTTCAGTTACTTAGGTATAAAATATATCACGTAATTAATACCAATAAGTTACTCTAATAATTGTTTTCCAATATCAGTGTCAATAGATCATTTCTCAGTAGAAATGTGATACAATAAATTTACATACACCATATTATTAGTGAATATTTTTTTCAAGCCCCTCCCACTGAATTTCACCTTGACCCTTTAAGGATAAAAAAATAAGAAAGAAAACGAGAGTAATAAATTAATGCTTCATGATCTTTATCAACAAATGCTAACGAGAAGTTGACAGATGATGACTCCGGAAATGAAATAGTGTCCAAGTTACTTAGAACTAAAACTTTGAAGGCGAGACCAAGATCTTTTAATGCGATATAAATGATAAAATAATAATTCGTAAGTAGCATTATTATGTCATTGCGGCACTTTATTTAGATATCACCCGTGTAAAGTCCTTACATAAAACTACGCGTTATTCAAATTTGATTTCGTTATTAAAAAAAAACTTATTCCTTTTCAGACATATAAATGAAATAGAGTAACTTTAGTAAGAGCGGACTTGATATTTTAGAATAACTATATCACTCAGAATCAAAATTTGCTTTTAAAATCTGGTACTGGCTACAATATGTCTTTTAAAATTCAATTGAAATACTTTTAATGTATCTTCGACTATTTGTCAAGCCTCTTCGCCTCCATATGAGACACCGTGAGTATATAAACTAATACCAAATAAAAAATGTCTCCTTTCATACTATGCAGACATAAATTAAATTACATCCAGTGTCGGACGCTGGCCGTTCATCAAATGTAATGCTAAAACGTGTATTAACACCGATAAAACTTTTGAAAGTCAGAATCACTTATTTTTCTCTTCATAGTTTTTTAATACTAGCTTAACTCAGTCAGGCTTCTCTGTGACTCAGTCTGATATGAAACGCATGAAAAGTAAATAAAATTATTCTAGAGAACAGAGATTCATCGAGACAACACATCAGTTTATAAAAGTAATTTCTTTCTTACGACTTGTCTATAAATATATTGTGGACTCTTTGGAGGTATCTATCATGGCCTGTATAAGACTGGGAATGATTTTTTTTACATAAAGAGCATTGTGCGGCTGATTCATTTATTTTTTACGATATTTACCTGTTTTCATTGTACATTCAGTGAATTAATACCTATTTAAGTTTTTTTGCAATTTGTAACATTAATGATAGTGCACAATTAATACCATATTATTAGCGTTTACAGAATATCAAAATCGTATCTGTTCATTTTAAAATAACAAATCTCATCGACTATAAATTGATGACTGAAGTAAAAAAAATCTCAGGTGTTTGAATTACAACAGTCGAATCGAATATCTTATACCGAATGACTAAGTTGGCTAACACCAGGGAATTTGGAAACACCTTCAACCTGACACGGTCACAAATGTATCCGATCTCATGAACAAACGTGTGAAAACAATAATATGGCGGCAAAATCATTTGTAGTGTAATCAGTCAATATATTACGTACGTATGAGTATCCAATAAGTATTTCTTAAACTAAAAGATGGCGCTCTTAGGAAGCGGGAAATAATATAGCTTTTTATGACGTTTCGCAAATTATTATATTATCGTATTCATATATGATCATTACAAGAATATTTTGATAAGCATGGCGTGAGTCTTGTCCCGAAATTTCCGAAACAAGGTAGTAGTATAATTGAGAAAAGCTTTGAGACTTCAAGATATAAGACGTTCGACGACTGGTAGTTTTGTTTATTTATAAGCCTGTTTTATATAGACAATATCTAATCCCTTCAATACAAATAATTTATTACCATCTAAGATATTTTTAATAAAAAATTCAAACATAAATTCAATGATAAAGTTCAATTCAAAATTGTTGGAAACAACTATTTTAGACCTCATTGCGTTAACACTCAATAGAAATAACCACATAAGTTGGAAAATTTATTTTCACTCACTTTTAAGAAGTCGCTGTGGAAATTGTAATTGCACTAATGAATGTGTAAAGTCATCAGTGAAATAGAGGAAAGTGGAAATAAATATAAAGGTGAAGCTGCTCAGGTAGAAAACAATTCTAAATGAAATTCTTCCATTTAGTGCGTTACATTTTTAATTTTATAAACTGTTTTTAGAGAATTCATGTGAAGTATGTATTTTTTACGAAATATTTGGCCTTATAAATATAAATAAAAACAAATGATTACGTAGGGTTTTCAAAAAATAACACAGTAGACCATACAGAAAGCGATTAAAAATTTCAAAGAAAAACATCAAAAAGTATTAAAATCTTTTAAATCTGTCATGACGACAGCCTGGAAAAAGGCAGTTTGGAGAAAAAGATATTTTAAGTTTGAGATGAGAATAATTTTTTTTAATGAGTACTTATACATAATCTTTTATTCTAGCTTGTTTTCTATAATTTTAGTATTTTGAACAGTTTTTTTGTAAATTAAGTTTGGGCGCAATGACAATTTTTATTTTCCAGCCTTTCATCGATTACTGCCACGCTGTTTAACAACGTTTTACCCTCCTTTTTTTCCCACCTTATATATATATATATATATATATATATATATATATATATATATATATATATATGTATATATATATATATTATTCTATTATGATTCTTATTCATAAGAACACAAAATATTGGCGCTATTTTTTTTACAAATTACGACTATATAATGTGCGTGGTAACTTTTCACTCTACTCTCTTAAAAAAGATGTTATTTTTATGACGGTTACTTAATTTTAAGCCGTAAGTGAAAATCTGATCGACGATAGAAAGCCCTTGCCAACATACACATCGTCTTGAAAAACAAGGAACAAAACAACAATGTGAATTTTAATGGAACCTGTAGGAAAATTTAAATAAAAATTATTTATATATAGTATTTGCATTGTAGATAAAGACAAATGAAGAATAAATAGGAATATTAATAAGGCAATAACATTGCGTGCAGCGTGCCTGTAACTGCCGAATTTCAAAACGTAAGTACAGTTTGACTTTGTAATTTACTCTTTACTTGTGAGTACGCCATTGCCCACCAACTCTTTTCAATAAATGGAAACTTGGAAGTTTACTCCTCGTGATTTTCCATTTGCAATTATCGTATTTCACGTATAGTAATATTGAAATTTGTATTAACTTTAATGGGATCTTGATAAGTTGTATTTTACATAAAATAGCAGCCATTGTTAGATTATCGTAAATAATAATTTATTCATAATTATGATTAATTTCGAACAGTAATTGAATTACGAAACGATCCACAAATCAAAATCGTTTATCAAACCGAAATCGAGTATTTAGCAAACTGCATTATGCAATGGCCTTAATATCATTGACTTGTTTGCTGTTCTGAATTTAAATAGTATTTTTAAGTAAGAACACAAAAGCGAGGATAAGAATTTAAAATATAAAAGTCCCTATGATAATAATATCATTCGCCTTCGGTCATTTTACGGCTGATTGATGACGAAAAAAATTTTAAATAAATTAATCTTTTCTTTACGAAGTGAAAATTTCAGAAAATCACTTTCAAATAAAAATTTATTAGTTTCTTGTGTCTAAAAAATTATGTCTTTACAATATTATAATCGAATAAAATAATATATCCGCAGATTAAATCATTGCTGCTCTTTTGAAATCG
This sequence comes from Druceiella hillmani, assembly GCA_039881145.1. Taxonomy (NCBI): domain Eukaryota; kingdom Metazoa; phylum Arthropoda; class Insecta; order Lepidoptera; family Hepialidae; genus Druceiella; species Druceiella hillmani. Next base: position 9,286,748 of record JAYKKI010000014.1, read on the forward strand.
CTAAATACTTTGGTTAAAGCTATAGGTTTAAAATATATTTAACTCGTCGTCATTGAGGTTGAATCACAATGACCCGGTATATTTTGGTTGCCAATTATTAGTAAAGAAACTACCGAGTGTTTTGTAACTTAAGATAAGAAACCCTTCCTCTACTTACCTTCCCTTTCTCTTCTATACCAAAACCCATACGCATATACACCTACCAAAATTTATTTGATCTTTGAAAGTGCATTCCCCTCAGGGATTGGGTATATAAATGGAACGAATGTGATTAGGTATGCCCGGTGGTCATGAAGTGGTAAAGATGTATTTTTACTTACATTTTTCAAAATACGTTAAAGAAATCATATCTTTTCCTAAAATAATTTTTTTTTATATTTCAGCAAACAGACGAGTTCACTTTTCTTATGTAATTTTAAGAACCTATAAATTATCATGAGATGCATCAGATCTTATAAAAAAATGAAGATAACAACCGTGCAACAAAAAAAAAATTTTATGGACAGAAAAAATATTTCAGTATATTTTATTCAAAAGGTTTACAAAGGTTGTACAAAACAAGTGGTTATAACTGCAAATTCGTCATTTGTTTACGTCAAATGAAACATTATCGGTGAGAGAACCTTTCATGAGAACATTTGATTTGCTTGAATCAGTGCTATTAATTTTTATTTCTAGCAGCACTTTTAAAATTACTTACATTGTTAAGACAACATGTGAGGTGACTTTGCACTTGATCTATTGCGTCATCATATTGCATTGCTTTCAAATACTACTTTTTCACAGAAATATGAGAAATACCTGGATATTTTATAGTTTATCTGGATGCACCGTTTGTTTTTGGTTTGATCCAAATAGGGGACGAACTTCCATTTGTTCGATGTTTTTAAAACATTATAAGGTATTCGACTACAATGCACCATTAGTGTTACGAAAATTAATAAGTACAGAATCTTTCAATCGCTTCAACTGACTTTGATCACATAACTGATTGTCGAGTGGTGATGAGAATATCATATCATTGGACAAGTGCGGTTGAGACGTACGTTTTAATCTATCATCTGACCATGCGTAGAAACGTCTGAGCAACAGGAGAGCTAATAATATGCCCATTTGTTTTTCCCAAATGAACTCACAATTACAATAATAATCAAGAATTTTAGATTGCAAAGCTTGAAGTAAAAGCAGTATTCAATTCAAATATTGAGTAATTTGTACACTTATGTTTCAGATCCCAAATATTCAATATTACCAAAAATCCTCATTGATATCATTAAAAAAAAAACAGCAATGTAGTAGATTAAAGTTATATTGATATTATGTCCCACAGCTCCATTTCTCATTCTCCTTTTTTTAAATTTTTTAATTCCATTTTCAATATATTAATATCAAAATAACGTGTAATACATTCCTCTGCGAGATTAAATAACTACACAGTTTGCTGTTAGACTCACTTCTGGCGAGTTATAGTTGGTAGTGAACTTTTCCAACAATATATGTGTGATCGGAATGCCGAAGTGAGAAGTGAACCGAGCCTTTAAGCTTCCGTTGTGAATAACGGCGGCCTCATCGATAAAGTGAAATGTTGTATACCGAAAACAAAAACTGAAGTAAAGTTAAATAAAATATGGATAAAAAAAACATCAAACAATATTATCAGGATCACTACATTTGTGTAGGCTGCAGAAATGTGGATACTTTGGGAAGTAGAGAAGTATATAAACCGTCTGGAAATATAGTGAAGGTAAATATTATTCAATATACTTAAGATTCATTTCGAACTAATATATCTTATTCCAAGCACTTGGCATAAAACAGCGTCTAAAAAGCTTATAATTCTTTGGGAAGGTCTCATTGCGGAACAAAAGTTCCATACAACACCTTATCATACACGATGCTGTAGAGGGCACTAAAGTGCTCGGACGAATGCCTATGCGTTGCAACTAACAGATCAAACTGCTGTAGGTTTGTCTATATATATGGGACTAGAAGATTCTAGACAAAGGCAGAGAAAAACATATGTGAAAACACCACAAGGCAAGTTATATCAGTCGTGAAAGTAGCGCATGATAACCAAGATGGTTCGGTCAAGAGAAAATCTTGATAGAAAAGAATATCCTTGTAAATTTTATCTACAATTTTGAAAAATCTAGACAAATTCTATGTACTAGCGTTCAATTCATTTATGAGAAATACGCAAATACAAAAGGCTTCATTACGTGTGTACCGACATTTATTTGGTCGTTTTAATTGACATTGTCTTGACATGAACTTTAGAGGCTCTATGAGTACTTTATCGTTTCTATTTCTCATTTACTGTTCACGAACAAATATTTTTAAATCAGCCAAATAACATTAAATTATACTTCAAAACTAATAAAAATTATATATAACCTCTATTCAACTCTTTTATCGCTTAGTAACGAAATATTTTTTTCCTGGATAAGCATTCCCTTATGAAAACTTTTTATATTTATTATAAAGAAATTTAATAGTGATAATGCAACTTCATTAAAGCCATAATATACTCCGAAATGCAACTACGATTTCAAGCTTACAACAGCAGATGACGCAGGGAAGGGATATTGCTGTTTTGAATTCATTTCGGTCATTTAATTACACAAGAACTACGTCAGCAGTTCAAATATTAAGAAAATCTAAAATTACTTACACATATAACACGATCTCGAAGTATTTTTGCCTAAATCTGATTTAATTTTCCTTTATTTATAACTTTCTCTTTACATTTCTTAAAGTAGTAAGATTCAATAAATTTATTGAAAGTTAAAGTAAATGAATAATTCAATGGGTATCGTTAGTGTAATTACAATATTATGTTAATTAACCTAATTCCATTTAGTTGCCCGCAATTAATTTAATTAATGTAATTAATTTTTAATCGAATTATAAATACCATTCTTTACTAACTTCCAATTGCATCGCATTTTCAAAGATTCACGATAAACATAGGCATGATTTTAATACACGAGTATTGATTCTAGTCATTACACATGAATTATAACGGGAAATGCAAATTATGACTTCCAAAGACCACACTCCACAAAGCGATGCACCTAGTTGCCATTTTATTAGGGATTTAGAAGTGTCGTTTGAAAATTGACCAATCTAAAATAAAAATAACATATTGTTACTGCAATTTTTCTGCATTTTATCAATGTGTCTGCCCTTCGAAATATTGTTTATGATAATGGTTTATTCCGCATTTTCTTAAAATCTACGAAGCCATACTTTTTCAGTTAAGGAACATATGCCATTTTCAACTCCGCAACTCATAACCGAGATTAATTTGCCAAAACATACTCATTTAAATGAATTATGTGTTTCTAAATATTAAGAATTTTCATTAACTTATGAAACAAAAAATATCAATATTGAGTATTTCCAGAACTTTGCATTTTTTACCGAAAATGTGTTTTAAAACCCTTATGTTTTGCATTAACGTATAATTGACGTAGTTCGTAGACTCTTCGGAAATTTACCATTGGAAATTAATACTCTGCAACGTAATTGAATCATGAAATATATTATCAATATTCAAAATATCGTAAAGGTGGTGATCAGGGGGAAAATTATTATAATGAGAACAATCATTTTCGTATCACTTGTTTTTAAAATGATTACTTAGATTTTGTTAAAAAATATCAATTAAATTTGTCAATTATATTAATTTTCTATTGACATCGTCGGAGATTATACAGGCCCATCGACCGTTGCAATATTTTTTTTTATGTTATATTCTTTATATTTTTTGCATCAAGTTTAAGAAAGTCGAAAAAAAAAACAAATTTCAACAAAACAAAACAATCAAAATAAATTATACTAATTTTGATGATCTATATAGCAGTCAAACTGTATAGAATTAGGATTAACATTTACAGAAGAAACAGAGAAATTAATACTTTTACTAAGTTTTTGGAGGCTACAAAATATCTTTCGTTACGGAATCAATATTAGTAGAATATATTTGCATCGTATGAAACTGTGAGAATAGTGATGATTGAGGGAGTATTATAATACATATTATAATACAAAAATTAATTCTTACTGGCCCAAAAAATTTCATATTTCCATTAATTCATCTCGTTATCATTGTCGCGTTTCATAGTTTGCTAAATGTCTCATAAAACCAATATCTCTTTCGAAGCGTACGGGCGTAAAATATTACGATGTAACATGCAAGTAACGACCAATGGAGTTAGTTATTTAACCCTTTGGTGCACTTTAATGTCATGTAGAAATTAAAGTTGGAATAATTTTATTTTAAATTAAGAGTGTCATTTAATTGCAATAGAAACTACTCACGTGTATATTTATAGTCAACAGTTAAAATTGTGGTCATGATACCAGCATGACTAACGTTGAAATTTAGGTATACATATATTATACATAGATACGAATTTTAAATAATTTGTTGTGTGTTAATGGAAAGTGCTTGGTTTGCATCACTCAAACGTTGTTTTGTTGATAATAATAAATTAGGCCACGACAATTTTATTGAAAATATTAACTACTTGAAATGTTGATATTGTAGGTGTGGATTAGTATAGGCAATTAAGTTAAATAGTTCAATTCATTACATGGAATTTAAAATATTTTGAAATCGGAAATAACTAATTTTAGTCACAAAGTATATATATTGATATAAACTGTACTCACTATGAGTACAGTTTATATCAATATATAGGGATATATAATTATATGTATAATATCAAGAGTCTACTTCTAGCTACTTTAGCTAGAAGTAGACTGTTGATAATAAAGTAATGGATATTTCTATAAAATACTGAGAACTGTTTAGGAAACATTCTCTAACCAGAAATGGTATTGATATAAATTATAAACAAAGATATTTTATGTTTAAATTGCTGATATGCTAGTCAACAAGGTCATAAATAAAACAAACATATTACTCCGTACCAGATTTCCTCAATAACTATTCTGTTCCAACAGATTTGGGAAACAGTAACGATGAAGGATTTATTTAGAGTTGCACTTTACATAACCCTTAGTAAACACTTACGTTTCTGAAGTTGATATAATATTTTACTAACATAAACACACATAAAACTTTGTTAGACACAATTAAATGAAACTACGTGATGTAGTATTATTTCTACTTTCTTTAATTTCTTTACCACGACCTAGGTTTCGTTGTATTACAACATCTTCAGGTGGGATATTAGCAAAGATTGGTGGAAATATCTTTGCTAATATCCCACCTGAAGATGTTGTAATACAACGAAACCTAGGTCGTGGTAAAGAAATTAAAGAAAGTAGAAATAATACTACATCACGTAGTTTCATTTAATTGTGAATAATGAATTTCTACAAAATTAACGCCAAATATATTCAACTTTGTTAGACTTTAAAGTAATTATATTGATGTGAAATATTTTAATATATACTACCTTGCAGGGAATAGATATATCTTGATAAAACAATATGATAATTAGAGGCGCATCTATGCATTCCCATAAAAAAATAGATATATTTTTATAAAGGAGGCAAACCACATTAAGACATGCCGTTTTAAAAAAAAAATTATCAGAAGCTAAAAATAGTAAATTCACCCTACAAAGAATTATTTTCCGTATCTCACTGCCAAAATTGTGATATATTTATTATGAAGTACAATTATCACTCTGAGCCGTATCGGATAACCAATTTTACCGCTTTTTAAATTTATCTTTTGTCATTATGTAGTACAATTTTAATTTCACATCTAAAATATGAAATTTATATTTTTTTAAATTATAAATTTAAAAAATGTAAATTATAAATTTACTAAAAACCTATAAAGTAATATATTCATAAATTGAACTAATTGCATGAATAAGGAAATCAAGTTAATTCTTGGAGGAAGGCGTCATATTATTTCAATTTCATATAAGTATATAATAAGAATCTGAACCCGTTACTCTTGGTCAATGGCCATGTTTCAGCGTTACTGGTTGACAATGATTCAACGAAAGTTTTGAACAAGACAAACATTGTTTTTTTTCTACTTAAATCTGATTTTAAGACGTTTTAGTCTGAATAAATTATTGTGGGTAGTATATTACGAGGTGGTAAAAAAAATAATATGTGGCAAATGCGATAAAATTTTGTGCCATATAAGATATACATAAATCCAAGTTATATAAAATTTATTAAAATTTACAGTTGAATTTAGGCAATGTTTTTAGAATATGTGACTGAATTCTTGGCAAGAACCCGCTTCTGGCAAAACCTATTAAACAACAGAATATTTATTTGCTCGGTTGTCCACTTCCCCGCGTTAGAAAACTGCACCGTACTTCACCCACCCACATCTATAATTGTTGATTCCTAATTTACTACTTGATAATAGGGTATTTGACTACCTTTTGTTTATTTTATAGGTTATAATTTTATGACTTGAGCGGACGATTTTTTTATATCTCAAAAATTGACTTTTTTCAATAGGTTTCAAGTTAGTATATATACAAGGACGGTAATATTAAATTTAGATGTCATGTTTAGCCACTCCATCAGAGCAAATTAAATAAGGATTTATGCCCTCTCCACCCCAAACAATAAATTAAGAAGCTTCAAAATCGCTTATTTTTCTATATGTTTTAAATTTTATTCTACCACTGGTTTTTAATTAATCTATGTTTACATGATACTTTACTAAAATCACCAAATTTAGGAGTCACAAAACCGTCGTCCGCATGATGAAACTTGATCACTTTTTTACTAAGGTATGTACGTCTAACGTTTTGCATTCATGTTCACAAATTACACTGAAATGACAATTTTACTAGTTAAGTAAAAATAAGTTTGTTTGAAATTTTAATTATGTATAAATAGTAAAAGCAGGGTGAATGTTGAAAACTTTTTTCGTATGAATCTTTTTTTCTTCTATTTTATTCGAATAATTTTCATTTATATTATATTTTACAGTTTTAGATATTATACCTTAGACATCAAGAGGGAATAATACGGCAAACGCCTGATAAATCTGATGAATCGCATTTAAACATCGAACACAATCTAGAAAAATCCATTTAGACAGGACAATCAGCAACGACGTCTACTCTCGTATGTCTGCCCGGGTTTGGATTTCATATCGAGATTAATCCATGATCATATTACTGCGCCCTTTCAAATATTTTTAGCGACGCGCACAATATCGGAGACAAAGACCTACATATCGATATCATACAGCTTTTGTCTGGACGTCGAACGTATGAAAACCTTTCGTGACAAAGAAACTCAAAAATAATACAATAATTGAATAAATATTTGCCAAATAATAATTTTATTCAGAGGGTACTAAGTTTTGAAATTATTATTTTAACCTCAGTCTATACATATTTATATATTTACATGATTAGGTTCTAGAAATTAACCATACAGACGGAGAAAAAAAAATTAAGAGTGTTTCTTTTCGGAAAAGTGTAAATATTTGAAATTCTGTTTCGTTTTTGTGATAGATGCGAGTTTTAATCAATTAAAGTAGCTCAATAATAATTTAAGCGTGTGTCATGGAAATCACTTGTATATATTATTTCCATTTAATATCTAATAGGAGCTGAAGTGAGAATTTTAGAATAGAGTCTTAACACAGACAGGTTTAAGTTCCGTTTCAAACGGTGTCACCATTTTGGGATCTGCTGTGTATTTATAAAGAATTCTTTATTTTTATGGTATGGAATTACACAATTGATAGTATTGAAGTTAGAAATTAATTTTTAGTATTAAATTTTACGCCTTTTTTTTACTTCATATTTTATGGTTTGAGTCCTTCAAATGTCACTTTTTTCTTTGTCATTATTTTTTACACAAATTTTCCTTCGTAATCAGTTTGAACATAGCTTATCAGTAATCTGTAATACTTATTGTGTTATGGTAAATTTCAAAGAATTTTTATAGTTATAATTACATCTTATTATGTTTGGTATTTGAAATAATTGTGTGAAAATGCTGGTAGTAGATGGATATTCCAATAAAATTAATATAAGGGACAGATATTTGTCCTTGTAATTTTCAGATTGTCTGTAGCGTCACAGATTAAAACAACAAAACACTTATATCACCTTTTTTGATAATCACTAATTGTAAAAAATTCTAATATAAAAAAGCGACCAAAACATTATGCAGCGACGGTTTCTTTTTGCTCGTACAAAGCCAAGTCGGGCAGTTAGTTTTTAGTACTACATATATCCGACATGTAGTCAAACAAACAGGTTTCTCTGATTACCTTTTTCAAATGTCACGTCCAATAGGCGTCGAGTGTAGATTTTATTTGCCTGTTCACTTCCTGTTACGAATAAGTTTAATCAAGAAGCGCACATTAATCTCCGACGACAGTGTAAATACGCGTACAACAATACTTTGATTTTAAATGATTTCTTCATCTGTTTCCGTCTTCCTTTTGCAATTGTTGAAATACTCTTGGGCATCTGTCCTCTCTATACTAATGCCGTATGCTTCATTTAAAAAATCCTATCGACGAATTGTCGAGAAAATAAATGAATGTATCATTGCCTTTGTCTAATATTTTGGAGAGGTATATTTAAGTGCAAGGTGTAAAAGAATGGTTTTTATTAGGTATTCACCTTTTATGTATTTCTGGGAAGTACGATTAAATCAATGTTAATTTTTAATAGAATATTAAACTATAATCATTAACTTACTGTTAATTTAGTAGGAATATTTAAAATTTTGTTGAACTTTAATAATATTATTTATTAATGGAATGGGATTTAATAGCCATATTTCTTAGTCTCTTTATTAGCTCTACCACATATGTGTGTGGGTATATATATATATATATATATATATATATATATATATATATATATATATATCCTGTACATAAAGTAAGAATTATTTTGAAGTGAACGATTTTCCAAAAAGTTTCTTCCTTTGTATTACAAACTATCTTTACATGTATTACAAACTCTAGAAACTATAAACACTTCAAGAATCTCCTGGAACTCAGGATATATTCACAGTCTACCAAAGCCTTCACTTTTGACCAAAATTTACCTTCTTTTTAATTTTATTTAGTTGGATTAAAATATTAACAAATGTAAATTATAATATTAACAAACTTTCTGTTCAAATGTAAGTAAGTAAAAAATAGTAATATTAACAAACTTTCTGTACAAATATAAGTTTAAGCCAATTCCAAAATTGTAATGTTACTATAAAAAATTCTTGTTATGAATAATTCACAAAGCCTGATTAACTGAGCAGGCTCGATACTTGTGCTCACCACATGCTGTTACACAAAACATTGTCAAGAAGTCTATTCAATTTATTAAAAAGCAAAAAAAAATCCTCGATTAATCACAATGGCTTGTTCGCATGCAAAAAACACATATAAAAATATGTAAATTTTGTGCGCGTAACTAAAAAAATTATTTCAAGCGCGTAACTAAAAGAAAAGTTCGAAGTATTGAATATCGTCGAGGTAGGAAATTAACGTAAATCTTGTGCAGAACATAAATTTAGTAGGAGAAGTGTTCGCAAGTTAAACTGAAATTTCTCACAATTCAATGGTCTATCAGAATAAGGTTCACATATATATTCTTGTCTATTTAATTTGTATGGATTAAGGTCTGTCAGAAATGGTTCCGAGCCATATCTTTGACCGATCATGAATTTCTTATAATATTTAATTCTCACAATTTTTGGGGCTATGTCCAAATATTTTTTTACTAAATATTTTGAATACATTTAGTCACAATAATTCTTTATATATTTGGCCAACATTTTTTTTCAAATTATTGTTGAAAGAATTCAAATTAATTAAAAAAATGTTTGTTATCACTTCTACTCAATTTTTCAAGTGGTTGAAGTTAAAAACGCTCGAGTATTGACTATATGATTAAGGTTATATACGATATGCATCAGGTTGAAAAAAGTTTCCGATATACACAGAAATATTTTAAATAGTTTTTTTATATATTGGTTTTGAAAATCAAATTGAATTTTTAACCTCGTTAAATAATTTTTGAGTGAAGTTGAAACGAAAATTTATTTCATATAGATTGAGAATTAAAAGATATTGAATTTTTGTACAACTATGAGTATAAAAGTGTCACTTTACTTACAATGACTTAATTCAAAATAATTTCACTTTATAATACAACTAATAAATGAGTCACATTTTTCCAACGATTTCTATTTGAAACAAGTCTAGTAAGGTTTCGACGTTCAATTTTAAGTTCATTTGGATATTGGTTTGTACTCTAAATTCGCTCTTTGTAGAAATTTAATATAAATTTAAAGACTTGTAGTACTGTTTATTCATAAATTCCATTTAGAATGAAAAACGAGCATAGCGACATGGGATATGTAGCAAGCTGTGGGTAAAGTTGCTCTTTCCCATATCACAGCCTTGGTTTAAATGGTTCGAAGAGGGATATTTTGATATTTGTTATAAACCAGAATTATATCTTAATATAAGTTTAGAAAAATTAAAAATAAAGTTTATTAAAACTGATTCTAGGTTAAGTGTGCATTATCCGGTGGCCCTACTCCCATATCGCAGACCAAAAGTCACTTCATGCTTTAGAGAGGAAGAGGAAATATTTGGTTTAGCTACCGCATGAGCTTTGTTTGTAAATTTATTAGTTACCCAATAGTTTAGTAATTGCTTTTGTAAAAATGATGACTACCTCGCTTAGTGTGTTCAGAAATTGTAAAAATTAGAAATACCTTAATTTAGTCAATAAATACCGAACAAACGTAAATTTGATTCTATTTTTATCAAAATAAAACAAAAATAAATTATTGTTATATTCGTTTTTATTCTTTTCGATAATCTATTACTGAATAGCTCTTTTGCTGATTTAATATAGCTTCGGTCTGTTTATTTTTCTACTTTAATGTATCTAATTGATTCATGTGGCAGAACTATTACTATGAGAGCAACTTCATACAGCCAGCCAGAACACCAATCCAAACCCGTTTGGCGAGCGGCCGGGAACCGAATACGGGTTCCCGCGGTATGCCACACCATCAAAGGCCGTATGCCTGTGATCAACCCAGCAAAATAGGGCAAGAACTTAACTATTTAAATAAAAACCGAAATCACACACACTTTGATTTTTGTATATCTCTCAATATATATGGAACGAATTGAAAGTGTTTTCTATATTGCTAATTCGTATTAGCAAATTATTAACAAAAAACAGACACCCCAATCAAGCAGATCTGATCGACTAGCTTATAATTAGATTTTAGTAGTGATGCTAATAATTTTTCATTAACTATTTTTGAAGCAATGTGTATACCACTTCTTGACATTAAGATAAAGATATACTGTCAAATACCGTGAATATTTTTTTCATATTAAATTACTTCATTACAATAAAACTCATAAATAAAGGAATAAAAAAATATTCAATTCATGAACACAAAAAAGGTTTTCCACGTCGGAAAAAGCCACAATATACTTCCCAGCGATAAACACAAAATAATGACAAAAACTACGTATCCACTAATTGTAACAATATATTAGGGTGGACGACAGCGCGCTCCAAAGCAAGATGGATGGGGACATGCTCGCTTAGCCGTCAACACGATATTAAATCAGACGAAATAAATAAATTAAATACCCAAGTTCGTTATTTTCGGTAAATCCCCCACATATGGGGCTTAATTTAGTTTGTTTATTATTTTTGATCTTGGCCGGGATAATATTTCCACATGGATTTTGGTGTCGTGCATTGTGTTAGTGTTTTTGATTACGGTGAGAATGTATTTTGGTTATCAACTTTGCCAGATAAATAGAGAAGTCTTTTGTAAAAAGAGACTTTTTTAACCATTCTTTTGTAAAAATAGATTTTGGATTTGTATATTCAATTCATTAATTAAAGCATTTACAACTTCATACACATTCAATAAATTGGAGATTGTCTCTAAAAACGAATTTTAATAGGTTTTCATTAACATAAATAGGAATATACATATTCAATTTGTATTGCGTATAGAAGAAAACGGAAATAAAAAAAAAATAAATAACTTGTATTTTTGAAATTTATCTCAAAATAAAAATAAATTTGTAAAGGAGACAAGCTACTTTTAAAACAGAAATTTCAAGTTTCTTTACCGTTTTTTAAGGTTTTCTACCGAAAAGAATCTTTTTTCCGTAACAATTTCTATCAGAACTTACATATATCATAATAATTGACTATCAAGTTATTTACATGGAAGTTTAAGAAAATGCACATTAATTTAGTTAGTTATATGATATGTTTGGTGTTGTTCGAAAACATAATTTCTTCTTCAGCAATATTTTTAAAAATTTTAATATCACATCGTCTAAGACATACCGAAAAACATGTCAAAAATGCGTGTTTCCAAAACTAATGAATATAAAATGATGGTAATATTGAGGTTACTATATTCCCGAAAATTATGTGCAGCAATAATTCTAGCTCTCATAATTTTTGAGACATTCAATATATTTTCAACCCTGTAAAAAATGTATTATACAAAACCATATATTTATCCGGTGAAAATTATTATTAATATTTGTAAATAGTTTAAGGGAATTACTGTGTACCTCGTAAAAAGAACCTAACGTAAAATGAAATCCGGTCGTGAATTAAATAAAATAATTAAAAAAAACTTTCAGTTTAAAAGGCTCAAAATGAGAGATATTTTATTCAGTTTTCGTTTAGAACAAAACAAACAATAACACAAATAAGATCTGATATGACACAAATAAGACCTTAAATATTTAAAAAAAATATCTTAATTTAATCATTTAATACAAAAGAAATTGGCCCGTGTTTTAATTTTATATTGATTATATTGTTTTATGTCGTTTGCATAATAATAACTCAAATTAATTCACATCGAGACTAATTGATCCCTGATCAGCCAATTTTGAACTACAACACCATTTAACCCATTTTAAAGATAAAAACCTAATTTCAATTCTACCCGTTTGAAATGGCAATATAAAGAAGACTCTTGAGTAGGTCACAGCGATTATGGCGAGGCAGAGGCAGAAACTAATGTCACAAATGCAGTTAGACTTGTAATTAATGGAAACGGCGATGGTTTCACGACGATTGTGCTCATTTTCTTAGAACTATTTTATGCTTTCACGAGCTTTTATTCTTGGTGAGCTTTGATGTTTATGAGGTTTAACTTTGCAGTGATATTTTGTTTGTTTGTAGTTTTAGTAGTGTTCTTGTTATTATTTTTAATTCTTACTTTAAAACTATTTACTCTTAAACGACTTTTATTCTTGGTGAGCTTTGATGTTTATGAGATTAATTTTGCAGTAATAGATTTACAGTGATATTTTGTTTGTTTGTAGTTTTATTCGTGTTCTTGTTACTATTTTTAATTCTTGCTTTAAAACTATTTATAGTAAACTATTTATGTAGGTTAGAAAATCAATCTATTCTATTAAAATGTTCTATTAAAAGTAGTAAAGTTAATAAATATTATATGTTTGTATACAGCCATTTTAAATTATCTATCTATTCTAACAATGAGAGGTAAAAACTAAGTAAATTTACAAGTATTTTTGGAAAATTCGAGTCTTATAACATAAAAGAATATTCGAGGGAAATTAAAAAATGAAAGAAGAAAACCAGCCAAAATATATATTGCGATCCATATCAATGTTACGAGTTTTACCACTGCGAATTTCAGGTAGATAGATCATAGAAAAATGAGATATCCATAAAGAAATGAGATATCCATTGAGAAACGAGAAATGAATAGTGATGGCATATTTAGAGTAGAAACCGTGCTAGCATTTTGTCAACTGGAACTGAACTGGGGAATAAATCGTTGTATCAATTCCCAAGTTCAGTCCTAGTTGACAAACTGCTAGCACGTTTCTAAATTAATCTCAATAATTTTGTGGATTATATATGAGCAAGTATCCCGCAATTATATCAATGAACGTGGTATTTACATATAGTGTATTCTCTATTCATAAATATTAATAGAACATTTCTTGATTATAAGTTAATTTTATGTTAAAGTTTAATTTGCGGATATTTTTCTATTTCATTGATTACTAGACACTTTAAAACCAAATGTACGTTTGATGCTTGCCTAAATCTAATATATTGAATTAAAATTGTAAATTGAACATGGTGTTTTTCAGTAAGCTGATTAAAAATAGAGCATCGCGTTTCTTTTAATCGATTCTTTAATTTCTTTGATTGACTTCAAACTGTCACACATTGTCGCGTAATGTGATTAATTTCTGTCTACCAAAGGTTTTTCCTTATTATATTTACTTTTTTATTATGTAAGCATTTCAAAAAACATTCATGATAGCATCAATAATAATGGAGGGAAATTATTTTACAGAGAAGAAATTATCAAAATTATTTGAAAGAAAATTTTTTAAAACCGTTTTGAAAACTTGTTATCTCTGGAATTGCTTACATAATAAAAAGTTAATTGGTTCTGAAATTGCTAACATAATAAAAAACTAATTGCTTACTCCTTTATGAAAAATTCCTAAATTTTTTCTCAGGTTTGAAATTATTCTTAAAATTTTCTTAGTTTCTTTTTCTCACTTTTTTTATCCAAATTGTCTACAGTAGCTATATCGTGAATTTATATATAGTGGCTTAACAAACAGCATTGTGATTTATCTTTATGCTACATAAATTTAATATATATAATTTTATTATGATTTTCCTTAACTTTTACACGCTGTTAAGTAATATTGTATATTGTACTCTCATAAGTGCCGTTATCAAAATATAACGCTAGAATGCAAAAGTTGGTATATAAAAGCGTAGACGATTCCAACGAATGCTGTGACAGGTAAAGGAAACGCAATGCTCTACAAGAATTAATGGCGCTAATGCAATTAGAACTGTAATAAATGGATATTAAGCTTAATTCCTATTATAATCTCCGAACTTTTGCACTTTAAATAAATATATTATTACTTTAAAAGATTACACTTTAAATACTATGAATCCATGATAACTATATATCTTAGATTCTTGCAATATTGCCACATTTTTATTACAAAAGGCAAAATGCCTCAGTTTAGTGTAGATTAAGCAAATAAAATATATGACTGAAACTTATTTTGCATGGACACTAGGTACTATTTCGTGTTCGTGTTCGAGTCGGGCTCCTGTGCGAAATCTTAGCATAACTCAATGATTTGTTTGATTAAATAAGTTATGAATTATTGATATTTTTATTTATTAAATATGATAATAAAACGAATGTTTTAACGATTTCTAATTAACCGTGACAACATTGCGAGCTAAAATTTATTTAGCTAACTCTTTTAATATGGGATAACGCTCTCCGTAAATGGTCCCGTAATCTCCGTATATGTGCGTTTCGTACTCGGAGATAACGCAACGTGAAATGAGCTTCCGGATTCGAAGCTTCCTCCATAAACGAGGCAATTGATATACGGTTTATTTTTATCTCAGGTAGATAAATATTATTGTTTTCTTTTTTTTTGTATAGAAAAGCCGATAATTCAATTAGCATTAAATATTTAGTGTACGTAATTAAAATAATTCTTTTGATAATTTCTCTATGCAAATTTGTTTTAATTTTTTTTAAGCATGTACTACTTTTGACGTATATTATTTTATTAAAGTGTTTTTATTTAGATTTTATTTCATGTGTTGGATTACAAGTAAAAGTATACTGTTGTAAACAATCGGTTAGTATCATTTATTTTGAAGTTATATCGTAAGCATATTTTGAAAAAAATGTTAAACATACTTGGGAAAGGTGTTTTATCCAGGAAATAATAAAAGACAAAAACGGGTAAAATTGCTCACATGGTCTTTTTGAGGATGTAGGAAGATATAGAGTGTGATAATTATAAAGTTCAAATATATTTAAAATACGAATTTCGGAATCAGTTCTGTATACTTCAATTAATTCTAAAACTATCTAAACTACGCTTGATAACTATAATGGAAATATATAAATAAATTTTTATAAAGATAATTTAATATATAACGTGTATTTCCAAATGCGACAGTTTTAAAGTTGAAATATACTTGAAATACGAATTTTAGGATCCTTTCTGTATATCTGCATGAGAATTAAAAACTATCCAAATTAAGCTTTATAATTTAATTTAAAACGTTTTCCAATACTAATTTCTTATTAAAGTTATACTTCTTTAGGAGTGTTACGAAAAAAGTGATGAGGGTAAAATCTTACAACACGCTCATGTTCACGCACGATGCAACAAAAATCTACAGCGTAAGTTGCTCACTAAACATATGTATATATATATATATATATATATATATATATATATATATATATATATATATATATATATGTAGTGATCGGTACTGTATTTACGATAGTTATTGAAGTGTTTTTAAAGCACAACACATGTTTTATATTGATATAACTCTAAATTATATCGGTGCTTTAGATAATATTTTTTTATAAATTTAATTTAATAGTGGTCAATATATAAAAAAAAATTATTTATGGTGAATATTCGCGGCAGAAATAGCGCTTACAAACTTTTATCATTTATTAAATACTTAAAATTAATAAAATACAATAAGTTTTTTTCATATCCATTTATTTTCATTGATAATTAAACTTTTTTAAATTGTTTTCGTGAATTTTACAATACATTATAATCAATAAAATTTTTAGAATAATTAAACTTAATATTAAAATTAATTGAATAAAAAAATTATAACACAACTTTTAAAAAAGTTATAAATAGTAATAATATTATTATTGTTATTTTATTTCGATTATTTATTTGCGTGCTAAATAAAATTACTCATTCCAACGTGTTTCCGACTTAATTTCCCATTCACCAGCTTCCTAGTGTTATCGACTCTTTCCGAGTTGATTCGATCAGCTCGGCGTTTTGTCTGACATTCGACCAGCTTCGCGTCTTATCGGCTCTTTCCGGCTTAATTCGGCCAGCTCATTTATATCAGTGTTTTAACCGTCTTAAAATATTAAAAAATTACATGAATACTCTCGGGACCTTTCGCCCCCGAAGCGAAAATTAAATTCTTGAGATGAACGATGTAATTAATTAAGGGATGGGAGTAAATCTACCGTGATTCAAGATACTTCCCATTATAATTGTTGCTTTGCAAAATAACTACGCCATTGAGCTCATGCCACACCCGTCCAATAAGTTTTATTTCAAGCGCGTGTTAAATTAATCGCGCTTATTTCTTTTTTTAAGTATAAATTATTTTTGACAACATTTTTAGACAGATAGCAAAGTCCAAATTAATGTTTGCTTTACTTTTTATCCGGTGTATTGGCGTCTGATAAATATTTAAAAAATTAGATGTTTGACATCTACAATGATGTATTGATTTTTCAATTAGTTTGACATTCTTATTATTACTTGAATTTTCTTTGAAACTCTGTAATTACTTTTGACTTTCTTAGATAAAAAGTATTCATTTAGCCAAAAAGAAAACGTTTCTGTATTTTACGTTTTTACTATGCCGCGCTTTCCTTGGTTCTTATTATTATCTTATCAAATTTTTGTGTATATTCCAAATACACACAAAAATTTGTTTTTAACAAAAGAGGAATTCACAATTCTACTTTTATGAAAATAAGTTAATACAGAACGACACATGTCTTTTTGCCACAAGTGTGACAATTGAAAAAAAATTAAAAATCAAATATATTTGAAATATGAATTTCTGGATCCATTCGTTACACTTACATGATATCAAAAACTATCCCAACTGAAGTTAACAATTTAATTTATGCCGTTTCGAAAACTAATTTCTTATTGTTTAAGAGCAAAACTTACAATTAAAGGTGTATTGTGAAAAGTGAAAAAACAACGATATATATATATATATATATATATATATATATATATATACTTTCGCTCCAAATGTGACAATTGTAAAGTTTAAATATATTCGAAATACAAATTTCTAAATTTGTCCCGTAAACTTAAATGATATCTAAAAGCTATTCAAACTAAACTTGATATTTTAATTTACAACTTTTTTTCAATACTATTTTTTTATCAATTAAACTTTGGTTAATATAACTCAATAAACCGCAACATATGTATTTTTACTACGAGTATTTTCGATGGAAAACTATAGAATATGAAATGAATCTTTTTCACAATTTATTTAACAAAAATAGATTATTTTTGGAATTCCATATTCAGAAAGAAAAAAATTAAACTGTTACTAGATCGCTCACGCGTCCTTTTGTCCATTCATCAGAAGCGTTTTTCTTAGGAACGACTTATAATAAACTATACTAACCTGTGTATGTTCCAATAACTAGCACTTCAACAAATTTATATGAAAATTTTTCAATCAAAACAAAATTTTTCAATTTCTACATTTAGTACTAGATATTCTTCAAGAGGGTTTGGTTTAGGGATTTCAAGAGTATTTTTTTATTAACTATTGAAGAGTATAACTAAAAAAAGATTAGGATTAAAATTAAAAATTAAATTTAAAAAATACATTCCCCGATTTCTCTTCAAAACAACTGTACCCGATACCATGCAAAATAGAGTTTTTAGAAATTTCCGCAACGGATGGAGGAAGATTATAAGGCTATTTTTGGGTTTCAAAGTTTTTGAAATTTCACGACAATTTATATAACCCTACTTTATAATTAATAAATATATTACATATTTATTGCACCAGGAAATCCATATTAGTAATAAATTATTGTACTTTTATAAGGCGAGTACTAAGGCGAGTGATTGACTTGTACTTCATTTATTCATTGCTAAAAACAAGAAAAATTGTTTTATTCAAAAAGGTGATTTGTTTCTACCTTTTTGTGCTTGTGAAATTTTCGAAGGCAAATAAATTTATTTTAAGACGTAGAAATGTGATACAAGATGTAGAACTCCAGATAAGTTAATGAAAAATTGGTCTTTCACACAGTCCAATAACACTCCAAGAGACTGTGATACACGAAAGTCGAGAGAGATCGTTGCGACAGGATTTGGACGAGCCGCAGCTCGCGGGGCACCATATTCCAGTAGGATGAGAGGCCCTATCGGAATATGGCGTGCAAAGCCGCCGTTGCTCATGCATCGACGCCGACTGATGACGGTGTACAATAGGACTCGTGAAGAGTTTACATCAGAATGGACATATATTTTAAATAAACAGGGTGAAAATGATAATTACCCAGTACATTTCCAGCAAACGCACCAATAAATATTGGCCAAAATGTAGAGAAAAGACTCCTTTTTGAAGCCCACGATTTGATAAGTCCGCCATTAAGCAGAGGCATTTCAATTTTTAACAGATATGAGCTGTCAAAGACAGGACGATAGATGGCTGGTGCTAGTGTGATTCTCGTCGGTGGAACATGTAACCGAAATGGAAATTTCTATTGTTATGCACCTGATTGTGTTTTAATGTTTTGCCGTGACTTCTCATTAGAACACTGCAATGAATTGCATTTTCACAAGCCTCCAATCAATCATGAAATTATCTTACAGTATAAACTCATATGGGAAATACCATATTTGTTATGTCTAATTTAATCATTGAACTTAAAAATGTAATTAAGTTGAAGTAAATATTTAATCCAGTTTATTTTAATCTGTAGACTAATTGATATAAAAGTAGATTATTTTTTTGCGGTAAGCCAAATTAGATGATAATTTCTTAATTTTGTTAAGATAAATAAATTTGCCTATTACTGGTATTGTAATATATATTACAACTGAATAGGACCGTTCCACGAGAAACATTGTAGTACATTTGTTTGGTTTTGAGTTGCAATTATACTTTCGTTGCTTATTTCTTTCCCTACAATACTTTCATTATCATTATATTATTAAACATTTTTTATTAAAGTCAATATTCATAGAATGATGAAAATTCAATAAGTTTTATAAAGTGTATTTAATTAAATTGTATCTCGCTACTAATTAAGAATAAGAAGTTACCTAGAATTTCTAAAGGTTGAGAAAAAGGATCCATTCGATAAAATCCGAAACAAAGTGTAATATTTTGTTACCTTGAAAGAGACGAAAGAAGGAAAGCGAGTTAATTAACTTAATAAAGAAAAAAAAATCAGCGTAGAACCAAATTCTAATAGATCTGGAATACTGAGAATTTAAAAATAACAAGAAAACAATGACGGGGCATAGAGGTAACTATATTATTAGTCCACTACAGCAAATAACTAGAGTAGATATTTTAATTTTTTTGAAGAATAATTTAACTTGAAAATATATTTTTAAGCTATTTTTTCATTCATTTTCAATGTAAGATACTTCCAACAGAAACGATTGAATTTGTTAATTTTATATCATATTGAAAGAAAACTGCGACAATCTTCACAGACACTTTATTTGAACTCTCATTGTATTTTCATAGGGCAGTGCACTTAGTGGTATTTTAACTTTTAAAATATATTTCTATGGGAGTCATAAATATATAGACGCCATATTCAGGACGTGGGTATTTATTTATATACTTAATTACAAACATTTTGTTTGAACTAAAAGCGCTATTCCTTTAAATATTTTCATAGTTACAAACACAATTCTACCCCAAAAGGAGAAATATGTAAAAATATCATCATAGATTTTAAATTATGAAGAAAAATTAATTTATTTCAAAATAAACAAAACTTGTGACTAAAACAATGGATAAGGACATTCTCTTTCCTCGGAAAGACGAATGGAAGAAACACTGGAAGTTATGTACTACTAATTATTGCCATCTGGATAACAGAATAAATACGAATATTAAATAAAAAATCAAAATATACGAGTAGTAATTAAAATATCACTTCGACTAGCGTGGTTCCCTTATTTCTATTCCTTCTTCGATTCTTTTTTCCATTTCCACTAACATTTTTAGTTTCGCTTTCTTCTGATTGTTATCAATGTCTTTTCAAATTGCTTCTTCCTCTGCAGTCTAAATACGATCTTCTCTAGGCCATTGATCTATTAATCGAAGAAAAGAGTATTTTCTTCGTTTGAGTTCAAGACATTTATAACGACAAATTAGTATTAATTCACCTCACACGCACATAATGTATTTTATAGAGAATTCATAAATGAGTACTCAAGAATATATGCATAACGATTGCATCATTTGAAAAAATTGAGTCGGTCCTTTCAGCCGGTAAAATTAGATAAAGTTTACTGGACAACTTTTTTCTTTTAGGCAACGAGTCTTTGTCAAAGTAGAGATTAAATACTAAGTGTAATTGGGCAGGAACGTAATTGTGTTATTTTAAATATACAAGCGTATCTCTAGCGCTCCTTTACAAATGATGGTGTTAAGTAATAATGTGTAAATACAAGTTGAAAGCAAGTAATACAGAGTACAAAGTGTACTTGGTACTTTCTGTATTTAACTTGATCTTGTTTAAAATTCTGGGTAATTCTCAGTAGAAAATTAATTGAACTGTGGAGAAAATTATTGTAATATTATATTTAAATATCACGAAAATGCAGGAAACATGTATTATAATTTACATAGTATGTTTGACCTAGTCCTTCTACAAAGACAACATCAAATCTAAAGTTGTAATAATATGTCAGTAAATTTACTTTTTGGATGAAGTTAATTTCCCAAGCCAAACTCGTTATAGTGAAAATATTACTTCTAAATTTTCGGTCCCTTTTTTTTGTTTTGTTCCGTACTTTAAAGCTATAAACATATAAATTTGGACGTTTGTTTGGAACGTTATATAATATAATTTTTGTTTATATGTGGTAAATTATAATTATATATTACATAATAGAAAGTAAAAGCTTTACACATCTTGGTATTAATAGCTTCAACCATAGTAATATTATTCCTTTAAATCTAAAATAACGCATGATATTTTTGTATTAATTTGATTAGGTTTATATTAAATTTGGTTTAATTGGTTAAAATAATGGGACGATTACTTATTCATTCAATATTATCTACAAAAATTTCAAAATTTTGGAAAATTCGATACACAGATCGATTATTCGACGCAAAATTTATTATTAATACAACATAAAATACACAATACAATAATTTCTCACGTGTTGGATTACTTCACTGCCATTGACAACAAAATGCGTGCAAAAATATGCCTCAACTACAACAATATACTTATAAAAACTATGTCAGAACTACAACACAACCTTTACAAAAAATGTTGCTGATTACCAATGAGTGATTGTCCGTTCAAACTCTCTGCTAATAAAAAGGAATCATAACTATATTTTGTATTAGTGGTCTGTTTATGTAAAAAATGTACGCGGTTAATTTATTAATTGTACTCAACAGAACTCAACAGAATAATTGAACGAATATTGCAGATTACAAATGATTAATTACCCGTTCCTACTCTCCTCTGATAAAAAATATTATCATTTTACTATTTTTTAAATGGTTCCTTTATGTTATCATTATTTACGAACGTCATACTGACGACACAACCCTATAATCAGTGAACAAGGTGTTAATGGTATCTGTCTTGTAAAGAATGGGAGCAATCAATGCCGACTTGGAAATATGCATTAAAAGTTCTACGAAAATTCTGATTGTGGTGAACCAATTCGGGAAAATGAAGCACATGGTTTTATAAAATTAGGAATTGTTGAAATGTTCATCGACTTGGGTTTCAGTATCTCTAACAAAGTTAGATGTAAAGATTAAATGTGACGTCAGTAAGACACGATAAAAAGCGCAATGACTTCCTCAGATGTAGTATGAAGGATAGAAACGTATCCTGTCATACGAAATTCCATTGTTCCTAATTACTGGGTCAACGTAATGTGGCTTTCCTTACCGAATAGCTATGATTTCGAATTAAAGCTTTTGCATATTTTATTTAAGTTTCAAACAGGGTTCCCAAGAGATCAACAAAAAATTTTATTAATCAGGCTTTAGGTAAAAATTACTCAACTACTTTTCATAAAACTTTCAAATGTATATCAAATAGCATATTCTACAAAATACATTTTATTTAAATCAGATTACTATAGTACAACAGAGAAAAATCATGATATTCCTGTATGCTCTCGTGCCAAGTAAGATCAAAATACTATGGACATTATTGCTACTCAACTAAGTCCGTATTACAGAATAACCCTGATCATTTCAACTTGTTTGTTAAATGTGGAATAAAGGAAGAGATAACCAATAATTCGCTAAACAAAATTGGTTTGAGTTTTGAGTTCGGCTTATAAAATATGACGTATACACGTGTACGTACATTATTTGAAATTGGCAATTGATAAATCAAAAGGTGCTACTCATAAATCCACAAAGTTTTAAATTATGTGTAACGTTAATAGTAATTGTTGTGTAACAAAACTTGTAAGTTGGTCCTGAATTTTATTGATAAGTATACGAGACAACTTTTTCGCTCTATGGCGTTGTAAATTAGAACGTTAGTCTTTTATAAGATATATGTCTGGAAGGAAAGGATTATGGTAGACTTTGCTCTGATGATAACCGTCTGAAGGAATTAATGATGTTGCTCGAAAAAAAAGATGGAAAATAGATTATTAAGTTCATCTGAATACTATTAACGCTTCTCCTCTGCAGGGAATTGTCAAATTCGAAAAAACTTCATATTTGAATGCGTGAGTAATGCCAATAAAATTATCGAAAATGGAAGTCTAGTAGTTCTTTAGCCGAAATTATCAATTTATGGATGGAAATTTTACTTGTGACGAAAAATCAATTCTCTATAATAATGAAAATAGAAAATATTACCGAGAGTGCGACAACGATAATTAATTTTTTTTTAATTTAGACTAGCCTCGGTGAATCAAAAATTAAGAATTTAACGTTCATGAAGAAAGAAGTCATAATTTGGTTTTGTTCTTTAACACATTTTCATTTTCCAAAGAATTATTACAGAACTTGAAAAATGGCGTACGAACGTTTTTGATAATTGAACTCCGATTACATATGGCACAAATCTAGTATTCCGTAATAATAAACGATGTATGGACTAGCCTCCCACACACGTAACCTTCCTTCTAATCTGTGTCGCTCGTAAATCGTAACTCTACTGCGTCTACACAGATAGAGATGCGGGATCTTACGCTGCGACGTAACTATAGAGGCAGTGATTAAACTACCTATTCACAAAATCAAATAATGTATTGATGCATTTTCGTTACTTTTTGTGATGCCAAAATTCTTAGTATAATTCTTAGTAATTCTTAGGTTTAAGGAGTTGCTTTGACAATCAATCGTTGCAAGAAAAGAGTTCTGAGTAGCATATTTTATTATGATATAAAACTATATATGTTATGATGTATGTTACGTTAAAATTTGATTAGATTCTAATTCAATACTGCAACGTTGATATTAAGTTATAACTTTTACATTACCTTCGATCTTTTTAGAGGAAATAAAATATTAATATATTTTAGGGAAAGACTTTGAAAAATAATACGTGGAAAATTTAAAAATGTACCTCAATTCATGTTTAAAATATTCTAACAATGCATAATATTAGTGTACCCTAGAATCTGTATTTATAATAAAATTATAGAATTGACCTGTTTGTATTGGGTTGGTTAAAAACTAAAGAGGGTTTTTTTTTTAATTATCTGGAAAATATGGAAACGTTTTAGAATCTTCCATAATCGAAGACATATAAAGGGCGCAGCACGCTATCACTGATTCAGTAGTCACTAAGATTCTGCACTGTTAACGAGCATAAAATATGGACGATATTAAGAAACATGTGAGACTTTGTCTATGAGTACCAATCTGGTCACTCTGCTGCCGAAGCTACGCGTAACATTTGCCAACTCAAAGTTCGTGAAGCAATATCTGAAGCTACTGCATAACGATTATTCCCTGAGTGATCAACCACGCTCTGGTCGACCGGTGGAATTGTAAAGCATTAAAATGGTTAATCGAAAAAGATAGCTGTTTAACGACACGATGGTTAGCAATAGAGCTCGGGTGCTCCCACGGAACTATAGAAACTTATTTAAATCGCTTAGGAAAAAGTTTCAAGTACAGTGCGTGGCTATCATACGCACTTAGCCCGGACCAGTTGTAGTCGTAGCTGTATGCCTAATATAGACAAACAGACCTGCCATAAAGTTTTGGAATTTTGTAGGACACAGATCCCCTATCCGCCATATTCCCCAGACCTTGTGCCCGCTTATTACTGTTTATATAGATCGCGCAGCAACACCTTACGCAAAAAAAACTTTGTTGATGAAGACCACATACGACAGTTCATGGGCTAATTTCTTCATTTTAAGCCCCCTGAATTTTACGTAACTGCTATCCACTTCCGCCAGTGCGTTGGAGATATGTAATACAAAATGATGGAGATTATTATATCGACGATTAATTAATTTTAAATTGGATATTTAATAAAAAAATATGACATTAATTAGCGCTCATTATGTATGTATTAGCCAACCTTATATATTGAATCTATCCACAAGAAATGGGTTAGGAGCACATAATACAATTAAAAGAAGACAAAAATATTATTTTTCGAATTCCTTTTCGGAAAATATTATTTTTCGGTTTGTGTGTTTGCTATAACATGCATCAAGTAAACATTACTGAATCAATTCAGATAAAGTTTTTTTGAGAAACCCACGAGTATACTTCATGATACACTTGACCATTAAATCAGAAGATATGCAAATGTAGTATTATTCAAAACAATTTACGCAACTGTTATGGGGCGTATAAGTGAAATAACAATATCTAATTATTATTATACTGTTACAACACTAGCGACTTATTTTATTAAGACGCTCAGAAAAAATTAATTACTTGACATAGATTTTGAATATGTAACGTTTAATAAAACGGTGTTAATTGTTTGACCGCCGAGATCGAAGTATCGTTTACAAATTTTTCAATAAAAAATAGTGTTTTTTTTAGTGTTATTGATTCAAGTATTTCTTGTACCACCTTTTGTAATAGTGATCTATTAATTGTGTGACTGTAAAATGTAGATCGGGAATGCTTGTGAATATATCTCCTATAAGGAATTGTGCGGGAGTAGGTGCTAGAAGGTCATTGGGCTCTTCGGATAATGACGTTATGTGTATCGAATTAAGAATTGCCTCGACTTCTACCACGTATGTCTCCAACCCTTTGTAGATAAAAAGCGTAACGCCTATTGTTCGTACAAAATGGGCTTTCAATGATTTTACGGCGACCTCCTACAAGTAACTGAATTGCGGTGATCTTGCAAGTATGAAGTGCCAATTTGACCTTTATTATTTAAAAATTGTATTACACTGTCATTATGAATGTCTGATTGTGTTAAGTTTTTGTGTCATTTGAATATAAATTCAAAGCTTGTCCAGGTATAGCAAACAATTTGCGCAAACTAGCAATGAATGCATCAGTGGTTAAGTAGGATTGTAATTCAAAGTGAACCGCCTAATTTTAAAAACATAAATATGCAAGCATAAACTTTTACTTTACCACGGTTTCTAATTGTTTTTATTTAATATGAAATGGCCCATAATAGTCGATTCCCACATTTAAAAATGGTCTAGTTTGTATGGCTTTACTACTCGGAAGATCGCCCATAAAATGTGGCCGGTTAGTCGTTTTTGCCTTAAAATAAGTTATTCATTTTTTGATAATTGATTTTGTTGCATTTTTACAGCCAATGGGCCAATATTTTAATCTCACTGCATTCATAGTTGCTTGCACTCCGCTATGTAAATTTATAAGGTATTGTTCGCGTATATTATATATATATATATATATATATATATATATATATATATATATATATATATATTCGCGTAAGTAAGTCAGTAACGTGATGTCTTTGGTAACATGATTGGGAATTTACGAGAGTATGAAAATGTTAAATTCTTTAATCTACCGCCTGCACTAATAAGTCCGTCTTTGTGTAAAAGATAATTTAATGCACGAATTTTACTTGTAGAGCTATCCTGTAGTGGATATTTTTTTTAATTTCGTTCTAAAAATATTCTTCTTGAGCCATTTTTACTAACAACTTAGCGCCGAGTCTAAATCTTTCATTGTGAGGTGTCCAAGAGATTTAGGATAGTGTTGTCATGGTATTGTTTTTACCAACTGATGAGTATTTAATTTAAAATATAGTCTAATAATAGTGATAATTATCGGTTTTAACTCTGTCAGTGGTATCACTTTTACGATATTCCTTGGCCATTCACGCTGATCTTGTCATAGCCATTCTGGACTAGTTTTCCAGCGACATAATTTTGAAATTCCAATGGCAGTTGTGTAAGTGATAGAAAGTCTACCATATTCTTCTGAGATGGCATATGTCTCAAATGTGTTGTTTTTGTTGAGTCTCTAATTTCTTAAATTCGGAGGACAAAAAACCTTTTGAATAAATGTGGCTACACATTAATCCATTGCAAAGCAATTGATGGATCAGACCACAGAAAGACCTCGTCAATTGTTCAACGAGGAGCAGGTAAGACAGTTTTTATGCGTTATGAGAATAATAATAATGCACATATTTCCAACTTAGGTGATCTTGATACAATGATCTTGTTTTTAATGGGTAAATTCGATTTTTTGAACAGAATAGATTAGTAAATATTCTTCCTGTGTTGTCTTTAGATCTCGTTTAATTACATGCTCCGTATGCCTTTTCACTAACGTCACAGAATCCATGAACTTTATCTGCTGAACATTCATTATTATAACTTTTCTTGAAAATGTGAATTTAATTAGGATGGCTAATTGTTGTTGAATCATCATCCAAGAGGTTCGTAAGTTTTCAGGTAATAAATCATCTCATCCAGCGCTGCACTGCCACAATTTTTCCATAAGCCATTTAGCATAAAGTATTACTAACCCTATTGGACTGACCGGATCATAAATCCGCGCAACGTTTGATAAGATGTGACGTTTAATGAATTTTAGATTTGTCTCATCCTTCTCCTTGTACGTGATTTCGTCATTTATTCGATTCCATTGAATGCCTAACGCTTTTGCTTGAGATATATCCTCCGTATATAGATTGATGTCAGCCGGTTCTTCATCTACAATTTCTACATTCTCAGAGTTGCTCGATGTTGACTTTTTGGCTGTGTTGACTATATTCGCTCTAGATGAGTTAGTGTCAATGTTAGTGATGAGGACCGTCCGTCAGCTCTGCAAAAATGACATTCGCATTCTATTGCTTACGTTTATCTACTTTCGGCTGCTGATTTTCTTCGTACATTGATATATCTTCGTTAATCGAAGGCTGTCACGTCAACGATTTTTATGCACTTTTTGTGTAAAGAACGTTAGATACGCCGAACTAAATTTTAAAAAGTTTTAAGTTGTTTTTAATGAATTGCATTTACAGCTTGTTGCTGTCGCACTTTATAACTTTACGTCACTTGAATGGCTGGATGTGTTTTCATAATTAATCCGGTGTATTTATCCAGCTCAAATACTATATTATGGGGCGTATAGGTGAAATAACGATACCTAATTTTGATTAGACTATTACAATTCTAGCGAGTTATTTTATAAAAATGCTCACAAAAAAGAATTTAAGTATTTGATACAGATTTTGAATATATGATGTTCATTAAAATGGTGTCAATTATTTGGTTGCCAAGATCGAAGTGGCATTTATAGATTTTGTGAGATTTACAAAAAAATATCGGTGCTTAAAATAAAATTATCTCATTAGCTAAAATCTCTTAAAACATCGTGGTGGGGCGGCTGCTTGGTCTGCTTTCGAAACTTTCAATCCTTTGTAATTCCTTTCTGATGAACAGCAAAACTAACGAAGGCAATGTACAATGTAAGACCATGGACGTTCGTGGTGGCCTTTCGGTCTATAAAGGTATTAGACCTAGAAGAGTTTTGCCACATCTTCACAAATACAATTTACCAAAAATATTTATTAAAATATGTGGCAGGTATCTATTTTAAATTTAAAATATTTTAGAGAATATACTTCTTAATAATCACATCAATACTACAGCAGCAAAGAAGTAACTGCTTGACGCGCAGTAGTAATACAAATATATGTGCTGCTGTGCATGTCCTTATATATATTTCGAATTGAGCATATTTACGCATAAAAACAATTCAATTTTTCGTGCATGTGATATATATATATATACATATATATATATATATATATATATATATATATATATATATATATCATTGCATTTAAGAAATAATAAAACCTGTAATAATCTATTCAGAATTTAAAAACCATATTTTTTAATTTTTTGCTGAAATAAGGGGCAAATGCTCCGTTTTCGCACATTTTTTAGAATATCTATTGACATATGCGCGTTAAAGGGTGAAACATATTTTATATTTCCTCAAATTCTAATATTATACAACAAATAGGAATATTTTAAAACGTTAGTAAAAAATATGTCAGTAAATAAGATGTACAAAGCCGGGTTTAAATTTTCCAAGTCGCACAATTTCTGAGAAAATTAGCCATGACAGACTGATATACCCGTATGTGGTCTTATGTATTTAGCAGTTTGAGTTATGGAACCCTGAAAATATAATTACACATAACTATAAAAAGAAATATAATTACACATACTTGCCATGTAATTGGAAGTTTCCAAATATTAATTTACTTGGAATACCAACAACAAACTATGAAAAATCGTCATTTACAGCAACATATATCACTGTCTTATCAATTCATTATTGCAAAAAAAAACCTAATTTATTAACAGTAAATAACAAATACAGTAGTTTTGAATACCCACTAACTTCATATCGCAAACATCACAAATAACTTACAACGTATCTTAGCATTATTTTAACAACCCAATACTTAAAAAGCAACCATACATAAATTTGGTTGCTTGGAAAATATAATGCTAAAATATTAAACAGTACAAGCTACAGTAAGTTCATTCTGTTATTCTTTTTATTCATGATATTATTAAACAAAAATGTATTTAATTCCCCGATACATATAAAGTTTATATGAAATGAGAAGGAACCTAGGAAATTATCACGAATTATGTTGAAAATGAAAACCATAATGGGTAATTTAATAGCATCATGTCTTTGTGGGTGCAGTGGCAAACTTTTAAAAGCCGTAATAATATGGATGTGCCTCTATTTCGATACGTAAAGTGATGTATATATTTAAAAAGTGAAGTAACCGAAGACAGTATTATTTCCATTCATTTTTATCGTAATTTAATCTTAACATAAAATATATTTGTAGTTATGCTCGATAAAGTATCAAATAACACGCAAATATCATGTAAATAAAAATCATTATAAAAACGTCTGCGTCTCATATTTTTATGATTCGATAAAAACATATCTAAAGGCAAACGCGCATGGGAAAAAGTCGCGAAAAGAGTGATGACTTACACGCCACTTTGAATTTGAATTATTAATCTCAAACATATATCTCACCATCACGTACGAAGAGCAAACGATGCATTTATACCAAACCTCACGTACAACTCGTTACACATTATAACATAAAGAAAAGAAAGCAAATTACTGCCGAGAGAGAGACAAGGCGACGAGATATATAATATGCAAAGTAATGATCGCGAAATACGATCGCTACTCGCGGTTTGTATCAAAAGGCAAACAACACAGGAACCTACTCCGAATTTAACAAATGTGATCATTGGTTCGTCTCCTATGCCCATTTATGGCCTCGGTGGAGAGCTTTTCCATGTTCATCACATATAACGAGATCAGTTCTATAAAAGAGCTGAATTGAAGTTTCCTTTTTTATTGACGAAAACCTTTTTTGTCGTTTCTTAAATTGTTGGTACCGGTGGAAAGCGTTCTTTCAAAGTTAGAGAAGTTACTTTACTCTTTTTGGGTTACGAGTATAACAGTGTAGGAGCAGATTAGTATTGAGCTGGAAAATTCAAATGAGTTTAATGTGACAGAAGTCCTTCAAAGTAATACGATTTTGTTATTAGTTTATTTAACACTGTTCGACGGCCAGTTCAACTATGAGCATGACGAAAAACTGTTGTGATATATAATATACTTTAAGTTTTCTTTCCCACTTGTCATTTCTTATGCCAAGAAATTTAAATACACTATATTTTGTTAATAACCACGACGACAGAAAAAAAGTCGAATATTCATCAGAAGTAGTATAGAGCAAACGAAATGTTGTTTTCAATTTTTAATTTTTATGAGTTATCCGCTTTAGGTTTTTTGTATTAATTATCAGGAGTGACTGATAAAGTAATTAATTTCTTTTTTAATTTCGGACATTTTTCAAATTCTTGTTTGCCTCGTTGAACGACTAATTCGTTCGTTTAAGAGAATAAAACTTTACCCATCATTGTGCACTTACTGCATGTTAACTTTACTCTAAGTATTGCATTAAATGTAATTCATCAAGCAAAAGCACTCCAAGCTTCTCTTTGTGAAATTTCCATTTTTTGTTTGTGATTTGTTCACAAAGGCTCTGTAGTTAAGTCAACAGATCAAACGCCGCGCTATTTACGTAACCTACCAGAGGTTTTTGTAAAGTTTCTTTAATACACTAGACGTGGCTGGAAACAGTGGTGGGTTTGTTTATTGTCACATTAATCAAAAACGATAGGTAGGATTACTGAGAAAATTAATATGTATGTAAATATTATCAGCATTTCACACGTAATATTACTACATGCATTAGAACATATCGAAGAAAACGATAACTCTTTTCTGTATTCTGCACCTCAGTTGTTTCTTACCATAAGCAAAGTATGTTCGTACATTTTGATTTTAGTGTACAATGTAAGTAACTGTATTATCCTCTTGCTTTAACTTCACTGACGTCTGATAAATATACTCGCGGTATTGTTGATATGCGGCGCCCTAACGACGTTTTGTTTTACCAAACTGCATTTACTTCATTAAAATTTCATAGCTTATGAATATCATTGGATTTCAAGTGCACCCCCACCCGTCATAATACATATCTGTATTCGGTGTAAACTAACATTGTGTTGATGTTTTACCATTTTCCAATTCAACTTCATAAGACTTCATTTTAAAATAAAGTTATTTTACGTAGATCGATACATCGTGGCAACTATTAATTGAAAATACATTAGAATTTTAATTATCATAATCAGAAGTACGTAAAAGTTTCTAGTTGCGGTGATTCGAACAATAATCAAAAACTTTGTTGCCTCTTCGGTCGTGTACCATATGTCAACTAGTCTTTAATTTTGTGGTTTTCAAGGCCTCCAAATGAAGGCAGTTGGTTTTTGTAGAATTGTATAGCCATATTTTTTTTGCCGCGTTTTTATTTTATATCTCTGTAAATTTCCAGATCAAAAGATGTATTCATGTCAAAAAAATTGTGGTAACCGAGTCAAATTTCTGGACGAAAAATTCAATTGAAACGTAAAAACCAAATATATAGATGATTTGATCAATTTTACATAGCATTATGTTCTATTAGTATATTTAATATAACGATAGCTAGGGTGTTAGTAAATAGGGTGTTTTGCTTCAGATATCTTTTTATGCTTTTTTAAAAACTTAATTGTAGGGAACTTCTAAATAATAATATGTCGCTTTTATGATTGGATGTTATTAGTTTTGTAATTTATTATTATTGGTAGTATTATAATCGAAAATTTATTAGACTCCAATTTTTACTACCTTTTGATCTTTTTTTCTTTAAATTTAATATTTGACTATTATTTATTCTACAGCTTTATTTTAAATAAACTGACTGCTTGTGTAATATTAAAATTCAACAGTTAACGCTAACGCAAGGTCCAATTACAATTAATAATGGAAATGGAGCACGCATATTAGAGACTGAAGTAGACTAATCATTTTAAAATTATTATAACTTAAGTTCCCTTGTTTCGGACATTTGCGGATTCAAACAGAAGGCGAGGCCGACAAGTACGCAAAGGAATTTTATAAATCCAAATGGCTTCCGGGGCTGCGTGAATTTATAATTTGCAAAATTGTTTCCATTATGATATTGGATTCGTTTCCGTGGAATCATTTGGATTGTTTCCAGTATTTGATGAAATCTTAATGAAAGAAAGTAGCCTTTGGTACGGTGTAATAGAAATTTGACTGGATAAATTTCTGTAATATTATTTTTTATTTACCTTTGTTTCCGATAATATTAGTAGTCGGATTTATACAGCGAGCAATACCTTCGATTACGTGTAATTCAATTTGGCAATTGAGTTGTAGAGGGAAATGTTGTAGTAAGTATAGTGCAAACGTTATTATGCCGAACCAAAAATTTATGTAGACGATGTTATTACATCATCAATAATTATATATATATATATATATATATATATATATATATATATATATATATATATATATATATTTATATACACATATGTATAGCAATTTATAAATTATTTAAAAAATAATTTGTATTTGCCAAAAACGTATGTGATGTAATTCTGAATACAACACTTGAAAACATAAAAAGAGTAAAACC
This sequence comes from Druceiella hillmani, assembly GCA_039881145.1. Classification (NCBI taxonomy): domain Eukaryota; kingdom Metazoa; phylum Arthropoda; class Insecta; order Lepidoptera; family Hepialidae; genus Druceiella; species Druceiella hillmani. The sequence goes on from JAYKKI010000014.1 coordinate 9,320,120, forward strand.
TAAACGTAGACGTAGAACGTAAGGAGTAAAAATTATTTTTGTTTTACTTTTCAGGTGTCTTTATGTCTATATAATGTGATTCGATTTTACTGTGAAATACTTCGTTAAAATGTAGTCTGTTGTAGTTTGAGAAAGACATAGTTCGAAACAGCACACTGGTAAACGAACCACGATCTTTAGTTCGTCACTAGCGTCGACCACTCTTCGTTAGTTTATTTAGTGTCCACTGGTCACTCCGCCCGCCAAGCAGTCAAGTCGCTTAGTGACACACGCGCTTGATTTTTCAATTGATGATTCTTGTAGTAACTGCTTCAACATTTTTTTTTTAAAAGTCAGGATGACATCTTAAATATTCAAAAATAGTTAATGGCTATTTAGAAATGTTCATGATTTTATAAGTTAATAAAAAGTATCAACATTTTATTTTTCATAAGTCTTATTGCGCTCGGGGCACTAACAAATGAGCTTCAGGTGGGATATTAGCAAAGAATTTTTGCTAATATCCTATCTGAAGATGTTGTAATACAACGAAACCTAGGTCGTGGTAAAGAACTTAAAGAAAGTAAAAATAATACTACATCACGTACTTTCATTTAATTGTGGATACGTATTGGTGTTAACCTTAAAAAGACAGGATATTCACTTTTGAGAGAAAGAGTTTCGAGTAATCGTGAAACGACACATAAAATTAAATATTTCACCGAATTCCCCAACTATAACTATAATTCACACGGCGCAGATTAATAGAGCGATATTCGCATTCAGATACCTAAAATCTCTAATATCACATTCAAATTACAAACCAATTTAGTGTCTGATAATGAAACTTATTACGTACTATCGTTTACCGCCCGCCCACAGCGCCGTCCACTCAGTTTTGTTTTGTATTTCCGAACAAAATTATAGTTCTTGAATCGAGCGCTAGTCTCGTGTATCCAGAATTCTGCATTATTGTCATGACATAGTTTTGAATATTAACCATTCTAAATCTTGATAATAAAGGATGTAATATATCCGCTTTTGTCATTTTTTGATGTTGTGTTTGAATTCCATTTCATACCGCGTTTTCTTGCGTGTTGCAAGTACAGTAATGAACTACAAATAGTTGACTACTTTGTTAGTACTACCATGAACTCTTCAAAGATTATTATTTACTTAATTATATAAAGATTAGAAAGAAGTTAAAAAAATTATTCAAAACGTAAATAATCGTAACAATGCCAACTTTTCTTAGATGTTGAATATATTTTCTCTTATTTTTGGCTTCAATCAGGGGTGGATCCAAAATTTGTCTTATTACATTATAATGCCCATAAATGGATGCTGGATTTAATATTTCTGGCGAATTAAATCTTAATTTTTATTTAATGTTCTACTATTTTTTTTATGCACGTTTTTAGTTAATGTTCTACTATTGTTCAATAATAAATTTTCGATATAATGCTACCATATCCCTTTTTTAGAGAAAAAACAAAGTTGCTCGTTACTCAATATAATGAATAATTTAGGATAAGACTCATTAGGTTAGGTAAATTAAAAATACATTAAACAATGTTGATATTTTTTACTTTAAATGGAATAAGTTCATTCGATAATTCATCTGTTGACTTGTTGTTTCGGCTCAATTTATAAGAATTAGTAACTGGCTTGTACGAAAAGTACAATATTTTAATTGAATGCAGCTCTGTGCTACTAAGTACTATTTGAACTTAATTAAAGTTTGGGTATTCATAAATTTTATAACCAATATCGGAATTAAGTTGGAATCTGTGATCATTGAACATATTATATTAAAAAATAAGGAAAAATATTATTACATCGGTACAGAATAACAAATATAACTGTAATAAGTGTAATTTTTATTGTTATATTGCATCACAATCTATTTGATGGTCCTGATTTGGTATTTGAACAAAATGTGAACTACAAAACTATAGAAATTGTACTCATAATCTTTGCGGTTTAACTTAACGTATGTGTTCCATGATAAAGTTTGGATTATTTTCCTAAACATTATTTATATTAAATAGCTTTTTTAAAAAAAGTTTAATATAGTATTCCAAAACATATTACCTAAAATCGTTGTAATCGAATTGCCCATCTCATTCTTTATTTGCTTTCCTCTCTTTCTATTTTTCACCTAAAGTACTCTAACAAACCGTTAGTACCCTCACAAATTGCGATAAACGCACTGGATATTTATAAATAGACGTAGTTGCGAAATATATTGTAACGAGACTATTCAATGAAAATAATGTAACCAGTATATTTCTATGTTGTCTAAAATCATAAATGCGATTAATATTATTGCGCTCCATATTCCCTGTACTTACCAAGGAAAAAGTATATCGCACCTAACTGCTTGAAATATTCAATTATTCAAAACAAAATATCTTAATGGTAACCGTGAATTCTTAAAAACAGTAAAATTTTCAATACTTTATAATCTGTTATTAATTCGAGTATTTGCACGACATGTTAACTTTACTTTCGTGTACTCAATGTAATAAATAATTTAGGAAAAGCTAACACATAACTCTTTTATGGATCTTAATTGTAATTACTATTAACTTTGACCGCGTAATCATTTGAAGCTTTTATTAAAATCCACAATCAAAAACAGTGGAAAATTTTATAGGTTATAATGGAACGAAAAGAAAATGCTCCGTTATTAATAATAAATTAGCATTTCATGATTTCACAAGAAGACTGGGTACTCATAATTATTATAATTTAAGTTTCATTATTTCGGACTTTTGGGGATTTAAATAGAAGGGACGGGTCGAGAAGTAGGCAAATGAATCTTATGAAACCAAATAGTTCCCCGCGGCTGTCATAAATTTATAATTTGCAAAATGATTTCTATTTTGGTATTGGATTGGTTATCGCGAAATCGTCTAAATTGTTTCGAGTTTTCTTCAAATCTTACTAAAAGGAAGGAGCTTCGGGTTCGAAAATATAGGCATTCGGGCTGATGAAACGTTATAATCACACTATGAAATTGGATAATGTATTTATTTTTAAATTCTATTTTGTTAAGCGAACAATGACTTAGAAATAATTGGGTAGTTGCCACTAAGCATAATCCTGTTATGTTTTTGTCCTGGATAGCTGACGGATATTTTAATATTATAATAATCAAGTTTCCTGAAATATTTAAGCTTATTTAATATTTTAAAAATATAAATACGTGCAATTAAGGCATTGATCACGTGACATTGAACAATAATCAGAACGCGTGAAAGCACATTTTGCCAAACTAATCCGTAATTTTGGTTCTTTTCCTTTCATTTTGATTATTTTTGAAGTCTTATATAAGAACATTACCATAATTTTTCTTTGAACATAACCATAATTTTTGTAATGGAAAAAGTTTTTACAAAATCAAATAGCAATAATTTGCCCGAAATTAACGGAGTGAATCTCAGGGGAAAAATGCAAAATTAAACTTATTGGTTAAGTTACGTCTTATAATTATTTATCTAAAAATACTTATGTTATATTGACATAACCTTAAGCTCATATAATTACTTATAAAATTAACTCTAACACTGTAGAAATATGCAACAAAACTTATATCGAAGCTATCTTCACAAAAATACAACTAAGACAAATAGTTAGGATCCTGTCCTGCAAATTTCAGCCACTTTTCCTTATTTCTAGCTTATGTGTTACGTAAGTACATCAATTAGTTGAGATTTTTATTGCAGTGTAACATGATGATCATGGAAGACACCATTATAGTTTAGAGCGTTTTTATGGGAAATTTAATGAGTTTATAAAAGAGGAAAATAAGCTATATGAACGTTTGTTTTTACTAAAATGTTATGGGTTTGGAAGATGGTAAGGCAAAATATTAACTATTTTCTCAGAAATTATTAAATAGCCTAATATAATAGGTTTGTTGTTGATCCAGCGATCGATATGGACTTTTTTCATATTTATCTTATTGTGTAAAAGTTATATCGTTACAAGCCCCATATTTTTAAGGTTTTTTGACTTAAATTCGGTTTCTAACTTTATTAAAAACATATTTTAATGGGAAAGAAAATTTTGTCATATAATATACCAATATGTAGTAATGCGTAGTTTCAACGCAACAGTACAGCAATTATAACACCAATGTGTCAATATAAAAGTTATAATTTAGAAACGTGTCTTATTTTTCAGGTTTCTAAAGTATTTCACTATATTTATTTTAAAAATATTTATCTTTAGTTATCTCTATAAAATATTAATTTTAAAACTTAATAATAAATCCTCATTTTAAAAATATTTTTTGTATCATTTTCTTGCAGCAATGTTCGTTTTATAAATTACTCAATTTATTGTCATTCGTATTTATATCAATGGTATAAAATTTAATTAAATTTTACAATTAAATTTAAGCTAGTTTCCGATATTATAAATTAATGTGGCTTTTTATATGCTCATATTCCAATTTCATTCCCAAAATAGACTTATCTTTTCGTCAACTTTAATTTTGAATAATGTTTTTTCATCTGATAGCAGACAGAAGATATTAAGGGAATTGTTTAAAGGACAAAAATGCGGACATTTCAAATAAGTATTCATTAGAATATCAACATGTCAATGATATCTGATAAGTTTAACGTTTCGACTTTAATATTTATCATTTACGTTTATCATTAATGATAAATTTTGGGGTGATTGGTTATTAACTTTAAAATATGGAATGGCACCAAAAAATACTCTATTTTACTGAATACTCTCTAATGCAACGTTAAATGAGTATTTTTTTGATATTTAAAACCAGTATTTTTTAATATTTGAAATTAATTGTTGAAAGTTTAAAGAATATTGACTATAAAAAGTAAAACGCATAAATTACAGGAATTTAACTTTAATAGTTTATAATGTTCCAATTGTAAGTTAGAAGAAAAGGTTAAAAAAAGCAATTAAGCTATTTCTCAAATTAGTTCTTATATATTCTTAATAGCAAACAAAACAATGAATAGTCTTTTAATAATGCATATTAATTATCGCGTAAATTTTCTTGCCTACAGATATATATTCATTTGACGGTTTATTATATTTGCAAAAAAAAAATATAACCAATTTAATATCAGCATAAACTTCAACATTAAAATAAAACGCGGATGGTACAAGGCTGAAATATTCGAAAGTCAATTCACGTGCATATTTATGTGGTTTTATAATGACGCCTCATGAAATATTCTTTTGCCGCATAATTCCGTTAGACTAGTTGGTTGTACGACAATACGAGTGTATAACTAAATAATATTGAAATGGTTTATTTTTTTTTATTTTGTTCATCTATTCAAAATATCGGCTTTCTTGTGGTAAGACAATTCAAGTTATTTAGAGATTCCTTTAATATAAAAAAAGATAGCTAAATAATATTTAATTAATATATTTGCTTCAAACTGTTTTTGTCTCTTCAATGCCGTCACTCCGTGATAGGCTCTCGATCTAGGCGACAGACGAGTTAACAGGCGAACAAAATAAAATGAGCCGTTCGTATTTATGCAAATTCCTCTGTTGGTTAGGGAATTATAATTCCATATTTTATACCGAAATATATAATGTCACTATATCATCTTATGATTATAAGATGTACCAATGAAAAAATAAAACTTTCATTATTGATTGACTTTGTATATTTTGATAGTAGGCACTGTAGACGTATGTTTGTAGTGTCTATTGAAATATATACATATATATATATATATATATATATATATATATATATATATATATACATATGTAAGTTTCCGCCACAAAAGTTAGTGTTTTTCTAAGGAAAGACGTAATATGAAAGTTACGTTATAAAAGAAAATAAGCAAATACTTCGAAGTGACAAATATTAGATACATAGTGAACTTCTTGGAATATATCAATATGTAGTGGACGACCATTGAAAGTTACGAGTCAATAATGAGAAAAGGCTTTAGAGAGACCAACTTTTTAAACTAAATATAATTTTTCGTTGAAATTAATACACGACCAAAAGTCGTACAAAACTTTTCTGCTGGTAGAAAATTCTTGGAAAATGCAGAGTCTTGAAAGTAAAAGTGAAATATGATATTAAAAGTGAAAAAAGAATAGGATATTCTTAATCACGGCTGAAAACACAAAAGGGAACAGAAAAGAATTCGCTTAAGTATAAAGGGAAACACTTTAGGAATACAAATAGAGCGGTAGATATTACAATATGAATTGGAAATAATATATTAGAAACAGTAGGTGTTGTAATCAAAACTTAGTACATTATACATCCTTTGCATATTAATATTACTAATGCTCCTTATTTATTAAAGACTTGAAATAAAATCACCAAATTACAATAACCTAATTATGGAACTATTTATCGAAATAGTTCCATTTCCATTCGAAAAAAGCATAAAATTATTTTTAGTTTTAAATAGTGAAGTTTATACGCCTCGTTGCGAAATACTAAAATTATTAATACATCCATGATGTGTATATTTACTCCTACCGAATTATATTTCTTACAGAGACTGTAGTAATAACTCACAAACATATTTCGTTTAGTAATCACGTAAAAATAAGTGAAACTATATCTGGATTTCGTAAGGGACAGGGTACATCACAAGCTTTATTTATTTTCAATACACAACACACATCTTGATCACAGAAAGCTAACAATCATTGGAAATATTTACTATAATGAAAGGGTGATAGAAAAAACATCGTATATAAAGCTAACTTTAATACATATAAATAATATCAGGTATGCGAAAAATAATTATTTTGGCAAAAAATATAGAAATTTTGCAGAGACTGAAGACAAAAGCGATTTAATATAGTGACCGATGCCATCTAATTCTGTGAATAAATAAAACCAAATTCATGACGAAAATCACCAAATTTACACGAACCTCACAAACAATTAAAAGCATAAAACATGTTGACAAATATATGAGTTTTGGCAATATGACTTTCTCTGCCAACTACTATGCCAATAAAATAAAAATAAAAATGAAGAAAACGCGAGCTAATTTTTAATAAAATAAAACAAAAACTACTCATAAATAGAAATTTCAGTCTAAATCTATGAGCTAGATTGACAAAGCGCTACATCGCCACAACTCTTCTTAATAGAGTAGCAGCGTCCATACTTAAGGCACAACCACCAAGAAATTGACGGTGTTTGAGATTCAAGAAAATCTTAAACATGTTAAAATATCAAAGGTGGAGAGAGTAATAAATATCGAAGGCTCAAGAAGAATCATTTAAAACATGGAGATAATTACAATAATTATTATCTTGAAACTTGTTATAACTTGGAGATATATTATGAAAAACAACATATTAAGACTACACCGTGTCAAGACCTGTCATACATGGTAAAATTCAAGGCAGATGAAGTTTTGGAAGAAGATAGTTACCATGGCTGCGCAGCTTGAGATTGTAGGATTAACTATAAAATATTATACTTTTGGGAAATGAAAATATCAAAGATAATTAGAGTAATAAAATAATATTTTGTCATCTCTGTTGTCAAATGATAATGACAAGTTGACCATTAAAGGCTCCGGAGATAAAATGGTATCCAAATTAATCCACTTCTGTTAATTTAGCTAAGAGTAGATACATGTACCGACACAGAAACTGAAGTAGAAGTAAAGACCAAGGAGCAAATGCGGCGATCGTGACAAGTGCGACGAAAGTGAAACGGACTCTTACGGAAATTTATGGACTTTCTGACTCGTAAGTACATGGAGTCGATATCGTCTTTGGCGTAAAGTGAAGGCGAAGTTGCCCGGTTAGGCAGAGTGTAGACCAAGGCGACCTACCATGACCGGCGCTTTTTAATCTGATTATGGAAGAGGTACTCGCGGCGGTACCAAAATAAGTCGGCTTCCATTTAATTAGTGAACATGTCTCTACCTTGGTATTTGTCGACAACCTGGTACTGGTTACATTAAATACCGCGGATATGAAGAGGGCCCTTTATGATGTTAAGGTCTACTACCTTAAAATGGGACGAACATGGGACTCAAAATCAATCCGACCAAATCGGCGGTCTTCTCAATGGTTTCTGACCAAAAGCGTCGTAAACACCATTGTGTGAAAAATTGGACCGACTCAAAGCAAACTGACTGGACAGTTTGGATATATTGAACCATTCCCGTAACTTGACGTGAATTATGAATCAGCCGACGTATTAATGGTCGGGATCAAGAACAGGGCGTGCAACATTGAAACCACAGCAGAAACTATTCGTCTCTCGCACCTCTCTGATTCCCAGATTTCTATCGCATTATGGCGGCACGCTCGAAAGTTAAGGACACACCTAGGCTTCTAATTTCATGCATCCTATATCGGCGGAGGGCTTGACGTGTCATCCGTATTTACTGCCGTACCGACCTCATTACGAGGAGGCTGGTACGCTAGCGCATTCCAGCTTTGCGGGCGGCATACATTTGTACCCAAGTTCACAGGAAGCTAAAAAGAGCCTTTAAAATGTAAGGTAAACTCCAGAAACCCAACAATTAATAATTTAAAGTTACAATATAAGCAGAAACTTTTAATGGAAGCAGTTATATGCTTCGGTGCATGACCGTGAACTCACTGAAACATCAAAGCGCGGCACATTCAGCCGTTGGCACTCTTCAGGGGCCGTTAGAGGGAAAGACTTTGTGCAGTACGTGCATAGGTATATCAATACTTTTCCCTCGCGTATGGGAAATTTGCAAAATTTACGGGAATACATGCCCGTAGCCTACAAAGCTTCATGTGCGAACAGTTAAACCACTGCTCACCTTATTCAGTCATGCTGACGTACGCATGGAACCGTTGATCTTGTCACTGAGTTACTTTAAAATGACGACACGTTGAATAAATACAGATAGTTTTATATACACCAAGTTCGGCCTAATAATGTCACCGAATATTCAATATTCTGTTTACGAATGTATATAATATTTGATATCACTCTAGTAAATAGTTTGAAATGCTTACAGTAAAAGCCAAATATTTTGAAATAACTACGTATCTTCAGTTTAAATATGTCATTCATCTCCTAACCAACAGATATCTGCGTGGAGTTAGTTAGTGTAATAATTCATGTTAAGAAATTTAATGCGCACAGAACCGTTTAATCCCTTTTGTCGTTGTTTCGCTAACTTCGACCGCATAATTACTAGTTGAGTAGCGGAAGCAAAATAACATAGTTACTAAAAGCGACTGTCACGTGTTTTGGAAACTAAAATGTAATCATACGCAGAAACATGTAGGAAAAGAGAGTGTATGCAAATTGATAGTCTGTGTTACTCGCAATAAGAGACATTGAGATTGAGAAATTTTAAGCACTTTTATAATGACGTTTTAATATAGTGATGTTGCTGTTGCTTTCGCGAATTCCAATACTTTTAATTATGCTACTTCACATCATTAGCATTTATTTAAATAAGAAGCGGTAACGTAATTAAACGTTAGATTAATCTCAACTTCAGTTACATTTTTGAAATATTAAGCATCAAAATGATATAAAATATGTCCCTCTGAAGAATTCAACTACTTCAGCGTTTATTATTCATATACTTAACTAAGAACTAAGAAGTGATTCAATACTACGCACGTCTTGAAGTTTTTATAGTGAATATTTTTATAGTACAGCGGCTGTGTAGGGGAAGTGTAACGAACCTTTATTTTCCATATTTCTATAAAACAGAGACACGAACACTTCAAGAAAACAAGAGAAAGAAGATAAACACTTTGGAGATGTGGTGCAGGAAAGACAACTGGCATATCCTGAACTGAAATCCAAACTGACGTCTCCATACCCGTGAATTCGACATCAAGTAGTGTTTATCGAGTGTTTATCGACATAGGCTAAATGCAAGTAGAGAGAAATGAGGGAAAAACTCGAGACATATTATATCGGCCCTGAAAAAACCATCATCCTGTCAAGAGATTCATGACAAAAAGAAAATCCTTCTCAATTTTGACCATAAATTTTGAAAATCTGGAAAAATTTTAGATACTTTCTTTTGATTCGTTGATCATGAGATACAGACAAATAAAAAATTATATTCCCTACTGGCATTTAGTCGTTTTTTTTAAATGGAATAAGCATTGATTTTAAAGATTTTGGAAGTGTTCTCATATTCAGTGAAGCTGATTTCAATTTTTCATTCAATGCTATTAAATATGTATCTTTATAATAGTCAAAGAACTTTAATTTTTGCAGCTAAATTAAGAAAATTTTCAGATTTCAAAAAATGCAATTTGGCATATCTTTGCACTCTAGAGTGCAACTAGTACATCAAACTTACGACGACAAATGCCGCAAGCAAGCGATGCAGCTATTTTCAATTCAATTCCGTCATGAAATGAGCTTCTTGATGAGCAATCTAAACCACTCGTACATGAAAATTCTACGTCAGTAGGTAGAATTTAAGAAAAATAAATTTAATCATGCATTTTTATTAGCTTCATTTATCTCAAAAAATAGGATTATTTGAATTATGTTTATATTTCTTTCAAAATACCTTATTAACCCATAGATATTTAAAATAAAATTTTATAAAAAATCAACTGATTACATGATATTTTCCTAATATCATGCATAATAATAATTTACTATATTTTGATGTTCTCAAAATGGTACTTTAATTTTCTTAGTAATTCTTTCTAATATATATCTGCCATCAATTTAATAACATTGAAATATTGTAACGAAACAGTACTTTCAAAGCCAAAGCTAAAAAAATAATTTCTATAATAACAATTGGCTAAAGGTAACACTAAAAAATAACTAGAGAAAACTAATTAAAGCCGAGAGAAATTCTGTGAAATAAATTAGATGAAGATAAATTTATTGAGCCAAAATATGTTCTTATCTTATTCCTGATATAATTTATTCATACATACAACAAAATTGTAAAATGGCTTTGTATAAATCTCGTTTGACATAACGGGCAAGGTAAGATGAAAATGTAAAATAAATTATACGGAAAAGGAAAATATGTGTTTGGCAAAAATTTGTCAATTGAATCTATGAAACAGCCATGGTTATCGTAAAATAATCCAGAAGGCGTGAATATTGACATTTATCATGCTATCAATTTCTTCCTAGATGAAGTATCTTGAAGCTAATATCATCACGAATAGAAAAATCGACATATAATTAAATGCTATATGCAGAACTGTGCAACTCTAAATAGTCAGAGCACTAGATAGAACGCTTAACAGCCAGAAAACTGAGGCAAATTGCAATTGAGCGAATCAAACTGATAGTTCTCAATTCTACTTAGATTTTGATTCTCAAAAATGAATCTGATTTGTGAACCTTTACCCCTAACTGGTTGTGCTAGGACCTGGTAATTAAGATGCAAAATTTTTATCGAGTGGAAAGAAATACCAGGCGCAAGCGTAAGGAAGAAAACTAGGCTCGTCCACTTAAGGACCAGGCTTGATAGGGCTTCGTTAATTTCCCTGAACCTCATAAGTGTTCTGTCCGCCTCTCTAAGGCAGCCAGGGCCGTAGAAAAACTCCTAGGGGCGCAGAAAAATGACGAATTTGGAGATATCCAGGACGTAATGAGATAGAGAAAAATGTCGAAAATCAAGCCCAATAACCAGAACTGGAAAATTTTCCGCCAGAAAAATTCAATACCCACTAGAGATATAAAATGCAACGATTAAGGTCAGAACACTTAATAACTGATAGTTTCAGATTTGCTCTAGAAAAGAAAGTACCACAGATGCCATTTTTTACTTGATAATTATTTACCGCTAATTTATTAACCCTCGGTAACCTTTCATATTTTAGACCAGGCTAAGGGCGCTGTGGAGTAAATTTAAATTAACTGTGAAAACCCCAGTGAAAAATTTATTGCATTTCGAAAGTTTTAGTATTTTGTTGAACATTTTGTGGTTAAAATGACAATAGGATTTAATGCCAATCAACAAAAAAGACTATTTTAGACAATGAAGATAACTATAAGAATTTAGGTATGTTTCGTAAAAATTATTTTTTTATGCAATAAATGTAAATCTGTTTATTATATATACATCAGATCAAATTTCACAGAAAATTCATATTACATTACATTGACATATATATAAAATTAATTAAAAAATAAAATTAATTCTCATATATTTTAAAAAAAATTAATTATTATATCGATTATTTTAACACCGATTATGTTCAGGTATGTCGTAGAAGCATCATTAAATTAGGTTTTATTTTGAGCTATAGGTCCAGCATATATACTATATAGTTTATAGTACATAGCACATAATATATAGTTTATAGTACAAAGTACATAGTATATAGTATACAGTATATAGATCTAGTATATCTTGAAAGCAGGTTTTAATTAAATCATCAGAAATTCAGCAATTTTATTGTCGTCCAAAAATCTCGTCATTTTGCCTAAAAATAAAATCCGACATAAAGGGACGAAATAAACTCATGTCTGTAGCTTCGTAGCGTATATTTCTGCCCGTATAAACACTTCAATGCTATTAACTACTGTGAATTCTTCGTCCACTTACTGTATAATAACAGATCCTACTGGGAATACAAGCTACCAGAATAGCAACGCCACAAGATGGTGTGAGTGGTCAGAATAATGAGGTATGGGTAAAAAATATATGTCACAAAATTATTTTACGGTTGAACTTATCTCAAGTTTTTTTTTTATTTATTTTGTTCTTTAACTGAGAACTAAAATTGAATACTAACTTATTTTATCAAAAAAAACGATATATACCTATACCTATAGTAGTGGTTTGTGGTGGAAAACATCGAAAACATAGGTATATTTACATTTTTAAAATTATCCAAATATTTTCATGACTACTATAAAACGCACATACTTCACTCAAGATATCAAACAACCAAAAGCGATATGAAAACTAGATTTTTCCATCAAAATATTCTTAATATTACCATTACTATAGATGAGGTTTAAAGAAGCGAAGTTTTACTTTTGAGTAAGTAAAGGCCCATGGGTTCACATGTGAATATGTTTTAAGGTTGAATGAAATTTTCTTGATTATTATGACGGGATACTTGAAAAATACCACTGTATCATTAATTTTTTTTTTTTCATTTAATAACAGAAGAAACATTTTTCGTCTACATTTGTATTTAGACCCTTTATGTGAGATAAATTAAAATTTGTAATGAAAAATTTTGCTGGCCACATCGTTAGCGTGAATTTTTTATTAAGATGGTGGGATTGGTTTTAACCCAATGACCCCATTGCAACATATCTATAAATAATATTAAGTAATTAATATATAAACGTTACTCCATCTGTTTACATATTGCAGTCTTGATGTTTTAGCATAAGATAAGAAATTGAGTTTATCCACGGTACATTTGTGTAATTATTACTTTCAGTGGCTAGGCACTTTTTTTTCTGTTGTCTTAGTGCCGTGTAAATTATTTTTTTAAAATATCAAATATTCATATCTTCTAATTAACTAAACCGATGTTGATGAGATAAAAACTAAATATTAAGTTTAGCCCAATGATTTTCTAAACGCTTCACTTGAAGCGAATAAATTTTTTGTGAAAAACTTCAATGCACATGCATGGCGATTCTACAGTTTTATTATATGTACTATGTGTACCTTATATAAAAATTTTGGGTATCATAAAATTTTGAGTGTGTAGTGAATTCTTGTCAATAAAAATTAGATCACAAATATTAACAAAAACCATAATAAAAAAATAAATAATGCATCCTAGGCGCGTGTTACGTCTTGTCAGATGCGAATAATATGTATTTAGGTAATAGTGCTTTTGGGTATAGAAATACGAATAAAATATAATTTCAAAAATAATGCACGTTATGACCATACACAATATCTCGCGAGTAACAGTTAAGTGCACACCTTAACTCTTTATCATACCACACTGTGATGTGTACAATTAAGGATTTCAGTTTAATAGATTTGTGGTGAAATATAATTGATCATTACGCTGCTTTAGGAACTATGTACTATTACTATTTTCGTGATGATCAACCTTATTTAAAATGATCTTAAATTTTATTTTCTCTATTTATGTATTTGTTATGATTACCGTTGTTTACACAGCAAACATTTATTTTCACGTGGTATAACTAGTAGTATTATGCATTTTGTCAAATTTCTTTCAACATTAATTATTTTCATATATTTGGTAACCATTTCCGTTATATATACTAATTTCTGCATTAATAACATTATGTTCCACGCGATTTATCCTAATAGAAGAACCTGGATGAGATATCCTCTTTTTCTTGGAATTTCGCTTTTGTTGGAGATTGGACAATATTGGAGCTGTTCTAATGTTTAAAGAGTGCAGTTACTTTAACTAAGATAACCGCCATCGGCTTCTCCCTTGTTTTCTTAAAATATTTTTAGATAATAAGTCGGATGACTTTGTATTTTTCGTTTATCGTAATATGTACAATGTACACAATTAAGTGAAACTACAGTGTAGTATTATTTCTACTTTCTTCACGTTCTTTACCACGACCTAGGTTTCGTTGTATTACAACATCTTTAGGTGGGCAGTTAGCAAAGATGTTCGCTAATAACGGCAAAAGTTCAAATAAATATGTATTAAACAAAGTAAAAATATAATTTTTCAAAAGCAAACATTCACCGCAACTAGTCTTGTAGACAATTAAATGAAGCTATGTAATGTAGTATTATTTCTATTTTATTTAAATTCTTTACCACGACCCAGGTTTCGTTGTATGATAACATCTTTAGGTAGACAATTAGCAAAGATTCTTTGCTAAGTTTTATTTAGTTGCAAATAATGTTTTTCTACAAAATTAACTCCAAATATGGGCCTAATGTTATCAAATAGTGAATTTGTGCAAAATTGTAAAAAAGAACGTTTGTATATAGAGATTAAACATATAAATAATGAATGGCAAATACGCCAGTGTGTGTCATTTTACAGCTGTTTGTTTGAATAATAATTCATTTTAATTATTCCCCAGGTAAACGTTGAGAAGTGTATATGACATTTAAAATTTATGGGTTAGAAAGATATTAGAGAAATATCTTATTCAAATATTTTTAGTTATACTGACAATGATTTTTATACTTAACCATTTTATACTAATTTTCATATTTTAAATATAAAACCTCATTAAAGTTGTGTCCTTCAAATATTACGCTTCACAAATCGATAGAACCAGTCGTCAGAGCTACTTGAGATTTAGAATATTGCTATCTAATTCACCGAATTGAAATAGAACATGTATATTATAGCCGCAATAATCATCGACTCTCTACTCTATCGATATCTGCGCTTTTCGCAATTCCGCATTTTATCGTAATCAAAGCCATATTTCTCTTACCCTAGTAGATTAGCTCCATACAAGTGAGAACCTCATAGTTAATGTACGCACGTTCAAATAAACACTTGTAATCGAATTATACATAAAATTTAAGCTTTTTCATTCAGTATTAAAAAAAACATTATCAATAGTATATCGATGGTTTGGCAGCTTGTAGATGAATATAATTAGTGCTGTGGATTGGATCCTCGGAAATTTATGTTTTAAATATAAAATTTAGATGATGTTAATAAAGTCTAAATAAATATTTAAATATGTGAATTGTATAGTCTTACTTTAGTCTAATTTTTTAATTTATATTTGCATATTTTTTTGTATTCTTATTTTTGACATATTCTTTCAGGTCTTCGGATCAACAAAAAATTGCAATTTGACGAATTTCAAGGGCAACCAGAATAAATTGTACTCACTATGAATAATGAAGCTACACTAGATTAATCTGGTGAACATGTAAAATTAGATATATAAGCTCAAAATCTGCACCGAAAATATGAAAAAAAACACTTACACTGATAACAAAAAAATTCTTTGACCGCAAAAATGTTATTTTTAAATTTTACATTTTTCTTCACCAAGAAGAAAAATTTAAAGTTATTTTTTGAAAAATCCACTTAATTTCCTTTCGTAAAGTAAGAACAATCAATCGTTTTATTGAAAGACTAGTATTTAAAACGTTGGGTTTTATTATAAATTTCATCAATAATTGTTTTTTTAAAATTAATTTTTTTTATGTTCAATCTAATCATCACAATACTCAAAACAGAATAAAAAAGACAAGATATTAATCTATAAATAAATTAAATTAATTAATAGTAAGCTCCTTAAATTAGGCTACGTATATTGCACGCTGGTATAACAAGTCACATATTATGCTATAAAAATAGGTTTGAAAATAATTATATTTTCAGTCACAATTAATATTTACATGACGGCGGCTTGGGCGGGCGGGGCTGCGGTTAATATCCTCAGTGGCCCTAACCCTTCTTGCCGCTCTTCTTGTATAATATTTGATTCGACAACACAGTTTAGACAATGCAGCCTTTCAATACGTCTTCTGACTCGCAATTTATAAGCAAAGAGAAGAAGAGAACAAAGAACGCAAAAATGTAAAATTTGCCTTAAATTTTCTAAATATATGGATATTTAAGATCTTTTTTCGAACCAAAACATTTACTTCATAAAATCTGACATTTGCACTAATTTACAGGTATAAAAAGACCTAAACCTCAAATAACATATTACGGTAAAAAAACACACAGATATAGAATGAACAAACTTATTGCGAAATCGCGTTTTTAATCTCGCTTTTAGCGTCGTGTTTCCAACTTTATATATAACCTGCTTTATTGTTTGGCACTATTTCTATCCTGGATATTACCGATGTAATCTCTGCATTGTTCTTAGTTTGTCAAAGCTGTTGTTATTCCTTAATCCTTTCCCGCATTATGGAGCATAACACGCTTATCCGCACTGTTTTCAGACGCTGTATTCGGCTACTGTTTTATGTAGCTCATTGTTTAAATATTGCTATTTTAATTTGACTAAGCTTGTGCCGAGCGCACAATATTCAGAGAAGTCCAAGTTAAAGGGCTTTAATACTTAGAAATTAAGCTAATGTAAAGAATAATTTCCATTGTAATGGATAGCTGCAGTATTTTTATTAGTTTATACGGAAAGATAACATTAAATCTTAAATAATAGTAATTTAAAAAATCCCATTTAACAGAGTTTCCCATTTAACATTTATAAAAAAATTTTGAACCACGTTCTTATCAAAGGTTAAGTGTTTGAGAGTTAAATTCATATAGTATATAAATTATTGTTTAAAAGGTCCAATTAGAATATCGCGAAATTAGCTTTTGTGTGTCACTAAAAACCTTTATAATGGGCTTGCCGTACTCATATTAGTTCAGACCAAAATTGAGGATAAAATAATCAACCATACCCTTATCTGCAAACTAATTGCTGCCGTATTTAATATTATACCTGAAACAATTCCCTTCCAATAAGTACGTTTAAAACTGAATGAATTTTCTTGTAAGTGTGGTAAAGCAGTTGTCTGTTTTTTATTTTATAATAAATACAGTAAATACAATAATTAGTGGACAGTTAATTTTATTTTTAAATATTACGATTGTTTTTAAAAGCTCTATTTGCTCTCTGTTACAAATTTTGTGATCGGTAGTTTTAACTTGAATTGAAGCTTGGGAGACATATTTGTATTCAGTGAAAAAACATGGTTGTTTTGATGGGCTCAATATCTGATGATAGCTATGGAAGGTTAGCGAAGACTTTCTCTAATCTTGTATGTTAGGGTCAACCAGTTTTTATCCGTTTTACTGCTCTTAATAAACGCTTTTTACTTTTTAGCCTATTTAATACAAAAACTTTTTAAAATTGGTTTCTAAGTCATGTATTAAAATTGTACTTACGTAGTTATTTGTAAAACTTTATGTCATATAAATAAGAAAATATCAATATTCAAGATGCAATAGACAATAACTGTAGGTGGATTCCGATTTTTTGGAAAATTAAAGAGTTCATAACCTGCGCAAACCTGCTTCCACAGTTCATGCAACATAGAATAAATAAGCAAAGAATATTGGAACCATATGATACAGAAGCTTTTACAGTAATGTAAAGGTTAAGAATTCTTTAATATCACTAAAGTAGTTACTAAATGCAAGGACATAATGTTTCCGTTAATAATTAAATTAGTTATTTAAAAAAAGTCCATATATTGCGTTAATAGTGAACCTGCTGTGTAGAACTGCTTGTAAATTTTGACAATTTGACAAAATGTTAAGCTAAAACCAAGGTCAGGTAAATTATTTGGTAAGTTGGCATTCGATTTGAATGTTGAGAATCACGAAATAAAATCTATACGTGTATGTGTTTATGTTTATATATATATATGTATATATATATATATGTTTATATATATATATATATATATATATATATATATATATATATATATATATGTATATGTGTGTGCGTGTATACGTGCGTTCGAGCGCGCGTGTGTGTGTGTTTTTTTGGGCTTATGGGTTTTATTATAAATTTCATCAATAAATTCAAAAATATTTACGTACTTTTATTCACGCAATGTAACATAAAATAACATATATTTACATAGGGAGAGAAAATAAATTTGTATAGTAATATGGCTCTGAAACCCTTCATTAAAATCAATGAAAAAATAAATAGAAATAAAATTTAGATTTAATTCTTTGAAAACTTGAGAAAAAACCAATACAAATTTATTTAGGTTTTATCCTCTAAGTATTGATATTGATTTTCTTATTTAAATTGATTTTAAAGGATCGGTTTCCATAACTTTCTAAGGTGCAGTTGCACGTACTTATAAACTTATTTTTACTGTCTTTAAATAAGAAATTAACATCTGCACAATATAGTTGAATGTTAAAACGCTTCATCAATAGAAATTATGTAAGTTGACACGAAAAATCAATTAAGCCTGAAGCAATATATACATTGGATACTTAAGTAAACCAATCATATTACCATTATCATATTTTGTAGCTTGTTAATTATTTTATAAGTCCAAAATATTTAACTTAGGAAAATAAATGGCATTAATATGCTGTCAATAATAATCAGTAAAATTTGTGATTTAACCTTATGGAGCTATTTTAGTACTAATACATTATGAATAAAGGAAAACTTGGCCTGGGATAATTTTAAGTTGACTGTGCTATTTAATTCCAATTAAAATTTGATTTCATGGCATATAGTCATAGTAACAGTGTAAGTAGTATTACGATTTACGCACATTGAAAATAAATACAAATTTAGGATAATTTACGCAGTTATAATCATAGGTGCTAAATTTACTTTGTTCTATCTTGTCGACGGTAGTATTAAAAGTTAATGAGTAGAAGGGGCTTTAGGGTACGATGGTCAAAAATTTTAAATCGCTGCAACTTACCTTTTAACGATGTGAATTAGTTTAGAAAATTTAGTTGAATATTTTGATTTACAACGTGACGTTTTAGATTTCTTGTGGTCGAAAAACAAATTGATTTCCTAAGTGTATTTTTTCACTAACAGAGGCCCTGTTTTTTGCTATTAATCTCCATCCTCTATTTCCAATAATACTCACATCCAGCTTAAGAAATAATTAGGTTTTACACACTTTATGTAATATAAAAATTTATATGGAAATTTAAATATAACTTTCTGAACGGACATTTAAATGATCTGGTTCCACCTTCATTCAAGAATAAGCGTAATAAATATTATCTAGCTTTTCTTGGGAAAGTCTTTGGAAATTTTTTCAAAGGTCAACTGAATTTTAAGATGTATTATACTAATAAATAACGTTTATTTTCGTGATTTTATATTTTATAGGGATTTTGGGAGGTCCTATATCCACCCAATTAGATTAATAAATTTGGAAGTTATTTACAAACAATTTTGATAGCCTTTCTGGTATATCAGACATTCTTTGCATGGCTATATTCTTTTTCATTTAGTCAATATTTATTAATTATGATTTAGTATTACCATTAATTACCATCTAGGCGAATATTACTCATAAAACTTAAATTTTAAATATTGTATTAAATAATGTACATATGATGAAATCAAATAATTTTGATTTTACTAGGCTACATTGCCAGTCCGTTTTCAAAGTCATGTTTATTTTTATTCCAGCCGTTCCCGGTAAACCGCGTAGCCTAATCTCTGTGTAGCGTAGAGTTGTTGCTTTCAAATCCATGCCCATATTCCAAATCCATTCCATACGCCTTCTTGCATTATTTTCAGACGATATTCTGTTCTCTTTTAAGCAGAATGTTATGCTTCATATAAACGAGGTTACTTTATATATTTTAGTTATTCTCAAGTAACCTATGCAGGTATTTTGGATTTAGTTATGATGATGTTGCAGATCACTTTAGAAGGCAAAGAAAAAATTGCTCTATTAAATAAGGATTCCTTTCTTGGGCAAGGCGATAAAATACTCTTTATTCCAATTGTGTGGAAATCATTCCTTTTGTGACATATTTACGAAGAGATGAGTAAGACCTTTGCATGTTTTTAAGGAGATTTCTAGCAGTCTTCACAACTATTATATTCAATTAATATTTATAATTGGTTTTAGTGTCAATATGTCAGAATAAAATATGTCAGAAGTCTTCATTCCAACAGTAAACCAATTTTCTGGTACCTCAAGCTATTTTTGGTAGAATACCTAAAATTTATTTTTTTAGTTAATTATTCTATGATTATATATAATTCACATAACTTATTTGCAATATATTGTGTGCAGGCGACAATACCATCAGTGGATCCCTCCCTGCTTTTTCGAGCATTGCGGTAAATAATTTTGCGTATTTAAATTCAGAATTATTTTAAAAAAACGATTGATTTCACATGCTTAGATATTCTAGGTTTTTAAAATTGCCATTCTAAAAAGATTTTTCTGCATATCTGGAAGAAGAGCAATTTTTTGCCACCTAAATAATATTACTTTTTTAAAGAGGATACTGTATCGTCAGAAAGTATAACCTGCTTTATTCGAAACGAGAAATAATATGTTTTAATGCGGATTAAATAGCGTCGTCAAGATAATAAAAATATAAAACAAAGATATTCATATCAAATTAACTTTGTAGATGTGTATCCTTAGTGAAAGATAAATCATAAATATAGACAAATTTTATTTATGAATCTACGGAAACCTTCATCTAAGTCTTCACGGATAACAAGACATATTTGGCAAGTGGTATATTTTACATTACTTTAGACAGACAAGTAGTTTAATTTATGTTCCATATTAATTTAGCACATACATTGAAAAACATTAAATCCAGAATAAAAAACTATTAGTCAATATTTTTAAAATAATATAATTATTGAATATACTTGGCGTTAATTTTGTAGAAATTCATTATTCACAATTAAATGAAACTACGTGATGTAGTATTATTTCTACTTACTTTAATTTCTTTACCACGACCTAGGTTTCGTTGTATTACAACATCTTCAGGTGGGATGTTAGCAAAGATTATATCTATATATCTATTCAATCGAAAGAATATATCTGTTCAATCTTTGCTAATATCTCACCTGAAGATGTTGTAATACAACGAAACCTAGATCGTGGTAAAGAAATTAAAGAAAGTACAAATAATACTACATCACGTAGTTTCATTTAATTGGTAATATAATTATCTAATAAAAAAATAAAATAACAATAATTAATATAATGCCGTAAATCCGAATCCAATTTTGACCGGTATTATATAAAATAATGCCGGTCAATATTTAGTCAATATCAATATAATACCATGCGGCTAAGAAATGTAACTAAGCTAAAACACTTTAAACTACATCTCTCAGAACATTTTAAACTACATCTTTCAAAATTAAATACTTACCTAGGGCAAATAAGCACCACGCATCAAGAGTTTTGTATCATAAACACCATAAATTGAGAGTTTTTATTCACGTAGATAAGAATGTACGTACGATTATAAGGAACATGGTTGATGTCCTGGTCGGTCAAATTCATACTGCCCTATTCTAAGTATTTGTAAAGTCTTTTTAACGCATTACTGTGTGATAAGTATTCTCTTAAATTAAATTTAACTCTGTGTATATGTTTTCACCAAAAACTCTTCACGGGATTTTATTGTAATAAATGAGCTAACACTTGTAAACCCATATTTTAACATTAAATTCTGCCATTGTTTTTCCTTCATTTTTATGAAATGATAATAGTAAAATGTATTGTTAGTCGTAAACTTAATAACAAATAGAGAGATATATAAGATAGGAAGACAAATATTCAACTCGTTACATTGCACTAAAACCAAGTAAAAACTGACTGAAAAACGAATCGCACTAAGTTCAGAATCCAGTTCAGTCCCCTTTCAGAAATTATTTATTAACAAAAACTGGAATTTAGTAAAACTGCAGGATGAACGTAATAAATTGCCATCACGTTCAAGGCGTATGTGAATCTCAAAAAAGTGGGCTTAAATTTCACCGTTAGACCAGAAATTTGATTACCAGACTAGAGTTTGAGACCTAGAATAAATTTTTCCTAACTTTATGTTATTCGAATATGTTGGAAAAATTATATGTTATGAAATTATTTTGTAAATTAATTTTTCGTGACACCTTATGAAAATAAATGCGAAGATTTTTGGAAAAGTTGGATTAAGGAAATCGGTAGAAAAAGTTTGAGTATGTGTATAGAATAAATATTAAGCACATACTGACAAATAAAAACGAAAAGAAAAATATTGTAAAAGATTTCAAAAATCATTGGAAAAAATGTAAGCAAACCTTATGTAAAATCAGACACAAATAATGCTTTAATACTTACGAGAAAGTTTTCACGGATCCTGTAGTTGATTTCTCTTACAAATAATTTTCAAACAAAACGAAAAAAAATTAATTTTGACAATGTAATTCCTATTAGAAGAGAATCACAAATTCATGAAAAAAAAGCCGATTCCGGAAATATATTCATATTTTCCTCATTTTAAACTCTCTAACCCTTTACCTTCCACCTAAATTAAAAAAGTATGAAAATTTAATTTTTTTCTACCTAATAAGATTGTATTCTAATTTACTTCTTTTCCCGATTTTTTCACGT
Organism: Druceiella hillmani; assembly: GCA_039881145.1. Classification (NCBI taxonomy): domain Eukaryota; kingdom Metazoa; phylum Arthropoda; class Insecta; order Lepidoptera; family Hepialidae; genus Druceiella; species Druceiella hillmani. The sequence goes on from JAYKKI010000014.1 coordinate 9,343,081, forward strand.
TAGAAGGGAATTACAAATTCATGAAAAAAAAGCCGATTCCGGAAATATATTCGTATTTTCCTCACTTTTAATTCTATAACCCTTTACCTTAAACCTAAGCTCAAAAAGTATGAAAATTTTATTTTTTTCTACCTAATAAGATTGTATTTTAATTTACTTCTTTTCCCGATTTTTTTATGTTTCCGCATCACAAAGGAAAATGAAACCCTTTAACCCTATTTACTTCAAAACTGCTTGACGTAAAAACTAGAAATTTAACATAGTAATAAAGACCATTAACTTGCAGAGATTTATGCACACATATCTAATGGTGGATATCTATGACATATCTAATGGATGGATTTGGAAATATTAGGTACGGTAAAATAAATACTCAGAAAGGAATTTAATTCCATGTACAATATGGGGATTGTTTGAAAGGGCTATTCATGAGGTTCTTAAAAATATATTTTTCATCACTTCAATTAGTATATATTAAGACATACATTGAAAAGTATGCGAAAAAATTTCCCCACGCTCTTTATATCCGGAACTACTGAACATAAAATTATGAAAAAACAGGATATTTAAAAGTCTGTGCATAGGTTTTAAAAAAATTAAAACGACTATTCTAGATGTCGCAGTTTTTGACACATTCGCGATAACCTATATGTCTCCCGTATTTAAAAAAAAAACGTAAATACGCAATGAATTATTAAATATCTATGGCGCTGGCAAATCGATGTTAGTGACGACTTATACAAGTAAAGTAAACCCAAATTATGTACGGAACTCTTGATCCGCCAGCCGGACTGCCACTTTTTTCTGATTTGTTTCTTTTTAGTTATATAGAGAGATACTGTCATTCTTTATCATCTGTTCTATATTTATTGGTTACATTTTAACAGTAACAGTAATAATTTCTTTAAATTTTACATACGAACATTTATAGAAATATTTTATTTATCAAATCTTTTAAAAAAAACGTTTAATTTTAAAACACAACAAGCTAAAACTTTTATATTTCTGACAAATCCAGTTATATTAATTTTTAATTACTTTTATAAATTTCACTAATTTCTGTTGGAAACTTCCACAATATGAAGTACTCATGACTTATATTTATTGTTTTGATTTGTTGGAAGATTGCTAATAAAACATTTATTTCGTCTAATATATGTGTGAATTTATGGATTTAAGTCTATAATAAATCCAAGTGTACAAAAAAACTAACTTCAAGCCAGAATAATGGTATACCTTATATAGCCGTGCTGCTTGTTCCTATGGAAAAGAAATCTAATACTTGAGGCAAATTTAACTTTGAGGCAAAAAAATTGACGCTTCAATGATACATTATAATAACATTTAACAAATGTGAATTTGTCTGGAATATGGTAACTATTTCAATTTCTATTTTAAATTTTTGACGTGAAAGAATTGTAAGAAAAAAATCTTAAGTATTTTCCTCATTATTTCCATTTTCTTAATACGACGCCTCATCCTCATCTGCGTCTTGAATATTCGCGCTTAATTTTCCAACGTTTTCACCTACGCAACCTAATGTATGCAAATGGGGAGTAATTTAAAATTTCACTGTGGTTTAGCAGTTAAAATATATTATGAGACATTGAAGAAAATGAGTTTTTTAGAGTTTGCAGTTTGCTTTTAATATGTTCTTTTTTCGGTTTAGGAAGGATTATCACAAAGGGTAATATTCAAAATAAGATATCAAAATAATATTTAAACAATATTGCTAATAATATTTTTCATACAAAATAAGTATCAATATATTTTATGAAACAAAAATAAAGCTATGAAAAAAGCGAATCATATGATGATACTGAAAAGAGCCTTACTGAAGATAATAAGCTGTTTACTTTGATAAAGAAGTGAAAAATATTAACGTTCATCACTGCGAGAAAAATAAAATATTTGAAAAGAAAACAAGAGCTAACCAATTTTTTAATCATTACCGATTATTGCGAAGAATTGTCGCAACATTTTTGCACAAAAAACAAATAACTGTAGGTCAGAAATTATTTGTGGATTTTAAAGGACTATTTGGTATATCTTTTAAATACAAATAATTATTCTTATGATAATTCTGGTTTTATTAACATCTACTTGACACCGAGATAATCACACACCATATTAATAATAATGGGCATTAAAGTGTCACTATCCGGAGATAATATAAGAATCGGTTGACATTTGTCTATAAATATTAGGTTGGCAATTTATAAACCCGCTACTTTTTTTGACCGATTTCTGGAATGTTATATAAACTTATATTATATACTTGTAGAGTATATAAGAAGTGCGGCATTTGAACTTCTGTTCAGTTTGCAATTGAGTAATTGGCGAGCAAAGAATAAATTAAAAATGGAAGTGTTTCGAAGTGAACTTAGAGGATTCTTTCTCCATGAATGCAGTTTAAGGCAAAAAACCAACGAAGCATCACGCAATATACACAACGATGGCGCTCTCATACGACACAGTAAAGCAATTGTTTCAAAGATTCAAAAAAGGGAATTTCGATCTGTCCGTTAAGGCTCACCCAAACGGACCTCCTACGATTTATTTAGAAAAAAATTAAAGCCTTATGAGAACAGATTTCTAATTAAGTTCACGTTGTTCGGCAGAACTACTTTTATGCTCTTATGCTGCAGTGGAAAAACAAGTTCATGCTTTGAAAAGGAAGTGGAAGCGTTTGGCTACCACATGACCTAACACCCTTTCAACTTCAGAAGAGAATTAGAGACTGTGCTTGGAGCTACTGAGTACTTAATGCTTTCATCTTATAACCTGCTATAATTATCATTCATTCAGTTTCGTTTTTCTTCTCTCTTTTATTTATACCTGGTATTTTATATTACAACAGATCTTACATTCTATGAAATAGAAAAAATTCCAAAACTTATATATAAATATAATTACAATGGTGGCGCATAACATTTTTCTAGAAAATAGCGCAAAAACTGACGAGTATTTTTAATCCCTTTAATGTAAAAAAAATTTGTAATATAAAAAAAAGAAATAACGATATGGCATGTAGAATAAAATGGATATACTCTCCAAATTTTTCTTATTTACCGTTTACTGACTTGAATGATCCGACATTAGAAAATCGGATTTTGATATCACAAAAAGTCATAAGATAAATTTTTCGAAGGACAGCCTAATTTAATTTGAAAATATCAACAAACTTTTAGATGAACATCTTATAATAAAAGGAATTAGGAAATGCTTACACGAAATCTATTTACACGTAAAATATAATTTAATTTCCCAGTTATTTGTGAGAAATTTAATTAAGAAATTTAATAACAAATATTTAGGCAAGTCTCAACCTTAACAAAGAAGACTATCAAAAATAATATAAACACTTAATAATATGCAAAAGGCTTTTATGCCGATAAATGTTACATTCTTTTAGAAAAAAACACATTCGTTTCCATTTCTATGTACTGGAAAATGAAAGTTAAATGGAGGTTTTATTGAGATATTTGATATATCAGAAAAAGAGTTGTTTTCTAAAATCACTTAATGTAGGTCTGAAATAAAATGAATACGATGTTGACTTCATTTACCGCATAATATCTTAGACACCTTAAAGAAATCTAACTCCGATACTCAGTTTACGAAAAAAATTCTTATTAAAATATAAGTGTACTAGGTAGTGTGATGAAGCAGATTTTAATAACTTTGAAGACATAGTGTAGGCGAAATATTTTTAACTGATGCGTATGTATTGAAGCCATTATGGATTAATAAATTCCATTAAATATAGTTTTTGGATTAGTTTCACTGATAAAACTTTTCGATAAAAAATATTAAACGTCTAATTATGTTTACCTACAAAATAAGCTAAAAATATTTGAAATTACGAATAAACAATAAAGTTGTTAATAACAAGAACTCGCATTACGAGCTGTTCGGTATGTTAAGTACACACGAAAATTTAAATATTTACTTTAAGATCGTATTTCTAGGAAATTATTCACAAATATAAATACTATTTTTCAACATGCACATATATTGCCTAGAATATTTTTCACAGATCTCAAATTATAGAAAATTCCTCAAAAAATTGAAGATCTAGAAAGAGCAGTATAATTGTTTATATTAAGAAATTCCATAAAATATAGTTTTTGGATTTATTTCATTGACAAAACTTTTCGATAAAAAAATATAAAATGTCTAATTATGTCCACCTACGAAATTAGCCAAAAAGGTGTTAATTACATATAAACAATGAAGTTGTCAATTACGGGAATATGCGTTACTAGGTTTCGGGTATATTCGGCACATAAAAGTTTAAGTAGTTAGGGTTAGTTTGAGTTTCTTAGGAATTATTCACAAAAATAAAATTTATTTTTCAACATGCACAAAAATTGCCTAAAATTTTATCACAGATGTAAAATCACTGTAAACTTTTCAAAAATTGCACGATCTAGAATCAATAGTATAGCTTTCCGGTAATTTCTTATTTTCCGGCAACATTTTTACCAACGCTAATTTTTTCTATAGTAATTTATGAGATGGTAAAATACATGTTATATTTTATGTGGTTATTTTAAAAAATATCTTTATAAATAATTCGTTAATTTGTTTTAAAAAATAACGTGAAATTGCATTTTCATTTACAAACCGGAAAAAGGTAAGCCAGTATTGCCCCTTCAATTTAACCAGATTTTTTTTTATGTTCTTACTACAAAAAAGTATAAGGTCAAGGAGATCCCTATTCACGTCAAATGCTAAGTTTCTACATTCAAACATCAGTGACAGGCAAACGGACGAATATTGTGTGATCTTACATGTGTACATGTTAAAAGCGTACAGAATAGATTTAAGGTACAACAGTGGGATACCATACACCTTACCTTAATTTTTTTAAATTAGCAACCAAGGTATTACCTGTAAGATACGATGTAATCTATCTTATAGTTTCCTTATTAGGTTAGAGTAATAGGTAAATGAGCGTAATAAAAGGATGATGATTTCTGCTAGCTGATTTGAAGTTATAAAAATATAACAAAGATAAATATTTCGTTCCCCACTTTGATTCAAAATGAAAGTTATTCAACGTGTTAACTACTATTAATGGACTTAAAGCGCCATATGGGTATAAAATATACGAACTATATATAACGAATTAAATATATAATGGTCTAGTCGTTTCAGAAGCCAGTATTCAAGGAGTTGTGACAGCGGACAAGTACGTCGGCCTTCCTATACCACACATGTTCTTTTTTCTTCAATGCCATGCCAAAGCCGTGCACTTTAATTTAATATGAGTTGTTAAATGTATTTTCTTTTATATTTTCTTATTTCAAATATAATTTAGATCCGGGCATTGATAATATTGACATCAACCATCTACAAATTATTGAACTTTGTCACTTAATTCCTGCTTCTAAAAAACTTCGATCAAACTAAATTAAAATTGACGTGCGTGGGAAATTTTAAACTTCTAATCAATGGATTGAAGACGTATAATTATTTTTGAGATTTTATTACGTCATGGACTGTACAGTAAAACTATTTAATTTAAAAAGTTGTTTATCTATATTTTATATTTGTATAAATGTGTCAACAAAAATGTCAACTCACATCTCCGGAGCTAAATAAAATATTTGAATGATTCTTTTTCATTTGAAAGGGCATACCTCAAGTGCATAAAAAAAATTTCTTAAAACTTGACCATGGAAGTTAAATGTAAACCACAGGATTCCTCGATAATGATTAGAATGTAGGTCTGATAAATTCTTGATTTTAGTAATGACTTTTGTAAATTTGTAAAATGTTGTTACTGCTAGGAATTTTTGTCATCCGTTCCAAGTGAGAAGCGCCGCATAGATATGTGTATGGATATGTGCATATATGTGCATTACCAGTATATTTATAATTTATATATATTCAGACAAAATATTGTACCATAAAATTTCCAATGAATTATTCCTTAGTTTAATTATTTTATCAATTTCAGCGCGTTTCTAATTCGGTATTTATTTAAAGTCGGTTCATTTATTTTTGGAAAATCTATTTAAATCAAGAAAATTAAATAAAATTACGCAGCTTGCAATTGAATGCTAGTTATGTAACATAACCTCCGATATTGAATCGGAAGTTTTGTCACAAAATTTTATTTTTGAACTTGAGTTCATCTCTCTCTAAAAATTTTTGAAAATATTTTCCGTTAATTTTCCTGCAGTTCCGAGCAAATGTCCTTCAAAGTAAAGTAGAAAAGTGTAATAACTTTCGTGTAATCTATATAGATTTTTAGTGTAATCTATATAGATTTTGAGAAATAAATATTCACCAATAGATGTATGCACTCATTTATATATACAGATTTAAAAGTTAGGGAAATTGTATATTATTTCATGACTAGAGCTTTATATTTCTCTGATCTTTTTTAACGAAATAAAAGTGAAATTATTTGTCCATTTCTATGGATTTCTGATTTGTAATACAATATACTTGTTCCAAGATAACGCAAGGTACAAAGGTTGATATCTGTTAACCAGGAAATTCTCGTAAAAAGACAAGTAGAAAAATTCTTCTTTCTTTGATGATACCTTCAATCATGTGCCAATAAATATAGACAATGACCAAAAATCATTTATTTTTTTTATTTTCTTATAATCTATCGGTGATACGTATCTTATTCTTGGATAGCTAGAAGTTTTACAATAAAATATTAGTATAAATAAAAAACGATATCTTGTATAAGTGTTCTTTATTTTGGAAAAACAATTTATTGTAAAAATTTATTTTATAGCCTCATGACTAAAACAATACAAAAATAATTTTAGAATACTAAGAGGCTGAACTTTTTTCCGGCGTACCGAGTCACATTAAGGCAATAAAATATAAAATCAGATGAAACTAGACATATACGGGGTGATGGGAGTTCTACTCGTATTTAACAATTGTTTATAGGTCCTAAGCTCATATCGACATAGTTCTAAAAAGTGTCCGACACTCCTAAGATTCTAAATCCATATCGATAGGGTTCATCAAACAAAATATCAGACGCTTAATATTCTATGTAATTATCGATATATATATATATATGGTTCCAGAAAGTGCATGTTAGAAACATTTAAGATTTTAAGTGCATATAGATATGGTTCAACAAACAAAATGTCCGATATTTGAAAGTTTTAAGTACGTATCGATATGGTTCAAAAACAAAAGAAGCATATACTGTTAATTTATACTCTAAATTCTATTCTGTTCAATTTTTTAATCAACTAATGTATACAAAACACAAAAGATGCGTTCATCCTTATAATAGCCGACCTAAGATCACTCCAAAAATTGTATTCATTTGTTGAGTATCTTTTATTGTTACACACTTCCCTGGCTTCCCATAAATCACACGAGAGATAGCTAAGTCAAAATTAAATAACAATACCAATATTAATAATGTAAATAATGGAGCGCTGTGTTTTATTTGCACTGGAACGGGTTCTTCTGATTTATTACGGATAAATTATTGCGTAATCCGATTACTGGCAGGGAGGCTTGGGCACGCGGACTTGTCCTCAAATAAAACGTGAGCAAATTGTTGATTTTGTTTTATTTAGTTGTTATTTTGAACTTTAAGATATAATGTAAACACTACAAACTACCTGTCTACAGCTACCTTCCAGAGAATGTAATTTTACAATTATAATTACAATATTATCATTATTATACCCTTCTTTAAAGAATAGAAAATTAATATTTTGCAAACAAATTTAATTTATTTACCATCTGTTAGGTACAGACGTGCATATATAAATATAATTCTATTTGAAAGTTAAGAGTTATGTCTCTTCTAAACATTATATAGTCACTAATGTTATTAATTTGTTATATGGGAATTTGGATCGAAAGAATTTCCGTTTTTTGCTCTTCAGTCTCATATGGTTCAATGTAAAAAAAATATTCTTTTTGTATATATTATGACAAACTGTTCTTCTTCAGTTATTAGAATTGTTTAGTGACTTTTATGCACAAAGGATTTTACACTGTTCCTATAATACAATCTATACATAATTCCGTATTTAATTCACACAAATGTGCAATGATAATTTCCGTCTGAATACGAGCCTGTTTGTATACAATTATCAGCTAAATTTGACTATTTTCACAAAGTCTTCTTCGTACATATTTTTGGTCCAATAATAGTTAACCGCGTCACATGTATCACAATCCTATTGTAGGAATGCAATTGTTGCAAATATGGACAGCTAAATTAAGTTCTTTTTAGCATATAGTATTAATATCTGATTTTCACAATGAATAATTTAGAACAGGTATGTATTACGCGGTTTATTTCGATTGACTTTATATTCATAATTTCTATCATAATATACAATTATTTGATGCTAATTGGTATTATGTCGCTGTATTGAATTTCTCGAGTTCATTAAGTAAATAACTCATATAAACGAATGTACGTTTCTCTCTTATTGACTCAAGGTTTAATATTGCGATGATATGTTTGCAAGTCTTGACAAGCGAATCCGTGTTAAAAAAAATGTACGTGTATTATGTAGATGTGTTAGAAATTATTCATCTTTAACATAATGCAATAATAATTTTATTTAGTGCGCAAATATTTATTGGAATCAAAATAGTAAAAGGACTGGAGCGTGACTAAAAATACGGTTGGTGCAATCTAAATCCAATAAAATATCGCAATTTTAAAAATTATAATTTTCTTCTAGCGAAAAGCACAAAAAAATATATTTTTCTTAGAATTAGTATTGTTTTTATTTAGTAATTAAGCACTAATTATGATTATTGTTATTAATATTATTATTGTTCCATTTTTTATTAAATTCATTTAATTAAATTTAATTAGTTTTAAAATTTAAAATAATAGTCAGCATTCAATTTAATAAAAACAAGTGAATGTTCAACAAACAAGTGCATGTTAAATTTACTAAAATAAGTTGTCCCTTCACTAGATTTCCTTTAATGCATTTTTTATTAGCAGCTTCTTAATGAGTTTTTTGAACTTTATAGGTCGAAGACATATTTACATATTTTTTAGGCCTTATTTACATGCTAATAATAAATTTGGTTAGTCCCAACATATAATGTATTATTATTTTAGTTTTGTGTTGAGAATTCCATTAAAAAAAGCATAGGGTGACCATAAATTGGCATAGCGGTATTTATTGCTACACCACGATTTATTTCAACTTTTTCATAAATCGCAAATTACAAAACTAAATATGAAATAATATAAAATAAAACAAGAAGTAAGCACTTCGTGTTTCCTTTTGTCAAACTCAAGACTGCTTCACTAATCAATAAAACGTTAAAAAGCACACCACGGCACAATGGTGAATTTTGCAGTACAGTATTTTTTCACATGGGAAAATTTGGAAAATACTATAACTCTTAGACAATTTTGTCGTCGGTGTCAAGTTGAATGTAGCACTTATATATCCATATATGTGTACATAAGTACTATGCATATGCGAATGTGCATATACTTAAGAGAGAAAGAGAGAGAGAGAGGCGTCGGCTTGGCACTAATTCCTAAAATCTGTAACTGTAAAAATGTGGTTCTAAAAATGTGTTTGGAAATGAAATTGTACCGCAAATTTCTTATAAGTTACGTACTATTATTATTTTATACTTTTCAATGCTTGTCAAATTCAGTGATTATTTGAAGACGTTCCATTTAATATTATACATTTCTGGCTTTTGAATAATAAATATATTACTATATTTCAAGATTTTATTAATATTTGATTACATAAATAATGCATTAATATTCCATTTATAAATATGTCAGATAATACTCAATATGACATGAAGGAAGAAGTTCTGAAAATATACCATTATTATTCACTAACAGATAAAATGTTTGTATTATTTAAATTAAAATTATCAATATATATTTATAAAAAACGAATTATATCAAAATAAATATTAACAAAGATATTTTTCAAATATTATTCAGGAAGAATAGCAAAAACCTACCACATTTTTAATATAGCAAGAGGCAATCGATTGGAACAAAATTTCCTTTGAATAGAAACCAACTCTGAGTATCCAATCTGAGTAACCAAGAAAATATATCTGAGTAACCAAGAAAAAAACTCTGAGTATCGTGTTATACATATCTTTGGAGGGAATATATTCTCTTTCAGAACAAATAAGTTGCCACGATTAGACTCAGACATGAATACATTTACATGATTTTATATCATCAATATCACAAATATCAAGAAAGTAGCCACTATAAACTTTCAGAGATTATAATAAAAAATTAACAACAACAATCAGAGAATACTGTAGGTTGTATATACTCGAGAAATGTCTTGGAATTTAAATCAATTTCGAACATGAGCAGTGAAGCGTGCGGTGACTCGCCGTGGCATATGCCGACATTAATATTCACGAAAGAAAAGTTATACGGCGAAGCTATATTATTGACATTGTTTGTGAATCATGATGATATTTTCTATGGACGAGTCAAATCGATTAAGTTTTATGAGTATAGTGTTTAAAGTATATATAATTATATAAAATTATATACGTGATAGCATTAACTCGAAATTTAAGCTTTACCAGTTCCTGAATTAAATATGGAACATTGTTTTAACATTAATCTCTAAATCAGTATACCATTTGTTTGAATAACCTTTAACAATTTGAATAACTTTACTCATGATTTAAGTTTAAATGCATCTTCAATTCCTATCTTGTTAAAAAATGGAATATAAATTGAAACCGTTAGGATATGATAATTTTGAACTTATAAAAAACTATTTGAATGTAAATAAATATACAAACCTGATCCCAATTTCTATGAAATTTGGACTATAAATTAAAAGAATTAAAATATTAGGATATGTGCGTGAAGTTTAGAGTTGGACTTTTTTTACAGAAAATGTGACTGCAGTTGTATTATAACTTATACTGTGTACATATGTTAGATTTTTCTAAATAAATATATATATATATATATATATATATATATATATTGCGTCTTTTAGCATTTAAGACTTCTGGTCTAAATGAGAATGGACGCGATCAAATGTCTATTTTCATCGTTTAGTCTCTGGAAGCTTGTTTATATCGTCATTTTTTCTGATGCCAACCACCATATTTGTAGTATACCGTGGTGGCAAATAAATACAAAGGGCAAATATATAAGATAGACCAGTTTTTCATTCGACTTGAAGCCGAAACTATAACCTGTGAAAAATCTCCTGAAAAGGTATAGAGAATTCTGCTTCACTCTTTTGCAGTTCTATAACTGAAAACAAAGTAAAATGAAACGACTTTCGGTATTATTCGACTATTCCTCGTAATTCAGAACGGCAATAATCAGATGACGGAAATAACTAAAAATATGGATGAAGGAAGGCTGCTGCAATACATTAAAAATTCTGTGATAATATTATTTAGATGTGGAAGAGGCTTAATAAGTATCACGATCTATAGTATCAAAAATAATTTAAATCCCATCAAGTACGTATAGAACTCACACTACGAGAGTTCCGCATACGTTTAGGTACTAATAAATATATTGCGTACTATTTATTTGAAATGCATAAAAACATACTATATATATATAATCGCTACATAGGTATCTAATCTCTCGCTATATCTATAATAAATAGGTAACCTTCTAATAGTATTTTACTAACCATTTTTGTTATGATTTTTGGTTCATTTCTTTCGCAAATAAGTGGGGCAAGGATATCAAAGGCATTTTAAAATATGGATAAAACTGCAAGCCATTTCAATCCTATAAAATTGAAATGTTTATTGTTTGTACGAATATCAGAAAAAAATAAGTTAATGAAAAATAAGTGAGGTATTAAGATACGAGTATCTTACTTTGCTATATTTTACGTCGCATATTTTCTGTGAAAATAGGCTGACTGACAGGCATGTAAGTAATCTTATAAGGGTTCAACTCGGTTTTCAGTTTCAGACAGGAAACCTTAAAAACAGTCTTTGGGTAAGTAAAAAAAAACTTGAGAGGTGTCAAGGGACACCCGAATGGAATGAAGTTCCTTTCGATTAATTAGTGAAGGAATTGTAATACAATTTTCTTTCTTTTAAGTTATTATAATAATTATTGTTATTATTTTTTATTATTTATTATGTACAAAAAACCTGTATACACTCAACAAAAATAATCGTCGCGACACCACTGGAAAATAACTGGCTTGCTTTCTATGAGAGAGAGAGAGACAGACAGAGAAACACGCGCACGCCGCACGGCTTGCAGCGCGCCCGTTAGCAACTATAGCAAAAAGTGTCGTTACAACTTTTGGTCTTAATTTTTTCCGTCTAGCCCCCTTTCGCAACGCGCGATAAGGAACTTCGTTCCAAAAATAGAGAAATATGAATTAAAATTAGGACATTTTGGTTTCATCGCGGAGGAAATAAAACAATTTCCCTCAATAAATGAAATACATACCGATAGTAGTTGTGTAATTAAAGCATTTTATTCACAACACAGGATAACTATTTCCCCGTTTGTTACTAAAGACACATACTTTTTCTGTATACGCAATAACTATACACTATGCGTCGTGCATTTATGCTAAATGAGAGCTTATTGACGATGTCAAACTATGAGCTTTTTTGTAGGCAGTTCCTGTAGCTTGAATTTCATCAATACAGTTTGCTTGAAAACTATGAATTTTAAACTGTGCAACTTTTATTTTACCATAAATGAAATTTAAGCATATTTATGCATTTTTGATGGTAAGTAAAATAGATAAAAACTCACCAAATTCAAATTTAAAATTGCTGTTGAATACTTTATGCTCACTTTTGAAATTAAAATTTTATTCATATTCTATTTAATTTTACTTAATCTTCAATTCAAGTTTCAATCAAATTATATTTAATGTACTTATCCAATTTATATACTTAACCAATTTATACCAAAGCACACTAAGTATATAAAGTACACATGAAAATGTCTTAAAAAATGTTAAAACTTTAAGAAAGGAATATTTCCTTTCTATAAAATAAGTCAGTGGTCGAAATTATTTTTCTCAGTGTAAAAATGTCGTAAACACACAGAGTGACGCAAAACGTCAATTAATTTAGTCCACAAAAAAACAAAATATTACCGTGATTTAAATTACAAGTAACGCCATCTCTTAAGCAAGAGCAGAAGTGAACGTTTGAATAAGACGTCCTTGAAAATGCTGATTGATTTTTATAATGAAAACTTGCTTTTAAAATTTTTATTTATGTAGGTCTTCGATGACTTAACCAAAATACAAAATAAATTAACATATTAATGTATTTTATCAGTAAAAAACTCTCAAAAATAAAACTGAAATATTAACTACCTGCAGCATTAACTTCATCAAATGTCTAGCTGAAATACAAACGCTTACGATACGTAACAGAGCCAACATTTTTTTTCGCCCTTTGTCTGTTTCTTCATTAGTTACCAACTATCAAGTGTTTTATTGGCCGTAAAAGTTAATGAATGAGTGTGCTGAGCTTTATGGGCTGAAAGCTTTGTCGTATCAGGTTTGCCAGTCGATACATATGGTACGCATTGATACTAAGTTGGGAGATGTATTTTTATATCGATCAGCGTAGTACCGTCGGTATGCGTGTTTATCATCTATATTACAGACATTTTGTGGGAAAACTCTATGATTATTTCAAATGTAAGAGGCGATGTTCGTTAAATACGTTTCACTAAGGTTTAGATTTGCATTTATTTCAAATAAAAGGTATAGATGCCGGAAATGTGTGAATGTGTAATGCAGAAAATTAAATATACCGCAACACATGCTTTTAATGAGGCAAGTAAGGATGATGTAAGTGAAAATGCATGAGTGAAATTATTTTAGATAGGATTTTATTTACTAATATCTATTCATATTATCAAAGCTTCCTATGATTGTTTGAAATAAAATATTTATAAATTTTTATTTCATTAAAGTTCCAGAAATATAAGATATTGATATTATCTTGATTTTCCATGATTTTACTCATTCATTACAATATTCTGCCGTAACAAATTAATATCACATCAGTAAATATATTAATATTTAAATAACAACAATGTCACCTAACATATTTAATACATTATTATCGTTAATAGTGTAAGAAATCCCTAACGAGATGAAAATGGTAATGTTTTTAAAATAATATACGTACATGTAATTTTTATTTTCGCTATTAGATAATATTGCAAATTTTGATAATTATTCCACAGTAATAATCACAATATGCTAAACGATATCAAGATATAATTCCATTATGTTATATAATAGAATCGGTCATTTCAAAAACCTCATAAGGCACTAAATTATAATTTTTCAGGAATCAATAAAAACTGTTTCACGCACAAACAAATGAGTTTTAACAAACGTTTTTATGCTTAATTTAGTATTTGAGTGGTAAATTAAATTTTGAATAACCTTAACAATTTATTAATGAAAATAATGAAAAAAACCTGAAAAACTGTTCTTGAATTATGTTGTTTAGCAAGAAATAGGGTTAGTGGTATACAATTTAACTAAAACAATCGTAGTAATCATATTTTTATTGCTTATTATTGAAAATCATATTTAGAAATAACCTTATTAACATTTTACATGTATTAATTTGTCATATTTTAATATCTTTAAGGCACATACTCATATTCTCCATCATTCTTATCTAGATTGTCTTCAACATTTGCAGTTGGCCAGATAAAAATATTGTTACAAAATCGCACATGCTCTTCGAAAATGCTATCCTGGACTTGCTTTAAATCGTCTAATTTTGTTTTTATTTATTGGCACTTTTAAACCATAAGCTTTGGCTGATGGAAGTGAAAACGAAGTTGTAAGTATTAATAGGAATTTTGGGACTTTTTTTCCATAAGATTTAGTTAACAAACATGTTTTTTTGTATAAATTTGGCCGCCATTTCTTAAATTCCAAAACATCTTCAGTTTTTAGCTCTATGACTGTAAATGTTGAGCTGGAGTTCGAAACCAAATCAATGTATTCTCCTGGGACGTAGATACGATTATGCTTTCGAATATTTTATTTATGACTCCAAAATCACGGTCATTCGATGAAAAGGAATGACCACGTATTGGGAAATACTGATA
This sequence comes from Druceiella hillmani, assembly GCA_039881145.1. Taxonomy (NCBI): domain Eukaryota; kingdom Metazoa; phylum Arthropoda; class Insecta; order Lepidoptera; family Hepialidae; genus Druceiella; species Druceiella hillmani. The sequence goes on from JAYKKI010000014.1 coordinate 9,358,169, forward strand.
AACTTTTTCAAATCTTTTAGTCAGTCAAAGCCAACATAAATCTCAACAATGTATTATTTTTATTTTGACCGGAGCAGCCGCCGGAAAATAGATATAAATACTTAATATCTGTCCCAATATTATGTTTTATATAATGCATAAACATTGAACAAACCTCATTAGCTCCTTTGTTAGCGATGCCTTCGTGATTCAGGTGAAATGTCGATTTTCCTGTTTTTAAATCCTTAATACCGAAACAGTGAACCCATAATTGCCGTAAATTAAAAATTATTGGTATAGGTATGTGCGGCAATGGTAGATTTTGCATAAAATCAAATATTATAGTTACAATATCATCTCGTTCCTTACAAATATCTTGAACTAATGAAATTTTGTTGTAAAACTTCTTGGCACGTCTTAATGGATCATTAACTGAGCTACTACTGAACGTTTTGCATTTTCTGATAAGTTTGATTGTTTTATTTTTGTTGATAGTCCTTCGCAAGTTATACATGTGTCGACTTGTGGTCGGCCAAATCTAGGGGAAAAGTTTTCATTAAAGTATTGTAAGTAAAATTTGTACTTTATACCGAGATCTGGATGTTTTTGTGTAAACATTGAATGCATTGTTATGACTTCTAAAGGTGCATCATGATATTCAATGTCTTTTCCTGCGTAATGTGTCTTTTTCCTAGGAAAGCAAAGGATGCATTCATATATTTTTTGGCATATTTCAGAAGGCACTTTATTTACTTTTGGGTGACATCCTCTGTTATCTGTAGGACTCTTTCCTTCATTTAGCAAATCACAAAGTCTGCGTACTCTGGCTTCAGTAAATCCATATAGACTGATAAATGCTTTCTTGCAGACTTTAACTTTATCAGTTTGTTTTGAAACTGAAAAGCATTTTGCCTCTGTGTAGCATTTTATTTTCGAGAATGCCTCTGTTTTATAGGTAACTTTTCAATAAGTAATTGAAGAAATATATCCTGCTCATTTTTTGTTGAAAATAAGTTAATTTTTGAAATGCAAAAGTCCATGTCATCTTGGCGGAAATTCGCAAAACATTCCTTCTTACATCTGCAATAAATAAGCGATATTTTAATATATATATATATATATATATATATATATATATATATATATATATATATATGTGTGTGTAGTTTATATAGGCCCCGATAAAACACGTTAACTGAATAAAGGTTTATGGAAAACTTGCCTGCAATTTTCACCGGTAGATCTCAGAGCTATTTGTTTACTCGATAATTAGTATGTGCCAGTCTTTTAACTTTACAATTTTCCATAACATTTCTTTATACTTTGAGGGATTACACCTTCTCTTCTTTTTCGGCTCACCATCACCCTTTGTTTCACTTGAAGAAATTTTAAAGCTAAAATATTAGATTTCGCACAAAATAGCTGTTAAGTAGCTGTTAAGACAAAAATATGACCTTAATGACGATTGTTGTCAAATTGAGGATTTGAATATTGTTGAACCAAAGAACAAAGCAAATTTAAAACGTCAAACTCAGTCATTAAACTAGTCCCGCCATTTAGTAGTGCATGCAAAAACCTCAAAAGTCACTGACTAATGTCGTTTTGGCAATGAACGTCTTATTATTTGAAGAGGAAGGATTGTATTGAATTATGTGGTTTTTACCCAGAATACTCATCTACCTTTAAAGAATCATTTTCAAAAAAAGTATGTTGGAAAAAAATATGACTTATGAGGTTTTTGAAATGACCGATTCGATTCTGAATGTGAGCATAACAAATGGATTTCCTCAAAAAGTTTACACATGAAAAAGTGAAAAACTGTATATAATTTTTGAAAATTTTTTAGGATATGAAAAATAATTTCAAATATGCACTAATATGTGAAATAATAAACTAATAAATATTGAAAAACAACTTGGAAATCCCCATTTAGAAAATACGGAAATACACATATATTGACAGATAACTAAACATCGGAAAAAGGAAAAAAAATTAAAACAGCAAGAAAGAAAAGAATGGGCAAGATTATACACACAAACAATTGCTTAGTACGAAGGACATTCGGCGAGCACAAAAAAAGGTGATTATCTTGAATATTATTTATCGTCAGAAATAAGACTATTTATATATAAGACTATTTTTGCCAAATTATTGTAAAAATAGATCAATTTTGATAGGTTACCTAGGATTGAGAAAATAATATCTGAAATAGGTGAATTAAGATAACGAAGTGCAATTTTAGTATTTTAGCAACTTTAGTACTACGGTCAATTTCTGTTCTTATGTAATTTTCTAGCTTGATTTGTGATGTGACAGCGACGTGTAACGTATCCTTATACGTATATACGTACAGAGATGCAAATTAACAGACGGAGGCAAACCGTCATTTTTCTAAATAAAACTTCGATCTTAAAACAATTAAAAATAACATGAGTTTCAAAAGATTAACCCTTTTCCAAAAGTTACACTAAAAGGTCAATGCTTGTAAAATTATCTATATTATAATTGTTTATGACGTCAAAACACGAGGTTGGCGAGTCGATATCGACAATGAAGCATAAAACAGCAAAGATATGCAATGGAAAACGAGATATTATTATTTCATGCACATAATTAAAAATAAACAAGGTTCGATTATGTGACCAAATATTTCCTAAATTTGAAAATTATTTTGTCGAAATTGTTTTGCTCTCTATTCGTCAAAAGTGACGTCACGCGGGACGGAAAAAACCGGCATGTCGGCACGTTAGCCACCTGCCCTGTGTTTAAATAAGACTCAATGCTTATCCTACTCGACAAGTATTTGTCAAATGAACTCGTAGTGTTTTCTTGTTAACAGGCTGTATGTAACAAAAATCTTTATATTAAGCTGTGACATACACATTCAAATTTATTTGTTTACTCTAGTTTCCCAAAAATGGCTTAGTGCCTTCCTACACAAAAAAATATCTTAAACTTTCAGCAGGTTTTTGAAATCGAATGATCAATAAGTTATTATTTGAATTATAAACAACTTTTTTTTTAATTACTATATTTGTTTTAGGTTTTTGTAGCGAAAATTGTAGATTAAATAAATTTCTAAACTAAATGTAATTAAATTTTTGATAACAACAACAGTCAAAAATGGTAAATTAAGTTAAAAAAATTATTTTACCATTTGAAACAAGTTATTTTATTGGGACATGTGCCTATATTCATTTATTTATTTATTACAATGTTAACACATTCCAATGCATAGCAAAGAATAGAAGAGTAACAGTTTGACGAAAAACGAACGATATCATTAATTTTAAATTAGTTAAGTGTTACAAATGAAAACGTGCGAGTCAACTCCTGTCCGTTACAATGTAACGGATTCATATATTATTATGTTAAGAAAATCCACAGAATATATACATTGTGAAATACTCCTGATACAGATAAATTAGAAACAAATGTGCCGCTGACGATCAGGATATTTTATAGGTTTATTTCAAATAAAGAATATCTGACATTGTAGCAAAGCACATAAAACTTTTGGAAAATATAAGATAAAATTAAGTAACGACATGACTTTTCACACATAAAAGAAATATAAAGTTATCACAACAAATTTAGATGAGGGAAACAATCAAATATTTTGTGAAGATAGAATTTTGGTATAAAATGTCACTAACGGAGTAATAATGCTCTACTTGTGTGTCAAATCTTAATTTCGAACTTATATCTAATTTTAGAACCAATCGATGACAATATTACAATTGCGGTCTTTAGCATCGCAAGCATGATCGTACATCACGGAACATTTATGGAGTGAAGCGGGTGAATAACGAATTTAGCTGAATCCACTCGCTTTACTCGACTTAACAACAGTATTTATTTCTTGTTTTAGACTAAGAGAATCAACGAGGTACAATTCTTCAAAGTAAGACATGAGGTAATCGCATTGTATGAAACAATACGTCTTAAAAATAATAAACTAAGCAATTCATGGTTTAGAGGATATTATATTTTGCATACGAAATAAAATATTATAATTTTGGCTATGCAGCAGCCTGAAAATCCTTTCTAATTTCAAAATTATAAACCGTTACCCTTGCAAGAGAAAGATTTTGAAACTCCTTTCTAATTTAAAACTAATAAGAATACACATCTGCAATTAAATTCTAAGTAAAGTCACTTTTATTCAAAATACTGAGATATCTTTTTAATTTAAAATTAGTGTCAACTTTTGAAGATAAATTACAATTGAATTAAGATAACGAAGTGCAATAACTTTAGTACCACGGTAAATTTCTTGTTCTTATCTTATTTTCTATATTGAATTGTGATGTGAGAGCGAGAATTACGATGACAAATTTCGAGATTCATTTAGAATAAACAAATTATACCAAGTCATTTAAACTAAATTTTAAATCAGTACTAAATCCTTAGCGAATTAAAATATAAAGAATTTTGGTTTATGACCACAGTATTAAAGAATATTATTTAATTTTTTAGCAATGATAAATTGTTTGATTATATTTAATAATATAAATTGTATGGCTTTAATGTTCATCGTTTTATTTTTTTAACTAAAAAAAAATTCGTTACAATGAAACTTTAATCAAACCTAAAAAAATCCTTTATAAATTACTGAATTTCTTCCAAACGTGAATTATGAAATACTCAATATAAAATTCTATTATTTCATTATTTTTTATTTATTTATTTAGTTTTTTAACATAAAAATACACTCGACGGATTTATTATTATTTGAGCGACCTCTTACAGAAAATCAAACCGCCCCAATTTGAGGACGTTGTGTCTTGAAAGGCCGCAATAAGTCGTCGGTTATATATTGTAAAATCTATTATAATAAATAAGTAAAAATATAAGTAAACTACAAGGATAGAATGGGCTAAAAAGGAATAGGGTGGAGAGAAGGAATCACGAATAGAATATGTTTTTAAGCCGATTTTTGAAAACGTAAATCGACATTTTATTGTTTGATTTCAAATAATTAAACCATCTCAAGAGATTTTTTAGGCATATCAAATCAGATCTGATATCTCACGTTTGTTCTCATTTGCTCCATTTTATGTCAAAATATTTCCACGCATTTTGCTCTTTCATTATTTAAATGTGCTTTTTTCATTTAGTGACTAATAAAGTATTGAATTTTCAAAATTACAGGAAAAAAATGGACAACACTTCTTTTTGATCACACAGAACTCAGATATGTAAAACTTATGAAAAATAATCAATAAGCTAACACGTAAAATGTCTATATTCATATACAAAGCTTTAAGTCCATTGCGATACTTTAGTGCACTTTTTCTGTCGAATGTTAATGTATTTTATGTTTTTAAAAAATTACTTTAATTATCGCTCAAATATAATTTTTTTTTGTTATTACGTAATTATACATTAAATCTAATTAATATTCACTTAAAGCACTACAACTAGCATATTTAAATAGTAATGTATTATTTGTTGCCATTCTAGAGTTTATACTGTTTGGTAGATTGATAAAAGGTTAGCCAAACTTGATTTTCAAATAGGGATCCGATTAGAATTTTTAATTAAGCCAGTCTATTAAGACTAACGGTCTCAAGCGTGGAAGAAAGCATGGAATTAATTATGTTGATATTATTATAAGTCTTTTTTGTGAAACACTTAAATTATTTGGGACATTTCATCTCAATCAATTTAATTTCTCTTAAATGTTTATGTAATCTATACAATCATAACTCTGATTGTACAAGGCAAATGTGTGTACCAATAAAACATTTTGATCCCAAATTGTAAATCCCTATTAAAATAATTATGAATACTGCCATACATTATGAATACTTCCATATATTTCATAAGAGAAAGAGAGGAAATAATTTAATAAATATATAGAATTTATAAAATTAATGAGCTCTATAACATGAAAACAGAAATTTTCATATATTTTAAGTAGGTCTAATCCTAAGAAAGCTTCGAAAAAAATGATCGCCATCCAGAGATTGGATTTACTAAGTCAGACAATCAGAAATACCGACACGACCACAGCTCTTGTTATACATACAAACATTATTCAACCGATCGACCGAGCTATTGTGATACATACAAACATTATTCGCGAACATAAATTTATATACGGTTATATTTATAAATTTACAGATCTAATTTTAATACAAAATATCAGTCATTATAAAATGTCCGTCTTCGATTTGTGTTACGAAAGGAACCAGAATGTAATTAGTATTATAAATATAGCATTTCTCATGGGTATTATTTCTGCAAAATGAGAATTCATTGAGTTGTGAAGTGTGATTGGACTGTAGGTAATTTAATCGTCTTTCAAACTTTGCACGAATATAAATAATATCGTCCACGTTTTGAAATATTTATATAAAATTTCATGAAATATCATACGTAATATATATATATTTATATATATATATATATATATATACATATATATATATATATATATATATATATATATATATATATATATATATATTTCATGAGAGCAGTTGTCACTAGATGTTAATTTCTGATTTTAAATTGGGTTGCATTTTTTAATTACCAGCTGCTACTCGCAACTTCGTCCTTTTGTAAAACGGTTTATGGCCGAATTCGACATTCAGAATGTGGTATTTTGCAATGAATAGAATCGTGCAGTAAAAATATGAAAACTATATGTAATAAATGATTTGCTGAAAATGTCATTTACTTAAGCAAAGCAGCAACCACGCGTGCTCACGGTGATCCCAGAACATTTTGGACGAGCAATACAAGTACAAATACTTAGTTGATTTTCATTTACTTCACTCACTGATGTTGTATTAGAATTGGTATCACTGTAACCATACGATACTAACCCACTCACAGGGAAAGCAACAATTACCTGAGTCGCGCTCAAAAACATGTGCCGTTCCACTATAAGGAGCTGAGCAGAGACAATATAGCACACAAATGTCGATCGTGAAAAGTACAGCCATATTTAATTTTATTCAACATATGTTATAATATATGTTAGTTCATAATAGGCTGGTTCTACTAGAGTGCAAAACTGGAAAAACATTTTTATAGATTTATTGTGTCAGGAGCTTTTAAGTGAAAAACAGATAAAACAATTTTTTAATATTATTTAGGCACGTGTGTTAATATAGAATGTAAGTTTCCCTCCATCGTGTAGAAATAAAACGCACGCTTTTTTTTACTACTAATAACTAAAGTGGGAACAAAATAATTTTAGTAAAGCCACATTAATGGATTGAAAATCAACAATAACATGTAAAAACAAATATCTGTAATACTTAATAAATATTAACCATACAAATGAATTCAAAAATTGAGAACAGATTTATGCCACAGTTCTCGTTACAATTGCTCACTGCACACTTGAAAATAAAAACATTTAAACGAGTCCTGGGGTACCTCGTCCGCGATAATTGTACGTCATTAAAACAATTTATCGATGCAATCTCTGGCATCACGGGTCGAGGTCGTTAATGTCTTTTTTTTCATATTAACTTTATGACTTCTGTTGACTCTCAGCTTACTCGCGTACTTATTGAAGTTAAAACTTATATTTGAATGGCGCAATGGAAACATAAATTTTAATACATGTTTGAATAATTTCGGGCTATTATAATAGCCCGAATTATTTCTCCTAATAATTAACAGATTAACTCCAGAGATTCGGAGGAAAATGCCAAGACACAATCTATTCGCAATAAATGAATGGAAATTAACGATTGTTTAATATAAGAGTCTCGAGTAAATAGTGAAACACTTCTATGAAAATTTAATAACCCTCTTTTTAACTTATAAAGTTTGCTCAAAAGACTATATTGAAGAATGACTGCCGTAGGGTAAGTAAACAGTTATTGAAATAAAATTACCATTTAAAAGACTAAATAAAACACGCCCTTTTGTAGCAATATCAACTAAAAAATTAAAAAAGTTATATTTATATTTAAAGATTTTGATCAAGATCGAAAGATTCCCTGATAACAAAAAATTAACTTCCATGTAAAAAGCGTGGAGTTATATTTTCGCGTCGAATTATATTTTCATTATAACTCTACATTTACAAATAGTTAGTGATAAAAAAATTTACAAGTGATCTCAAGCACCCCACGCTTTTTACCTAAATGTGATTTTTTTGTTTTAGTGACATTCTTTTGCTCTCAAACAAAAACTATTTAAAAGTTATTTATTATTTTTATTTCAAATTGCAACGGAAGCTTGTTTTTTAGTTTTTTTTAATATAATTTAATTTGTATCCGTTTTTAATCCCGTTTTTTGTTTTAAAGTTACAGAAATATTTTTTTTCAAATTTTATATAATTATTAAATTGTCGTCGGTCTTTGATACATGTGCAAAATTTTAAAGAAAAAAACAACACCTGGAAATGCATAAAAATTTAATCGGAAGATTCCGTTTCATTCGTTCCCATAAATACACGTACATACATGGAATTAAATAAAATTATGTTAATACTGAAATTTTCTTTAAGCTGTAAATGAATCCATTAGATTATAATAATTTCTAACAACTATGTTAAAGAATTGTGAGTAATTTTTTTTCTCTCAGTAGTTTTGTATATCATATTATAACAACATGTAGTCAAGTATTACTTAAGTTTGACTAACTGAAAACATATTTAGTTACTGCTACATTTAATAGATTAGGATGTAAAGAAAAACAATACCTAGCATTAACAAAAAAGAAGTATTTGCTTAAACATGTCTATTTATCGTACACACAATAGTAGATTTTTTATTTATACGGTTATATACCTCCAAAGGAATTAAAAAGACCTCTTTGACCAAGAAGTGTCCGTCCACCTGCTGCTCTATCGTAGTCGTTATTGTTCTTGGAAACTAAACTTGGACAAGAAATAAAACAATAATTGTTCATTTTCATTTCGATATTTAATGAAAGGGAAATTTACATGGGATAGAGAATTAATTTATTTTGCTGAATTAACAATGTTTCTAGAATTATAGACCTGGAATTATGGAATTATTTAGAGATATTGTCAACAGTTTATGCGCATTTTTTCGAAAATTAGAAATTGTTGGTCACCCTGACTCACATTTGATTGCTGACGGGTGTTTTTTTATAAAACTCCACTCGTCTGCTCCACTTGCCTTTTTCTCACTTCATTATCCATATGAAATAAAAAAAATTGATTATTTTCTTCGCCTCCTTAAAATTTTCATATAAATATTTTCGAATTATAACTTTTGAATTATATTCTCATAAACCGTTTAACCTAGAAACTTGCATGCAATGTTAAAGTATATTATTTGGCATATACTTACACTAAAAAATATTTGTATAAAATATTTAAGGGGGCAGAGGAAATAATAAATTTCTTTATTTCGTATTTTGGTATGGAGTATGAAGTGACTAGAACTACCTTCTAGTAAATTCAAACATTTTTTTTACATAAATAAATTTGAAAATTTGCTCGATTGGTTAAAACATAAATTAAGTCGGCATACCTCATTGCTCTCATCCCAAGATATTGACGCTTTATGTAAAAATTAAAAAAAAGGTTGGAAAATAAAATGTTTATATCGGTAAATACAGTAACTCATAGATTTATAATTAAAAAAACTTGTTTTAGCAAAAAAATATATAAATTGTTCGTTTTAAAAATTAATTTCTTGATGGCTATTTAAATATAAAATTTAATTTATTTGAATATTAAGTTTATTACGAACTGTATTTTTTGCTCACACACACACACACACACACACACATATATATATATATATATATATATATATATATATATAGGTAGCTCGTAATGTATCTATTAGAATGTGTTTAACATTCTCTAAAGCCTGTAAATATTTTCATAAGTACATCGTATAATTTATTACTCTTGAACATAGGCTTCCTCAAAGATTTCACAAAGTTTTTTCGTTTCGTTTTGTCTGCCAATTTTTTAGAGATGTGTGTTAACCAATCACGAAATAAATATTATCCGTAAATAGGTTTATCAAGATAGTCAATTTTTATATCCACTGCGGTGACACCTGTCAATTTCTATACTAATGATATTGTGTTGATATCTTTTAACTCTTTATGTTATAAACCATGTACTCAATATCTGCCCATGAAATAGGAATTCTGTTGTCATTAAATCAGAATATCAATCACAAGGCAAAAGAATGTTGATGGCAAGTACTTCGGGAATCTCGTCGCACTCTGATTAATTTCAACTTTCAACCCAAATGTGACGTACGATGACAGATGCCATCATTAATATTGTGAAAAGAAAAATGATCGCTTGTAACTTGAGACGAAATTCTTTGGCAAGGATTTTTATTTGAAATCATGATCTGAATTATGTTATCCCTGAGATTATTTATACCATGTTGAGAATATTTTCTGCACCTCACATTAGATTATTTTGTTAATAAAATTAGTCTGAAAAAATTATGGCAAAATATCACATTTTTAGACGAACAAATAAATTTATATCGCATCCGCAATTTTAAGATTTTTTTTCCATTTTAATGATTATTTTCATATTATCTGTTTAAGGAAAAAATTAATAAGTAATAAGTTTTGAATATTTCATTTCTATGAAACCTCAGATATAATTAAAAATTAATAATTATATTGTAGGCCAAAAAAAGTTATGAATACCAGGTTTATTCCATATCGTCCCTAAGTAATTTTTTCTTGATTATTTCGAGAATTGTCTAATACGTCGTCGATAAAATCAAGTTATTTCCAAAGATTCAAATTTTTTTTAAATAAGTTTCGTAGACCGTAAGTGAACGAGATAGTTGTAAAACGAATTCCTATAATAAAAAAAATGATCATCTTAGAAGACACATGGGAAAATTATAAAATTGTTCAGGTACTGAATTTATATATTTTATGGTTTTTCTCTTACACGAATCTTATATTGACCTAAGTCAAGGCAAATTATGATTGTTCCATCTATACTTATATTATTGATTCAAGATGAATTTTTCTAAATAAATCAGTAAAGTCTGGCAAAATTTCATATTTACTATAACAAAAGCTCTAATTTATCTAAGTAGTAAGGACAAATATTGATGTCAGAACCAGTTTCAGATATTTTGATAAAACAGTGGAATATATTCATTAAAATCTTTGGTTGTATCTATGTTTCAACTACAAACATTCGCGTGACGGTCTTCTCAACGTTTCGGAGTAATGTGATTTTCGCAACGTAACATATTTTTAATGCTGTGCAGCCATCACGTAGAATGTTTTACAATCAGATACAACAACCATTTTGATAAGGAAATGCATTTTGAATGGTAAATAATACATTCCTGTTACCTGAAAACGTGTTAGAGAAAATCTAAATCTAAAATTTCCTAACACTTTAACTATTATTTTCTTCGATCATTATTGTTCGGAAGGTGCACTGCTAAAGATAATCCTCTCCCAAAACTACACACAATACAGTAATAAACCCTTCATGGCGTCCACTTCAACATCTTTCTTTACGTGGAACCTTTACCGGCTCATCCGTCAATCTTGCAGTTGGCCGTCCCATTCTGTAGCTTCCGGCACCTGTCCCTCATTCAAGAATGATTCTTTCTTAAGGGTTGTCAGTTCTATATTGCGTCTTCCGCCCGCTAATCCTAGGAGTTATATCGATGTGTTTAGTGCCCTTACAGGTCTCCTCATTATGAATCATATTTCGTAGAAAAACCCAAGCATAGCTCTTTTCCATACCTCACTGATTAAATTGAAGTGCATACTTGATCAATAACAGGAAGTTAAACTCCACTTCTTTTTATTATAACTGGCCATAAAAACTAGTTGACAATTATCATCACCAAACAGATATTTCGGAAGAGAATATAGGGCGAAATTTCTCCAACGTTTCCAGCCGAATTAAAATCTCCCATTGATCTTATTGATTCTCAAATTTCTGTAAGTGACATGTATTTTTATGCTGGTGATACAAAAACATACTATGTATGTTGGAATTTAATCCAATTAGTTTTTTAATCATTTCATCCCTAATAAATTTGTGAATACTGCACAATTGAGATACACTCATTTACATATTGGATCAAAAATAATATTTAAAATCGCGTCATTAAAACTTTCGTTAAATCCATAGAGACAACAGCGAATAAGCTGATGTTTCACGGAAGTAACGATGTTACGAGCATCAAAAACATTAATGATCTCGATCCTTTATTTTCCGGAAGCGAGTTGATATTTTTTAATGATATCCAATTATTGCGAAATATCTGAAACATTTCTAGTTACAAGCGTGCACGTACATTTTAATGAGTGCGGAAGCGTTGGAAACACTTTCTGTGCTGATATTTTTCTTTTAATATATTCAAAGTGAAAACTTTATAAAACTACAGTTTGGTTTACAGTTTGGTAACTCTTGTTTTATCTATGAAGTGTGAAGGCACGTTTAAAGAGAAGAAGGTTGACTTGAATTCTGTATTTGTAAAAAAAATGTTCTTTATGTCATATTGCTTTTAATTTTCATCTAACCATTATTTAGACCAAAATGTATAAATCTATCTATTTAACTAGCAGATAACAAGTTATTTAACATTTACTCGAAAAAAATTGTAATATTACATTACATGTACATTTGTACCAGTTATCTCCAAAATATATATTATAGTTATCTCTAAACATCGCATTGTACTAAAAACATTGAGTTGCATTGATTAATGGTATTTATTATAATCGGGGCTAAAATTTATGTAAAGTATTAATCTAAACTTATGGAAATAGTAATTCTTACAATTACGTATTTCTCATTAACTATATTTTGTTTACTTATTCCTTTATCTTATTTTTTCCTTCACAACTTTGCTGTGCATTTGTTCGTTTATTTTAATTTTTGTCAATTATCTTGGTGGTCTTCAACTGATATATAAAACATTTGATGTTAAAATAAGCCAAACGTGCAGTTTAAAATATTACTGAAAAGACATAAACCTCTTCAGTGGGAAATTTTAGTTATATTATTCTGATATCTTACACTGCATTACACAGTTAAGTTTGTTGTTGCCTATGTGACTTTACCTAATGGGAAACCAGTAGCATTTGCAGTGGTTAATAGTTTAAGCTTGCATTCAAATATTTGTTTTTTCTAGTTAGATTTTGTTCAACCATATTAAATGGAATTGGGATGATTTCAGCTTATTCCGTACACAGATCATTTAAAGGGTTTATATGTTTATAAAATTTGTATTAAAGAAAGTCATATTTTCCTTTAAAACAATTATCGCATATAAATTACAAGCTAGAAAAACATTTGTCAGCTGCTGTTAAACAATGATTTATATATAATGTTTGGATTACTTGACATTTTCAAATCTGTAACTGGGTAAACGTCCAATATAACTTGACATACATATATTAGAAAATATTTAAAAGTAAATAATATAAATATGTATTATTATTTTAGTTAGTTACAATATTCCTAGAGATCTTAATAACAAGTAATCAACAAAATTTTTGGTACAAATTTTGCCTAAGAAAGAAATGGTAGACCAATCTGCTAACATGAAGGAGCAAATTTTGAAATTAATGTTATCTAGGAGAACCAATATTTATTGCCATAGTGGAAGTATGTATTTGACTGCAAATTAAAATATTAGCTATAATAACAACCGACTAATCGAAACATTTATTAGCATCACCATTATATATGAAATTCAATCTGTACATTTGAACATAAACACTAAAATCATATATAAAACTTTTTCAAAAAATAAGTTGTTTTAAAAAAAAATTTAAATATCACAGTTAAATATTTATAATATTTTATTTTAAATAATAAATTCTGAAAATAAGTGAATATTGTTTTTCATGCAAAGTTGAAAGTTTTCCATCATACGTATTTTCATTTGAAAACGACTTTAAAACTAATATAATCAATGATAAATTTCCCTTATATTTCGCAAATAATTCATATACGCACCTCTACACCACCAGCATTTATGTAGCCATGGAAGCTCTGAAGCACAATATAATTTCACAATAAACTGATATCGCAATTTCGAATCGGAATCTGTAATCCTTCTATTAAGGAGATTTTGGGATTGACGACAAGCTGGAGTACGTTATATTCAAGCTTGGTGTTAACCTGCATTTATCAAAGGAGAATTAAATTAAATTTGTGAACAACGTCGATATGTTGTTACGGTAATCCAAAAATCGACAATACAACAATCGGATTGAAATTCCTTTTTATAGTTTAGCAGTCATAAAATGAAAATGACAATAATTTTGTATTTTATATACATTTGCACATGATATTTATTAATCGCTTTGTACTGTCTTGAATAATGTAGGAGTGTGGAAGAAACTTTTACCCTGGAGAAGTCAACTCTTTTTATGTGCTTTCATGAAAAATACACGAGAGCTTATATTTTATGATATATATTATATATTTTTTCCACGTAGATTAATACTCCAACATAGCAGAGTGCTTAACATGCCTGTTGTCTTTGGCTGCATCCATAAACGTTTGACTAATTTTGCTCCTCTGATTTAATAACATTCCTATTTGATAGACATATTTCCAACACAGGATTTGGTAAGTAATCCACAGGGCTATGGCAGTAAGCATAAAATATATTATCGCTGTTATAAAAAAATAAATTAGTGTTATAAAAAGAGATCTTAGGCTCATATAATATTTGATATTTTGCAATCGATATTTATCATCAAAATGTGAATGAACATTGCAACATTTTATTACTTCATTTCTCAATAAGAAATAGCTTTAAAATACTGCGAAAAATCTTTACAAATATTGACATATTTTAGTTTCTAACTTTATATGACAAATTGTTATTTTGCAAGACTCTCAAAGTAATATTTTGTATGAATAACTTTCATTTCAATGATTTTGCGGTTAATAATTTAATATGATAATCACTGATATGAAGCAATTATTTTAATAATAGATAACTTCCCTTTATTCTTACACTTTAGGTTTTCTATAATCAAACCAGGAATTCTTATAATTTCATGTGCAGTTTTTTATCCGTCGATCTGTCGATCCTTCGTAGTTTGCACAATTATAAATTTGTATACTATTTTAAATATAAATAATTTATACTATTTTAATGGGTATGCCATTAAATAAATAGCTCACGATACTTATGTGTATTAAAAATATATATAAGAAAATATTGTAACATGTTTTGTAATATTTTTTTATTTAAATCTAAAAATCATTATTCAGCTTCCACAGAAGTTTAAGGATGAGCATTATTTTGATATTTCATGAAATAACTACGAAATTATAATTTATGCATGGTTTGACCAGCACCTGACCGCACTTTTATTTTGAAAAATAAATTATACCGTATAATTTATTCTCAACAGTATACAAGTGCTGCGACATTTAAATGGGGATTAACATTTATTAATGTGACGTAAGAAAAGTAATTAAAAAAATTATATTTCTTGAATATTTTTTGAATTACTGTTCACTTACTGAGCACAAGAAGAGAACGCAACGTGCGTTAAAATTATGAAAGACCTAAATAAAATTTTCTTTAACACGGAAATAACTCTCAATATTAAGAAACCATTAGAAGCATTGTAACTTTGAAAACCCAAATAAAATTAAAACAATTAAATATTGAATTATTCCAAAACTGCACGTAATGGAATATTTATAATTTTTTTTGGTTTGTTACAAAAATATTAAATAAATATCTTTAGATTATGATCCTAAGGGGAAAAAGTGTACTCATTTTTAGAAATCCTACAAACAATAACACAAGGACCTATCCAGCGTGAGCACAATTCGCACATATTTAGGCATATATAAACATTAAAGGTATAAATGATTTTTATTAAATTATAAGTTTTAATTTTCTCGTTGTTGGTATCTTTCACAGGCGTAAAAACCTGTACATATATAAAAAGACATAAAATAATCGTTATTGGTTTTCTTTAATTTTCCGGTAAATTTTTCAATACCTCTTTAAATTTTATACGAATATCTTAAGAAGCTAATGCTAAATACGCGGGTTAATAACATATGCTACCGTGCCAAATTTCAAGTTTTGAAGTCGTATGATTTCCGAGAAAATTACCGTTTGATTACCATAAAATATATTTTTTATGCGATTTTAATTGTCAGCAATATCTTGATTACTCTCAGAAAATATATTTTCAGATTATTTTAGCATTTCTACCACCTTTACTAATTTTAATCTGGGTATCTTATTAACAAATAAGACGAAGATTAAACATTTTCTACGTTTAATCTTTACGAAATTAAATACTTGTATCTCATAACTTGATGATAAATTTTAAGATAAATAAAAGGTCGCATAAGAGCAAAACATATAGCACGCTTATACACGCTATATACGTAAGCTTGTCTTACGTTTTTAAACAGTTTAAGGGAGAACAAAATATTACAGTGATTTAAAATACAAGTAACGCCATCCCTCAAGCAAAAGTAATGATGGCTCGAAACAAATAACGCTAAAGTATTTTTTCTAATAGCATACCGCTTCAGTACATATCACGTTTGATATAGCATACAGTGTTAAAAAATTTAAGACTCGGAACCCTCATAAAAGTTGCATCGGTACTCATATGAGAATTTCACATCGATTCATGACTTCTATTTCAGATTAATTCTAAGACGTCCGTGAAAATGCTAGCAGATTTTGAAAATAAATACTTAATCACAAAAATAAAATGGATCTTCAATGAGGCAACCGCAATAGAATGTAAATTAATATCTTATTTCATTTTATCGCTAATTACTATATTCTTAAGACAGTACCTGAAATATTAACTGTCTGAAATATTAACTTCAAAATTTGTCCACTGAAATAAATAACATAAATCCCTGCGCATATGAATCAATCGTATACCTAGCAAAGCCAACATTTTTGTTCGCCTGTGGCCTGTTTCTACATTAGTTGCCAACTATTAAGTATTTTATTGGCTATAAAAGCTATTGAATGTGTTTGCTAAGCTTTATGGACCGAAAGCGGTGTCGTGTCAGCTTTGTCTGCTATATATATGGTACGTTTTGATACAAAACGGTTAAAAGTACTTTTATATCAACCAGCGTAGTACCGTCGGTATGTGAGTTTGCAGTCTATATCACAGATATTTTAAAAGCATTTTCGTCAAACATCATATTAATACATATTTCCAATATAAGGTGCGAATATCAGAAAAGCTAGAGAACACAATGCGGAAAATGAAATTTATCGTAACAGATTAATTCATTAAGGCTAATAAGGATAAGGTAAGTACAAACACACGAATGAAATGATTTTAAGTAGGTATGCATTTATTGATAATGGTGCATAGTATTGTTTAAAACAAAATATCCGTAATTTTTTTTCGGATTTCTTTTCCAATATGACGGTTTTATCGTTCTTGAATTTTCAGATATTGATATTATCTTTATTTTTCATTGGTTTGGTCCATCGCTAAGAACAATTTTTAAAGATTGACAAAAATTAATTTATATTAACCATTTTCTGCCGCGGAATACAGTTATTACAATATTCTTCTGCAAGCACACATAGTCTTTACCAAGCTATTATCGTCAATCGTGTTGGTAATATAAAACGGGATAAACGTGGTATTGTCTTTCAAATAACATACCCAAATATAATTGTTATTCTGGCTTACATAGATAAAAAGAAATGTTGCCGATTTACCAATTATTGAATAGTAATAATCACAAGACAGCAGAGGATGTAAGGATATAAATTCATTATGATATATAATTCAGAATATGAGCGTAACAAAATTATTCTCTAAAAACATTGATATAAGGAAAGTTAATTGTTTCTTCCTAATTTAATAACCAAAATATGACAGAAATAAAAATATCAAGTAATCCTAATTGCCTCCGAATATTACAATAGAAATAACGAATTGAATTTTTTTAAAATTTGAAATAAAACCCATTGTGCTATAATGTAAATATTGTCCACAATATTATTTACTGTACTTTCTATTATCAGCAGAAATTAAGAAAATTGAAATACTATTGACCTACTTGATAATGGTAATATTAACGTTAATCCACAGTATTATTAAATATGCCTCAGATATTATAATTAAATACATTATATATATATATATATATATATATATATGTGTGTGTGTGTGTGTGTGTATAATTATGCCATTATGCTAATTTTTTCATTAATGAGAATTTAAAAAAAATTTAAATTGACAGTTTTCTGAACATTTTAATTTTTTAGAGTAGAGAATAAAAATTAACAATACCATAGATATACTATAATTTTTAACAGATATCTGCATGTCTGAGAATTTTAAAATCTCATAAATTAAATATGTCAAAGGAAGAAAAATTTCAAACATTGATGAAAATTTGTGATATTGGAGAAATATTCTGCCAGAATATTTCTCTAAGAACTTATATATATCTCCAACTTAACATCAATATATGAAAATATTCTGCCAGAACATTCCTCTAACATTTATAAAATCCGATAAATATAGATGTGTAAATTTGGGTAACTTTCTTAGTCTTACAGCGATCCAGATATAATGAAATCTTGGTATTAATATTTTCGGATTTAAGATATGTTTTAATAATATATTTCTCTTCATCGGTGCCACCGTGATTTTCTAAATTTTATTAAGGAAATTATTACGCGTTATAGAAATTAATAAACTTAAAACAGATGATACTAGTCATCCTCATGCATATAATAACACGTTTTTACCAGGAAAAATTTTAAAAATTCCTTTAAATTCTTTATTATTAAGACCGTGTTTTGACTAATAAACTAATAACATCTGTTTTGCTCTAATCCATAAAATATGAAACGAACATATAAAATAAAATTATCTCGTCCATTTGGAGAGTGTTAAAAGTGAAATGATTGGTAAAACCAAAAGCGTAAGAAAAGGTTAAAATTTAAATAACATGGTGTATAGAGAATGACCAAGCAAATTCGCACAAATAGTTGCAGAATACGAAAAACATTCGGCAAGTATGAAAAAAGTGAATGAAAATTATAAATGATTATAATTTATACAATCAATGGTATAATGGTATAATTTATACCATTATTTGAACAATAATTATGGAATTAATAATGAACAATCATTGCCCTGTATGCTGAGTGATAACAAATCGATAGAAAAAGAATCACCAAAATCCGTCAACCGTTGCGACCTGCAGCGTCTCCGCATATATACATGCATACTTATAAAGCTAAATTTAAAGCATAACCATTGTCTTAGAAAATTTAAAAATGATATTCTATTTTGAGAAGGTTTCTTTTCTCAAAACATATTATAATTTGAATACTAGGTAAAATTAAAAGAGATATAATTACTTCTACCGTTAAACCTAAAGTCTGACTTGCTAGGCAACGAAGCACGCTGTGGCGAAGGTGTGCAATAGGAAAGGAGACATTATAGGATTAAATATTTCACGGATATAATTCAACATGTAAACCAGATTTGATTATGTGAACAAATAATTACGTCCTAAATTTGGAAATCGATATGTAAATAATTTTCTTTTCTGAATCCGTCAAATTTAATAGCGCAAGGTTCCAGCTTAAAGCTCACGTGTTGGCATGTCAGTTGTCTGCTCTACGATTAGTAAAATTATTCCATATATGCGATTAATATAGCAACTATTTGTCAAGTAAACTTATTGTGAATATAGACAATTCCTAAATTTGTGCAAGGCTCAATTGTTTTATTTCATTTTGTATAAACATTTATTCATTATTTTCAATTTATTCATTATTTATGCTTTTTCGCAAATACGCTTTACGCTTTCAACGGTATTTTAAAATCGGACGATAAATACTTTATTATTTGAATTAGGAGTAAGTTTCTTTAAGAATTTTTATACGCGTAAAAGATTATTCTAGCAAAAACTATAGATAAAATAAATTTATGAACTAAATATAATTAAAATTGTAATAAAATAAAACAGCCAAGAATGATAGCAAAACATGTGACAAGTAGGTAAAAATTATGCAGGACCTGAAGTATCCTTCATTTCTAAAAATTATATATATATATATATATATATATATATATATATATGTATATATATATATATATATATATGTATATATATATATATATATATATATATATATATATATATATATATATGTATATATATATATATATATATATGTATATATATATATATATATATATATATATATATATATTTGCAAGGTTATGCGTAGCAGTGACCATAGCAGTGACCAGAAGAGTAAGAATTTCAAGAGAACAAACGGTGTTATAAATCATAAAAAATATAAGAGTTACGCATAATAAAGTGTTAATTAACTCCTGTTAACTGCAAGTGTGTTAACTGCAGTTCAGGTATTGTGGTGAAAAGATAATCCACAGTGTATGTACAACCGCATAGTAAGGTAATTCTGATATGGATCGATTCAAGAAAAAGGTAAGAGGAAAACGTTTTCATCTATATCTTTTTTATAAATATTTGGAATGAACAATTGTGTCTAACCGAATAGTATGGGAAAATAATCAAATTATTCGGTGCGGATAAGTTTTGATATAAAATATCCACAACGGGATCATACACTTCTCCTTGTGTGTCGAATTGTATCATATAATTTACGATTTATACCTGGATGATTACATGACAATTCGATGCCAATGCTACAATTGTCACCGATAGGATCGCTAACATTGTAAATTACTACGGAGAATTTATCGAGTGAAGTGGGTGAATAACGATTTATTCTGTAATACGAGTACACTGGCTTTACTCGAGTCAAGTACAGTATTTATTTCACGTTGTTGATGCTCAGAGTAGGCTAGGTACAATACATCAGCATGAAGCTTAAGGTCATCGCCATATATAAACAATACTTAGAGTAAGTTTACATCTTTTAAGAGAAAATCGCCGGCCTTTTAAGAGAAATTACATTTGATTGCGATACGAAGACTTTTTTATTTTAAAATTATAAGGCGTAAATCTCTGCTTGAATATATATATATATATATATATATATATATATATATATATATATATATATATTTATATATCATAATATATATATAATTATATATGTGTGTGTGTATGTATTCTTGGTACTAACTTATTGTAATTTAGGTTGTTACGATTAACTGAGACACACATTTAATTTAAAAGTAGAAAGTGTACAACTGTGTAGCTGCCTTTTAAGATAAGTTAAATTTAGATTACGACACTAACAATTTAATTTTAATGTTAAAATGAGAGAAGTTATATTTTTATTAAAATTATAAGACACCTTTGTAATCCAAAATAATAAGTATACATGTATGCAGCTAACTTCTAAAAGAAATTACGTTTTGATTAGCATTACTTATCAAAATAACGACAATTGTTGGTTGTGAACAAGAGAACAATACTTTTGTTCTCACATTAATTTCCAGCCTGAATCATGAAATGGGCATGCCACGTGCCATCAAAATTGTCGTAATTAATTTAGGGGCAGAAAAATGTAACCAAGGAATATTAATATAATTAAAATTACCATTAAATCCCAAGCGAATCAAAATGAAAGATGTTTTGTTCAATAACGAGGATATTGAAAAACATTGTTTAATTCTTAAATAATCTAATTAAGAACTTAAGTCAAGTTTAGGAAAAGATGAGAAATATATATTCAGAAATATAACGGAATATATTTTGTTCTTAAGTTGTCAAACAGTAGTCAGGCAGGCGCTCGACATAGAAAAGACAAGAGAAACTAAATATTTTTCCAAATGATCAAGGATATTTTTTATTATTATATAATACTTATTGTATAATGTAATTTTTTTTAATTCGCACTTAATGAGTTTCAGGTTTCGCAAGGATGAAAATCTTCAAAAACCTCAAGGCATCAACTATCAACTGATAAATTTAAGGTATGAGTTTAGTTTACTAAAAATACAAATTACTCTGTTATATTGTGAATATAATGCATAAAAATATGCACAATACAATAAAGCAATGAATGCAACTGCCCACTTAATGTTTTCATTCGCTACCGTGTACTGTTACGGTGTACTTGTTGTTGTATATAATTTATAAAACGATTAACAAATGCAGTCATACATAAGATTGCATGCGAGTAATTCCAGATATAATCACCGGCGTGAAAACTGAAATCCTCATATATTTTAACGATTATGAGAAGTTGCAATCTGAAGAGCTACTCAGATGAAATAATCCTTTCCCGGCAACCAAAACCTGTCAAATTCTAATAGATATATATTTATAAAGCTAGGCAATGTATAAATGTATGTATAATATATTTATAAAGCTAGGCAATGTATAAATGTATGTATAATATATTTATAAAGCTAGGCAATGAATAGAACATCAATAAAATCAATGTGTGTGTGTGTATGAGTAGGTGCGCTGGTGCGCGTGTTCACGTGTGCGAATGTGCGCGTGTGCATGTGCGTACATGTGTGTATGTGTGTGTGTGTGTGTGTGGATTATTTCTTAATTCTTAATTTTTTAATTAAAAGGATTTAATAATTTCATTAGGGCATTTAGCAGTAGTTCTTAATATGGGATTTCAAACTATTTGATGAAATCCTTCCTTCTTCGGTTTGAAAACGATTCATGATATTCGATATATCCAATGTTGAATTAAAAAATTATTATAATCGTGCAATTAAATTTAAAGATTATAATTGACGACTTGTTGAAGGAATTGTTTACTTAATTAACAGAGTAACCACGTCTGTTATGGAACACCAAAGACAACTTGGCGCGTATAAAAATGCAATTACTTTCTCAATGCCGTTTTTGTATTTATTTCATTTAGTTTATAAGAAAGAAATTAAAGACTTAAATATTGAAAAATACTGTCATGTGGGATATTATGAGGATGATAAATAGCAAGTAGGCGTTATTATGATAGACCATCAATATTCTACTCAAACTATATAGGTATATAATGATAAAGATAGTTTTCTTTATTAATTTTATTCAGCCCCCGTCGGGTATAAATAAGAAACATAGTCGCCCCCAAATGTGTCGCGCCCCACAATATTAACACTCAATTTACCTGAGAACTACAACTGCTGTTGTCAACAAATCACGTTGTTGCGAATTTTAAGCCAATAAATTGGCACTGGAATTTTTCTTAAACTAACATATGGAAATACATTGAATTTTAAAATATATTACTCTAATTTAATTTATTATAGTCATTGGAATATTACCATTATTAAATACATACTTTACAAAAACGATAACATCATCACTTATGAATTTTATAACACTTACAATATCTCAAGAAGTTTATTCTCATTTGTCACCAAAAGGATCATAACATTTATATACCTTCACGCTTGCCTTTTTCACACACACATAATATACACGAAAGGGAGTTGTTTATATTCTTGTCATGCTTTTATGCCTCAATAACACAATCCTTCCCCCTAAAATTTCATTTTAATGTTGCCTGTGTCATGGAGACAAATATCAAATAGTTTTATCTTTTATATTGTAGTCTTTTATATTGTACTAGAGCTAGTTTTATTGCAATAAATACATTGCAATAACACAACATAATAAATCACATGAGGAGCAACAGTGAACTAAGATCCTCTCAAAATCCCGTGTAGACTCGGCGGAGACATAATAGCGTACAACGAGATACAGCTACATTAAATCTTCTTCAGTATATATTTTAGCAAAACGAATTTATTATAAGTGTATTGCTTCAAGAGTTTTTAAGTGAAAGCTAGCAAAAATACGTTAAAGGTAATATAATTTTGGTACGTATTCAGGATGAAATGTAAGTTTCTTTCTTATATTGCTTAGAAATCATTCTTTTAACTGTTTTATTACCATTGACTAAAATGATCACAAAATAATTTAGGTGAAGCCATATTAATGAAATAAAAATCGACAATAACGTATCAAACCAACTGTCAGTAACATGTGACCATATATATGTACACATAAATCGAAAACTGACTTATGCCATAGTGCTATTAACGACTTTCCGCTACATCTTGAAAATAAACGTAAAAAAAACGATTCGATGAATGCTCGAATAGCCCAGACAATATATCCGGCAACATGACTCGAGGGCGTTAACGTTTCTTCTTACATTTGGACCTCGTCACTTATGTCGACACTCAACTTCTGAAGTACGTTTTTAACGTACAAAAATATATTTTTATGATACTATCAAGAAATAAATTTTAATGACAAAAACACACTTTTACAGTTTTAAGCCACTACTTAAAAATTTTATTTTAGAGAAGAATGTCAATCATCTTATTCTGTGAAAATATATTAATTTTAAATAGAAAGAAGAAGATCTAATAAAATAAAATAACTTTAAAGTGACTATCAGATTGCTTCAAAAGATTTAAATTGAAAGACAAGTTTTCTTGAAAATAAATATATAGAATTTCTGAATTAATATTATCGTCTTTTTTCTTGTGGTTAAAATGATACTGATATTACAAACATTTTAATTTATTATAAATAAGTGGTAAGACCATATTAATTTAGAATTAGATTATGTTTTAATGAATCTTATTCGAAACAAGCGTTCGTTATATAGAATATCTATTGCAAATGAGGTAAAATATCAGCCTTGAATTCGGATTAAAAATGAATCACAGATGATGAATGTGCACCGTGCTAACGATAAATAGTCCGCAGAGACACGACTAGTAAATTATAAGGTGGCTCAGTCATACTTCTATTCGAAAGAAAATCAAAGGGCGTAATACGATTAATAAATTTACTCTGGACAAGCTAAGGAAAGCAGCAAAAAGCTTAAATATGGAAGAACCGTAACATTACAGAAGTGACAAAAACCTGACTCCTTCGAGCATTAGTATTTCTCATTTTCCTCCACACTTCAGAAATTTAGATACTATGTGAAATGGAGAGAATAAAATAGGCACTCTAGAAATGTAGTATTGGAAAAGAATGCTTGTAGTAACGTAAACTTAGCTTCGGACTAAAATATGCGTAGTCCAAGAACACAGTATCAGACAGCATTTGTCTAATACTGTACAAACTTGCATAATAAGGTTCTTTGGAGTAGCTTGTAGTAACGTAAACTTAGCTTCGGACTAAAATATGCGTAGTCCAAGAACACAGTATCAGACAGCATTTGTCTAATACTGTGCAAACTTGCATAATAAAGTTCTTTGGAGATGTATTGCGGCATAGCAAAGACAGTATTGAACACTTATAGTACAAGGCAAAGTGGAAGATATCAGAACAATGGTTGAGCACCAATGGAGATGGATACGTCAGATGAAGGTAGCCATAGACGTTATGGACGAGTACACCCAGAGAACAATTGATAGAGGGGAATGGTTATATATCCTGTGGCGCATCACTCATTTGCAACACACTGGACATGATGACCACGACCGCTCCTAGATTTCGAGTGTCAGGACTAAGAAAAGAGGTATTACTCTTTATCTTCTAATGTTTATTTTTATACAAACTAAAGTTTATTTCAAACTTATGTAATGTTATTCTGTTCATACCTGGTATGATTAGTTAAGTAATTTTGTTATATTTCTACTTTTTTTTCGTGCACAATAGCTGCCTCTGTTCGGCTGATTCGACAACTGTTTTCTCCTATATATTTTATCCAAAGCTACTTTTTTCATTCATCCACTCTTGAACAAATGCTTCCCAATATTACTCAACAACCAAATTGGTGGTCGGAATAAAGGGTAGGGAGGGCTTTGATCGGGAAGTTAACAAGGAGTCTCCCGAGGATGTAGTGATTAGAGTCGCTTAGCGCGGTTAATTTGGGTGATTTGTTTAGCCTTCTGCAATCAAATCTTTCTACTTATAAATGTATATTTCATAAGAAGTAAAATTTTGTATCGATATGACATGGAAATAAAAAAAGTATTTATATTAATCGACTGCATCGTATTACTGGTATTATTCGATTAAAATAATATGTAAAGAGTGTGTAACATAATCTATATCTAATTAATTACTGTAATACAACCATTCGACAAGACTCATTCCAATCTCTAGTCTCCATAATACGTTGAATGCGGTAAAATATATAGTTACTTATATTTTTAAGGGTGTTCTTCAGCAAAATTTTTATTGAGTTTTGAAAAAAGTTTGAAGCTATGCTTCCTAAAGTGGTTGGTATCACATAGTTATTTTACGCGTATAAGGATACTTATATTATTTTTCTCGAAGTGGAAACAGAATAAAAAAAATGCATGGAACATACGGGAAATTAAATGGTTTATGTATATATATATATATATATATATATATATATATATATATATATATATATATATATATATAGATGAAGCAGCGAAAATCGTAGTATGAATGTTGTGATATATTTATAAAAGAAGAGTTTGATACTGACGATATTGTTAAACTTTTAAGAATATTTTTTTAGGTATCCCAATGTATATTTTCTTAATTTCATGTATTACGTGAGAGTTGTGTATGTGGTATATGAAATGAAAGAGTGGGACACTACAAGGATTCGAAAATGTTCTTTTTCCTTTTACATTTCCATATAAAATTGTGACAAGATGTTACTGAATATGGTCATAACAAATATGTCCCCGCACACACCTCAAAATTGCGGAAATCAAAATTATTAAATAACAGTGTATTAAACTTCAAATTTAATTGTTTGTTAACCTCAAATTTATTTGAAAGTTACGGTGACAATTAAAAAAATTATTTTAAATTCACGATATCATTACACCTGTGATAGGTTTCTGAATATATTTACACGGAGAAGAATAACATTTCTGAGTAGTTTAATTATAACCCTACGTACCTTCAAATATTTTGTATTCTTAAATATCTACGAAGGCATAGTATTGCGAGTTCTAATTTTCTTAACAGTTTATTTATAATCCATCATTTATTTGTTTACGTAAGAAGCAAAACGACATTTCTGTTAAACACGGGTCGAACTCATAATATCTCCTTTCCGTACATGTCGACGTTCGAATAAAAATTAAAGCTTTGAAGGGTTACATCGTTTTTGTTAAATTATTTACGAATGTTTTTCTTATTTTTCGTTATAAAAATGTATTGCCTAATATGTGTTTCACACATGTGATACATTATTAATTTTTCACAAGATTTTTGTTTTTTTTTATCATGACTTCTATTATTTTATCTTTATCTCCCTTTAGGTGAGTTTGGTCTAAATACGAGACGTAAGGAATATTAGATTAAATATTTTATATTCCTAAATATCTAAGGGACTCTCATTGTACAAGTTCTACTTGTCTTCAGAGTTTATTAATAATCCATCATTATATGCTTAACTAAGAAGAATATGCTATTCTCGACGAAATATTTCACCCCTAATGCCAGGTTTTACCATGTTTCTCAAATATAAAAAGCGGCATCTCTCCTTAAGTCTCATGTTCGTGATTTAGTGTTCAAATAAAATTTTAATTTAAACAATAAATGATTCCCTAACTACTTGTCATAAATTTTTATTCTAATCGAGATTATATTATTTAATATACTTATTGATGTGAGTATATTTTAACCACAAAGACCGGGTCTTTATTAATCTGCGTTGAACGACGTTAGTGTGAATAGTCTGTTGGTTGAATGACAAAATCCAGAGGAAGAAAATTAATCTCAGAAAACACTTCATATAAAATTAGGATTTTCATTACTCGAAAATCAAATCAAGAAAAGGAAACACAATCCATATCTTCCAGGAGACACAGGAAAACGTGTGTATCGAATTTTACTAAAGAAATCCCTGGACCGTCATAAATATATGAAAGAAATTACAAGTTTTCCGAAGGATATTTCCGAAGGAACAAAGATAAAAATACTTTAATGGTTTCATCAATGTATTGTTGCTAATTATAGGAACACCGGAATTTCATACAAAATTGTATTTTATTACACAATATTTGGTCTTATAGGTATAGATAAAAGAGTACTATTTGTGATTTTTTTAAGAAACAAAACAAGTAAATTTTATAACACTAAGTGAAAATAGCACATTACAACCTAAAAATAACAGGAAAATAACGAACAATGAAAAAATTGTTTTGTTATGTATTTTATGGTAAGTTGTTGGTAACAATGGAAACTTGCATAACTTTTTTAAAGTTCTTCTACAATGAAAGGTATTTTTTTATATTTTTCGCTTTATTGACCCATATAATCAATTATATATTGAAAAAACCACATTTCGCCCTATTTTTTTTCATGCATTGACGAAAAAATGCAATTCCTTATGGGGTTAATATGGCTCAAGGCTGTATAGGTGAGAAGTTCTTTTCACTTTGTTACTCATGGCGCATACACCCACCAAAAGTTAAAAAAACTTAATAAATTTTGAATACTGAATATATTTGGCGTTAATTTTGTAGAAATTCATTATTCACAATTAAATGAAACTACGCGGTGTAGTATTATTTCTTCTTTCTTTAAGTTCTTTACAACGACCTAGGTTTAGTTGTAATACAACGAAACCTGGATAGTGGTAAAGAAAGTAGAAATAATACTACATCACGCAGTTTCATTTGTGATTAATAAATTTTGTTTGATATTTTAACCCACAGTATTCAAAAACGTGAGTCTTATAAAACATTGAAGTGACCCTGGCCCACTACCGCTTGTCCGAAACGTAAACGCGCGAGCGGGGGAAAATCTAGATCATAGGATTAACGAAGATGAAAGCGTTGAATCAATGAAAAGTTGGCCGCCGAACGTGTTCAAAATAAATCGGTTGTTATCGGTAGGCAAACCTATAAACGTCTGTGTTGCGCGGTAGAATAAAATATATTACACTTATTGTCTTCCAAAAATATTGCGGTTATGAGGATGTGTAAATAACACGTTAAATGATAATATAAATATTATATCATTTGAAACAATAATCCGTCATCATTAATCCGTTATAATAATTTCTTTCATTTTGAACAGAATTTCTTTAATTTGTTGCTGAAAAGTAAGAACAATTCATTCAAGGAGGTCTATGATGAAGCCTTAAATTTAAAAGTTATTCGATTACAAAGAGGCATCCAAAACATTTACATTTTATATTATTTATCTTGCAATTATAGCCTTATTAGATAATACTGCATAATTTTTATAAACAGTGTTTAAAAGATAAATTTTCTCTTTTATAACGGAAAACGCATCATGTTTTATTAAAACGATATTTTTATATTTCTATCCCAACCCATTTGCTAACGTAAAGGTTTGAAAGTTAGTCAGCATTATTTATCAAATTTGACTGGAAACTACAATTTCTTTTCTTTGTGTCATTAGGGTTTTATATCTTTAAAGGAAATATAAAACCCTACAAGAGTTTCATTCGATCACTTACGTGTTCATCTATCGGTATGTAACAGACAATTTTCTCAGAAATCAATTGACGTAGAAAACTGAAAATTAGTCAAAAGAATAAAGTAAACTAACTTATATCTAATACTCAACAGCTGATATAAAAAAAAATTATAAAAATTTAAGTCGGGCTAAATGAAATATTCGTAAAACAACATTAATTTTAAATTTATAGCGTGGGGCAACGCTTGAAAGGAAAAATTATAAGCATACTAAAATATTTTTAGATAGTGTATTTTCAGAGATATCCTGAAAAAAATATATATCTTCACTGCCTTTTTTCGAAAGCTGCTTAATGTAAAATTATGAAAAAACAGAATTTTTGAAAGCATACGCAAAGATTTAAGAAAAACTATAACGTTGAATACACGTGTCGTAGTTTTTGATATGTACGCTATAGTATATACGTCCCTCCTATTTAATTGATTGTTAGGTGTTATTAAACATTAATTATACCAAAAAATTCCGTTTTGATCTAATATACAGATTAACATTTGTCCAAATATTTTTATTTTTGAGCATAATTTTAAGAACATCTAATTCAAAAACTTTTTTTCCCTCTCGCAAGCGTAATCTAACATATAACATAAAAATATTATAATTAATGTAAAAAGTAATTGTAATTTTGATTTTAAGATGCCGGTTTGTTCTCAAATTTAAAATTAATTATAAAGCAATATCGATTGCTAAGAAGCTGTTAGAACATTGAGAACAAATTTGGCAATAAAACAATCAAATAGTTATACACAACGTAATTTATTAAAAAGAAAAAATATTTTAGTTATTTTTTAAAAAGGTAGATATTTGAAAATAAAATTGGTCAATTAATTGCTGTACTGTAAAGTAAAAACTAATTGACTGTCAAACACTTCTTCATTTGTTTACACTTATTCTAGCTGCACCGACACGAATTTATTTGCAAAGAATTTATAAAATCTTTACAAAGGGTTTTTTTTCAAAACTTATTAAAGGACAAATTAACACACAGACAGAAAATAATTCTAGAAATAGGTTTATTATCTCTACTAACTTTCTATATGTTAAATCCATTATATTTTAAAATCAATCACCCCTAATACCTTTCACGTACATAATTTATTCCTTTACGGTTTTATTACATGTAAAGATTTCATATAACACAGATAAATAAAACTGAATGTGTCTATTTGTAACTTTAAAATTTTCGTTTTTAAAAACGTTTCCGTTTGCATTGTCGATTACCAACACGAAATAAGCGTTTAAAAACATTGCCTGCTTGTTTGTCTGTACTAACATATTTAGCTCAGTAAAATATTAAAGCAGTTTACATGATTCAAGATAGTAAACCTGGGATCAATTAGGTAATTGTTTCTTCTTAATATCCTCAACCGTTCCAAAGGTTCATTCGTGATGGTAAACATTTTGTAGAAAATTAAACGTAATCTCCGTCACACATAATGGATAGCGACAACCTATACGAAAGCAGGAACCGAGAGAGGAGCACACATCGACCAACGCAGGATTTGAAATAAACTAAATATTATGTCTAATATAAATAATAATACCACGAAATAAACCTATTAAAATAATGCACTTGCTTCTCAGAATCCCAAGTGGACGAATTATTGGGGTAGTCGCAGTCGAAGTTGCAGATAGTCACAATTTAATAATATTCTCCTAACCAGGATTACAATAACCCATTTTGACTTATGCACGTGGAGTTAGCCATCAGAGCAGAGTAATTCTTAATCAACTTAACCCAATAAAGCTTAGTTCATGTTAATTTTAAATAATGAACCTTTGTTTTGCAAGCTTCACTAAAACCACAAATTGTTTACTGTCTTAAATGTTTGAAATTCGATATCTCACAAATTTGCCTTTATATGAAGTACAGCAATTAAGAAGCCCTTGTTACTAAAATTTATTATAGAATATATCCATTTCTATGCATATTCTATTAGCTAACTAAATTTAAATTCGAATAATTATTCACAGCGACCTACGTATAACAACACTAGAACTTAATTTTGTCTAAATAAAATATTTACAATGTCTACTTTCCCAATTAAATGAAACTACGTGATGTAGTATTATTTCTACTTTCTTTAATTTCTTTACCACGACCTAGATTTCGT
Organism: Druceiella hillmani; assembly: GCA_039881145.1. Classification (NCBI taxonomy): domain Eukaryota; kingdom Metazoa; phylum Arthropoda; class Insecta; order Lepidoptera; family Hepialidae; genus Druceiella; species Druceiella hillmani. Next base: position 9,389,600 of record JAYKKI010000014.1, read on the forward strand.
TGTATTACAACATCTTCAGGTGGAATGTTAGCAAAGATATCTTTGCTAATCTTTGCTAACATTCCACCTGAAGATGTTGTAATACAACGAAACCTAGGTCGTGGTAAAGAAATTAAAGAAAGTAGAAATAATACTACATCACGTAGATTCATTTAATTGTGAATAATGAATTTCTACAAAATTAACGCCAAATATATTCAATGTCTACTTTCATACAATTATTTTTTACAAAAGTTTTCAATGTTTTAAAAATTCAAACACTTATCATGTCTCAATTACCAACGTCCAATCTAGAGATTCAGGAATTCGTTTAACAAGCGTTAAACGTAACATTCATTCATTTCATGTATTATTTGTTAGAAATGAAGTTATATTACCATAACATTGTATGTATAAATATATATACATGTACATATATATATATATATATATATATATATATATACTACTATGTAGTGTAATATTAATAAATGGGTAAATGTGTACGAAACTCTCGTAGTGCGATTTAAACTTGTGTTTGGAAGCTTTTGCTATTTTGAAAAATATATTAACAGAAGTTATTTTTATTAGGACAATTTAAAACGGCCAATTCCAAAGAGCTACTTCGTTTCTTTTAGCAAACCCTCCTTGCAAAAAATTGTGCTGATTTCAAATTATCATTAGGAATGTACTTCGGTTAGCATTTTCTACAGATTGAGATAATTAAATTGAGAATCTGTTCGGTTGGTTAAAACACCGATTAAGCTACACATATCTTTGCTCTCGGGTAAAAGGATTGTCGGATTATTTGGGGATTATAAGAAAAGTCTCACCTGATTTAAAGGTTAATCGCTTTTATTTTCCAAAATCATAAACACAGTAACAGAAACCGTAACAGTGCAATAAAAAATATTTCCATGAAAATTTTTCTAGTATTCAAAGTTAGGAAATTAATAATTTGGTGGTAATTTGGATGAAAATCACATTATAAGCAACTGCACTTTTTACTAAATACTTTGTTCTAGAATCTACCTTTAAAATCTTTTATTAATATTTTAAAATATAAAGATTATTAAAAGTATTTTTCGGGTTAAAATTTTAATGTAGTTGAACCCGGTGAATATTTTTAGGATGTATATATATATATGTGTGTGTGTGTGTGTGTATTTATTTGATCTAAAAGTACACGCGAGTTTTTCATTAGGCCCTAAATTTTGCAATTAAATGTGTCTAGTTTTTTCTTTACACTATAGCTGTGTTGTTAAAACGTTCAGTGTTATTAAATCAGAATATCAATCACTAGGAGGAAGAATGTTGATGGCAAGTACTTCGGGAATCTCGCCGCTCTCAAATTAATTTCAAGTTTGAACCCCGAGGCACAAATGTGACGTACGATGACGGATACCGTCATTAATATTGTGAAAAGAAAAAATGATCGCTTGTAACTTGGAACGAAATTCCTCTGCAAAGATTTCAATTCAAGGATTTTTTTTTTAAATTTTAGCCTAAATTATATTATCCTTAAGCCTTTTTATATTCTGTTGCGATTTTTCCTCCGGCTAATTTATATTATTTTGGCGAAAGTTATATTTTCAAAAGACGTCATTGATGAAAAAAATACATCAATCGTTTGACAACTAGAGTGCATAAAAAATTGTGATTTGTATTTTTTATTTTATTGAAATTATGTTAATATATCTTTATTTCAGATATGAAAATCGAATAAACAATTAATATTTAAGGAGATGATATTCAGTTGAGATTTAACATCATAGCTAAAACTTTAATTTTTTTTCTATTATAAAGAATGAAGATGGATAATTTTTTGGAAATTTTATTGTTATAAAATATGAATAAAACTGCAAACTAAGTTTCAGGTTAGAATAATAGAAAAACAAATTGTTTTCCAAAGGTACGTATAATTCTCAGTTCCTAATCTTTCTTCTTTTTGTTATTATTCAATTATTGTTCTTAATTATTAACCACAACTGAGCAATGCGGTGGTAAAAAGTAGAATACCATCCTTAAATATAGTAATAAATTAAAGATAATTTAATAAATTAAAATTAACTACGTATCACAGGCGGAACAATTTTAGAAACATTTCTGTATTAAATGTTTATATTGTATTACTTTACACTTACGTAATTCGTTCAATATCGTAGGAGGCTTTGTTTGAGAATTCGCAAGAATTAGTATTTTTTTGAAATAATCAATCACTTAGAATGAGCAGTTCCTTATTTAGTTTTTTATCTAATAATGGAATATTAAAATTTTCAGATTACTCTGTTCAATAAACCTAAATCGTGTTATGATCATAAAAACGAACTTACAAAATAATGCCTCTAAGGAGTATATAGATCACACTTGAATTTTTGAAACAACTTTAAAAATAAGTTATTTTCAATCCCAAATACAATATAAAATAAACTGGCTATCGATGTTGGTCTGTATTATTGGCAGTCTTTTTATTTAAAAACCGTCCAATTTATTTATTTACAAATTTCTTCTCTTTTCATGGAAAATGGATTATAATATTTGAGTGGTCTATATAACAGTATACACAGTTTGGAATACTTTGCGGATTTTCATATGGTAAAAAAACATTTTATACTCTATTTTAGTGTAGTTATTATGGTTTAACACGTACATTATTTGATACCTTGTAGGTTTTTGTAATGAAATCTATTAAATCCCGTAAAATTCAATTATTTTTCTATGGCGCAAGTTCCATTTATCTGAAATTGTTTTAATAATATTTGTTAATATTGATAATGCAAACATTATAGTGAAATGTATTTATTAAACCTTCCTTGGTTCCTGGTTCTATATCTGTTTGAACTATAAACATTCTCATAAGATTTTGGTTTATGCATTTCGGAATGCTGCGTTTTTGCGACCTGACATTATTAACATCACTCGGCAATCTCAATTCTACCGAAAAAATGCCCTGTTGTGTTGTAAATATAACTCTCTGGTTATTTCCCTTTTTCTAAAAATTTCATAGTTTTTTTAAACATTACTTTTGGCGATAATAAAAGAACGACCAGCCCAGATGGCAAAAAACAGGTTAGCTCGTCCTACATCTAGCGCTCACGCTACGCGGCCTACCACCTTCATTTTGCATCTAATCCCGATGCCGAATTCTTGTTCATTTCTACGTACACCGTTGGCAACGTAGAGGAAAATATAATTGATAAAATAATAATATAAATTTCAAGTATACCGCTAATAAATTCGCACACACCTCAAATATATTTAAATTTGACATATGAACACATGTAAGCCATACCTTCATCGACTTGTGTTATCTTCATCATTACCCAGAAGACGTCCGGGGCTGAATAGAGGTTCTTTTTTCCCATATACCATTTTCCCATTGATTCCCGCAAAGATGAGTCTCATGTTGCTTGCACCCAGACTTAGCTACTTTCGATCTCAACAAGGCAACTACCCACAGAGCGGCGGGTCGTTCCACTTTGTGATTCCGGTATTACCAATCGTAATTTATTTCCTTCACCCGTCGTCTATACCACACTCTAAATGGCATATCCATCGCCTTTTTAACCTGCAAATCCTACTAGCTATATCGGCAACAAACCACTCTTATAGATCTTTTCATTAAGAATTATATTTCGTAGAGAAAGCCTTAACGAAATCCTTCCCATAGCTTGCTGTGTGATTTTATGTGTTTTAAGATGCCAGTAGTAAGTGAACAGGTCTTATTTCAATATGTCTTCCCTGATTGATAGCTTGAGCCTTTAAATGCTAAAAGAAATTTCCCCCAATGCTGCCCGGTCCAGTTTTCATTCTTCAATTGTCTTCTTTAATTCCCCAATTTATATAACTGATAAGTAAATAAGTGCACACATATCAAAGGAATATGAAATATAGCCACATTAGTTTGCAATTGGAAAAAATCTAGGCGCAAAAATAAATCTAATAATAATTCGAAAAAAATTTGCACATTACTAACACAATAATAAACAAAAATAAATAAATTTGGATTTTCGTATTAAAACTAAAATTATTTTGAAATGATTATCGTTTGCGAGTTATTTATTCTCCATTCATTTAATACCTAAAGTGATTAAACAAATTGTATTATAGATAAAGCCAAAAGTTTATTAAAAGGTATTTCTTGGAATAAAGAAAATAAATTTTTTGTTAAAATAATACGTTTATAATTGGTTAAAATAAAGTTTGCATACGATTACACTCTTTATACAGAAACTCTTAATACTTATTTTCTAAGTACAGTCGAGTGTTAATGCACGATTACATTAGAAAAATCAGCTTTTTTATCTTTCATTGTTAGGTCGGAGACAGTTTATTTGTATTTCATTGTGTATTGTATGCACAGCCATTTATTTACCATATAATTTTTATTTGATCCCCCTGAATAAATTCGGCAATACTATGCTATTTGTACTCACTCGGGATTACATTGAATTGAAAATATTGATTAGCATCATACAGTAAATATTTACATTTAATCAATATAAATGATAGCGAGTAAGCTGATAGTAGAGGAAATTAACCAAGCTACAAGAATCGAAAATCTGAATGAATTTGGCGACGCTATGGAATTAATATCGACTCTTAAATATATTGGATTGAAAATATTAATTAGCATCATATAGTTAATATTTAAATTTAATCATTATAAATGACAGAGAGTAAGCTGATAATAGAGGAAATTAACGAAGACACGAGAATCGAAAACATTAATTACGCCTATGCGGTATTTTCCAAAATCGCAGTGATACATATATGTATATTGACACACGGTTAATGCGAAATCTGTGAAATGGCGACCGTTCCAAGTGTGCATGTACTTTTAATGAGCGCAGAAGCATTGATAATTGTTTTTAAGCTGACGTTTTTATCTCAGTATATTCAAAACATAAAATAATTAAAATTAGAGTTTGGTAGTGAATTTTGTAGGTATTGTAAACGCATGTTCAATATGAAAAGGATGAACTTAAATTTTGTATAAATAAAGCAAAATATCTTTTACCTCTACGGTTTTTAGGTCAATTATAAAATAAACACGTATTTTATGAAATATTTTCACTGGGATTTGAAAATTAATCTTGTATGCACACGCTTCGATACGTTCATGTAGCTACGATAGTTTCCAAGCACGATTTAAAATAACGATAAGCTTATATCACAATTTCGAATCGGAATACGGAATGCTTTTATTAGGAAGATGTTACAATCGACGACAGACTCGAGTACGTGATGTTCAAGCTGTCTGCCTAATATCAAATTTCGTTTAACAAAGCCATACGAGAATTCAATTTAACTTGTCCACATATCGATACAACAATCTCATTGAAATTTCAATTTATAGTTTGGCATTGATATCATTAAAATGGGAATAGTTTTGCATGATATAGTCACTCAGTTCCAATGTTGGTTAATCTCTTTATATTGTCCCAAATAATTTTATCAATTGTAATTATTATTCAAAAATATATTGTTTGAACTGTAGAGCAGAAAGCAAGGATCAAACAAAATAACATTTAGATTTTAATGAAATAATAATTATATTAAGAAACTGTGGTCGATTTTTACTTTTTATATTTAATATTAGAGGATTTTCACTCAATTATGTGTATATTGGTCGACTGGACAAAATGAATTCTAGAGCACTAATGAATCCTGCTTATAGGGAAGATCAATAATGGTAAGGAAAATTTACATAAAGAGGATCATCCGCATAGAAATATAGACAGTCTAAGATTCAATGTCTATTGACTTAATCTACCTTAATATAAACCACAAATTTTGGGTACGAACAAATTGCCACTTTCTAATAATAAATATTTTCCCCCATATATTTATATTACACTTTGTTGCTCTGGCACCAGACTGGTGCACGCGCAGCGACCATACGACCGCGTATCTACAATGATTTATGCGTTGGGCGCTTTTTAGATGCGCCGACATGCGGTAATGTCAGTATATCTTGTAGGTGACGTATTGTGCAACATTAGTGCTGGTGTATCTATGCAAGTAAATTAAAATGACTCCATGGGAAGTTCAATATGTGTATGCGGTTCATTTTTTAAATTGTGCTTTACTTTGATTATTATTTTATTATTTAATTGTAGGATCACTGTTCAGTACAACAGGGATTACAAAATATGTTAATATTTATATATATATATATATATATATATATATATATATATATATATATATTTAAATGAATAACAAAAATTTGTTTTCAAAGCATTTATTTTCAAATACTTCCGATATTCGTGACAATATTTGCATTTAAAAATGTATTATTTATTTTTTTAATATTTGACCACTGCAAAACAACATGCAATGAATATTTCCTAGTAGCTTCGAAGCCATCTTATTAGCCTTTTTAAAAGAGATTTCTAGTTGTTCGGTAATATTTTAGTTGCGGATTTTCACTTCAAAGATTCTATGATATTTTATAAAACCACTATTATGTATTTCGTAGCGTTAAGTTTTCACTTTTGTCAGCATTCCCCACGACTGCCTATGTCTTTTTATTTATATCGAGAAATTCTCGATTTATATACGACCTTTCCCGCAACCAAATTGGACATATCCCCATCAAAATTTGAATTAATAACTGCCGTATCATAAAGTTGATTTGAAAGAACGCTTGGTATATTTCTTATTCAAAACTATTCATCAAAAATTATATTTCAAATTAAAACTGATCATCAAAAATTATATTTAAGGAAATTGTTTATATTATAGCTTATACTCGTATATCTCTTCTAGAGTTGATATCTTGCTGCTGTGAAAAGTGGTTCCCGTTTGGTTAACACTTTTCTTTGATGACGTTCTGCCATACGTATATATTATTGACGCTGCATAGATCTAGTCGGTCCAGCGTCTAGGGCGGCGACCCTCTGTTTCCGTTCTTCAACCATAGCCCGGTAATACTGACCCTCTCAATGTCGTCGTTTTTGCAAAACGTAGCCAAAGAATTAAAGAATTTTGCGGGGATAGATGGCAGACAAATTTCGTTTTCATTCCAGGGTAATATACGATACTGAAAATCTGATGATGATACTTACAATCAAGCCATATTAAGTTGAAAACTTATTATTATGAGTATCACTCTACAACGATAATAAGAAAGAATGTTTTACATAAACTAATTAATGCTTCAGCTTTACACGTACCTCATGACTTAAGATTTCGCTTTTTCAAAGGGATTTTGTTTGAAAATTATTTTTGATATTGTTATTTTACGTCATTCTAAAACTGATATTATCATTTTTTTTCTGGTTACAGTTTTAATATCATCTAACGTCACTCGATCGTTTCACTTTTTAATTTCACAAAAAATTAAATTTCAATAGATGAAAAAGGTTTGTGCGAAAAAATTGAATGGAATAATAATATCCCCAATAGGAGAACGAAAATTAACTTTTTTTTCTGAATGATATAATTCCTTCTTGAATAGTATCATCAGCGAGATTAAAAAAAATTAAAGGTTGGAAAAAACATTTTTATTCGTGCCAAACAAGGTTTGCGCTAACGTAAAGAAACTCAATGTAGAATGTTGTACGCAATGTATAATTTGAAATGTAAAGTATAATTGTAAGTATAAATTTAAAGTATGAAGGTGTGGAGGCGCGCCCGCGGTGATGATGCATCGTCCAGAGCCGAAAGTACAGTCCCTAGTATAAATGAAATTCAATACAGCTTTTTTAAAAGCGTGCTTTGATCGGCCGGATTATTCGTTGTCTGCGCCTGAGTGGTTAGAAAAAATTTAACCTTAGAGGAAACGTATCAACTTCAAAAGAATGGGAAATATGTCGATTTCTTCACGATCGTGAAAGTCCATTCACTTTCTTTAACTTTTTTATCGTATAATTTTCCTTCTTTTCCGACTATAAAGATTTAATTTTTTAGATTAATTCACTATCGTTTCTGGAAGATAACAATTTTCAAGATAATTTCAGTTTGCGTTAATATTATAAAATTTACGTTGATTATTGAATTCAGGTGTCTGCGAAAATATTAAAAATTTATTTTAATTTCACTACAAAATAAACACTTATTTCGTACACTTTTACACTGTAAATTCATAATGAATTTCTAACCTTTGATTGGTCAAGATTGAAACAAGTTGCCAACAAATATTTGTTCCACATCATTTGAACCACATTGACATTTACTACGGGTAGTTACACAGTTCAAGTCAGTCATGTTTATAAGTCTTATTAGAATCTCGGATAAAAATCGCAACGATTTTACTTTAGTCACAAACCGTGAAATATAGTTCATTTATTTTAAGCTCTATAAAACTAGACAGATTGTTTTTACAGAAGAGATAGAGAATATATCAATGTTAATGTATATCGCAATTGAAGGAAGTTGCAAGTTTCATACGGTGAGTGAATGAGTCATAATTGTTATTCTGGATATTCTCATCTTGGGAGCATGTTTTATAAGACACGTTAAGCGTTTTTAGTAGGAGAAAATGTTATGGGTTCGCGTCACCGACATGCTAATATTAATCAGTATATTTGTAGCTATGAGTATGGCGTGTTGAGCTTGACCAGCAGTGAATATACACATATATATGTGTGTGTATATATATATATATATATATATATATATATATATGTATACATAAATAACATTAATGTTAATAATAACTATTTACAAAATTTAATACTTTGTAAATAGTAAATAATTATGACCCTTAACTATTTAGTTTATGTCGTACAAATGTTTTCAATTATACTTTCCCAAATACTATTTACTTACTTCAAATTACTTTTTTTTGGTTGGTAAATAGTGAAGTTCTCATTTCAAGTGATGTTAAAATACGTTTGTTTCCCATTATTAATTAGTAACCAAAAAACATAAACTAAAGATTTAATAATTATTAAGACTGGTAGAATTGAATGTTGTTGTTATTATTAAGTGAGATAGACGTAATTTTTTTTTATTTTGTAATCAATCATTAATCTCTTATTTAACTTTTCTCTTATTATCACCATTCATATTTATACATTTGTAAAATATATAATATCTAATTATAAACTGAAAGTGTAAATAGTAGAAAAATAATTTTCAGTGTAAGAAATTCGCCATTTTAGCTAAACTGTACTAGTTCCAGAAGTAGAAGAACATGACAATATAACTAAATTATTTAATCTATGTTAATATTTAACAGGCGCCTTTAGAGATTTCTCACTGGTCGCCATATTACATGTGATTAATTGCCCAAGTGCTTGAAGTGGCGTATACACATACATTTGTGTGTATATCTCAGAACTGTCTATTACTTTTACCCTAAAAAATGTTTTCTCTTTATATTAATAATAAGCTGAAATTGCAGAGTAGACCATTTTAGTATGACTGAACATTTTCCACGAAGTTCCTTTTTCATTTTGAGAGCAAATAATCGTCGTAAGGGCCAAATCTGACTGGAAAAATGGATATAACCATATATAACTGCAGCACTTTTGAAGGGAAACCATCTTAACATGACTCTCGTATACAAAGCAGCACACATTTTGCTAATTTCCCTTAACTTTTCTCTTTCCATGCTTTTTTAAGGTTCTTAGTTGACGTATTACTCTTTCTTTATAAGAATATCCTTATTTTTGTAGGCAATGAGCAGGAAACTGCTTGTCTTTCAAAAAACAATCGCTATGACTTTTGTGGCCGATTGTGATAATGGGCGCCTTTTTAAAATGCCCTTTTCGGTTTTCGTTCCCCGTCACAATTCAAATCAAAATTCATCCATCCTTATCCTCGCTACATAGATGCAAAATGCCGCGTGAATATTGAACACATTGTTATTTTTGCGGCGCAGTGAATATTCTTAGTGTTCATCCTGCGCTGACAATTCATATGCCAAGATGGTCATGAAAAATAATCAAAATGTCTATAGAAGATACTCCGACTATTTCTAATGACGGCTTTTTCTATAGTGGGATATTTTACAAGGCAAGCTCTTTAACTTTTCTGACAATATCCAAGTAGATGATCTGAATCGGTCGTTCTGAGCGTGAGTCGTGTTCGATCGAATTTCTGTCTTGTTCGAAGAGATTATGCTACCTGTAAATCCTAGTTTTATTAGGGTAAAAATCGTAAATCGATATCGTCCTCTCATTAAATATGTCTTATTGTGTTTTTCCTTGTTTTTTCAGGAATTTGATGACAGCTTGAAACTCCACTGACGGTCGATTTGCCCATAGTTAATAAAATGTCCAGGTAAGTTGCTTGATTATTCATAGCTTAGAAGTTAATAGTTAATAGTCGCATATCGACAATAAATTAAAATGTTAAGCCAGTGAGGACAGAAAGAAATTTATGTGCGGAAGACGTTCAAAAATTATGTCTGCCCCCAAATATCTGCCCGCATACGGGTGGCTTCCTCAAGCACTTATTGTCTTGCACCTATCCAAAATTTATTTCAGGTCTAGCTTAATTATGTATGGAACATCTGTGTGGAAAATTCCATTGTGATATTTAAAATATACTCTGCGCTATCTATGTATGTCCATAGGTTTACCGTACATTTTTATTCGTGATACTAAAGCATTGTAAATTAATTTTTGAAAATATTAAATTTGCATATTTTCTGATGAAAAAAAAAACAACCACATAATTAGACACACAAAAATTTCAGAACCAATATTTTTTTTCACAAATACAGAGATTAACTTATAGTTATACTATATAAATATGTGTAGATATTAAAGTACGTAACAACACAATTTATACAATCTAATGCTCAACCTACTAAAGTAATTAATATACAAATATTTACAAGAAATTCGCGCGCGTGTGTGTATGTGTGTTCGTGTGCATGGGTGTGTGTGCCAGCGCACGCTCGCTTCTATGTGTGTGTGTGTATGTACAAGTATATGTGTTACTTGATCTGTGTATTTATACATAGGTTACATTGATATATACATACATTTTCCAATATTGACGAATACGTAAATACAAAAGACTCGTCATTGGCGTATACCGTATAATTGGGTAAAAACCCGTAACTTCAGTAACAATACTATAACAAAAGAAATGAGAAAACTTTAGAGAAAATATATCTAATAATTTCAAGACGCAAAAGTATTTTGGTTGTCGATACATGAAGCGATGCCGCGAGATTGATGTCGTACACATGAGTAAATATAACCGGAGGCTGCGAGGAGAAAAGAGGTGAACCAAATATAAAATGCCGGTGGTACTGACATTAACATAGGGCTGGAAGATCCGAGCGGCGAAACTCATTCCTTTTTCATTCGATTTATTCGCGGATATAATATAACTAGACACAGATATAATTTAAATTTCTTTTAAATATGTAAACAATAATTTAGAAAAGGTTCGTAAGTTCTTCTTTTTCAGCAGGACACATGTATAAAACTTTCGATGGCATTACTCAAGAGTGGAATAAATTTCTTTGTTTGGCAGTTCATATTTTTTTGTTTCTAAGATCAAAATCAAATGAAAAGTCTTTGGTGTTCAATTCCGATTGTAAAAACCTCTGAAGCTCTCACACGTACATATCTTCGTACGTTCATACATACACACAATCTGCAATACGGTTCATGATGATCCATTAACACTAGCTTTGTTACACCATTCTTTCCTTATATTCTTTGTACCCCTGTCCACGTGCATGGAAAAAACAATACTTTTATTACCTACATGAAAGTACAAATAATTTGGCAGTTTAATTGAATACACTGTGACAGACGGAAAAATAGACGAACTGATATTGAAATCATGTCATAAACGTTTCACTTTACTAATAATGTGAAATAATGTTATAAATAAAATTTCACTAATATATTAAGTACTATGTATAATGTGTATGTACGTGCAATACTATAAATAAAATGTTACTAATATATGCAAATTAAATAAAAACCACAATTGTCAATATTTCATTTGTATTTACTTTAAATCAAATACTATAATTGTCTTGTCAAAAATGTAAACCTGTTTTAAGTATATAAAGTTCCACATAAAGACAACAAAGGTTAAATTTTGGAATTATATGACGCACGCTTTTTATAAAACGAATTCAAAATCTGATTTAAAAAATGAACCAGTCAAATAATTTAATGAAAATTAGTTGGTGATTTTCGTAACATTCTAATTTAAGCCAATACATCGATATATTATCGAACTTGCAGGTCACGTTTAAATTGAAATTCGTCAATTCCGCGCGTTTGACAGAAAAGTGAAAATGTTCGGCATATACCATGATGGCCGTTTGCTGTACGCCGAAGGAGAAACGATCGTTTTTCCATGTCATGCTCTGCGACAATTTTATATGAAATTTCACATAGTATTTACTGCAAAATTAACTAGGTTTGATTCTAATTCATCTTAGAACCAGTTACCATAAGTATAGATTTAATTTTCGAGATAACTATGAAAAATGGAAAATTTGGTGAACAATTGAGACAATAACTAAATAAAAACTTAGTGCCCTAACTGCTCGTGACCTTGGATTGCGTTCTGAGAGGCTCCTTACCTTCCTCGTGGCCAATCATCACACCGCGTCCTATGAAAATTTATTCACAAATTATTTTACCAAATTGTGGAACAAGTTACACCCTAACATCGGAATGCTCTCTACATACACATTTAAGGAAAATCTCAAAAAGTAGAATCTCCCGTAATTTCTTAGAATACCTAACTTCTTTTTTCCTTCTATATTTCACTCCCTTCCAACCTCTTACGTCGTTTGTAGGTTTATTTATATGTATGCATGTATAAATATGCGTAAGTATTAATGTGTGTATAGGTATATGAATGTGTATGTGCACATAAAAACATATAGATATAATTTTTTGAAATTGTTTTGACTAGTAGATACCGTGTTCATTTCATTCTATCACAATGTCATTCTTCAGTATAACAGAATTATGTCTGACTATAGCAATATGTCCGACATATGTATCAGTTTTATATATTATAGTCTGTAAATAAATGAATAAGCTAAATATCTGCTGATTGGAATACCTTTTATAGCGATGACGGAATAATATGCCTACAAAGCAAGATAATTTAAGACAGTTGTACTTAATGGTTAACTTGCTTCGATAAAATTACATACCCGGTTCACTTACATTTTAAGAAGGCTTTATTTCCTTCTTAAATTGTAAACGTACCTTCACCTAATAACCTCCTATCTGCTCTTTTCATATATCTAACTTACGATTTCGTTTATGGAATAACCTTTATTTTCATTGCAAAAGTTTCTTTTACATTTTTTTATTTAGATAACTTACGTAATAGTCTTTACCCGTTTTATAGTCCTAGTAACTAAATTGTTAATATTAAGTTACAATATTCTAAAGAAAGTTTCATATCCTTGTATCCTGAACGTTTCAAAATAGTTGTAAAGCCATTCTCCTCTGACTTCATTAAATAATAATAATAAATTTATTGGGTAAAGTCGACGTTGTAAACGTGAGGACTAATATTGGAAATAAAATATAATTACCATTAAATAACCTCACTTGACGTATATTACCGCATAATTGACTAAATATTGAATGAGACTAGTTATACGTTGATTGTTTAAAAATATCAGTGAAATACAATTGCAACGTTATTTTCTCTACATTTTAAATAAAATCAATTGTAAAATTACGTGCTGGTTTAATATTGTAATCACATATTAAATGTATTTTAATAAATAAGTTGAAATAACCAGAACTCACTTTGCCCACTAATGTTACTGACTTTTATCCGTGGTTTTGCTCGCGTTCTTTTGGAAATGTTAAAAGAAAGAATAAATCAAGAAAAAGGGTATAAAAAAAATCAAATTTAAATAGAGAACAAAGTTGATACAAAAACAAATTGTCAGTGTATACAAATTTCTATAAATCAATTCAGTTCTTAAGTAAGTGCAAAATACAATTTTTAAGTGCTACAAATGAAATTTGAAATTACGAAAAATTCTGATGACATGCAAACTAATAGTAAAATGTTGATATTTATGACAGTTTTATGGCGTTTCGAATTTTTAGAAGCGCTTCAGTGGTGATACCCTAAGTCATAAAAAGTTATAGATTAGCTTATTTTGGTATTCATAAAAAAAATGATCCTAATCCCAAAATATTGCCAAATTCCTCATTTATATTTATTCGTATAAATCTCGAAAAATTATTTCTCTTCTTGGCTACCAAATATTTTGATGAAGCATTCTTGATTTATGATTCATTCTTCGCCCGCGTGGACTAATAATTTTATAATATCCTAGCTATGCCCCATGCTTTCATTCGCTTGAAATACGGAATAAGGAAATTTTTTTCTCTCATATGTTGCTCTTGGCTATAGACTATTGTCATAAAAAATTTCATCAAAAACCGTCTAGTAGATTTTGCATGATTAACGCACAAATAACATACAGACAGATAACATTTCTGAAAAAAATTGGATTCCAGGTTCTGTTATTATTCTTTATACTAAATCAATCACACCTGAAAATATTTTCTATACAGACCATATAGAATTTACACTGTTACAGTTTCATTATGTCTAGATTTTTGCTTTCTTGATATGCGACACATCGTCTACTGAACTTCCGGCGTCGCTTCTTCTCTCCCTCATATATCAATTATATATAACATCAAACCTTGTGAAATTTTGCTCATTACGTACGAGTATGCTTATGATTATATTTCTAACATATTATTTAATGAATAGATAGATTTAACCAATAAAAAGGGTGTTTCATTTTGTTACTCTTCTTTTAGGTCGAGCCTTAAGTTCATGTTAAAGTTCTAGATATTTTAGGGTGAAAGTTTAGCTAAATAAAGCGCAAAATTTAAAAATGGGGCTCTTATCTTGATTTTAAATTATTTAATTATTATTTAGTAGTTATTTTCGACGTTTATTACAATAAGAACATTACTCCAAGCAGCTAATTTTTGGAACATTTTTTAGTCTAAAATTGTTGAAAGAAGATAATATTTGTTGATTCTCTTACTTAGTAAACTTTTGACTAATACAGGTTGGGTAAAATCATTCCTATATATAAATATCCACAACAAAATTGAAACTACTCAAAATTCAAGCAAAGAAAGTAAACAAAAAATTGAAGTAAAAAATTCATTAGATTTTAAATTATGCACAGATAATTATATATCATTTGGTATTTCAATGTGTTTTTTTGTATTTCATTACTTTACATGCGAGAACTAATAAGTAATCACGTAATTACTAGGAAATTTAAGTCGGTAATCATTTACCATACTATTTAACTAAAGTAACTGTTCTGTAATAATATTATTAGTATATTGTATCGTCACTAACTGTTAAACCGTACTAAATGACTACGCATTTGATAAAAAAATCAAATGAATATCGGACAAAAGAACGTTATCGTGTTGGGTAATGAATTAAATTTATAACATAATTAAAATAAACACATATTTGATATGAAGAGATTACAATAATCTGAAAGTATTATAATCTCTTTATGTCAATGAAAGTGTTTTGCCTGGGTTCTATGCGCATTTATTTATGAAAATTATTCAAAAATAATCTTCGATAGATAAAATATGTAGATTCGATGAAATATGTAGAGTATCAAGTTCAAAATTTAAACACAATAAGAAGAATCCTTAAGTCAAGTTCACTGGCCATATAAGTTGCATTCAAGTAACGGAAGTCACGAGGCAAACACGGGAAATCATCGTTCCTACAGTCTCGGAGGGAATTATAAAGTTGGTAAAATGATAATATATTAAGATAGAATAAATGCCGCGAAATATTTGATTTCGGAAAAAGGGATAAGTTTGAAAACCGCGCTTTATTATTGGTGGGCAGAAAGCATTTCAGATAAAAATTTATGAATACAACGTAATGAAATGTAATTAATACATACTTTTAATAAATCCTTGTTTTGTATTTATTTCATTTCACAAATTCTTGGAAGTTTCCACCTTAGTTTAAATTAATTCCATAATATCACTTGGCTTACAACCAAAACTTTGATATCACATATTATATATAGCCTTCGGAGAGGATTTCTTTGCAAATAAAAATTACAAAAAATTGTATATTACAAATATATATAGGCACGAATTTATTTTTTAATTATAAGTTCGTGCCTATTTTGATCGTTCTCTTGAAAATGACGGAATACGCCGCAATAAAGTTTAAAATTTGGAACGCATAACATAGCCAATTATTTTATGGCTCGTAAATATAATGATTTTGACTTTTAGATTACGTTAAATTAAAAAAAAATACGTTTGTTTTGAATGAAATCTTCCACTTGATTAAATTTTTATCCCAAACACAGGCTATATTAAAAATTAAATATAATATATTCTGTGTTAATATTGATAAAAATCAAAATGTTCAATGTCTAACTATTTATATACGCAGGAAGGTATTTGTTTCCACAAAATAGAAAAAAAATAAATAACCGTAACGAATACATACTTTAATAAATGCCTGTTTCATATTTATTTCATTTCACAAATTCTTGGGAGTTTCCACCTTAGTTTAAATTAATTCCATAATGTCACTTGGCTTACTAACTACCGAGACTTTGATATCGCACCTTATTTTATTAAATATATATTTAAATTATTGACTAATTTTTTCAGAAAATAATAAACATTTTTAAATAAGTTCCAAACATTTTGTGCTCATTTTATATAGAGAAGTGCCTGTCTGAATAATATACATGTGTTTTTTTATGGTGTCCAAGATGCATAAACGTTTACTGAAATTGTTTTTTGAAATCGCGTGGCTTAATTACTTTTGTAATTTTTCATATTTCAACGGGTAAACCGCAATTTTAGTAAGCAATAGAACTGACTATAGCAAAATATCGTATATTCGCGTTCAATAACAGACAAAGCCGTCGTCGCCGCCGTGATTTTACATAAAACGTGCTCATGAGAGCGCGCCTACGATCCCCTTGCCATTTTACCTGTGTGCCAACACCATTACGTAGCGCAAACCGTGAAATACGGCATATGACAAAAACTTGGTATATATTATGATGTTAAGGGATGACTATAAGAGACCGGACGGCGAAATTTAATGTTTTGTTAAGTAATAAATATGTGCCGGGCGGCGGTCATAGCTAAAAAAATATTTATTTATTTTGTTGTGCAAAGTTGTTATAAAATATCTTTAATTATATATTTAAATTCTTCACAATTTGTTATATTTTACTTCCGTTCATTAATTAAGATATCCAGTAATTTTTTACTGTTTTCACAAAAATAGGAAGGACGTAAGTCTTATAGCTTTTAATTCGTGCCGGTCGATCCGTTAAGTTGTCTGTTGGTGTTTGTCCATAAGGAGCGTTTGACGTAAGTAATATGTAATAATATATATTTGCAAAATTAATAGGCTAAACAAAAACATGAAGCAATATTTGTCACATTCTCATAAACCAGTCACATTCTCATCGAGTAAACCAGTCACATTCAACAAACAGCACGCCAAAATATTACGTATACAAAATTACCATATTTCTGGACAACTTTACTTACTTTTACTTAATTGACGATATCCATGAGTATTAGTCAATATTTAGGTTAGAATTCAGTTCATTTCATTTGTACTGATTCAGATGTAGATAGTATATATTGAGTGCTACAATATATATATATATATATATATATATATATATATATATATATATATATATATATATATACATATATATATATATTTATTTTGATAAATAATCTTGTATGCGGATACAATGAAGGCGCGTAAACTTCAGTACCTACGCAAGGTTCGGTTTCATCGCATACTGCACTCGGGAGCGAGGAAAGCATTTGTTTGTTTTATTGTTAGGACGTGATCACGTCGACGAGTTTCAGTACTGCTTCTTATAATTCAAAGTGCGGGTTACTCGAAAGTATAGAACGCAAATAGAAAAATAGTGACTGGTTTAAAATTATTTTATTATTCCTATTAATAACTAACCGTTTATTTCAGAGTTTCAGCACTGCTTCTTATAATTCAAAGTGTGGGTTACTCGAAAGTATAGAACGCAGACAGAAAAATAGTGACTGGTTTGAAATTATTTAATTATTCTTATTAATAACTAACCGTTTATTTCAGAGTTTCAGTACTGCTTCTTATAATTCAAAGTGTGGGATACTCGAAAGTATAGAACGCAAACAGAAAAATAGTGACTGGTTTAAAATTATTTTAATATTCTTATTAATAACTAACCGTTTATTTCAGAGTTTCAGTACTGCTTCTTATAATTCAAAGTGTGGGTTACTCGAAAGTATAGAACGCAAACAGAAAAACAGTGACTGGTTTAAAATTATTTTATTATTCTTATTAATAACTAACCGTTTATAATTATGTTTAATAATGGAGTGTCTACAAAAGTCAAAAATATCCAAAAGGAGTAAAATATTTGCAGACTACGGGTGGTAAGATTAAGACTTTGTTGTGATTACTTATTTCATGTGCCGCGGAAGTGTCCAAACGTCAAACTTAAATGCTATAACTAAGAGTGGGGAAGTGTCAAACTTAAATGCTATAACTAAGTGTGGGGAAGTGTCAAACTTAAATGCTATAACTAAGAGTGAGGAAGTGTCAAACTTAAATGCTATAACTAAGAGTGTTCTCGCGGTTTTTCTTCTAATAATAAATAGGTTTTTATAAAAATTGGCGACATAATATTGTTACGGGCTTAATGACCGAATAGTTGAACAAATACATTTACGTAATGGAGATAACTTATTTTGTATATGCATCATTCTACATCCATTAATTATGTCTGCAATAGTTTTATAAAATTGTTTAAAAATAAAAAGTCCTTGTTATCTCAATCTTGGCTCGCTTGATCTCTCTTCTACGATATAATTATACGTCCCAATATGTCTCTCATGCTAAACTGAATCTCACTGTTCTTGTCCGTTATATGTATGCATAGAGAAATATGCATATTATGATATTCGATTTTATTTAGCATATAATCAGATGTAAACAACGAAATATTTTCCTAAATGAAATTAGTCACAGTAAAGTTATGAATTATTAGTATAGAAGAAAGGAATGCAGTCGATCTAGTGAGAAGAAATTGAACAAAATTATGAGGTGTGCACTACGTATAAATTAAAAAAAAGAGAGTTAGTAGAAAAATCAAAAAGAATTTAAAGAGATCACAGAGAAACAAAAATATATTTT
The DNA here is from genome assembly GCA_039881145.1 of Druceiella hillmani. Taxonomy (NCBI): domain Eukaryota; kingdom Metazoa; phylum Arthropoda; class Insecta; order Lepidoptera; family Hepialidae; genus Druceiella; species Druceiella hillmani. The sequence goes on from JAYKKI010000014.1 coordinate 9,408,755, forward strand.
ATGAGCCCAAAATATAATATATTGATTTAAAGTGTAAAAATGAGCTAAACAAAATTTAATACAAAATTTTTCTTTAAATCATTCTGAAATGTCTAAAAACTGACACGTAACTTAACTACTTTGGCATGCTTTTAATTTTGTCCATGCTTGCTTTTAATTTTGTCTAGATGACAATATTTCCAGGGATACATTGTCATCACTTCCTCAAATGTTTAATTACGTTTTATATTTAATTGTTTTTTTACATTACGTTATTTAGAATACATACATTTAAATGCTATATGCAAATTTATTCAATTACGCAATACATTCAGATATACGAGTTGTAGCCCTCAATCTACGCGCGAAGCATTTTTGGTCCTTTATGTGAACTATTCCAGCCGACTTAATGAGATGCAGCCGCAGTTAATTGACCGAACTGCTCTAATTTGCCGACCGTATCGGCGGCAAGCAGCAGAATTTTCAGCGATGAGCAGAATTTTCTCTGATGCTGCACACGCTTAGGCGGGATACAAATATTTAATGATTATAACTAAATTCAAATAGTTTATGCTTAAATTGTCAATAAGAGTGCATTATAATTGCTATTTTAATAAGTACTTCTTAATGTATTGTAAAGTAACAATTTTTTGGTTAGTGTCACTAAAATTTATAAGGAGAATAAGACGGCGGCAATGTGGAGAGTACGTCACACTTGTCAAGTAGTTACGTATGTTATACTGGACGTCGAATCAGTATAATTATATTTTGTTGAGCAATATATTTAAATAAAAAAGATATGAAAGCAAAATTTTTGGCTCTTTATCTTCAAAGTTTATTTCATTAATTAAATCTCAATATTTGGCGCAAATACACCACTTAATATTACATTCGAAGCAAAATAACTTCCTTTCAAAGGCATGATTATCCAAGCATACTTTTTTATGTTCATGGTTTTAAGATGATAATTAGTTTTTATTCTGGAACTTTATTTATTACGGAGAAAGCATTTACATGGAAGCAGATATATTGCTTAATGTATACATGTACATTGTATTTTGATATAATCCCTATTTTTTGAATTCCGTAAACAGTTAATTACAATGAAACAAGAGGAATGACGTAGGGGAAGTCGCTGGTTTTGATGTATTCCGTTTATAGCTGAGAGGGAAAAGTTGCCATCAGTTGTAATGATGGATCCTGGAATATACTAACTTTGAAAATTGCAAATAAAATTGTACTACGTGCTTTTAAAAATTGTTACCCCATTTTATTGACCATGATGTATCTAGATCGAAAGTTTTGACGCCTATAGCCCAACGCACCTTAATTATAGCTATTAAAACCTCGAGCTCTTCAATTCTTAGAACCAGTCAAGTGTGAGTATGTCGCGCATCTGCGACGGTGCAAGAAACAAATTGTTTCAACATTTTTTTGCCAATTATATCTGCCTCATGCATCATGCACATTATATTTTGCAAATGCCTCATGCACATTATATTTTGCAAATGGAGTTGGTCCGGAATGATCTTTGAATATATTTTGTTGATGTCGCCTTATATTTTATTGACGTGGTGGTACACAGTTAGTTGTTTCAGATCGTTCCAAGTCGTTCTATCAGGAGCTGTAAGTATAGTTCCAACGGAAATTTCTTTTAGAGATTCGTATGTACCAAGTAATGGCAATATATATATATATATATGTATTACCATTATCAAAACGATAATTTTCCAATTTTTTACTTCATCCCATTAAATACTTGATCAGTTCCGGTTTCCTGAATAAATATGTTTTATTGTACATAATTATTTAGGATTATGTAACATTTTTTATTTTTTATGTAAAATTAATAATTTGTTTTATATACATGCCAGAAAAAAATCCACTACTTTTATTTAAAAATTACTTAGTATTATAATTGGTAAAAAAATGTGCAGCCCTGCTGCGTAAATCACTATAAAAAAGGTAAATTATTAAGGTCGACCTAAAACGCTTTGTTCCTTTTTCTTCCAGAGTCTATATTCTTTCCATTGAATAAATGTTTTTATAATGTCAATTTTAACCTAGCCTTACGAAGAAAGAAATACTTGCCTACATCTTGTCATAGAAATAAGGTTAATCTAAGCAGTAACCATAATTGTTTGCTGCTGAACTTGTTTTGGTTTCAAATCTACATTTTCCTTCATATTTCGCTGTAATTGGTAATATTGAATTTTAATATAATAAATTGCACATTATATCATATTAATAGTTTTAGGTATTTAGTAGCCTTTTCTATGCGTCTTAAAAAAATTATATAATTTTTTTGTTGACGTTATACTTAACATGATATAACGCAAAGCTTAAATTATAAAGCAATATTTTAACATGTGCTGAGTTTTAGGACTATTGGAAATTGAACTAGGACTTACAGTTCTAAATTATTCTTATAAAAACAACTTGTGTAACTCCGACGAGGTTTATGGCTTGTTAATTATTCTCTAAAATAGGACATATACTTTTGTCTTAGTTGTGGCCAAGGCTTGTTATATGAAAATAATTGACATTGCAAAAATGGCGTAGCTCATAACTTAAATAAGCACATATAACAATGGATTAAGGCATACCATTTACTAACAAACAATATTTATTGTAATTGAGAGCCACAACATTTTATTTAATTTTCTTAAACTTCTCATCAGTATTGAAAAAACGTGACTATATTCTAACATACAAATTCTTCGTGATATGTCTTTTCTTAATAATGAATGCCGCCAATTTATCGATAAACAGGAAAATATCTGAATAACCAGAAAAAAGCATAGGTGTGGATTGAATATTTTCCTCCAAGCTTTGTTACTAAATATTTGGGTATGAAACAGAAACATATTAAATATTTATTCTTAAAAAGTTAAAAATACTCGTATTAGCTATAGTCTCTAAAAGTTTATAACAAAATTGTAAATTAAGAATATTGGTTTAAACAGTCCTGGACTAGCAACGATTATTGTATCGTTATTTTATCAAAATAGGTGGTGAACGTGTTCCTTATCTGCGAGGTAAGTGGGAATTGTATTTGTCAGTATGTCCAGATAAATTAAAAGACAATTTAAAAAAATATATGTTTTATGTTATACATCCCCTGACGGTGAAATTTAAAAATTTCAATCTCACCGTCAAATTGCAATTGTTTTTACGTTGCTAAGAGCCATTACCAATTTAATTTACATTTATAGGATCTAATTTAAAAGTTGGTGTAACCTCACTTTCTTCCAAATTTTCTTCCTAGCTATGGTAACAATTTCCATGGTGAATGGCACAGTAAGATTGATGCCATATTAAAAACGTCCAGTTGTTTCGACCAGAAAGGATTGTTATAGACAAAATTATAAACAAATTTTGCGAGAAGGAAATTATTAATGTGGTGGTATTATATCAAGGTAATTGAAAGTAATTATTTCGTCTTTGAAGTCTCTTTCTCACTTATATTTTTTGGTGGATGACTACTACAACAATTAGAGTCCTTTTATACATGTTCCCTTGTAAAAATTACTGATTGGACTAAAATTGAGCTACTGGCACTAACGAGTGCGCATAACATTAAAACAAGGCAATTGTGTACATCACGTCATAATGTAACGATGACCAATGAAGGGGAACCATCAAAGTACGTACTGTAATTAACGATAATGACTTAGGTAATTGTGGGATCATACCTTTTAGTTTAAACACATATTTACATATATATATATATATATATATATATATATATATATATATATATATATATATGTATATGTATATATATAATTATATATATATATTTTTTTGTAGGCGCGTATCTGAGTAATTAGTGGATATTTCCTAATGAATAAAAATAATTCCAAATCACATTTATAGGAATGAGTTATTAAGGGCAAGAGATAGACCCAACAATATTTTCAAGAAGGAGAAATTTAAGCATCAGGTGATTAAATGATATCATTAAATAGTCCTTTGTGAGTGAAGACGACTTTCCAAGCAGAGCGCAAGCTGATCAGGAGTCAGGAGTAATGAAAAGTTTCCACGGGATCACACTTTACGACTTGCGGTTCCGTCTCACGAAAAAGAAAGCACTGAACAACTTGTTGAGCTGAGTGAATGGCGACTTTGGAATACTTTTCACTTTGACGTCATTCGTCGCACCAAAAATATTATCAGCCAGGAGACATCGATTTTGTCATATCGTTGTGTTACATTGATCGCACCATTATACAGAAAATTTTGAATAACAATTTTGTGTTTCGTGTCGCGGTTTTCCAGTAAAAGTTAAAATTACATTCTATTCACCTTTATTTATTGGATTAAAAACAAAAGACTTCCCTGTGGTAAATGGCAATCATTTACAGTAAACAGAAATACGAGCAATATGAACATGTTAAGGCAGAATGTAATCAGTTATCCTATGCGTTACTCTATATAATAAATACAATTATGAATGTATATATATTTATATATATATATATATATATATATATATATATATATATATATATATATATATAATACCGTGGCCACCTAGGTCACCCGATTTAAGCCCATGTGACTTTTTCTTATGGGGATACTTAAAATCCGTAGTTTACAAAACAAATCCGAGCACTGTGACACAACTTAAAGAAAATATTCAAGCCGAAGTCAGTAGGATACCCCAGTCGCTCCGCAAACGCGTTTATGAAAACATGCGTGCTAGACTTGAAGAGTGTGTCAGACTCGATGGCCGCCATTTGGAAAACGTGGTTTTTAAAAAATGAAATCCGCATTTGCTGTTATAAAGTTAAAATAAACCTACTTTGTATTAGAGGTGTAGTGTTTTTTACAATTTTTCAAACATTGAAATCTGCCACTGGACAACCTGTATATGACAATTAATAAAAAGGCCAAAGGTTTCTGATAAAATTAGTGTGTTTAACTAATAAGACATTCATATATTTTTACGATAACCATTGTGTAACTGTGTATTCATATGTGTTTGGTACGTTAAATATAAATTATATGTCCGGTATTTATTAGCTTCTCTTTCGTTTTTTCACACTTAAGAAATTTTGACATTCGCATAGTTATAATTTCTTTGCAACATGAGCAGAAGATAACTATAATAAATTTCCCCATTTATTTACCGCCTAATCAGTGCACACAATAGTTTGACAGCTAACTTATTTACAAATTACGAAGATGTCTTTTATGTATACTGTATAACTAATGTTTTTCTTAGTAAAAACTTATATATTGTCAATGGTAACCATTTTATAACAGCACGTAGATATAGGAAAAAAAATAAATTATCACACCTAAGTCTAAATACCATGGCTATGGAAAATATTGCGATTCTCAAATAGTATACTTATTTCTATACTATTTGAAAATTAAAACTAACAACTTGCATAGTTTCATTCTAGGTTTGCCTTTCACTTCAAAGAAATGAAATTTTTTCAATATCTTTGAAATCAAAGAATTTAAAAAAAAGGAAAAGATATAAAGCTATTTTGTTATTTCCTATTGGATAATGAATTCACAATTTTTTATTATATTATTAAATATAAAGTACACATACAAAAAAAGATTTCTGATACACTTCGTTTATTTAGTAACAATTATCCCAAAAGGCATACCTCTACACTAATACCTCCTATAAAATGTATATTGCTAAGTTATGAAATATTTTGCAACCCAAACTGCACATTATCCTATTAATATACTTGAAAAAATTTCCAAAAGAATCGTAACTAAATTTCATAATAATAATGAAACAAATAAATAGCGTTGTAGGCTTAATTTTAAATATTTTTACCTGAATTATAATTCTACATTTCATTAAATTATATGTAAAACAATCTTTTATGATGTAAGAAAGTTTTCTCTCCTTTTGGTAATCTTATTGTTATATAATTATTGTTATATAATTTGTAATCGTACGAATATCAGACAAATTTTTGTTGTTCTAAAAATCTGAGTTTCTCGTTCTTACAATAAGCAAATTTTAAAATCACTTTTATTGAAGGAATATTTTGAAACTTATGTCCTTATTTTATTGCTCTTTACTTACCTCTACTTCTTTATCCTGATACAATGTCGCACTTGAAAGCGTGAGCATCGATTAATAACTCCATATTCAATGCCACATGTGTTCAGATTCATGTATTTTATGCGTAGCTATCATAAAAGTTCTTAAATATTTACAGCATATTCAAATAATCCAACTTACTTTAATAATCGTTTTGTATCCTTACACTAACCCTTTCTTCGACACAATTTCAAAATTATTGCTGTCATTTGGTCATTTCCCGTACGTGTTCTACAAATACTTCATCTTAACTGGCTTAATTTATTCATTCTTATTTTGAATAAGCGATGCCTGCAACTTTTTTTCCACAAACATTTTAAAAATATTATTAAGCTAACTGTGAGATTAAAAATTATAATGCACGTAACGAAAATTATAATGCACGTAATCAATGTAAAAAGAATTGTGTTTTCATGTATATATATATATATATATATATATACGTTTTGCACTGAAATTTCAAATTACCACATATTTTCTAGTGGGTCGAACGCAGTGATTTCAAATATTACAAAATGTACAAGTTAAAATTGTATTAAGACCTCTTTCGTGATTCTTACGCGATACGTGAATAAATAAACATACAGACAAACGAAAAGAAACTTCAAAAACAATATATTTGTGTTCTATTTCTTTTACTCTGTCTCAAATAAAACTGCCAATTTTACTGTTTGTAGACTGGAAAATCACTTCGGTAAATAGTTATCGATAATAATATATCATTACATATCAATGACTATTTCCCTTTTCTTTTTATTTTCAGAGCTTCATCAGACCTTTTAAAAGACATGGATTATCGAACGAACAGCGTTAGATAAGCCATGTCCCATAATTACTTCACTCATTTTTTTCTTAAACGATAAACTACTCAAATAAACTAATTATTACCTAACCTTATTGTCCGTACTTGTAAGCATACTTTTTCCTATGCATGTTTGAAATATTCGTGTAACTAGTTATAGTAAATATTTACTACGCAGCATCATCTCTATCTTTTAACTAATAGAATATTTTCCGATAGAATAAAACGTATTTTAGACGTTCATGTCGCTAAGTGTAAAGGTGATAAAGGTAATATCATCTGCATGCCTTCCTACCAGAGTATTTTCCATTGGTAAAACACATTCTTCGTTAGCCAAGTTATTTATTCACGTAACATATTTTTCACATTACATTGTACTTATTGGATAGATTTTTGTAAAACTATTTAAAATATTCCTGGCACTAGGCATAGTAAATGTTAACAAAGCAGCATAATCGGTATATTTCCTACTAGCTTACTGTCCATTCGCATATTACATCCATCGTTAGTCAGGTTATTTACGGAATATGCCTTTGATCGCTCATTCTTTTCATTAGCACACCACGTATATTATCATGAATTATTGTTTAAGCATAATTGAAACATTTGTGTCTCTAGACATAATAAATGTCAACAAGGGTGCATATTTTGCAAATGTTTTGTGAATATCAATTCAATTATGATGGAGTTAGATGGGCTAACTCAATATCGATGTCATATTATGCTTTAATTTTTTAATTATTTTTTCGCTAGTATTAATTATTTTCATTTTCTAAAATATACTATTTCAGTAAAAATTTAGTCTGACTCATTTATTATGTTGAAATTTGTTATAGCTTTTGCAAGAATATTAAATTTACAAAAATAGTGTAAATTTAATATTTTTTAAAAATATTTTGAAATATATAATTGGTTTACAAAAATAGTATTTGTAATATAATTTCATATTATACCTTTTTGTTTTTACACAAAATTCCTAACTATAATATAATATATTGTAATATTATATAAGTATTTTTCAATATTAATTTCGATATGTAAAAATGTGCTTCAATATGTTTTATGACTCTGCTAGACTCCAAGTTTCTAATTCAAATGATGACACAGGGACAGTTTGACCTATAAGAATTTCCTTTCTTACGTTTTAGATGACCAAAATTTAAAGTTACATAAAATGTATTATGAAGAGGTGTCCTAATTACAAACAAAATTATGACATGTCATATGAAATTTATTTTCAATTTCGGTAAGCATTTTAAGTGTTTCTAATAATTTGAAATTTAAAATATCGTTCCAAACAAAGGTTTTTCAGTAATAACAAGTTGGTCACTAAGTACGAGAATATGAGAGTAGTTCTGTCAGATAACTCTAACTTAACATAGGATTTATTGGAGCAATGCTTTTTACTTTTTTAAAATCTAATATTGGAGACTGATTTTCAAAGACCCAACATGGTACTGCTACGCAGTTCATACACTTGTTATCCTTTAAAAATTATTACACATCATATTGTTCTAAATTTTGTAAGAAATATTGACGTAAAATTGCGATGAAGTGAAAAATAGGAAATTATGATGAATTGAAATCGTTAAAAAGTCAATGAATAAATTTTTACAAGGTTTATTTGGCATTATATATAATGCCAAAAAATTTAGGTCCAGTCACCAGAAAATATTTTGCTGCTCCGAAAAGTGTATTTAATATTTTTTTCTGTACATGGATATATAAAAAAAAACCTCTCCATCCTCCTCAGTTGCTATTGATAATAGTATTTGTATAATTACCATTTTTCTTCGTCAAATTATGCGAATACTATTTTTAGCTACTTTTTATACCTTTTTACTCAGATTCTATAATCCCTAAAACACAGAACGCCAAAGTTTCTAACTATATCATTAATCTGTTGCCTAATTCCAATCAAATTTGGAACCTTAAATTCGGCCCATAGTTACGATTTTAAATCAACATAATAAAGGAAATGGGTCAAGAGTGGGTTAGATTCTTTGACAAAATTAGTGATATTGAGGTAAAATTATATATTTTGGATAAAATTTGTTCGATCAAAGATTTGAATAATTTTTTTATTGGGCCAATGGAAATAAATATCAATTATACTTGTTTATGTTCATTTTCGTCTTGCGTAATTCTGACATACAAGTTCTGATATGTGTTGTGTTGCACATATAAAAAAATTCTACTACTCTTGGCAAATACATACATTTTTGTTTCACTGGTAATTGAATTAACATTAGTAGCAATAAGTTCTTGAATAATATCAATCGTTTCGAGTAGTGCTGCTATTGCTCAATATACAGCATTACTCGTATTTTACATTGCGATAATATTTTGCTATTCTAAAAATTACATAAAGTTTAAACGCGTGTCATTCCTTAAATTTGCGACATTTTGATCTAGTGTGGATAAACCGTTATGGATCAAATTTGGGTCTTATATTGCAGAGATTCTTAGTTTTGCTTAGTTTTTGAATTTTAGTAAGTATTTCTACATACAAGTATCAATTTATTGAAACATCGTAGTAGAAAGAATTGTTTACTTTCTCTAATAGTTTTTATATTGAGTCTTTATTAATAATTTTAAATATTTTTTACAAACGTTATGTTTTAAGTGGTTGGTTTATTAAGTTTTATTTATCGTAATTATAATGTGTTGTAGGAATAATTTTTAAATATGTGAAATTTTTAAACTGAACTTATTTGCGAATATTAAATAAACTTTCTCTTATTTCTTTTTAAAAAAAATCAGGCAAAGCAATTGCTTCGACAAAACAAAACTCACGACAAAATATTTTTTGGCATTTTCACTTAAATAAGCAACAATTTAATTGAAATTTTATTTTTATATTTATTTGGTCCAACTGCATAATAATATTTAAATATGTAGAGCAACGTCACTGTCAAAGAACCAATCCCTCGTAATAATTTAAAATCAAGTAACTCTTAACTGTTGGTTACATTATGGGTTAAAAGACCATTGAGCTTAATTTGCCGAAGTATGCAGAAAAAACAAAACTCTTGAAATTAATAAAAAATTCATTTCAACCTGAAAGTTCCGCAGAAACCCAAATTATCTCAAAGCCCCACCAGATATCCGCAGCGACCCAACCTCATACAACAGAAGTAGATTTCAAAGGTTCCCTAATAATATCCCGTTTCTATTATAAAGTGCTTCCACCCAACAGATATATAGTTCCTGCACAATAAGCCATTAAAAAATGTAATTTTTAAGAATATTTTTGGCAAATGCTCTTAGTGGCACAAATATCGTAATAATTGTCGTCGTAATAATGGTGTGTTGGGTTGGTCACGAGGCCTTTGACGGCGCAGCGCACCGTTCGATTCCGGGTTGAACGGGGTTGGACTGGTGTCATGGTTGGCTGTAAGAGATTGCTCTTGTAGCAATAAGCCAGCCATATGAAACGATTAGAAACGTTAAAGTAGATAAATAGAAACAACTAAGATTGGTCTACTCTCAACCAATTTATGGTGACTATGTTCTAACAAACCATGTTACTATTTTGATGAAATCTCACTAATAAAAATATGCACATTATTATGCTCGTCGCAGTAAAGCAATATGTTCCGTATCTTGCAGTTTAAAATTACAGATAGAAGATGAGAAGATGGCATGCCCGGTCAGAAAGTATGACGGGCAATATCCAGGTTTGAGTCAAATTTTCTAATCGTACCTGAGAAAGACTCGGGAAAAATACCCTTGTAGTATCGTCTGTAGAATTTCTTCGGCAAGGCTTCTAGCTTGCCGGTGAGCACAGACGATCTCATACATACATTTCTTTTGGGTTCATCTACAAGAAACTCAAAGTGCAAGTTCCTGTTTAGAAACTTCTTCCTTGTGCCAGAAAAGTTGGTTTGACGCGCGTTCTGTAAATACGAGTTCGGTGGATCAGAGTTCCGCCACAACTGGAAATGTATCCATTGAGCAAGCTCTATAAGCTTTGGCCAGATCTATAAGCGGTTTACTCTGTAATCTGCTTGCGATCTTTCTAATCTGCTGGATTCTAATGTACCACGAAATCCATACCGATGACGCATAGGCCATATTAACAAGAAATATTGCCATATATATTAGTCTGAAGGTCAAGGCGTTTAATTCCCACCCTGATCCGGCCAAAGATTCCATGGCGTGGAAAACCGCCATGGTTTCTTTTCCAATGTTTCAGTATGATATTCCACGCCCGCAGCATGAAGTTACGCCTAAAATTGAGAACCATGCCTTAGTACGGGACCTGCTCTCGTAAAGCGATTCTGGACACACTGATTTTCACAGTCGGCTCCCTCGCCAGCTTGTCTTTGAAGAGAGTACCCTCAGACTTTTGAGGGGTAAAGCTAAGCTAATTCTTGGTGTCCCAATCAAGAACCTTGGCAAAGAAGTGTCCTACTATATTTTCTACTTTTTATACGATTTGCTCCTCGGACCAGCTTATCATCGACATAGGTAGAGATCGACATAAGTTTGACGGGTATGCCACCCGTGGTTCTTATCAGGGATGCAGTTCCATTGGTACTGCATCCCTAAAAAGTACCACGGGTATGCCATCAAACATTCCATGGTCCAAAATTATACCAAAGAACTGATCCTTAGACAATTCCTGGTCAACATTTTCTTTACTGCGATGCCGACCTCCTTTGAAAAGGCATTTGGTTCGCAGAAGTGGTTTCTAATTATCCGGTAGATGACTACCGATACCCTCTGAGACTTTGAAGAGGATATAATAGCTGACCACCAGGCGAAAGCGCCGGAGATATCCAAAAATATTTTCGTGGGAACAACGAAAAACCTTAAGGCTATAACTATGTTGCTTCCAATCGATTTGCTAAGATTTTATTTCCAGTAAATTTAAATAATTTTACAATACTACCCAGGTTTATCGCCAACAATTTTAATAAACATTTTCTTATAAGAGTTTCATTTTTCATCTATCTGGAAAATACAAATAAATAATTTGACATTTTTTTCGACTGAAAGAAAATATATAATAATTAAGAGAAGCAAAGAGACAGTACCAAGTATTTACTATTTGTTCCTTAACAATCTCAGATCTACTAACTAATAAATGATATCATTTTGCAAAAGAATATTGTTTTGTATTATTATAGGGTTTTGCCCACCTGTCGATCTGACGGTCACAGTCGATTTTCTGTTATAATGTTTGATGCAGAAATTAAAAATTTGGTTTGAAAAAAAAAATAATATTAATTTTCAGATCTCGTATTATCAGAGTGCATTATATAATAGTTTAAAATATTTTCATGGTTACTTTAGGGCACCAAATTAAATATTATAATTTTTTAGTTATATAACTAATGTGGGATATCTTTTGAAAGTGCTAGGTTGTTAATAAAAGCTCTAAACTCTTTTCCCTAGTATTAAATGGTTCTTAGACCTATGCACCAAAGTATGCAAACAATTTATCTCCGTTTTCTTAAGTTTCACAGCTACTATAATAAAAATCTACTAGAAACTAGAAAGTTAGACGAAAATTGCAACGATTATAACTTTTGAGCTGTTTACTATATTTCAAAAACCATGTGAAATCACGTAGTGAATTCTGGTCGAACGTAACAACTTTTTCCGTTACCGTATTATACTTATCTGACTATATTGGACCATATTATCCATAAATGGACTAAGGCAAGTTATGTGAAGGTGATAAATATTTATATCAAATTAAATAAATTTATTATCATTAAAGTTCACCATATTATTTTGAGTATATTATATAATACACTTTTTAGAGGCTTGCCAAAAATATCGAAAATCTCTTAAAAAAAGAGAAATATATAATCATCGCTTTCTACGAGGTTTAAAATCTCTGGGTAAAAGAAGCAAAAATAGGCACATGAAGATATAAGTATGAAAATATTTTTTAATTTCTTCGTAAAATGGGTTTGTTCCTTTTAAACAATTAAAATGATAGCAAAAATTTCAACTTTTATTGAGCATTTTTTCCATAAATTTTTATTTTTTGTTCAGAGATGAATATTGCCAAATTAATTAAACTTTTACCTTTAATCAATTTATAAATTTAGTATTTTTATTAGGAAATCCCTTAATTTTAAGGAGATCAATGGAGTTATTTTATTTAAAACAAAAGTTATGTAGAAACGAAAGAGAACTGGAAAACCACAAAGAGAAATAATAGTATTATTACTTAATATAATTTAAGAGGGTTTCATAAAAAATCATACTATGAAGGAAATCTAAAAACGTTCTAAAAAACAATGACTGAAATATTCGTAGGTATCAAAGCCGCAACATTATATTAATAGCAAATAGCAAAAATATGCAAAGAAAAGAATTTATTTACAAATAACAATCTCAAAGCTTCCACTTTCAATAAGTTTAACTAAAAATAAATAATAGTACATGCAAACACTTATCCTAAGATTTGAGTACAAAAGAAAAATACGCCAAAAATCGATTTCTTAAATTCGCTTCAACCAGGTTTCTATTCAGTAATATCAAGAACGTTTTATAAAAGTCATATAAATCTTATGGAGGTATTTTCCTAAAAGTTATTCCTATTTTTCCCTAAATACATAAGTCGCGTAAATGAAAGCAGTACGAGAAATATTTCGTGTAAAAATGTCGAAACTTGAGTTATGGTAATAGTAAGATACAGGTTTCCCTATAGAGCCAAAATTTGGTCTTAGTAGTTTATATTTACGATGTCAAAAAGTACTGACCTTTTCTATTATTTACACGTGTGAATTTAACATACAATATTTTTCCGGGAAAAAACAAATATTTAATAATAGATTCCCGAATTCATTAATGGCTTTCGAAAAGTTTGTGGCATCTGCATGAAAAATTTAATCAGAAAACTTTATTTTTTCATTGTCTTAGTATTGATACAAGATGTTATTTGGAATGACGACGACGAATCCCTAATTTTGCTTGTTCTGACAAGCACATAACTGATGTTTTTGAGGTTCCGTATCTCCAAAAAAATAAAACGTATAAAGATCACCGACGTTTTTGTCCATTTGGCTATTAGACTTTTTTTTCCAAAGAACACTTGAAACAGAAAACACCTGTATATACAAATCTTATAACACAAAATAATTTTAGTTTGTTTCTCCTAATATATATAATTTCTCCCAAATATTCAAGCTATATCAGAGCATCTTGTTTAAAGGAAATAAACCGTTTTGACGATTAAGCCTTTAAGCAAATTAGCAGACGTAAATATTTTATTCATATTTTATAAATATTTTTACACACATTTTATTATAAAGTTTCTCATCGTATTTATACTAGACTTGGAAAATATTCGTAACAGATAATAGACAATAAATGCGGTCATTGTACTTCAAAGTAGAGAGGTAGTGCCTAGGACTATTTATTCCTGATGATCGCTGGTTTCTGAAGTGAATTGGGTTAAATACTTTCCTTGTAGGACAGAGTTGTTGAGTAGTTATTTGAAATAAAATTTAATTTTGTTAGACCGTTTTTTGTTTTGAAATTTCTTTTGTAAAAATATAAGCTTCAAAGCGGTTTAATATATATGAGTCTCTGTGAATATTAATTCGTTTCAAAAAAAAATTACCAAATCTGAGAAAAACGGGTAGTGAACATATTTACTCGTATTTATTATTTTTGGCATAAGTTCGTTTTATTAAATAATTATAAAATACTCTCTTTACTTTTTTGCATTTACTTAATACAATTTTTAAGGTTCAATACTTCATAAGGAAAAAACAAACTTTAGACCGTCTATCACAAGTGTATCTGTCCGTCTATCACAAGCGTTTTTCTCGAAGATCCTCTGATCTTTAAACTTGAGCTTTGATCGGTAAATCATCTTAACCTGTGTATGTCTCAATAGTTACTACACAAAATGTTTGTGTGGATACTTTACAGGAGCAAATAAAGTATTCAATATCTCCAAAAATTCAAAGGTAAAAATTATAAAAGCAGCAGTGTTGCTGGAACCTAGTCTACCCAGGGAAAAAAGTGATCATTTAAAATATCATAATATTTGAGAAATTTACCATAATTTTACGTCTGTACAAGATATGCTAGGCAATATATTTATTTGGTGAAAAATTTTACTTGATATTTTAAGTAGTATTTTGAGGCACTTGAGTACATACGAAATCATCATATTGCGAGTTATATTCTTAATTAATAATTCTTGTTTAGTTTTAAAGTAATAATAGTTATTTGATGTGTGTCAGTTATTATATAATATTATTTCACTAATATGCATTTGTGCCTCTCGCACGCTAATAGTCACAAAGCAATTTATAACATAGCTATAAGTAATATTTTCTTTACGAGTTGAAAATGAATTTAATTTCAAAGCAATTGTTAAACAGTAGATCGACCATTAAAAAAAGCGCTACTTTCTTCAAGTAACTCTTTAATTAACAGACAGGTAACAAAATGAAAATATTTAACATTTGAAAACATATTGGGAAATAAAAAAGAAAACGTACAAAAGACTTAAATACAAATTGTTACACAAAAATATTAATGAAAAATTAAAACAAATATATTGACAGTAGTTGGAAATTAGGAAAAGGAATGCAGCATACAAGTAAGGTAAACAAACAGAGAGAATGGGTTGAGATTAAGATAAAGTAGCCAAGTAGCAAGTTTAAATAGCAAGTTCTAGTAAATGATAATAATGTGCTTAAAAATAACAAAAATATGCAAAATTTCCCCAAATCCGATGCTAAATTTCTTTGAATTTAATAAAATTTCACTTCAAATTTCGAATTGTAATAATAATTTCATACAAACGGGCACGCGTGCAGAAAGTGAAAATCACAAACTTTCAAACCGTTTATAAAAATGCGGCCAAAAATAACAACTCAAACGATGTTTACTTGCAGGAATATCGGTATCAGAAATATTTTTAAACCCTAATATTAATTTATAATAAAATATTATTCAGGAAAAGATAATAAAACTAAAAGGTGTTCTCTTACACACTATTAACATATTATATGAATGTAGAAATTATTATCTCAGTAAATTCAATGTACGGTGGAAACAGTCTAATTAATTAGGTATAACGTAGAAACTATTAATAGAATTTTATTACGTTTAAAAGTGTATGTCATCTCTAATTTTTTTCTTATCGATGTCATTGTGTACGCATATATATATACACATATTTTTTTTCATTGTGACGTATATATATATATATATATATATATATATATATATATATATATACGTCACAATGAAAAAAAAATGAACACGAATAAACTCAGTTTTACGTTATAAAATAATATTAATTATATTATCCTTATATTGAGTCACATTTCAATCATTTTCAAAAAATTAAGATGATATTTGAGCCTCTCAAATGTAAAGAATAACAAGTTTCTTAATTAATGATTGAATGATAATTAGAATTTTAGTAGCGTTCGTACAAATTTAAAAAAAAAAAAAAATGAAGATTGCTCGCCCTAATCATTCTATTAATGAAAATTCATTTAGAATATTCGTGCGCGACGCGAGTATCTACTATGTTAGAACATGTGTACGTGTACGTTACTCTGTAAAATAAGATTATAAATTTCCCTTCGTAATTTTTATGGGCTTAATTTGAACGTATATAAAACATTGGAGTCAAATTATTTACGGTATATAAATGTTACTTTTACGATGTAATATCATATGCGAGATTATTGTTACTTGTACGCTCAATGAATACGTGACTAATAAATTTACATTCATTCTCTGCATGAATGTAAATTTATTAGTCACTTACTCATTTAGCGTACAAGTAACAAATATTAATGCAATAAATTTATATTTATACTTAAATATATTATTACGAGGAAATGAAAAAAGATATAAAATCTATTAGAGATTCGTGACAGAATTCGAAATTTATATGTAGGCTTTAATTACTTTACGAATCAAAATGATGTAATTCTGTAAGAACGATGTTCTCAAGTTTTATTTATTACTGTAAAATAAATACAGAGAGTAAAACAGAATAAGTCGAATTCAAATTTGTTTATTTTATCACTTAGAGGGTAAATATTTGACAGTTTAAAAGCTGTTTGTTACTTTGAAGTAAATGACAATATTAATTATTCAGACCGTGCTGATAAGGACATTTTTCTTAAAAATTACCGGAAATCATTTCGTCTAATTTTAAGCCAACTTTTTTAATCTAGGAACGAAAAAAAGAATATTTTGTTACTAAGTACGGCCTGAGTCAAAGTAATAATTCAAGCCTTCCTTCTTTTTAATAATGATAGATGATTAATAATTTAATAACGATAGAGAAACCAAAACTACGAAACATCTCTTTAGGTTAACGACGTAAATTTATTTCTGAAAATTGGTATTTGTGGTGATTGTGAGTTATTTTAGGGATGTGTTGACTAAGTTTTGCAATTGAATCTAAAAACCAGCGACGGTTTGATGTAAGTAACTAGTCAGTATTGACTTGTTTGTTTCCGAGCCCAGTTCATGTATACATTAATAGACTCTTATCTCTCGCATTTCCGGATGTTCGTGATCTAAGTTTGGTTGTGGATTGCCGATTTTCATTCCACGTTACGTTAGTGACACACTTCATTATAAAATACCCCGGTTTGTGATGCGATATTCTCCATAAAAGGATGGCATCAACTGAATTAAGGTTTTATATAGTACTTTCGCGCGTAGTAAACTGAAAACGAATTCGTTTATTTAGTAGTTTACGACAAAATCTTTTAATATTTATATTTTCAAATTTACGATTACTATTGTGTACCCCTCACTTTTGCGTTTCGAATATGGTCGGATATAGCTCTAAGCGAGTGAAAATATAGTTGCATCTGGTGAAGTATTTGTTTTAAATGCTGCTTTTTAATGGCTAAATTAACTACCATTCATTGTTGAGATTGTTTCATTTTTGTTTCCGAATGTAACTTACAATTACCAAGATAACGGCCCGTTTCCATATTTCCAAGAACCGCTTGCAATTTACCATTATTTCTCTACATAATTTGCTTAATTGGATACACTAACCCATCTCGACTTGCTTTCATGTTGGATTCGCTACTAGACTTATGATGGTTAAGTATTTGAATTGTTTATGGATAATCCAATATATATATATATATATATATATATATATATATATATATATATGTATATATATATATATATATATATATATATATGTATATATATATATATATATATATATATATATATATATATATATATATATATAAATTTGTTTACCTCATCTATAATTTTTTGCTATATTTTTATTAATTTGCTCAACATATTGGCCTAAACTTGCAAGTTGAACGATGTTTTTAATAAGAATTTACGAGTAAATAAAAATATTTATTTCACATCTTCTCGTTTTTGGATATCTGTGTATATTATTTATTACTGATAATATATAATATTTTGATAATAACACGAAATTAGATCAATTCAATTTTACTTCACTCATGTATCTCTGATTTTCAATATTTTATTGAATAAGAAGTAGGGTAGACTGGGTATGATTTAGTATTGTTATGACGTAGATACTATTAGCGAAACTATAAAGAAAACCAGAGTGCTGATAAAGGAAGAGAGAAGAGGCCTGCCTATCTGAACATATTTCACAGTATTTCGTCAGTCATTGCCCGACATTGACGCTAGAGGGTTCTGCATTATATTTTAATGATCAAAAGTATTTTTACCAAACAGATAGATTCTTGAGTGTTAATTACGTCATAAGTTTTATTAGTAGCTAAATAGCAGTAACTACATTGTATGTAGATTATTTTGTTTCATTGTGATGTTTTCGGACCCTAAGAAAGCTATAAATACTGCTTGTGGTGGATGAACGCGGAGTAACACTTAAAAAACTATCAACATCTATGATGTACTAGGGATTAACAAAACTTCTATGCCTCTAAATTTGGCACAAGGGTTCGCCTTGAGTTCGATTTAATTTAGGCTGGTTTTGCAAAACAATAAATTGATTATATACCATCTATTGAAACGGACAGACCAAACTACGCAGCTGGAAAGAATAACTCTAAAGCTAACGGTGATACACCGCCACTTCATTATTTTTTTTTTACTTTCATTTTCATTATTAGGTGAATCTGTTCAGCCAAACGAGTCATTCCCAACTAGGAAACTTGTTTTACGCCTAAAAATGTTCAGTTCTACACGAAGGCTCCGCAAAGAAAAACAAGAGCTTCCGGAACCAACAAATTAACAATTTATACAGATACGCCGGAAAAAAAGGATATCAGGCAAGAATATGAAGAAAAAGAAAAATTGCAAAGTTTATATATAAGTTTATACATAAAAATTGAAAAATTGCTAAGCAGGTAAAGAAAAATCTTACTAAAGCAAAAGGGAAAAATAAAGGTAAAGCAAAGAAAAGGACACCATCGCCGTCATCGAATGAAGAAGTTTTTCAGTCTCGTTTGTGTAGGCACATACTCTGGAAATAAACCTGGCGAAAAGCAGATCCAATGACAAGGAAAATATCAACTCTGGTCCCACTTAGAATACATAGATGATGGTTGCTATTATTTTTGTCATAACTGTGATGATATATATATATATATATATATATATATATATATATATATGTGTGTGTATATATATATATATATATATATATATATATATATATACCTTATATTTCGGTAAACGTAAGAAATGTGACGATATTGCACGATTACCCTTCACGATTACCCTTCTTGAGTAAATAAAAGTGAATTTCATTTTTCTATCTATCCCTTTCATTTGCGTAGTTTTACTTAAAAAGGATAACAAAATTGAAATGCAGGCAAATTAATTTAAAAATATTAATTTCAAAAACTAATTTTTGTTTACATTTCGTAAATCAAAATTATTGTCATTTAAAAATTGTTAACATCCATTCATTATTTTCTCAAATATTATAAATTATAATTAAATATTATTATCGATTTCTAAAATAAACTTGTAGGAATAACTACTAACACGTTATATTTTCATTTATTGCTTAAATAAATTATTATTTCCTTCTTATTAACAATTTAATATTAATTATAATTTCTTATTTCAAACTTAATCTTTATGGATTATTTCTTACTTAACATGGCAACCTTCACACATTTCTTCTGGTTAGAATATTTTTGAAAGTTTAGTTTTGACATAACAGTTGATTGGTTTAATGCGCGTCGCTGGTTTCTGTGAAATGATTTATTATTTGTGATATCGAGTGAAAAGAATTACAAATATATAGTTTTTAAGTGCTGGTGGAACATGGTATTAGTATATGCTAAATGCCATTATAATAGCCCTAATGTTGTGCGTCGAACGTTATCCGACATCCAAGTCTAACTAATACCAATGCAATACGAGATAATAAACCCATCATTTCAATGATAGCAGGTGACACTTCTCCAGCAATATCGACAAAAATGGAACAAAATGTTCTAACTCATTTTAGAAGGGAGGAAAATTTGAATAGACACACAGCGTAGATAATTTATGACAATATTATTGTCGTCGGTAGCGAAAGTGCGCTAAATTCTGGAAGGCACTTACCACGGAAACGGAACATAAAATTTAGGTAAGTGTTAATACATTATAATACAAAATAATTTATATTTTAATTACTATCTACGCATGTTTAAAAACTAGGCTTTTTGAAACGGATAAATGACATTACATTTTGGCACTTGACAGTTTGTACGTTTGAAATAGGCGTAACACGTTGCCAAACTAACATTTAGTGTTAAGGTTATAGGGTGATAATTTAAATATAATTATGATTTCATCCAAAATTCTCACTTTAATTATTTTATAAACTAGGCCACCAATTTAAAAATATCATTTTGTCAGATTATACATGCTTAGTGGGACAAGTGCTGGAAGTGTGACGAAATTACTGCTGTCCTATAATGTTAATTGTACAATTTTAGGGAGGAAATGTCACCAAAACTAAACGGTAAATAAATAGGTCGACGTGTTTTTTAAATAAAATGAAAAGTATGTTAAATGAAAAGTGGGCTTTTCTTGTAACGTTGATTGTGCAATTTTTAGAGCCATTCTTAACAAAATTAAACGCTAACCGATTTTAAAATTTTGAAATAAGTCAGATATTTATAGTTTGAGAAATATATAGAAAACTCAGCGAATTTCGCCGACAACGCGTTTTACAAGACAACTACCTTTGGCACTAGGGAAACTCACACTGCGATGGTTCCATAAACTTGTAAGCATTTAAAAACACTTAAGGATACATAGTATTTCCATCAAAATAATTACAAATACTTTGTCACGTATAATATAATCACGAGCCAAGTACAATCAATTTATCACAATGGACATATATTTCATCCCCTATTAATATTTAATGTAAAAATATTGATAATTGCGTGGTTTATTATGTTCTATTACTATGTCAAATATCATGTTTCAATGTCAAGAGGTTTCTGAGAAAAAGACACGTGAGCGATTTTAAAAATATTTTTTACCGTTTTGAGGTATACGCGTATATCTAAATTTACGAAAAAACTTTCCAAATTTAGAAAAAAAAAATTATTTTATGAATAAATAAATATTTTCACGATATACATTTTTTAAAATTTTTAAAAATAATATTTTTGTCTTCCCCGCTATTAGTATTTCCACAGGATATCCCATAAGATATATAAAAGGAAAACCGAAATTTGGAGTAATTCATTTTCTTACTCCAAATTTACCACAAGTGTCGCCCATGTAAAATACGCTTGTTAACATAATCTATTACCATGCTAAATTTCACAATAAAGTCTTCGTTCAATTTGTTCTATGAAATCTCTTTGGAAAAGGATCGCGTTTTCGTTCAGGCTTTGCAATATCACTTCTAATAGATTTCTTATTTAAATATTTCACAGAAGTTTTGTGTCTAAATTTTACCAAAGGTATAGATAAAACGCTGAAAGTCTCTCAAGTAATATTTTGAAGATTTGTGTTCAAAGTGTTTATAAAGAGAAAGTTTGCGTAGAATAGTTTTTCCTTAAGACTTTTACATTAATGTTATTTAGTTTTAAATACTTACGCGTCGAAATAATTGAATAATATTATTGCTTGATTATAATATATTCAGTCACACATAAAGTTATACTTTGTCATAATGCTTTACTTACATTTTGCTAACTGAAAGTAATTTGAAAACATATATTAAAAATAATTCCCATTTGGAGCTAATTACAAAATAATTCATAGAATAAATAAAATTTTACTTTAAAAATTCGCCAAGATTTTTATGTAGAGAAAAATGATTACATTGGTGCAACTTAATTAATTTCAAGTTTAAGTTATTAATAAATGTTTTTCGTGCATTAAAATCAAATCAATAAATGATTAGCAGCTATTAACTATAAATTATATTATATGTAAGTGAAGATGATTGAATAAGGTATTGATTTCTTTAAATATTAAACGTCAACCTGAAATTTTTACTTAAATATTTGTATCTTTCTTCCGTACCTTCATTATTACCTTCATAATTATATTATGTTGTTTAAATACAAAACTTGGATCATTATGCAGTCATGTAGAGCATTTCTCTAATTAACGTTGCAATATTCTGTAAGGCACCAATAATATTTATTGAGTACATTTTAGATTTATTTAGAGACTACCGCACGCTTCGCCATCCAGATGGGCAAAGATTCTTCGCTCATTGATTGTGCTGTCGAAATTAAAGCTTGCGCGTATAATTTTTCTTATTTAAATAAACGATCTATGACTTTTAAACTATTCGTTAAATAATAACTATATGAAAAGAAAGTATATTTACATAAGATGAGAAAGGTTGTGACCTTTTAATTTGACAAGATTTAATTTGATAAGATTTTCACTTTCGCAAAATAAACCCTGGAAAAACAAGGTAAAAATTTTTTTTTTAAAAAGTGAATTGTTTATTATGAATTTTATGCAATATATATACAACTGCTGTCTTACACTTTGTTGTAGAACTTTTGGAGGAAAACCATGTTATTATGTGTTGTTTCCATGTATTTAACGATTTAAGCAGCCCACGAATGCCTCAGAAATTTAAAGTCGTAGAACAATACTTCATCCCTAATAATAGTTTATTTTTGAGTTCATATCGCAAAAGGGGAAACGGAACTCTTTTATGATCACTCACGTGCTCGACTGTCTATCTGTCGCAGCCATTTACCTCAGTAATGGTATAGATACTGTTCAGTGTTAGTTATTGGTAAATGTGCAGATTAATATACTTTTTTCACTATGCCACTTGAAATGTAATATGGTAATAAAGCATGTCAATTTCCATACATACCAATAAACAACACTAAACACTATCTATATGGAAGTTGTATTTGTCCTGCCCGCTATTGATGAATATCATGAAATAGCGGTATTTAATTTTGGTTAAATTTCACACGGTTTCGTACACAATGTTCTCTTCCTGTATAAATACACTTGGCAGTAGTCGCAAGAAACTAGTTCCACACAGATGATTAACAATATGTATAAAAATTATTAGCGCTATGTACTAACACAAACTTGTTAAATTCGCATAGAACTCGTACTGTTAGAGTTTCTTATATATTTAAGCACTAATAAATATATAATAGGATATAGTATTTCAACTGAACTACGTGTGTTTACAAATAGAATTTTTTTCGCAACTTAAATATATTGCCTTCTATATTTTTTGTAAGGCGTGAAAGCGCGGTGAATATTTAAAATATTATGATATCTAGAATTATCGCTATAGTTTTCTTTGCGAAAGCTTCTAAAAACTAGGTTGGTTAAATGATTTTAGTTTCAGTGAGTTCAGTCGCGGAAATAGGTGAGAGATATATATTTTTCTATATTTTTTGATATGACGCTGATGATGTTATACTTGAAATCATGAAAAATGTTTTTTTGGAACCATGGTAGCCATCCTTTTAAAATGTCACTCCATACCATATATGGAATTTAATTTTGTTGTACTTAATTTCTCTCGCTAAAATTTTCCGCTGTGAGCCTTAGAACTTCAAATATATGAGAGTTAATACATGTTTTATAATTAAACGATTTTTTAACATTTCTGGGTGAAGTGGTTCCTAAGAAAAAACTGTTATGACAAATGGACTGTGCACGTGAGTGTCTGTCGTCTGCCTGTCATGATAGTTTTTCTTAGAAACCACTTCAGCAAATAAACAATGAAAGGCATGTAGCACCGCCATAGATCTATTTTGAAAGTTTGGCGCTGGTGGTACCGCGCCCCTTTTAATTTTTCTTTTTTTCCCTCTTAAGTATTCCATTAATAAGAAAGCATTACGAAATATTCGGATTAACTTCTCCGCACTTTTGAACTTTTTTCCAAAAGTCGTTTGTGTGTCACATAAATTCAGTATCATATATATAGTAAAATCCTTTTTGAATAGTTATTGTTCATATAGTTAGATAAACATATGTGAATACTTTATGAAAACGATAAGTTTTTGTATATTTCAATTTAGAAGCACGCTTGGGTGTAACTTAAGTTTTGTATGTTCTTATAACGATTCTTTAGGTAGTTAAACATGCAGATTCTATTTTTAAATGCAGATTAATATTTTTGAATGAATTTTATGACTAATTTTACTTTTTAAGAGCTTCCTGTTCCAGCTCACACTCGTGGAAATTAAACAGCAGTTATTATTCCGGTAATGTATTGCC
This sequence comes from Druceiella hillmani, assembly GCA_039881145.1. Classification (NCBI taxonomy): domain Eukaryota; kingdom Metazoa; phylum Arthropoda; class Insecta; order Lepidoptera; family Hepialidae; genus Druceiella; species Druceiella hillmani. The sequence goes on from JAYKKI010000014.1 coordinate 9,433,288, forward strand.
AAATGAAACCAAGAGACCTAAAATGAAGTTGCGACAATAAAACGGAAATTTGGGTGACATTATATTGTATCCAATTATGTTTTTGTGATCAGCAGATTTTTAAGCGAATTGGGTCATGTATTAATTTTACCTTTATTTAATTTTGTCCTTGTCCAAACACAAAGAAAGGAAGAAATAAAAAATGGTCGTCTTACACAGTCAAAAACACAAAAGTAATTCGTGTACTTATACATTGTAATGAAAATTTACAAATTGTCCTTAAGTATATTCGTTTCCTAAACCTTCCTCAACTATGAAGCAAAAGTCAAATCATATATAAACATACAGTGCTAAAACACAAGTAAAATTTTGCAATATACTGTTTAAATAATGAAAAGTGCTATAACAACACAACAAGCATTTTGTTATTTGCGTAATAAATAAGGTTAAGAACTTCTTAATTTTAAATACTTTTGACGGAAATTCGTTTCAAATTTAACTAAATTTTAGTCAAACTATATTACCTAAATTTGCTTCGTAAATAATATATTTCCCAACTGAACTGGTGTAACTGTATAGTAATTATCGTGATTACCGCAGGCACAAATATTGAAAACGAAGTAAAAAGCTTTCGTGTGTTGTTGCAATCTGGTCCGGGTGACATTATTGCCTGCCAGGTTGAATTTACGAACACACAACTATTGATGTCATCGTTCGTCTCTGCGATTTACGTATTGAGAGTGATATTGATTAACCTATCGCTGTTGACGATATATTGAAAATTTGTGTGTTAAATGCAATGGTTGTAACAATTTTAGTAATTACCTATGTTAGGGTTTACGGAGAATGAATATATGGAGGTATTAAATGAACCGATGACATATTATACATAATTTATTCAAATATGCTTGTCACTTTGTACTAATAAGCATTTTCTTCATGAATATTGGAATGGGATGAAACAATTTTGATTTAATTAAATAATCACTAGAAATTACGCTATTTTTTTTATATATAAATTATATTAATGTGATAATTTCATAACAATACAAAATGATAATTTAGTTGATGCTTGCATACAAAACAGAACCAATGTAACCTACTGATGTGAAAAAGCGGTTAAAGAAGTCGTTCAGACTTCAGGTGTACAAATTTATCCGGTCTATTTAAAATTTAAATCCACTAAATTTCTCTCCGTTCATTGATATATTATGAGACTGTTAAGATACATCAGGTTGCAATATAAGCAAAAGAAAATAATCTTTTGCTGTTTTAGATATAACCTATAATTACATATTCGAATAGTAATTTAACAGCCATTCATTTATTAGAAAAAATTTGAGAGTGTCATTTATTCAGACGTGGCTCTATCTTTTTAGAAGCACCCAGTTTCTAAAGCAGACCACCACTAGGAACGACCACCGATGATATATATCAGAAAACCGAAATCTTTGTGTCCATGGAAATACCACCTGTATTTCCATGGGCTCAATGAATATGATTCAAAACAATGATAGAAATGTTCAAACTTTAAAGATATACTAAATTGATGTTGTAACTTAATTTACATTTACAATTAAATAAAACTACGTGATGAAGTATTATTTTTACGTTCTTTTAGTTCTTTACCAAGACCTAGGTTTCGTTGTATTACATCTTCAGTGGGTTATTACCAAAAATTAAACCTTAGGAACATCTAACAGTATTTATATGTTTCAAACACAATAGCGGAAACCGGGTTTGGGTGGGTTTTCCCACTGCTTATGTTAGTGAGTTTATTGTAGGGGACCGGTGTAAGTTTTATTATATTTCCGAGAGCTATACGATATACAAGTGTTTTAGTGAGGGTAATAAATTCAATTAATGTTATTCTATGAGGTTGTACAATGCAATTGTACCGGTGTATGTAATAAAATTAAATGGAAGTTATTCTCAGTAATATATTTATACAAAAGCAAGGGTATCTGAAAGCTAGAACAAGGTTATACCACTAATTCCACATATCTCCCGTTTTACTTATTCATATATTTATTTTTGTATACACTTACATTTATATGTGAAGTTGGACTGAAACAATTTGAAGAGTACTGTAGTATCAATGTTGTCTAATTACATTACGTTTTGAAGATATTAAGTATGGGTGATGATATTATATTTAGTAGTTCATTGAATATATTAATCTTGTTGTCATTTTTATAACATATACTACAATACTACATCTCGTAGTTTCATTTAATTGTGAATAACTAATTTCTCCAAAATTAACGCCAAATATATTCAATAATTAATTTACATTGCTTGGAGTATTAATTTTATGTGAACAGTACTAATTTGAAATATGTCAAAATACGCATCTTAAATTATATTTTGAAATATTATATCACACAAATGATAAAAAATTGTTCATAAGTTCTACCCATAAATTATCAAAGAAATAAAGTCAACAATAAAACGAGTGTACTGAGAGAAAGGAAATTAAAAGGTGAAAATTGAGAAATCAGTGTAGAAAAGTTTTAATGGGAAAATAAGTGAATAATTAAACCAAGCTGTGTACATAATCAGATGATGTCAAAATACTTCTTGCAAAATTTTCTTTGGAAGATCAAATTTTGCCGAGGAAACAAGATAAATAATCAATGTTGTGAACATAAATGAAAAAAATGTTTTAAGAAGAGGCATAAAATCTTGACAGATACGAGGTTCCTTCACCTCGTGCGACGATTTATTGTTTAACATCCTTTCCGCTGCACTTTCCATGAATGAAAATAGTTATAAATTACTTCTTCGTTGTCGAATTTCCACCAAATGGTTTTCTACTCACTAGGGCGTGGAGACCGTATGAAAAGAAACATAACTTATCAATCACTATGGGTTACTTGAAATAAATTGCATGAAAAATGTATGAAAATCACATGTACTTTTTTATGTTGATGCCTGGAACTACACTTAAGATAAATTTCAGAAAAAAATGTCGATATTTCGCCAATTAACATCAGCATGAGTAATTATACAAAAAGTTTAAAAGTATAACAAAAACTTGGTTGGGGAAAGTTGGCCGACATAAATGGAGTAATATATTTAAGTGTGATGATAATCCCATAAATTTGTTGACTACATTTGTATTGTGTACTTCGTTAGTACTAGGTACAAAATAGACAGTGTAATAATAACATGAATTTTTGCAAAGAAGATACCATTATACTAGAGGAAAAATACATTATATTATAGAAATAATAAAGGCATAAAATTTTTCTATGCGGGAAAGTCTACGGCAAGATTGCGCTCTCAATATTATTTGAGAGGTTAAAATAAGTTATGAAAAGAATTTTTTAGAATAGTTTGAATTATAAATCTTGCATTTTAACTCGTAAAATTAAAATGATATGATATGCACTAATGAGTGCTACTCCTTACGAAGTGAACTAAATTGTTTTTTTTTTCCTTTAAAATTACGTAATATTGGAAAATTAGTTAGGTTTCATTACACAAAAAAAGATTTACAAATATAAAAGGCTAACTTGATTACCTATTTTTAAGCTTCGTGTCATTTAGTTAAAATATAAGGAGGTTTATATAAATGTCGCTTAGACTGTTTAAATCATTAACAATATGCAGTTTTCAAAGTTGTTAAGAAAATAAGAGTTCTGATTACCTAACTTTTTACTGAACCTAAATGTTTGCGAGTTTTGAATTGGAAATTAAACAAAAACACAATTGTAAACAATTTGCAAGTGTCTTTTCCGTCACGGCAATAATCGATCAATTTCTTAAAAGAAAGCTAAATTAAAAATTTCAACTTTGACTATAAACGTCATTACATTGTATTTCACTGACTTCTCACCTTTTGAGCAACTACTCTCTACAAAAACATTCTTTCGCAAGCGGAGAAAATAATTGAACTATTTAAAACACGCGAAGTAAGTAAGAAACGAAATAAGAAAAATAATTCTTATAACCATTTTTTTTTAAGGAAACAACAATACCAATGAAGTTCCCGTTCGAGGCGCGCGACGCGAGCAGGAAAATAACTAATAATAGGGTGTGGATATGAAATTTTCCTGATAAGAAAACGTGAACAAATTGCGCGTTCTTACGCCCTGGGTTACCATAAATTATAAAGTCGTCTTGTTGGACGTGGCGATGAAAGGGTACAGACGGCGCGCTTCGGGAACCTGTTGGTTAGCCGCGTGACAAAAAAGAGTTTTTGTTGAATTATAGATTATTATTTGATAGATTCTCGATCATGGTGATGTAATTGGTGTAACTTTTACATAATACAAGCGGTAACTCTTGTGACGTATTTTTGTGACCTAATAGGTTAAGTAACATAATAAATATTACATATAAGTACAGCACACTTCTATGCATCACCGTTGGCAAATGAGAAGTTAAAAAAATAAGTTGGTCTCTATTAAGGTGATTAATATTTCATTATTCTAGTAGGAAAAAAAGCGTTACAGGAATTATTTTTCCCTACATAGCACTAATTTGAAAACAAAAGTCGCAAATATTAAAAAATATTTTTTTAGCTAAAAAATGCAAGGATAAATTAAAAGGTTTTTTTCAAATATTATAAGAAATAACACGATTCATAAAGTTTAGTCGTTTATAAGTACAAAAAATTCTACGAAATTACTTAGGTCCCAAAAACTTCGTGTTATATGATCACTTCACAATTTAAATTGTGCCTAAAATACTATTATGCCTACAAATTCAAAGAGAGATAGTTCCATGATGTTTACGATGCTGAAAAAGCACCAATTCACTGAATGGGTATTCCTTAAGCATTTACCAGTTAAAAACGATTTTAATTAAATTAATTACAAGTATAAATTTTTCACATAGTATATTTATTACATACTAAATATTTCACAGGCAATAAAATGTGACATTTATTTCAGAAATATTAAAATATAGTATGATTGCAATAGTTTTCATACAATCTTAGCGTAGCTTTGTAAAAATCTTAATTTTACGTAGTTTAAGATTAAGCAATTTCAGAAATATATTTTTGCATATTTTTCAGTGAGTCTCTGAAAATATACTATCAAAAATTAATAAAAAGATATTTTAAATGCTCTTATTGTCAGTAATTTTAATTGCTATTACAAAAAAAACACGGAACTTAATTCATCTCACTTAAGATTTCCGAAATTTTTGGATGTTAGTTTTGAGATATATACATGTTATATACTTTGTTATATGTCAAACTTCAAGTATCTACGTTAAGCGTTTTATGATAAAAACGACTAACCGGCTGACAGATATACAAACAGATTTTTTCGTTACGTTTTTCCTTCGAAGGTACGGAAACGTAAAATAAGTCTGCGAAATTTTAAACATTAATTGTTACATAAAGTTTCTGTTAAACTATAAACAGACAAAAACATTATATAAACCATACGATTATATTGCTTAAAACATTTTTCAGAATTTCCTTTAAAAATTGTAGTGTGTTTCTCAAAAAAATATTTTTTTCATAATTTTCATTTGCAAACTTAAGATTATGAACAAAATAGAATCTTTAGAACCCCCTCCCCCACTGAAGATAGAAAAGCTAAAACAATGTATCTAGATTTCACCGTTTTACATAAATTACTACATTTTTACACCTGCGAAAAATGCATTAGACAATATATTTACATGACGAAAATTACCTTTACGTTTGGAAAAATTTTCATAAAAACAGTACATACCTCAAATACTTACACTTGTATATTATAACTATATATTACTGAGAGCCTCTAATGAAAATTTTACTTGTATATAACAGATATTTTTTATTTTATTCGGAAACTGATTAGAGAAAATTCACTCTGCGAAGTGATACTTCTCAATGTCTCATACAGCACTTAATTACTTTCCTTCCAATTTTTACGTCATTTTACAACCTTAGCCTGTTTGTTGATATTTTAGATATTAATTTATATTATAAACATCGATTTGACATTACGTCTCTCAACATGTGAACAATTGTGTAGAAATGTTGTACGTACACCAATACCCAAAGCTACTCGTTTTTGCTTACAAGTGAACTACTCGTTTTTGCTTATAAGTAACTTTAGGAAAATGATTGACGAGCATTGTACGTTGCGTAAGTGTTTAGAAACGCTGAGGAATTATTACAAAGTTGAAAAATATATTTTATTTTTTTATATTTTTCGTACGTCCAAATTGAATATCAAAATAGATGTATCGAATATAGTGACTGAGTCAAAAATAAAAAGTTTTAATGGAAGTATCAAAAAAATATGGACTAAAACTATACCTTCCTAAAACAAAGATATGAAGCTAGAATTATTTGAAAAGTTTGTATTTCGATTATTTATGAATCAGTTTAAATTGGAAAAAAAATAATTTAAATAAATGAAAACTTGTTGCTGCACGTTAACTACGAAAATTGTTCTTATAATTTTCTAATATGCTTATCTAACATGTAATGGTTATTTATTCCAATCGGTTAATTAAAACGAAAAAAAATCTTATACTTATGGTTGTACCTATACGCACATAAAAAGGCAGGTAAGATATAATTTTCATTGTCGTTAAAAGACGAGGTATAAGCAGAGTTCATCATTAGTATTAGTAGGACGAATAACTTCACGTCCTGTCATTAGTAGACTAACAAGAAGCAAAACAACTGGCGACAAATAGCTCCATTGATTGTACTTGCATTATTAAATTCAAAACTCACTTTAAAAACCTTACAGAGAATGGCTTAAATATGCAATGGACCCTAAGCCAACTTAATGTTAATACAAGTGAGTAAGCGGACCTTTTATCTAAAATAGACATCGAATAATCACAATCTCCAGTTAAAATGACACTAAAGTCAGCTCAAGTGTATAACGTGTCCACAATCAATGCATATGCAAAACCACTTTGATGCATACAAGGAAAGAAATGGGAGATCATAATTACATCAGGCTCAAACTAAGAGAGCTTTGTCGTCAAGTTGCTGTCACTAATAGAACAATAACTCGATATGACTATCTCACTATTGCAGGACTTTACCGTATTAACATCTTATCATCGAGTAATTGCACATTATTCAAGCAAAAGTTAATGGATGAAGCACATTTCTTCAATATGAACCCAGGAACTAGATTCATCAAAAATAATGATGGAATCCACAATACCATAACTCTCTACTGCTCAGTAGGATATCGAATAGTAAAAATGAATAGTCAAAGTTGGGGTTGGCTGATACTAATAATATATTTTGCAACGTCGAGAATTAAGAGTACGCTATGAGTAAAATAAATATCAAATTTAATATTTAAAAAGAAAAGACTTTTTAAAGACTAAAGAGAATTTTTTGCACATAATCTGCGTGTCAAAACGATACATAAATTAGGTACAAAATTCATTCAAATTACATTTATATCTAATGTAAATTTCATTTAAAATTCAGGGCCACACGAATTCTTACTAAACAATTATGTCAAAATAAATTTGAAAGACAATTCCATTAGACGCCAAGAATCTATGACATGTATATAAAAACAGAAGGTTTGGAAAACTTGTGGAAAAAGCACGATTCAACATATGCAAAAAGTTAGTTCATACATGAGAAATAAGAAAATATTGTTAGTTTCATAGAAACTGAAAATGTGGGGATATACTGCATTGTTTAAAGATGTACAATGATTATTCTATTATTTTAATATGAAAATAAAAAGATTGTTTTTAGTGAAAATAATTTTCCTACATATTTTCCACTTTTTCTTTAAATATTGAAATATTCTCGTAACCTAGTTTTCGTAACATTGGTTCCAGTTTTCCAATATTGGTTGTGTGAGGCGTCTTTTTTCACAGAAATTTCGTATTTCTTTTACAGAAATACATTTTTAACATATGTATTTAAAAACGACATGTAAAATATATCTTTCCGTGGTCCCTTTCCTAATTATTCTTTTTCTGCCAGACCTATCTTCCATTCTCGCCTTTAAATCACATTTTTTTCCATTTAGTTGCATTAGTACACCTTTGGTACTTTTTCTGTCCTTTTTATTATCCTTTTCAACATCCATTACATTCTTTTATAATGTTTACGAGTACGTTAATATGCAACACTTTTTTTTTACTTTTACTAGAATAAGGTACTACAAATATCTTATTTCGAAAGTCGGTACAATCGAAAAATATATTTAATGTCAATAATTGAAACAAAATTCAAAATACAGTAAATTCAAAATTTACTCATACATAGTTTACATTACTATGAAATGGAAAATAATAAACATAGATGGTAAAAATTTCGGTTTTTGTGTAACTTCTTGTGCGCAACAAATTTAAGCGGTGGCTCGATCTCTAGTAACGATACTTTCACTAGAGAATCTGTTATCGTTGGTTTCTTATTGAATTCACTTAAACTTTTTAAATTTATTTTATTCGACTCTACTACCCGATTGACTTCCACCTGCTATATCAGATTCGGTTTAATTATTGGTGTTAGTTGTAATATAGATACATTGGATGTCATTCTACATGGGATGTCGTTAAAAACTGATATAATAAATATACTAAAATTAACGGTTTTACGTCAAAATAAATATTATATACTGTATATTATGACTGAGTTAAAGACAAGAAACTTATTTTGAACCATGAAATGCTTTATATAAATTTGTGAGTCATAAATAATAATAGATATAAATTGATTTATTGTATAGACTTAAAAGTATGTTGCGTCACATAATATTTTAGCAATCAAATTAGATAAACCATACATGCACCGCATATGTTACTACATTATAAATGTGAGAAGTAGTTATTTATAATAAGCATGGTATTTATAAGTGTAAAAATGGATTCTTTGCAGCATGGATTTATCAGAGTTATCACTATGACCATATTATTTTTATAAACGCACATTTTTTTTAATTTTCAATTTCACTTATCAATGTTAAGGTAAATGGGAAGCTACTTTTTGGACGCAAATAAAGGAAAAGAATTTATTTCAATGTAATTGATTTCTCATCTCATAATAGAAACAGATGCATTTTCAAAAACAAACTAAGTTATAAAAAAGCTATATGCGTCAAAACTAATACGCCATATCTCTTAATAATGTGAGCCCTTTGGTGCTAAAATAACTAATATTTAAAGAGAAATTATTCGATCCTAATATTTTTTTTTGTATCTTAAAAATGACTAAGCATTGATGTTAAAAACCGAAAAATATTACGATAACAGGTGATAGGATCAATATTTCCATAACTAACAACCGCTCAGAGAAGCGAAGTATAATTATAAATAGACAAAAATATGTAAATAAACTCGCCTCAGTCATTCATTGAAAATGTAACTAAGGAAAGGTGAGCCGCTATTTAAATTAGTTTATTTAAAACTTTTTCAGCTAAATATTGTCACCTATCATTGTTGAGAGGAAGGGAGAACAATACGAGAGGTTTGTATTTTTATCCATTAGTAATGTGAAAAAGCTAAACTTAAGAAATTTATAAATATTAGATATATCTCAAAACGTGGTTTCAAATTTAGTATCAATAAATAATCGGCATAAAGTTTAGCAGAAAAAAGTTTGGCAAAACTGATTGGCAACGCTGAAGTAGGTCAAATATTCCACGATGAATAAGTACATGTATTTATATGCATATTATTTATTTACGGATAGCAGTTTTACTGAGGTTTGTATTCTGTGTCATAAGTGGAATGAAAACTTAAATAAAACCGTGAACATTGATGGCCGAATACATTAATCATCTATAAGCAATTGCATAGACATAGACTTATTGGAATAGTACATATCGTATGCTTTGTCTGCTATGACGTCATACATCAGCAATGGAAAAGTTATTTGCCCTTAATGTCATATCTCTTAAAAGCATGTTTTTTGCGAGATCATCCCATCCTCATCTACTCATCCTGGTAGAATATATTTGTTTTGGTATTAAAGAATTAATGTTCCTACTACTTTAATATTTAATACTGAGATGTCATGTCCCGTTATAATGCATACTTATCTTTTTCTTAAACCACTATATTTAACAAGTGTTTGCAAAGATTGTATCGATAAAACTATTAAGTTTTCCTTATGTAAATATAATATTTGCTAAATATAAAAATTTCGTAAAGCGCCGACTATAAATAGTGTATTATTAATATCTAGGCAATAAAAGTAGGGGCAAAGGTAATGTTTACGTATTAAGGTATTCAGTATTATCTCGTTTTAGCTGAAAAAAGAAAAAAATATAACGTCTGCATCATCTTCGGGTAAGTTTTCAAAATAATCCTAATAGTTCTTTACATATTTAACTAAGATTCAAATATTTGGTTACGAAGTTTTGTTGCATTCTCAAACTGATAACATATTGACGATATCCAAATATTTTACCATTTTCTACAGTTGATGATTCACCGCAAAAATTACGAGAATGTAGAACAAATTTAAAAACTTCTATGTGACTCGAATTTGTCCGCTTTAAAATCTTCCAAATGTAATTTTTTTCTCAGATACACTATTTTTATTTTCATATTTCTTTAACCCTCATTACTCCCTTTTTTCTCATCCATTGTTTTTTATCAATCAATATGTTTAATTAAAATTTGTTTAAGCTAGCTACTTTGTTTCGTTATACTTTAAATTTATGGTCAAAATCATGAAGAGAAAAAAAAACGTAGCATACTTAAATAAATTGAAAGAAACAATGTACACTTTCTTTTTTGTTTGTGTCCGTTATTTGAGAACCAAAAAATATTATCCATCGACTGGAACAGATTTTTCCTTAGCAGCGTAAAGCTCTTCTGGAATGAAATGAAATTAAATCGAAATGAGGCGATGCATAATTGCACTAAGGAAAGTAAGATACAGTCACAATTTAATCTTGAATCCATCTCTTAGTACGTCACAAACATGGTTGAATAATGTTTTGAGTAAAATAATAAAGTTATCCGAGTTATAGCAGAAATAATATCACCATGATCTAAGTTGTCAAATGAGAAAACATAATAACGGCCTTAACACATCGTCTTTCTCTACTGAATTCGCGCAATCTACCAGTGACATTCTGGTTATGGAGGAAAAAATTATTTTTTCCTTAATCTCCGGAAATACTTTTCTCGTTATAACTAAACGAAATAGATACTATCTATGGACAAATGCAAATATACTGCAATCTGCCCAGTTCCAATTAAATTACTTCTCCAATAGTTCTTAGGATATCATTTTAAAATTTTATGTGGTATAACCCACTTTGGAAGGTAAGTTGGTCAGGGGATTTACGAGTTCGATAAAGTATAATTTTGCTCGTTTGGTGTTTGTCTGCTAACGAAAAAAGTTTATATCCAATCGAATACTCCATTCAGATTTTACAAGCCTTTGAATATATACACAGATATGTATATACGTAGATTTTTAGGTATACACATATATACCCACAAGCTCCGATGTGAGTCGTGCTTATAATCCACTTATGTTTTCTTTGAAAATAAACTTCTTATTTTACATTCATTGACCCCCATCAGGATGCTATCGTAATGCTTTCATCACTTTGATAAACGCGCAAAAACAATACCCATATTTGCTTTAAATTCTCCATTGCGGACACAATATTAAATGTCACACTCAGTAACGTCGTCTTTGTCATTAGCACTTAACACAGCTCACATAAGTCACTTAGGTTCACGTTACGGAAAAGGACCATTACAAGCAGGTAGAGCGTGGTTTTGAATTACGATGTCGAGGTTTAATCGATCGACAACGTGGCGGTCGTAAGTGGCTTTAAAAGAATACATTTTATGTGAAACAGGTTTCTGAGATGCTTCGAATAATTCATACATTTACCAAAAATACGGACTCTTTTTGGAAATAAAACACAAATAATGTTTTCTGTACTAAACGTAAAATATTTATATTTATTAATATAAATATTCAAAAGTTTTTAACATTATAAAAATTTTAATACAAAATAATAATATGCATAGAAAAATTAAATATTCTTTTGAAATACATTTTTGAATAATATGGGGTTAATCAATTAAATATACAGAACGAATTCAGTATTAAAAATTCAAAGTATTATTTTTACTATCGTTACAAGATTATTATAAACATAAATAAGATAATACTGTTGAAGTAACTTTTCAGTTTTTTTAGCCTTGAACATAATCGGAAAACTTTCCAAAAACATATTTATAGAAGAAGCAAATTAACAATCAATTTGGTCAAAATACGCGAGAATATATAAAATGTGCAAGATACAACGCACGATACAATAGGAGGACTTGCGACAGAGCATATAAACTTGCAACGTCTGTGTAAATGGCAAACATGGATCGATATGCTTGTTTATATGAGAAACGTGAGTGTACTAATAGAGAGTAATGATATAGATAAAACTTTTTTGTTTTTCGTGAAAGAATATCATTAATGTTTCATTAAAATGTTTTAATTCAGAGAATCTCTGACACGTTATGCCAACTGTTTGAATAATTTAACATTATCGTCCTAAAACATAGGTTTTGATATGGAATAGTCCATAAGCATATAAATTGTGCGAAAGGAAAAGTTCATGCAACGCACCAATTCAATTTTCAAAATATACAAAAGACCTCAGTTTAGCAATTTATACATGAAACGATATGTTAGACATTTCAGCATTGCATATAGATTCTTTTTCCTTAAAAATTTTGCAAGTTAATATTTAAAGGAAAATATTTACTAAGAAGGAATCTTGATTACATAAATGTTTTTTATATCTTTATAAATAAATAGTAAATAGTAACATTTTCCACCGAAAAAAAAAGAAAAGGCCATTATTTGCATTTCTTTGTTTTATTATATTACAACATTAATCGCTATATCGCAATCGCTGTACTAGATTTGTTTTCTTTTGTGTAAATTTTACGTATAATATGGGTAATAAAGGTTAATTACCAATCTGGAAAATATTGCAATAATCGTAGTGTTTCAATATTTCGACGTACTATTTACTATTATTACACTTTCCACAAAAAGGCATTCTTTAGGATTAGGTAATCCGTTGTAATTTGCTTTCACTTATTCCGTGTATTTTTTCTCAGAGATGTTAATATCATAATTTTTTTTTGCAAACCAAGGCTGGAAAAACTTCATCGTAAGGGGCAACCATATCAAAACCTATGTTTTAGGACGATAATGTTAAATTATTCGAACAGTTGGCATAACGTGTCAGAGATTCTCTGAATTAAAACATTTTAATGAAACATTAATGATATACTTTCACGAAAAACAAAAAAGTTTTATCTATATCATTACTCTCTATTAGTACACTCACGTTTCTCATACAAACAAGCATATCGATCCATGTTTGCCATTTACACAGACATTGCAAGTTTATATGCTCTGTCGCAAGTCCTCCTATTGTATCGTGCGTTTTATCTTGCACATTTTAAATATTCTCGCGTATTTTGACCAAATTGATTGTTTAATTTGTTTCTTCTGTAAATATGTTTTTGGAAAGTTTTCCGATTATGTTCAACGCTAAAAAAGCTGAAAAGTTACTTCAACAGTATTATCTTATTTATGGTTATAATAATCTCGCAACGATAGTAAAAATAATACTTTGAATTTTTAATATTGCATTCGTTCCGTATATTTAATTGATTAACCCCATATTATTCAAATATGTATTTCAAAATAATATTTCATTTTTCTATGCATATTATTATTTTGTATTAAAATTTTTATAATGTTAAAAACTTTTCAATATTTATATTAATAAATATAAATATAAATATTTTACGTTTAGTACAGAAAACATTATTTGTGTTTTATTCCCAAAAAGAGTCCGTATTTTTGGTAAATGTATGAATTATTCGAAGCATCTCAGAAACCTGTTTCACATAAAACGTATCCTTTTAAAGCCACTTGCGACCGGCACGTTGTCGATCGATTAAACCTCGACATCGTAATTCAAACCCACGCTCTACCTGTGTGTAACGGTCCTTTTCCGTAACGTGAACCTAAGTGACTTATGTGAGCTGTGTCAAGTGCTAATGACAAAGACGACGTTACTGAGTGTGACATTTAATATTGTGTCCGCAATGGAGAATTTAAAGCAAATATGGGTATTGTTTTTGCGCGTTTATCAAAGTGATGAAAGCATTACGATAGCATCCTGATGGGGGTCAATGAATGTAAAATAAGAAGTTTATTTTCAAAGAAAATATAAGTGGATTATAAGCACGACTCACATCGGAGCTTGTGGGTATATGTGTATACTTAAAAATCTACGTATGTATATACGTAGATTTTTAAGTAAAATATCTGTGTTTATATTCAAAAGCTTGTAAAATCTGAATGGAGTATCCGATTGGCTATAAATTTTTTTTCGTCAGCATACAAACACCAAACGAGCAAAATTATACTTTATCGAACTCATAAATCCCCTTACCAACTTACCTTCCACAGTGTCTTATGCCACATAAAATTTTAAAATGATGTCCTAAGAACTATTGGAGAAGTAATTTAATTGGAACTGGGCAGATTGCAGTATATTTGTATTTGTCCATTGATAGTATCTATTTCGTTTAGTTATAATGAGAAAAGTATTTCCGGAGATTAAGGAAAAAATATTGTTTTCCTCCATAACTAGAATGTCACTGGTAGATTGCGCGAATTCAGTAGAGAAAGACGATGTGTTAAGGCCGTTACTATGTTTTCTCATTTGACAACTTAGATCATGGTGATATTATTTCTGCTATAACTCGGATAACTTTATTTTACTCATAACATTATTCAACCATGTTTGTGACGTACTAAGAGATGAATTTAGGATTAAATTGTGACTGTATCTTACTTTCCTTAGTGTAATTATGCATCGCCTCATTATTTTGATTTAATTTCATTTCATTCCAGAAGAGTTTTATGCTGCTAAGGAAGAATATGTTCCAGTCGATGGATAATATTTTTTGGTTTTCAAATAACGGACACAAACAAAAAAGAAAGTGTACATTGTTTCTTTCAATTTATTTAAGTATGCTACGTTTTTTTTTCTCTTTGTGATTTTGACCATAAATTCAAAATATAACGAAACAAAGTAGCTAGTTTGAACAAATTTTAATTAAACATATTGATTGATAAAAAACAATAGTTGAGAAAAAAGGGAGTAAAGAGGATTAAAGAAATATGAAAATAAAAATAGTGTATCTGAGAAAAAAATTACATTTGGAAGATTTTAAAGCGGACGAACTCGAGTCACATAGGAGTTTTTAAATTGTTCTATATTCTCGTAATTTTTGCGGTGAATCATCAACTGTAGAAAATGGGTAAATATTTAGATACCGTCAATACATTATCGGTTTGAGAATGCAACAAGGCTTCGTAACCAAATATATGAATCGTTGTTTAATATGTAAAGAGCTATTAGGATTATTTTGAAAAATTTCCCGAAGGTGATATAGACGTTATATTTTTTTCTTTTTTCAGCTAAAACGAGATAATACTAAATACCTTAATACGTAAACGTCATATTTGCCCCTACTTTTATTGCCTAGATATTAATAATCCACTATTTATAGTCGGCGCTTTACCAAATTTTTATATTTAGCAATTATTATATTTACACGCGGAAAACTCAATAGGTTTATCGATACAATCTTTGCAAACACTTGTTAAATATAGTGGTTTAAGAAAAAGATAAGAATGCATTGTAACGGGACATGACAGTGCTGAAATATAATACATAAATCTTAGTATTAAATATTGACGTAGTAGGAACATTAATTCTTTAATGCCAAAACAAATATATTCTACCAGGATGAGGTACGCAATGAATAATAAGGCGTTCTCTGCCATGTCACTCGATACGGTATTCCGTTATCTCGCAAAAATCATGCTTTTAAGAGATATGACATTAAGGGCAAATAACTTTTCCATTGCTGATGTATGACGTCATAGCAGACATAGCATATGATATGTACTATTCCAATAAGGACAACTTAACGTCTATGCAGTTGCTTATAGATGATTAATGTATTCGGCCATCAATGTTCACGGTTTTATTTAAGTTTTCATTCCACTTATAACACAGAATACAAACCTCAGTAAAACCGCTATCCGTAAATAAATAATAGGCATATAAATACATGTACTTATTCATCGTGGAATATTTGACCTACTTCAGCGTTGCCAATCAGATAGATGACAGCACGACAATGGGTCCAGCCACAATATTACCGAATGTGTGTTGGACATTTTGGTAGGCGCGACCAGTACGGTGAACCTATCGGGTGTATATGAGTTATTTTATACGTTAAATTCACTTTATGACTTTTTTCTGCTAAACTTTATGCCGATTATTTATTAACACTAAATTTGAAACCACGGTTTGTGATATATCTAATATTTATAAATTTCTTAACTTTAGCTTTTTCACATTACTAATGGAGGAAATACAAACCTCTCGTATTGTTCTCCCTTTCATGTATAAATGGCTAAACTGAGGTCTTTTGTATATTTTGAATATTGAATTGGTGCGTTGCATGAACTTTTCCTTTCTCGCAATTTATATGCTTATGGACTATTACTACTTTATTTTTCGACACATACGTACGTGTTGAAAAATAAAATATTTTTCTTTGTTTTTTCAGTTTTCTTTAAATTTTTCAAACTGTTACTGATTAGTTAACCTACTTCAACCAAAAAATGAGAACACTTTTCTGATGAAAATTAACCTCAAAATTAATTTTCACCAGAAAAATGTTCATATTTTTACAAATTTCTTGCCATATCTACGTCTCTCGTTCTTTAAACACGTATACATTACATATGTATGGAAATTTAGAAAAAACTACATTGAATTACAAAATGGCTTCCTACATGTCTTAAATTAAAAACTAGCTTTCTCTCCAATGGATTTTAGCTTGTGAGTAAATTGTTTTTGAAAAGATTTTTTAGTGATCAAATAATTAATTACTTTTTTATGTACTTAAATGTGTACAATTAGCACACATATATATATATATATATATATATATATATATATATATATATATATATATATAATGTGTGTGGCTGTGTCTATTGAAAACCTTTCTTACTGCGCAAGGTTGAAATATTAACTGACGTTAATTAGGACTTTAGCAATACTAATAATAAATGTATTTCGCGGCATATAACCTCGCTTAAAGTATGTATTAATATATTAGATCTAAATTACAATTACATTTTAATGGATTCACCTCGTATTGTGTAATTACAATGTTACTTTTGGAGTCTTGTAAGCATTTTGATAATTATTTCTTAAAACAATTTTTTTGACCTAATTTTAAAATTTATTTCAAAAATATTATATCGCTTTATTAGTATCGATGGAGACCAATTTCTAAGAAGACAAATTAGTATTAGTCGGCGTTGCACCGTCATTACTTGCGCCATAAATAGGTGGAAAGTCGGCCACCGACCTGATCCAAAAAAAGTCGGCAGTTGCCAACTCACCAAAAGTAGCTGGTCTGCTTTGAGAGTATTGTTTACAACGACAAGGAACGAAGAAAGTTTCTAACGTTTGAAGTATGGCACCAAAGAGATATTTTTGAAACGTTGTTTGCTCATAGGAGGGCGGATTTTGCAGAGACTTTTGGGGCACTTTATGGAATTTAATATTAAAGAAAGAAAATGTGGTAATGATTATATTTCGTAAACTTATTCTTCTCCAAAAATATGTAATCAACGGATATAAATATATATTTATTTATGAAAAAAGTTGACATAAAAAATTGTAATTCGTATTTTTATTAAAGTGATGATCACATCATCAAAACGATAAAAATTTTGTACTGGAGAATATATCTCAAAAAATTAAAAAAAAAAGATTAAACATTTTATACTGGTGAATATATCTCCAAAAATAATTCCAAAAATACTGCTTCATTATGATCAGTAAGTAAAAGGTTTTGGAAATTAAATTACATTATGAAAGTAAAGTATTGCTTAAGCAGGAAGTAAGTTATAATTAGTTATAAAAAAATTTATTAGCTAAACAAACAAAATAAAAAATAGTATAATATACTATACGTGGTAGATCTGAAACCGCGTTTAGTTATAAGTTACAGATGACTTGTATATTTTTCTTAAGAGTCTTGCCAGTTTCTTAAAAAATACTTGACTACGACATTCTGAAGTTGTAATATAAGGCCTAAGAATTATTGGATAAATTCTTGTCTCCGGTTAGTCCCATCATCCCACAAAATGTCATGGACTGGCAAATGATGGTATGTTTTATTCAAAATATGGTGTACACTGGATGGTTTGGAATGGTCTGCAATATTGCTTCAAATAGGAAAAACTCACAAGTTTATTTTATGCATGAAATTTAAAAATTTCGCGTAAGCAAAATCCCCGAATTACATAAAAAGAATGAATTGGAAGTTTATCACGATAGAGTTATTGTTTACTAAAACATCGAAATGGAAACTCCTTTCTAAAAAGTCCTAACTTGAAATGGCATGTCAATTTTTTTTATAGGTATACATGTGTACGTTTGTTTGTATTTATGTTTTAAGATATATCTTTATGGACATTTTAAATGAATTTATTGTTACAAGAACCACCTCTCAATCAAATGAAATGGTTAAATAAAAAAAGTTACTTCCTTAGAAGACATTAATATATATTAGTAAAACGAAAGTAAAAGTACCAAAAAAATTCCCAAATTAAATATAAAGTAAGTATATAAATTAGAGGTATAATTCCTACATTGTTTGATTAAGAAAAAGTGGCAAAATTGAATTAAAGAGCGGTAGACACATAATAAGTCTTCGTCGACAGTTTTCAGAAACTAAGTAAGTTTTTGGTCAAGAAATTGTTCTGCGTCTTTAAAAACGATATCTTATACGGAGAGGCAATAGCGGTCAAATCACCAACAGTCTCTGTAGAAATGATTTCAAACTTCAATAATTCGGTTAAATATAAATATAGCACTGCTATCTTGTTTCCGTTTTTACTAGGAATGAAAGTTTGTTCCGGTATCCTGGAAAAAGAAAGTATTGAATATATCTAAGATGATAGAGATTAATACAGCAGTAATAAAATCAAGTATTTTGAGAATAATTGTATTCATTAGTACGTTATGTTAATTTTTCATTTATTAATAAGATTAATTAAATAATAATTTCATTAAGTAATGAGCAGAAAGAAGTGTACGGATTACATGGATTAAAAAATGAAAATGAAGTTAATAAACTGTTCTCTGAATTAGTCGTTTGTGAATATGCCTATGGCTCATTTTTGCTTTATACAATACCTTATTCTCATACTGCATACTTACAATTTTTTGTTTCATTAAAAATAACTATATCGATATGACTAAACTCGTGATAACATTACTAAAGTACATCTCGTACTTAATGACAATTACTTTACATAATGACAATTACTCTATGAAACAATACCCACAGAACATTTGACTGAGAAGATCAAATGTGAAATTACCGACTTCATTAGATGAAAACAGCTGACCTATAATGCATTCTTTAGGAGGCGTCTGATCTCAACAACATTTACCAGTTAACTTACACTCGGTTCGAAAATATCACATTCTTCTTGACGAGTTCATGGAAAGTAAGAATCAATGTTAATTTGATGTCATTCAACCCTCAAACAATTAATCCATTTAGCGACATATAATCAACGACATTATACTCGTGTAACACGACCACAGAACACATATATTTCAATACAGCATTTGCAATTTCCAACAATACATCGTACGTTTTTGAAACTCATTGACGCATGGAGGTAATTGGAGTTGACTTTCTATGTACAGTCTAGAAAACAAATTTCAAACTCTTAATTAAATCCTCATAAAATTGTCAATGTCAGTTACCAAAAAAAGCCAAGTTACGAAAAAACTATTGGACTTTCAATACACAGTAATATTAACAAGTCCTTAATACCAGTGTACATGGAATAAAATTTTGTTATTAAATAAAAGTACCAAGTTTCATCCTGCAGGAATTTTGCTATTTTTTGGTTAAAAACTTGCATATATATACTCACTTTTTGAGATATCGTATTTTACACAAGCGACATAGTGGTTGTTGAATGTTACTTAGTATGTAGATTAATTCTCAGTTTCCAGAATTAATAAGCGAAAGAAAAAGAAGCTGTCAAACTAACAAAAAATGTAACAACATTTTTGTTTTTTTTTTCTAACTGTAGAACAGTTTGAAGCTGTGCATGCTGTTTTTTTTTTAAATATAACCTAGTAGAAACAAAAAAATCTTTTGAAATAAGTTTTTCATAAATTTTCACGCAACTAGGGCTCTAATTTAAAATTAATTTCTCAATTATGTGCAAATGGTAAATCAAACAATTAAACCAATATTCATATAATTTTTTTTTCTTTTTATATAACTAATATGAACTACATAAGCTATATAAATAATATAAACTACATAACATATAGCATACCTAATATAAATTACATAAGCAATTGTCTTCTTTGTACGTTCAAATTTGTATTGAAAATTTAAAATTCTGTTTCTAGACATCAATTGCATAAACTATTAAGGAAATTCTTGGATTATAAAAAATTATATTGAATATTCTCTCTAAAATATTAGAAAGGCATTTCTTCAAGAGAAGTTTGCTTTTAGATCATGTTTTTAATGTATTTATTTGTATTTTTAAAATAAAATTAGTGTCACACGCTAACTCGTTTAGAAAAGAAGAAACTATTGTTTGAAAGAATTTCATACGAGAACTGAATTAATTAACAAATATCCCTCGAAAAAATTTCCAACAGTAGGAGGTATTTTAAATTTTTCATTTAATTTTATTCTCAATAACAACGTAAACGATACGAAGAAAATATAGTAACTCACAAAATGCGTATTTATTTAGATTTCCAATAAAAAAAAAATCTAATTTAACAGTACATAAGATCTTATGTATGAGACTGTACTAATATTTCTGATCAAAACCTTCTGAATTGTGTTTGTGTTTCGAATCAAGTACCATAGAGAGCTAAGCTTTAGATGGGTTTTAACAATACCAATAATTCAGTTTACTCGCACACTTTAGATGTTTGGTCAAAGGCAAAATAAAATGAAACTTGGAATGAGGTGCGTAAATAGGTTTATTTGTCAGATATTTTGTATATTCACGGATATTATTTACAAGCATCTAGATTTTTTTTTATATTTACAAATATTTTTGATATATTCTTTAATGATTCCCTATTAATATAACGTAATATTTTCTTTAATGACGCCAAATTTGGGGTAGATATTAATATTATGTAAGTCGATAATTGAATTAGAAAACATGTATAAATCATTTTAATTACTTGGAAGTATAATAATTTTTTATTACAAATTTCTAGTTATTAACCCAAAAAATATACATTTTGTTTTAGTATCCATTTCTTTTTGGTTGGTCTTATTGCCATCACTATACCGCCGTGTGCTGCCAACGTGCTATTTTCGTCAACAGTTCAACTAAAGAAATTGCTGATTACGCAGAAAGCTGTGGTTAAGAAGCTGGACAAATTTATTGACGCGGAGGAAACATTGATTCGCTTGTTGAAAAGGTGGTATTTAATCGCGACATAATAAAATAGTTTATAAGAATCAAAGTTAGTACAAGAGTAAAATAGTCGAAATGTTTTTTGATTGTTTACAAATGCATTCAACAATTAAATTCAGAAGGTTATTTTAGTAAAATTTTGACTATATTATTACACCTAAATTATTTAATAATTGTTTGGAATAACTTGTTCATAAATATGGCTATGAACAGATGAATTTTCATCATGCACAAAAATTGTTCCTTTTCCGTTAAATTTTCATGTTAAACGTGACAGATATATCTGAACCCTATGGAATATTAAAGCTACATAATTTTTTAGCAACTTTCTTTTGTATTTGACTAAAAAGCCTGCTCAAGAACATTTATGGAAATAATTATAACGTTAATAAACATGCAGAATCGCACGAAAGATAAGAAATGTGAGATTTATTTATTAGATATAAAATACTCTTCCATACTTAATTGAAATAGGGTATTGTGATAAATAATGTTATTTGTAAAATTGCAGATTTCAAATCATTTTACAAAAGGAATATATCCTGGCGAGAGCAACTGGTCATTATTATTTCGGAAATCCAACAAATTCATTTAAACTTATTAAAAGGCTTAGTGTGGATGTGAAATATATAACAAATTCATTGGGTGAGAAATTCGTCATTTACGTTTTTTTAAATTTTCATAAATATACAATGTATAGATAAATGTCTACGTGAGATTTCTAACAGATCGATGAAAACAACACTTAGGTATAAATTAAGCGTAGTGCAAAAAACGTTGAGGAAATACAGACAAAAGCCTACTAATACTTTGTGGAAGTAAAGTCGATAACAAGAATACTATCGTGTGACTACATAATATTTTTGCAAAACACAAGTTTCCATTAAGACACAGTTACAAGAAAAATAATATTTATTAGAACGTCGAAAAATTGCGATTATTAAAACTTCTAAATACTTCAGAGCTCACAGATCCAAGGAAAAATATGAGCTGGGATGAGGACTTTTTTTTGTATCATTTTGTTACAGTCAATAAGGTAATGACCAATTTTTAATACTTATACTATAAGGAACATTGGTTAAAAGAAGTATGTGCCTTAGTATGCATAGTTAAAGTTTAGCATACTCATAGGAAATGCTCAATACGGTATTTGCTGGTCGCAGAATAACAGTCAGATACAAGTTTTTCATTCAATACGTTATCTGTGTAAAGTTTGAATACTTCCCTTTTTCAGCTATAATCATAACTTATTTAAATCGTGCTGTAGAAATTCAGTGTGACAGTCTGTTTCTTAGATCATAACTATTAGATTGAGCTGCACGCTACAAAATATTGATTTGCTTCATATTTTTCATTATATTCATTGTAACAAGAAAATTAAAAAAAATTGAAATATTAATTGGAAGCACATTTATAAAATTGAAATTTGGACTATTCTAAGATCTACTTACTTTTGTGAGTGTGTGAGACTTGTTTAACAATATAATATTAATCTTTCTAAAATGTTAAATAAATTATGTAACTTATATAATCCACCTGTGTTTTTTTTCCAAAATGTTTAGGATACTCTGATATCTTTAACTTCCAAGCCAATATATATTGTTGAATTGTCATTTCAGATATATTTGACATGGCCAATTTAACATCTATCTTACAATTTCCGAGTGACAACGATTTGATAGGTGCAAGTCAAGCGCTAATACGCCTACAACAAACATATCAACTGAGAGCCGAAGATATGAGTGCAGGGATCCTAAGAAATATTACACACGGGTACATGAGCTGAATTTAAATCATCTGAATTTTCTGTTCTTCAATGGTTCTATGTATTCGTATCTAAACGATAATTTTATTCAAAAACAAACATATCAACCTTCTCTATTTCACGGATAGTTTTGTATATATTATGTTTAATTGACCAATTTCTTATACATAACACAGATCTTTACATAATTTATTTTGAGAAATACAGGATCGTGAAAACATTCATGTCACTGGATGTCGTAATTTTACTCGTAAATCACCCGCAGTGAGTCATTATTGTCTGTTTATAACAAGCATGAGCTTATAATACGTGTTTCCACCTTACCATATCTATTTTTAGCCAATTGTTTTTTAGAATTTATATACAAGTCGAACTCATTAAAACAGTCAATGATATCAAATCAATCGGTTATTTTACTCATTTCGTTTGGAAATGCCTCTTTCTTCATAGTATTAATACAAAAATTTTAGTTATATTTCATAAATCATGATACTTTCCACGACTCTTATATGACAACATAAAAATCCTCTCAAAGTTCAAAAAAATACAGTCACTCCTTGAAATTTTCTAGAAACTTGTTAAAAATTTCTGTGAATGATAGTGTAGTTTGGCAAACTGTTTGTAGTCTTGAATTTGGTTTTAACTTAGAATATTGAGTTTCCGGATAGAAAATTAGCATGCTTCCTAAAAGATGCTCTTTTTGTTTGGTTAATTCAAAACATTTTATCCACGCCACTTCATATCAAAGGAATTCTTAGAATGTTTGCCATAATTTTGAGTAAACTATATATGTATATTTATACATATATATATATATATATATATATATATATATATATATATATATATATATGTATATACATATATATATATATATATATATATATATATATATATATGTATATGTATATATATATACATACATACATATACATATGTATATATTAAAATTATGTTCTATTCTTAACTTTCTATTCTTATTTCTTTTATTCGTTACAGTTCGCCATTGTCATCAGGCGATTGCTTCGCACTTGCTAGAATTTTGTACGATGCTGGGCAGCACCATTATTCAAACATATGGCTTGGGCAAGCTTTGAATAAATTGAATGAATATAGTGGGGAGACTGAAAAAGCAAACCGTTATACATACGAATTCATAACGGATAATTATTATGAAATGAGTAAGTGGTGCGTTAATAAAATATTTCCAAAAAAGAAATAGAATGATTGCGTCTCATGGCAGTAAAAACATCATGTAAATATAATGAAATAGAATTATTAAAAATAAATTTTGGAGCCAATGCATCGCGGTGTATTCCATGTAACATGATTGGCCAATTGTTCCTTAGTGAATAAACGTATAATTGGGAATATTGTTTTTGTAAATTAATAATCGACGATGATTTTTATTCAAGTCCAAATGTAATACATGAAATTGAGATTAGAAATGAAATTACTTTGTTTATTCGTTTCAGGCGACATTGAAGGAGGGGTAAAATGGTTGGATAAAATAAGAGGAACAGTGATAGAGGATAAACCTAGTTTAGAAAGAAGACAAATATGGGCAGAAGAATTGGCTAAACACAATATCAATAATCAGACTTCATCCGATGTACGTATTAAATCCATACAACCGTACATATTAAAAACAAATTCCCCCACGAGATCTTTTTATTTGTATGTGCGCAGTTTTATTATAATTTTAGAACCCAATTTGTTCCAGTTTATATTAGTAGATAGATTAACCCAGGATAAAGAGTCGAATGTAAAATTTGTGAGTGTTTTTTAAAATTATTCCACTCGTGATGATAAAGGCAGATGAAATTGGAAAAATTTTTGTTGGGAAGTATTTTGAGATGCGCTACTTAAATCATTAGAAGTACATGGAAACAATGACAGCAATACAGTTTTTTTAGAAAGTGCTATGATAAATTCCTTGACAGCTTATATTTATATGAAATAAAAAAAGGAACCTGTTTTGAAAAAAATATAATTTTTCAATTAATCTTTCTAGCGATTATTTAGCAATACTATCTTAGTTTTTATTTGTTTAAATTTTAAAATTTATATAGATACAATTTGAACTCCGTAATTTTCTAGAGTAAATAAATTAAACTTATGGCGGTGTTCTCGAGTAAGCAAATAATAAGCGCGGGCTTTCGCTCATCGATATAGGACGCCTCGATACGCTTTCCATGCGATGGCGGCAAATCCATAAATAGTTTCGTTATCGTCATGATTTCGAGCGCCCTCCTGTAGCATTACCAGTATAACTCACTCCTACAGCATTACCAGCATATCGAGCCTTTCTGCTTCCGCAGTCGGCATAATAACAAGCTTATATGAAGTCGGGGTTCCGGGGGAAGTCGGGATATTGTTTATTAGCCGTATAGAGAAAAAAATAATTTATTAATAATATAGCGGGTTGGTAATTTATTAATAAATAAACATAAACTATAACTTTTGATATTCACAGGCGGCACCAACTTGTAGTTCCAAATATAGTGGTAAAAATTCTCCCTTATATTGTCGTTCAACTGGAACATGACATGCTTATTCTTGTCTGGCTTTTGACCAAAGGAGTTTCAAATACATGCATGCTATGGTGTAATGATCTACGTTATTCAATACGATTAAAGTTGCTTAAACGGTCACTCTGCATTGGAAATAAAAAACTGAATGTTTATCCTAAATACAATGGAGAAGGTGAAAGATATATCCATATAGATTCAGTCTGCAATATTTTTTTCTAAACTATAGTTATAAATAATTTTAGCTATAATATATAATATAAAAATTGCTATTAGCAATTTTCCCGATTTTTTGGTGTTTAACTCAAAGCTCAGTTAAGTAAATATAATTACATGAAGATCCCTTCAAATTTGAAATTTTTTGATCTTTTTTAACGAATAGAATTAAGACAATAAATAATCTTTTTATTAATATTTTCTGATTAGAATTCACTTCAAATCAATTAATAATGATAGTTAAATAATAGACAAAAAAATATGTTCTTAAATGTGTTCTGATTAGAATTAAATTGAAGTCAATATTTTAAAGACAGTTAAATAATAAGTATTAAGTAATAACAATGGTTTTATTTATTTGCACCTAGTATAGAGAACTCTTGAGACAAGGTATGTACTTTACATACATTAAACGTGAATAACGGAATAAAAATTTGATAAAATATAAGAATGTTAGCAAATTTCTTGATACAAAAATATTTGTTTGTCTCAAAATTCAGTAAGTTAAATGGAATCAAATTAAAATCAGTACATCGTTCGATGTTTTTCACCATCTTTGACAAATACGGTTTAGACAGTAAATAATATTTTCTTTAATGTTTTGTGATTAGTATTCATGCGAAATAAATATTTTAATGGGCATTAAATATATACATATAATAAAATTGTAACAAAATTAATTTTCTCCACGTGACTCGAATTTCATTCCAACGAAATCGTAGACCCAGCTAGTAATTAATATTAAGTATTCACACCGTTTTCTTTTACTAGCACATAATATACAGAAATCTTGAAATACGGTATGTAATTTGCATACAACAGACTTGATAGCCGAATAGAAAGTAAGGGATATAAACAATGACGTTACATTGAATATTGACGTTACATCGACATGATTTTCAGGAGGAATAACTTGTACTATATCTTTCAGCATAGTTCATACGTGGAACTATTTAGGGTTTCCTATCACAACCAATAAAGGCTTGTGCTTCTTTCGCCAACGGATATCGTTTGTCCGAGTTGGATGATCACTCACCAAATAAACTGGTCTTTACTTTATACCGCCTATCACTACCCTGTTCCTCCTCTATGAATTGTAGCGTAATGATATATATGAATATATATATATATATATATATATATATATATATATATATATATATATATATATGAAATCCGCTCGCCACGGGGCGAAACTACACTGTTCCATTTTGTACACATTTTCCCTACTTCGTCATCCAACTACTTGAGGGTCAATCCATTAATAATCTTTATTATGGTTTGTAACTTCTATGTTTCATTTTTCATTATTGGTTTTGTTCTTAAATTATTGTCACAGTTATTTTTAATCCTTTCGTATTTTTTCTTTTAAATGATTTTGGGTATAACTATTGCTTTCCATGAATTGGATTTTGAACTATATTTATAGATTATAGTTTAAGGTTCCTTACCTCAACTTATGTGTAGAATTAAATACTTAACGTAGAATCTTATTTTCATGAGGGAATTTTAGGATACAATTCTACCTGGTAACAAACTTAAAATATTATTAATTCCTTCCGATTTGTTTCTGTTTTTCCCCATGTGAAACAAATTAATAAACATAGCAATCGTGTCAATTGATTATATAGTCATTAAATATAACTCTGTGACACAAATGACTTCCAGTTCAACCAGAAATAAAACTTTACATTTAAATAAATTTAATTAGTAATTTTTTTATGTCTACCATGGAATGTTGCTACGAAAAAGGACAAGAAAATCTCTAAGAGCGGAGAATTAAAGATTTTCGAGGAGTTATGTCATGGGGGCTCACAATTAACGGAATATGTGAAAAAAAGGTAAATGTATATTTTTAATATTAATTTCGCTAATTCTTGTACAGATATCAAAAATAACTACAAGGCAGAGGAAAGTAAATCATTTAACTTCACTTTTAAGAAATTCGACCAATAAAATCCATGGATTTTGTTTACTTTTTAAAATAAATCGGTTTTATAATTTAATTTAAAATATAATATTTATTTTACTCTGCGATATTTTACTATTTTTCAATCCTTTTTTAGAACGAGATGAAAACTGTTTGAAAAACAAATTTAAATATGAACTGATTCGTTGTTAGTGGTAATTAAAATATGACAAGCAACTTTTCCGAACGCACGTAAAATTTTCAACTTTAAATTTACGTTAAAAGTATTCGAGATGTTTCTTTTTTATTATTACGATATTTAAGATTCCATAGCAAAACAAAAAAAATACTTTTAGTTTCATTGCGCCTTTCCGTCCGTCCGTATATCATTTTCGAGCATGATGCCAATTTGAATTAGTATAACATATTTGTGTTCAAAATTCCATGGCTATTTGAAACGTTCTTCGTTTACACTAAGAAAATGTAATTATTTTTAGATGATTTTAGAGAATAAAATTATTTTAATTGATAAGGATATCTACTAAAGTCCGTATAGTGAGAGGCCCAAGTGTTACAAGAAAAAAAGCCACTATTTAATAGAGAATGTTAAAGAAATCAAATTCATAAAGGTTAATTAGTCTAATGAGCAATATTATATTATGATTTCTATCCTAAATTTTATGTAATTACGGTATTTATGTAAACTTTTTTGAATTGGTAAGATTAAACAATGAGTAAATCTTTTTTTCTATGAGTAAATAGTTAATTTGATAAATGAGCAATCTTATATTACGATTTTTTCCTAATTATTTTTAATTGTGGTTTTTCTATTGATCTCTTTTAATCAGTAAGATGAAACAGTAAGTATATCATGTTTTGTCGTATTCTCTATACACAGTTATAATATTCTAATCCATGAGACTCGTCAGAGCAAGAGTCTTCGAACAAATCTCTTTTTTATATTTTAAAATATACTAGCTTTTTGAAAAATTATAAGTTGAAAATTATAAAAAATTGTCCAAAACTAGTTTTGACTAAGAATTATTTGAAAATATATTTACCTACAGGAAGCTGTTGGACTGTATATGTAAATTTACCGACATAATACAAGTACGCTTCTGCTTTTTCTTCTTCTTCAATCTTACCAATAGTATTAAATATTTCTATATCGTACGTTTTCGTACATCGGCTTTTCACTTATCAAGCAAGATATTGAAACCAAATAATGTCGTGAACAACATGTTTTCTTCTAAGCTTAAATATTAAGTGGGTATATTTTGCACAAACAGGTTGAAATGCAAGTATGACACTGCAGGACATATTTACCTTAAAATAGCTCCATTTAAGGTAGAAGAAGCTTATCTCAATCCCGATATTCTAATCTACCACAGGGTTCTAAGTTATGGTGAAATTGATCATCTCAAGGCATTAGCCTTAAATAAGGTTTGGATTAAAAGTAAATTTATATTTTTGATCTTCCATGGTTTCAAATGTACTACAGTTTTGTTATAAATATATTGAATCTAAAATAATAACGTATCCCGTTTAGAAGTTATAATTACGGCCGTTAATATAATCGGCAGCCTGTAAATCGTTTTTTATCGAAAGAAATATAAATATATTATTTGAAAATAGAATTTGGTGTATTAAAAGTCTATTTCGATACCACTGCTCTTTTATAACTATTACATAACTTAAAGTTATGTTTAAAAAAAAAAGAAGTGGACATTGAATATGCAATTTTCAATTATACGAATGTTGTACTACGGAACGATGAAATTAGTTATTGGTACTTAACAGTATATTATGGAACTTGATTTAAAAAGAGTTATATGAAAATTATAGTTAAAATGTCATTTAAGGTTATAATTTTAACAAAATAATCAGATTAAAATTTTTAAATTAATTTCTTCTGAAGTTTATATTGTTATTCAAAAACACATCTAAAATCTTTCCAAACGATATTTTTCCTTGAAAGAAGACAAGCGTCAGTACTCGAAAATCATACTATTATACGTCTTTTCAGTTAGAACCTAGTTTGGTATTCAGTTTAGACGCTAAAGGAAATCCCGTTCCAAGTTTGAGCAAGTTCAGAATAAGTCAAGTGGCCTCAATCAAGGACAGCGACGACAGGATTGCAGAACGTGTGTCCAGGCGCGCTGGACATATGTCCCATCTCTCAGTTCAATTTGCTGAGTCGATACTAATGGGCATATATGGAATGGGTGGTTATTATGCTCCGCATTATGATTTAGTTTTGGTATGTATTTAAAATTCAATAATCTAGGATGCTCCAAAAAATACGGTAAGAATCGTTAAACACTCTACCATACCTAATACAAATTGTCCAATCATTTTTTTTATTCAAAGACCTCAGTAGATTTTATATGCATTAATTGATATGACACAATTTATTTCGAAGTTTTCATTGATCATTACTATAACAAGATTTTTTTTCATATTTTTCTGGAATGTGCAAGAAGATAATCTATAAGTTTTTTGATTTAAAACTTTATAATGGAGAAATAATTTCTTTTTTCCACAATAAAATATATCTTATTTTTGACATTACTTTCTAATCATAATTCATTAAACTATTTCATTAAGATAAGCAAAACCCCAGTCTTTTTAACCTGGGAAAAATACAGACCTATCAGAGTAATAGATTTTTGGTTCTGCAAAATCATATTCATATCGCTCATTATTCAAGGCTAAACAAGTTATTCGATATGTCGCGTAGTACGTCGCTTTGATAATATATGCAGATGCACTGCAGGATAGTTAACCCTAGCAATTACCTTGAAAGAGTGTATGTTAAGAACGGGATAAAATACGAAAAATAGTGTTTGATAGTCATAAAATTATTATATTGTCATTGAAAATGGCTGGCTATACTAGTTTATTATTAAGTATAATTATTTTAATGTTATATTAACTTTTAATGGCGGTAATAATTTTTAATTAATTGTTAACATTTTCTTTCCAGGAAAATAAAACAGATGAAATTTACTCCCACAAGAATAGTCAAAGAATAGCGACAATCCTTTTTTACGTTAGTATTAATTTTTCACTTTCAATGAGAACTGTGTATTTTGTTTTCCAGAATAACAAAAAAGTTAGTCTTTTAAATCTGATATCCATATTAACTTTGACCCTAAAAAGTACACTAATATTTTTTATTAGTAATTATGTTTTCAAAATTGTGGCATATCTCGGTTTCATTCACACATCTAAAGTAAGGAAAAATATTATTAATTATAAAAATAATATCATGGGTTTCTTTTCCGAAGGAGACAATTCTGAATACAACTAAAAGTGATGTCACTTATAATCTTATTAACACAGTTATCAGATGAGTTTCATGGAGGCGCAACGGTATTCACCAAACTCGGCGTACATGTGTCGCCCCTTAAAGGATCGGCAGTTGTTTGGCGCAACCTTTTACCGTCCACTGAACCCGATCTACGCACACTGCACGGGGCTTGTCCTGTGCTATTTGGATCCAAGTGGGGTTGGTTACTTTATAAATATGAATAAATATACTGTTAATAATTTATTATTAATTTATTAATATTATTAAAATAAACTGTTAATAATTTATTATAGTTTTAAGTAAGGGGTGAAAAAAATTGTCCCAATTGACGTTAATAAGATTGGAAAACTTAGGCATTTTTTTTATTAACCATTTGATGAACTTTCGGTAATTGCTCCACTGTGTATAGCAAAAATTGGGTATTTTTGGGAATAACTACATATTTATGTAAAACTATTTTGCGTGGCAACTCAACCTGCAAGCGAACCGAGTTGAGAATAAAAATAGTTAGATATATTGAACAGAGGATACGAAATTAAATTAATTCTTAACTTCTCTTTAACAAGTTTGAGTCGCACTGTTTAAATTGAATGCCTATTTATGAAAGTGAACTGAAGATAAACGAGATGCAACTCAACGCCTATTATGAATCTACTAAAAATGGTATTAAACAAATAAATAAACTTGTTATGTGTTTCACTTGTTTGTTTGATTAAATTTTATGATTTTATAATTATTTACATTTTTGTTTATTCTTTTTCTTTAAAACAGCCAAAGGCCATTCCGGATCTATCCCGTTCTTGCATCTTTTTCAATGTAGATATATCTTTTCATACTCAATATTTTATGTCTGCATTAATATTAATATATTTTATTACGCGTATTTGTTTACAGTTATGAACAAATGGCTGCGTGCAGTTGGTCAAGAATTTAGAGCGCCGTGCAGCTTGTAACTTTAGGATGATAAGGAAATAAAAAGCGTCATTAAATATTAGAAAAATTATGAACATTTCTAAAAAATTAAATACAGAATTTTCTGTTACTAAAAATATATAATCGTAAAGTAAGAGAATTGTGAGATAAGGAAAGATTCTCGAAGCTTAGAGGAAATTCGTGGAAGAAAGAAGTTCTGGAAAATTCAACATTGAATTATCATCCGAGCAAAATATACTAGCATACAGTGAAAGAGTTGCGACCCCAGGGTAGGGAACATTCTGAAAGTGGGAAAATTTGAGAAAATTTAAAATTTGTTTGTATTTT
The DNA here is from genome assembly GCA_039881145.1 of Druceiella hillmani. NCBI lineage: Eukaryota > Metazoa > Arthropoda > Insecta > Lepidoptera > Hepialidae > Druceiella > Druceiella hillmani. Next base: position 9,465,790 of record JAYKKI010000014.1, read on the forward strand.
CCGAATAAAACAAGATTAGCAATAAATAATTATGACATAAATATAAAGGAATATTTTCAAATATGTTGTAAATTTTGGTAATGTTACGAAAAATGTAACTCTCATTATTTCTCTCCCAGAAACATATTCTTTATGGCAATGGATTTGTCATGAATATAATATAATTATTTCTAGCTATTTGAAACTATTATATGGTAAGAATTTTGTTTAGGATATGAATTGAGAAACACTGCTGCAATATACTGTCGGTTTTATACTACTATGATTAAAAATAATTGAAAAATACTGAAAAAGACTAAAAAATAAAGATAAACAGTATTAGGGAAAATATAACACGACACATAAAAATTCTGTATCGATGTGTGCGCCAATGTTATGGTGTTAGATTTTTTTTGATACAGTAGATAATTATCTATTTATTTTAGCGAGAATACAATGTAGATATATTAATAAATTTGTATATTACATTTTATGTACAAGATGAATACAGTTATTATAAAGAAAAAGATTACTTCAATTCTAAACATGAAGCTCGGGCTACCGTATCCTGTATCCATAAATTAACTATTACATGGTATTTTATATACACAATATTATTATGAACCTATAAACCTGATTTCTGTTCCAATAGCCAAAAAAAAATATCAAAGACATTTCAATTTTTACAAAGAGTTCTTTCACATATGGATTCTATATTTTAGTCATCTGAATGTAATGGGGCGTACGGCAAATATTTGCAGTTTCTTATTATGTTAGCGTACATGAGCACAGTTATATAATGTTGTACAAGTCCTCCTCCATAGATATAAAGTTATTGTTCTCCATATAATAGGCCAAGTTTCTTTGTCGTTTTCAGAGTTCCATACCTTAAAAGAAAAAATCGAGTTTTTATAAGATAACTCACATGTCCATATGTATATCACAGCCGGACTTTTTTAGAGTCCGCTTGATGCTTTCAATATAGTAGCATGATAGAGCGCAATAAGGTCACTTAATTCCCAGTTTATAAGGAATTGGAAATTCTGGAAAACATCCATTCTATTTAATATCGGAAAATGAATGGACGGGGAAATCCTTTTACGTATAACTTTCTACATTAACGATAATATGATGTTCGGTATATTTCAGAAAAATATATTCAGATAATTATAAAACAAAGAAATCATTAACTATTTCTATTAATTCTACATTTTAATAAACAGGATCAAAGTGTGTGAATTCAATATCTGCATTACATACCTGTGCATGATTTATAAATACCATCCTAGATTGAATGACCCTTATTTACTTCCACATTTTCCCCTTGGTATCACAGTTATACTATTTATCTAATATAAAAATAGCGTATTATTCTGTAATTGAAGGAGAATATTTAATAACTTCATGTATTTAACTCAGTTCTATATCACTTTGCCGATTTAAGGACAGTAAGTTCACGTTCAAACAGAGTTCATTAAAGCAAACTATTGCAGTAGCAAATCAATGTGGTTCACGTAATTTAAAATACCATCACAATGCTCTAATATTTGCTTTAAAATTGTAAATTTAAACAATATATTTTAACGTTCGTATATTTAAGTACGTGCATTCAAATGTGGCGTTATATCTGTACAAATATATTTCATGGTGAGCTGCAAATTTATTTATACTAAACAAAACCATTATTTAACGCGTACTATTATTTTAAGTTATTACCATTATTCGAAATTCACTTTCTATTGTCCCATTTGTATTCTCATGAATAAAATGATTACTTATTTACTGACTTATCAACTAAAGTAATTACCATTATAGCTTACAGTTATTTATATGTACATATATACACACACACACACACACATACACACCCACCCACCCCACACATGCGCACATACATACACACAATATAAATTTCTGCTCACATATAATATATATAGTAATATATATTATGAACAAAACTCTTTTAATAATATGTTAATAACTTTTGGATAATGGGGAAATTAGTGAACATTGTTTTTTAACCTTAAACTAAACATCCTTCAAAATTTTACAGGAGGCAATGAAGTACATATAAGTAAAGATAATTAGTGTTAGTTTAATAAAGACTAAGGATAAAGTTTTTATATCTGAGAAAATTTTACAATATATTTTCTCAATTATTCATAATAATAGACAATAAAAATGCAAACACATTTTACTATAAATGTTGTATGATTTTACCAACGTATCTCGTTTAGATGTTTACCTACGCCACAAGAGAAAAAATATTTTTTTTAGATTATATTTTTTTAAGGGTAAGTTAGTTTCTTTCTATTTTGTGGTGCATTGACATAAGGCTAAAATCATCGAGCAGATTTCAATTTATTCCAATTTATGTAGTTTAGTATGGGAGAAAAATCTAATTTGTATGGCTTCTTATACGAAAGCGAGAAGTCGAGTAATAGGAGTATCTTTTTGGCCTTTCAATTAAATTAAAATTTTATAGCAGTCCGGCAAATCTTACATACCAATGTTACAAAACACATGCAGGAAACGATCAGGAAGAGGAGATAATATTATATTTGAATGGCAACGAGTAAATATAAACTCATCATAAACTTCCTGATTTGTGATATTTGAACAATTAGTGTCGCTTGTTGTGGTCGGGATGTGTACGTCTATTATAATTTTCGTAACAATTTACACAAAACATTTTGTTTTTAAACTAAGTAGTACGACCAAATTGTCACTATAAGGAAGTATACAGTACAGATGAAAAAAATAAAAAAACTTTTATAAAATTCAGACAAGTTTTTGCCACCAAAAACATGGATCGACTTAAGGTTTAGCCACCCAAGAAGGGCACGCGCCCAAAACACAAATTTGTGTATTAAAAATATACATTCTAATTTTTTTTTAATGGTCGCGTAGAATGTGAAGAAATCTAATTTGAGGTCTGTTATATAGATAAGGTTTTGAAGAATTAAATGTTTCCTTTAAAATTGAACAAACTCATTGACATTCTTACAAATATATAAAAAAACTTATAGTTTTTTCAAGAATTAATTTTAAACGATTAGGTGTGGGTAACAAAATGCCACCAACTGTACAGTAAATTTTATTCTAATAATAAGACAAAATTAAATTTAATGAAATCAATGACATTATATTTCGCGTTAAAACTTGAACCCTCCTCATTTACGTAATATATATTATATGTGTAATAAACTTAATAATTATCAGTGATATATATAAGCTACAAGAAAGGAACGAAGAATAAGTTAGAAAAATAGATAAATTTGATAGGATTTAGGTAAAACAACTTTGATATCTAGTACGAAAAACTCTTATCGAAATCTTATAAACCGAAGATGGTTGTCTTTACTCTTTAATAATTTTACTCTATTATAAATGTTTAATCAGTATTTCATTCCCTCAAAAGGTAATTTAGAAACCTGCGAAACATGTATTTAGTTATTTATTTAAAGAATTTTCATGAAGTTTTGAGTTGATAAAACCACATAATATTTCATCTCCGTTCAAACTTTAAATGTCAATTTCATCCCTTAAAAGTAGATTTTTTTTTAAATCCGCCCTTAGTGACTACCTACATTAAATAAAATAATGGTCCTTTCAAATTAATAAATTAATAGAACTGCTTAACAATGTTACTCTATTATTAACTTTAAACCTCGTTCCATTTCCTTCGGATTGATTTAAAAAATACATAGAGATATATTTTTCATAAGAAAATATGTTAATCAAAAATGTCTGTAAATTGTTACGCTTAAAAGTAATTCACATAAAATAGTAACTCAAGAAAAATATGTTTCATGTCTCTTATGTGAAAATGCTAAGTTAGGTATTATTTGACGGTAAAGTATTGCAACTAAAATTAGCACTGAAGAAAATTTTCCATAACTCATTCATGAATACATTAGCTAGAATTTATTGACTATCAGTATTAATTTGAAGAAATTATTTTTTACGAGAAATAATTAAATAAATGAGATAATTTTGTTGGTCAGCTTTATATCAGCATTTCGTTTTATCAGCATAGAAAGCTTTTTATTTAAAATCATAAAACAATGCAAATTAAGCTGTGAATTAACTAGTTCGAAAAAACTACGTATTTATAATTCTGATTATACAGGTCAAATTCAAACGGTCTAATATTGTTGCCCAAATATAGGCCCCAAAGCATAAATGTATTTATTTTGCAGATATTGCGAAACGTTTCCATAAAATATTCGAGTCCGAGGAATCGATATAGTTTGTAACATCACCTTATATAAATATTTAAACTTATATCATTTAATTAAATAAAATAAAAAAGCTAAGAAAAAGTGAAATATTAAAAGCAATATTATAAATCGAATCTATAAATTATACTTTCAATAAACACTCTCTTGATCTTAGCGGCAGTTTCGATGGTACGATTGGGCACTACTTCCAACACTAATTTTTTTGGTGCTTAAAAACTAACAATAATGATACGACTGAAAAGCTAATTGAGGTAACTAAAAGAAATTAATTACGAAATGGCGCTTTTCATTACAAACTAAAATATGAGGAAAAACACATAAAGCCGTTGTTTGTCATAAACATATAATCGAATTTTAACTTAATTCCGTAACACTATCTGGACAGTAATGTATTCAGGTGCAAGTTAATTGACGCTGATGACAACTGTACTTTAAATTATTAACGTTTATACATCTCATGAACATTAGATTCTAGTTGCAATGACAGATCATGCCCAATGTCAATTGACTGAAAGTCACGCCATATATTCAACAAATCATCCATTTGCTGGCAGTTACGCGCGCCAACAAATAAAATTTGTGAAACTAATAACATTTTATCACAAACAAATAACCTTTGTGATTTCCAACAATAATAATTTATTATCAATAAATTATTAACCTACACAGATAGGTAATCGAAATTGATTTTTAATGTATAATCTAGAATACAAAAACATAGTGTTGAACTCACGGCTTGATATTAGGAGCATCCAATCACCAAAACGATAAAAAATCTTAGATTTAGAGTACTAACCTTTAATTAAATGAAAATTACTACATTCTCGAAACATATTTTATGCATATGCGTAATAGCAAAAGAACGGTTCTGTCATTATTCATAATTTAAAATATTTTTCTCGATTTGTACTAAAACTCAGAGTTAATCTTAGAAAAAAAACAGAAACAAATTTTTACAAAAATTTTCCAATTTTTCTGAAAATACTAAGAAGAAAACATGCAAAAACATGTTTTAGCATCAGTTTATGACCAGAATTATAATTTTTCACCTTTCACTTTTAACACGACTTTATACTTACTTGCCATTCTTTCTGTTAGTTTGGTATGTAATAAACTCATCCTGTTAATTCATAAAGATATTTTATTTTCTACGAGCAACTAATAAAATTACTTACAAATGTATTAATAATATCCTTCATCACTATCGACAGCGTCTATGCAGAGATAAAGTCCCTTCATTGTAGAATGTTTCAGGATTTTTCACCCATCATGATAGGTATAGGAGCACAGGATATTCATGTTTATGTCGGTCTTCTTCTGAAGGGGTTAGTTGATGCTCAACGGAATATTTCAACTTCTTTCCCAAAATATAAACTTGTTTTATGGATAACATATATAGTTATTGGTGTATGGGTGTAGTTTTATCAGATACCATGAACGCAACTCGGGATCTGAATCCACAAGGTGTTTTAAGTTTCCTAAGTTTAAGAAAAGAGGTCTACATGACGATTATCAAAGTCATCATAAATTCCTTTTTCAAATTTTTAAAATGATTAACCGTGTTATATACACATATATATACACATAGAGTGAACTTTCATCACTTGATGTTCATATGTTAGGCTTGGTTTGAATTTCGTCCTTAACGGAATTCAAAAACGAAGAATACTTTAAGACTTCTTCATGAAATTATCAACTTTTATTTATATTTACTTGGCTGAACAGGATATTGAAATATATACTCCGCCAGAACTAGGAATTTCTATCATATTTAAGAAATCGCTGGAAAACGTCGACTTTTTTCCTAATAACTTTTCATATTGAATTACACGTACATATTATAGAAACATTTATTTGGTTATTGACTTCGCTTTTATTTTTTAAAACGCCAATATTTAAACTTGATGCAAACGTAAGTATTTTTTAAGTGGAAGTAAAACTTCTCAGAATTTGGTAGCTTAAGTGCTACAGAATTTTTTCTGATTTGATTCGTCCTAAAGCAAAATGTAAAATTGAACGAAGAAAGAAATGTTTGCTATATGTATAAAAATATTTATAAAAATCATCTTTGGAATCTTGTCCTTCTAAATTTTGTTTCAGAAACAATAACACAAACATTATATGTCAGTAATTAGAAATTTTTGGAAACACGCTTTGCCTTTGAAATGTTCATTTAAATTTCAGTGATTGTACAGTAATATGAATATCGTATTTGTACCACGTAATGATAACAAAACGGACAATGATTTCACACAGCTAACATCTTGCATTATAGTTCACAAAAGCATAAGACGCAATTATTCATTCGCGATAATATTTCATTCGTCAAAAGCATTCTTTTATTTCTTTCGCGAACAACATTGCAGTTCAAAGAAGTACACTCAAAGAGAAATAGAAAATATTAATATTTCGTTGACTCTGAGTAAAAATGAACAAATACAACTATGTTTTACACTGATTTGTAGTAACCGTTTTTGTAATAACTACACAAACCGATTTTGTAATAAGTACACAATATTGCTCTTTTGTAATAAGTGTTTGCGTGAAATGGCGTGCTTTCTTCTCAGTTATTGCAATCATGTTTAAAGCATCTTGTATTTTTTTCAGCATAGTTACTACATTTTTTGCTCATGTCATAGCTTGCTTATAGCATATTAATATTTAATTTAATGATTACATAAAACAAATTTAATTGCTGGTAATTTAATTTTGTCTAACTAGGTGCACGCAAGCGGTTTCTCATTAGTACATCAGCTTAGTGTTAATATTCTGATCCATTAAAATTTCATTTTGGTTATATAATCATTAAAAATAATTTAGCTTACGAAAGGTTTAAATTATTCATAAAAGTGACTTTAGATGTGTGATTATTTTGAAAATTCCTAAGTAATAGTAGATAAAGCTGTTTCAGTTTATGAAAAAAAAATATTTCTTTTTCAAAGACAAATATACTAGCAAAGATTATTATAACTTTTTACATAGAAATTTTGAATATGTAGAAATGATAAAATACGAAATTAATAAATATTTTTAGAAAAAAAGTCTAAAAATATTTCAAATGCTATTAATTGCTGGTAAATTGCATATGGAATATCTAATGTTACAAAGTATTCTATTTGAAACCTATTGCTTTAAATGTATTCCTAGCAATCACAAAAACTACGCTCTAAATTTATAAAAGTAAACCTGATATAAATGATTAAAAATATTATCAATGAAATTGAACCAGGTTCGAGGGAAATTATAAAAAATTTAAAAAAAATATGAAAATACTCACAATGGTATCAGTCAAATGGTATCGGTGGTTATGCTATGAATCGAATCAAACAACATGTATAATGATTACAATTCAACTTAAGTTCCTTAATGCCATTTATTTATTATTTTGTACTTTCATTTGAAATAACGACTAGTAAGATAAAAATAGTGTTTTGTTTATTACTTTTATTACATGTTCGATAATTATGATTCACGACGTTAATCTAAAAGATAAGAGTGAGAAAAATAAGAAACACAAATGTAGCGCATTAAGTGTACCAAACATAACAACAAACATTTCGTGTCCAATACAGGCAGCGTACCGTTACCAAAGCGTACGTTCATTGCAACTTGTTCAAGCAAACGGTATTCTATTGCAGAAAAGAACTATTAAAATATGTAAGTTCAAAACATATCTATTCCATATTTACTAATAAGTGTAACTGGTGATTTTTGAGTATACATTTTTAAAATGAAAGTAATAGACAGTTAAAAATCATGATATTGGTTTTATTGAAAAGTAGTTATGTGCCATTTTTGTTTAAATTAAGGCATAAAATCAGGCATATTGGCGCCGCGACTGGTTCGAATGGAGCGCAACATATCAGGCATATGGGCGCTGCGACTTGGCTCGAATAAAGCGCAATCTGGAAGTCCAATTCTCAACCACTTTTCCGAGCAGGTTCCAAAGATCGTATATTGGCAAGAATGACCTTCAATAATCTTTTAAAAATTATTGTCATTCAATTGGGGATCAAAAAAGTCAAAATAGATTTAAGGAGCTCTCCATTAACCGTAACAATCTCACCGGCTTTTTTCACTCCAAATTTGGCAAGTTTGTGCCATTCAACAAAATGAGGGTCTTTGCTGAACAAATTAGTGATCGAAAATCAATTGAGAATTCAATTTCAAGATTGCGTCACATTCGAGTTAGCCGCGATGCCCGTACGCATGAAGTCGTATTTAAATATAAATGGCATATAAGCACCTTTTAATAAAGCTATCACCATGGTTATTGTCATTATTTTTATCTAATTTTTTTCATTTTAAAATTGTACACCTTTAAAAAAACACATTTAAAAACACTTTAAATTCCGATATATTATACGAGGTAGGGAGATATTGGGTAAATAATTTTTTCGCCTTATTCATTACATAATTTTTTGCAAATATAAAAATATAGTTTTCTTAATAATTGCTGGTATTTTAGATTTAAACTTAAATAAATTATGTCTGGTATCATAGAAAATTGTCTGGGTTTCCATATTCTACTCATTTTCAAATGTGTCTAACGTTCAGCTGATTTTCTTACATAGATTTTTAATGACAACATAATAAATAACAAAGTATTATATTTCAGGTAATTAAATTTCACTGACTCTACCTTATCAACACGTAAACAAATCTCCATATATTTTTTTAACCAGTTTGATTTTAGGTCAAAATATTTTTTATCACTTTTTACAATATTTATATTACATGTTCAATGAAATAAATAAATATTTTGTAATGCAGAACTACGTCTGTTTTGACATCAAATGGATGAAATTAAAAAAAATATGCCATTTTTAGCTATATAAAACAAGTTTAAACTATGTTTTAATTTTCAATCGATTATAATAGGATTACAAATTCTTATTAAATATGTTATTCTTCTAAATATGCTATTAAGATTCTTTAACGCAAAAGAAAAAAGAAGGAAACCTCAATATCACTTACGTGTGAATCGATACGTTATTTGGTAAATAAATCTGTTTCCTTTATTTGGCCACTTTATACAAACCTCTATACCAATTTCGTAGCCTGTAGAGTAAAAATAACTGCCCTTTTTTACTTTCACACATTCTCATAATTAATAATGCAATTATTAAATTAAGAAAGCAGGGAAGTCTAATTTATAAACCAATGCACGAACATAATTGCGCAGTACACAAAACGCTAATTAGATTTGAAAATAATTAATTAGAGTATTCGGGTCTCTATGCTTATAAAATAGGTCACAGCTCCTGTGAATTACATGAAGTAATTAAATAAAGTAATATAATATTATTCAAATCTTCTATTTTTTTCGCCACATTTTGTATCTTTAAGAAATGTATAATTATATTTAGTCATAGAAAACCAAACAAAACATTCCAGGTTCCATGCGAAGTACACTTGGCCAGGGTTCTCAAATTATCATAACGTATACATAGCTACTCTACTTTGGTTGGCTGCAGTGACACTTCCAAATGTTGCCTATACAGAGCTGCGTTCGGACAAAGCAAAGTTGCCTGGATTGCTAAATACGCAGAAGGCAGTCATCGATAAGTTGAATGAATTTGTCATCAGGGAGGGTGAACTCATTACAATATTATCAAGGTAGCAATTGATGACCAAATTAAGAAAAAAACTTTAAAAAACATTTAAATATCCAGGAAATAACTAGATACTTAAATTTTTAAAGGCGTAATCAGTAAGTCAGGTTTAGTCATTCACTAAAGAACATAACGTCCCGAACACTGGTGCTATGTAAATACCGAAATAGTAAAAATTTACTAAAATTGACTTTTTTTTTAAATTTATTATTTTTCAAGGAAAAAAAATGAGTATCTCGATAGAAGAGCATATTTATATTATCTATTTTATTATTACAACTTCTATCATTTGAAGGGAAAATTGTTGAGAGGTTTAATGTGTATATAATTCTGTGTGCAACAAAGGTTTGTAAAGAATTGTTCACTGGTTTTATCGTTTGTTCAAAAAAATATTAAATAGTGCAAAAGTAGAATAGAATTACTAATTTAACAAAAAATTGTTTTTTTAATAACAGAAATTAAAAACGATTACTGACATAATGTTAATACAACTTGAGACAGACTAGCACGTATTAAAAGCGAACACATTCTGATTGCATTTCTTTTTTTAGACCAAATAACCTCAGAATATATATAGATACTTTTAGAATATGAACCTTCAGAATATGAATCAATGTCACAAAAGAATCAACCAATTAGGCAGAAAATGTTAACTTGTCTATAAAAGAGAAAGTTTCTCTTCAATTTCGTTGTAAATTTCTACTGGGTACCTAGCTTGACTTCGAAATCACTGATCTTATTAAATTATTATTATTAACCGGAAAGTGGTCGGTTTTAAAATAAACATAATAATAAATATTCGTATAATATATATTGAAATATAAGTTTCCAAATTTTCTTTTATGAACGTGTTGAAACAATTTGAAAACAGAGTACAATTTTTTTATTATTTTCATGTTTCTAAATTATTTTATTACAAATAATTATATTACCCCTTGCGATGTCCGGATACAGAATAACATGAACAAGTTCTTTAAAGAAATTTAATAAATTATGGAAATATTATAATGTATGTATGGAATTGGTATTTTTTATTAGGATTCGGGACAAATTTAAGAGAGAGCAAGACGTAGCAAACCTCAATACTTCAAATTATGTTGCTAACCCTATTAATACTTTTAAAATTATCAAATGGTTGATTTTGGACGTGAACCAAGTGATGGAGAGGATCGGTGAGTGTAAACATTTTTTTTAAACTGAGTACACAAATAGTTTCAAAAGAGAACACAATTTTTCATTGCAAACCAAAGTAATAAAAAATATTATGCGATATTCTCCGACTTTTGTATAAAAGTACGTGGAACAAACTTACCGTAATATATCAGAAATAAAGCCGCCATCTAAACTGAAAGAACGTTAAAATGTGCCCCGTGCAGACAGCGTCAACACTTCCTTTTCTGAAATACGGTGAATTATCTAAAACTGAAGCGTTTAGACTAAACGTTTTTCTGACTAAAGTCAAGTGCTTTTTGACCGACGCAATGAGCCTTTATATACGTCTGGGCTTATTATTCTTTCAAATTCTATGTCGAAATGCTTCAACCGTCTTTCATGTGAACCGAATTTGATTTCCGACTATTATTTTCTCAATTGAGATGAACCTTTTAAATTTTTTAGTCAAATCTTAGTAAATTACTAATTTCACGGAGTAAATATTGCAAAATGTTTATGTTGTAGTTTGTAGATATTAAAATATTACATAAAAATTCTAAAAAAAATTGTATTTCTTTCTTGGGCTGAGATATTTTTAAACGATCCTTAAAAGGCTAATGAGAATTAATGTGAAGTCAAAATGTTCGATCATCATTATTACCTCATGCATTTTATTTATATTATTTATAAGGTACTTAAATGATTATTTTCAGGATTGATCGATTTATTAATATTGATGGAGTCACTACAATGGCCAACAAACGATGATTTAATCGGCGTAAGTAAGGCTCTGGCGCGCTTGCAATATATTTATCAATTCAGTGCTACCGATATGGCTGAAGGAAAGTTGGGAAAAATCAATTACAGGTTGGCTTCCCGTGCTCATGGCAAAATTATAACTATGAGATATGTCTGAATCCTGGGGTTATTTGTGCGTACTGAATTTACTTGCTAAATATCATCTACTCGAGCTGTTCTTTTGGTGTCATTGCACCAATGCATATATGGCCATCCTTGTGGACGGGATACTATTCACCCCTCAGTCTCCTTTCTGCTTACCTGAAAATATCTTCAAGAAAACGCATGACTAGGTCTCTTCCTTCTTTGACCGTTTCAAATATGACGTCGTCTTCAACAGGAATTCGTCTTCTCATTGATCGTATTATAAAAAGGTTGTTTCCGTTATTTCCGACACATTTTCAGATGCAACATTTTTTATAGATTGAACATTTGTTACTACACTGTTTGACTTGGGGTTGGGGTTACTACACTGTTTGATCTGTATAATTCCAGATTTTTCGTTATCGAAGAGTTCGGTGATTGGAAGTTCACCTGGATTCGGCGCTTTCTCGGGAGCTTCGGGAATATTTTATTTATCCATAATGTTTTGTACTACTTTTTGCGATACCCGACGATGTCTTCACCAACGTGCTCTTGTTTCTCTCGACATACGTTTTTGAATAAATCTGTTTAGCTTTTAAATATCACTTCGGACAAACAAAGGGATAGGTAGACAAAAATATGTATAATTGGTAGTTTTTGGTTAAATAATTCCATTAGTAAAATAGGTTTTTTTGCAGGTTTTTTTGCAGGTATTAAACATATATATTATTAGAATTTATTATGCATGTCTGTTTAAATATGAAAATTTTAGAATAGTTCTACACGAAAATATTTTTTACTTGTTATAGGTATTTATGACATTTTAAATTTTTCGCTTCTCTTATTAAAACATAATAGTATTAAACCTGATGAATATGAAAACAATATCGACGTGAATATTATTAGAATTCAAACGTTTTTAAAGCGGATGAATGAAGAATTGACAAAAGAGAAGCGCTTTCTGTAGATAGAAACAAAGGTAGGAAACAATTTGCTCAAATGTACAAAATTTTATATATAAATTTGATATTTCGTAGAAAAAAAATATTTTCAGATTTGTAAAAAAATTTGACTCATGATTTAGAACAGTTTAATTTTTTTTAACATTTTACTATTTAATTTTTACTGTACCATTCTATACTCTCTCCTTGGCGAACATTTCAAACAATTATACAAATTTTAAATATATTGATTTATTCCCCTTTGAATATCTTCATTTGAACTAATTAAGAATAAAAATTAATTTCCGGGAATCAATTTTAAATAGAAACAAGATATATTCTTATTAGGTGTTCAAAGACAATGCATTTTTTTATTATTACAGAATGTTTGGGAAGATGAATTCTTTACATTGTTATCCGAATTTTAATCAATTAACAACAATCAACATATACTTTGCACGGAACGAAAAACGAAGTGTATTTTATGCTAAGATTTACTGATCGTATGTGAATATTAATAAAGAAGGATGTAGCTAATAATAAAATAATTACTTTAAAATTTCTCGAGGATTTGCGACATACCTCAACTTTAGAATTGATTTCATATAATGTAGTTAATTAGAGGTATGATAATAAAATATATATGACAATTTAATCTTTGCCGTTGAGTGTAAAGATTAAATTGTCAAAAATTAAATTGTCAAGCGTAAAAATTAAATTGTAAGACAAATTTACGCACTTGATAATGGTCGCAGGTATATATATGTACACTTTCTGCTTTTTTTTGGTATAACTCTAATATCTGAAATTATTTTTCAAATATATTATCACGTACTACTTTTCATACCTTTATTCCCTTAACGCCAACTTTCAACTTAAAAATAAAACAACTTTGCTTTCCGAACTTAATAAGACTTTAACAAATATATTACAGCTCTCCAATGTCATCCGGTGATTGTTTTGGACTAGCCCAAGTTCTATATAAAATTGGTGTGCACAACGAATCCAATATGTGGTTTGAAGTAACCCTCGAGAAGAATAAAATAGATAATACGCTTAACACGAATGCTAGGCGCATTATTCTTGAGCTTATGGCTAATAATTTTTATAAAATAGGTTGGTAAAATTTCTTTAAATTTTGATGTTGAAATTATTATGTTGTATTCTTTAAATTGTTTAATGTACTAGTTATATTTAGAGCAGCGAAGTAAAAACTTTTTATTAAACCTTGAGAGAAGAATGCATATCTATGCGAGAGTAACAATATCGGAAAGTTTAAGGGAATAGCTTTTAACTGCAGTTCATACAAATATCGGTAACACAGTGCCCATTGATTTTTTTAAATTCAGAATATTCCATCATATTTCTTCTTACGCCTTTAATTTATGTAAACATTTCAGGAAGATAATTGTTATGTAAACTGATTTTAATTGTTGTTAAATGTTATTCCTCTCACCATTATTTTAAAGATTGAGCGTTATGTGTATCATGTAATATTATAATTTTATAAAGTGCACTACATATGAATGAAAAGAATGAAAGCAACTTCACAATTTTGAAAGCAAAAAAAATTCTTAAAATAATTTGAAAATAGTTCATTTAAAACATTATGCACCTGTACAAAAATTTCAACAGGATAATATTAAGTGGAAACCTTTTTCAAAATCTGATGAAACATTTATGTTATGGATGGTAGCAAACTAATATAATTTTCAAACAAAAAGATAAGAAAATGAGTATAAAAAACTAGAGAGCTGAAGAAATACCTTCTGTTAACAATAGTAACAGAGTCTATTTGATGACAAGAGACAAACCACTAATATTTAGTCAAAATATTAGTAATAATTCCATTATAGTGTCAAAAAATGAGGGGTCCTTTATTAGGGAAAGTAGGTCCAAAATGTAATATTATAATTTTAGAATAATAGAAATATAATTTAGAATAAGACCACATAAGATATGTTTTTATTTTAGGTAGTAAATAAATATTTCAGATTATAAAATGTGAATAGAAACATTGCAAAGAAATAAAATCTACATAAATATATGGCATATACGATGCTTTCCAGGTAATTTCGAAGAAAGTTTAAGATGGCTAAAAGTAATTATTGACGAATACCCAGAAAGAAAAAACAACATAAAGAAGTTTAATACATGGAATAAAGAATTCGTTGAAAGAAAGACTGCTAAAGAAGCAAATAACGATAAGGTAGATGGGATCATTTCTTGTAAAGCTTATCAATAAACTCTCGAACAGGTGGGACATTTTATGCACGTATTTCAATTAATTATTTAAATTATACTTTGAATTATGGTCGTAAAGCTGGTATTTAGAGAATTTGCATCATGGTCTAAACTACTAGCAAATATCGGGTTTAAAAATAAGAAAGCAAACTGGATTTTTGTCATAAATTAAAAATTGCAATTTCATTACCTGAATATAAATATTACATATTTTTTAAGGTTTTCTAATCAATAAGTTCAATCAATTTTCAATATATTGATTTAAAATTACAAAGAATTACGTAAAAACGTATCTATTTGACACGCGTTATTGAATTTAATTATATCGCAAATATGAATAAGCATTTTTCCTCATTATTTTTAAATAAATAAATTTTTGTAACAGAAAGTAATAAAACGTGAAAAAATCATCCTCCTCATGAATTGACACCTAACATATCCCTGAAAAACATTTTTGTGTGGTTCCAATACAGTGGAAATCGACTTTATTAGAAAAATATTAAATCGAGTTTCAATGAAGTTGTGTCAGTTGTCAATGAGCAATTTTGTCGATTACTGTTCCGTCCTCTAAAGCTTGAAAATTATTCAATAAATTTACTTTGATATTACAAATTGAAATTCCATCGGAAATTTTTTTTTTCACTTTGTTTACTGATTACGTTCTTTTAAATTAGACTTTGTAGTAGTTCTAGGTCGTTTCGCTATAATTTAGTAATGATGTTTTTTACTCCTTTATAGATAAATGCCACAATAATCTCTGATGCTTCTACATCTGATCAAGAAAAGTACATTTACGCTGTATTGTGTCGAAAAGGAATGAACGCCATAAATGACGTCAACACACGGTACATTGTAAAATGCAACAAAAATATAATTCACATTACATATGTATCTGGAAATTAAAAGCCATTTACTCAAAAATTATCGAAGAAATAATAAGCCACAATTAAATGAAACTATGTGATGTAGTATTATTTCTACTTTCTTTGAGTTCTATACCACGATCTAGGTTTCGTTGTATTACCCGATTGTAAAACCCGGGTCGTGGTAAAGAACTTAAAGAAAGTAGAGATAATACTACATCACGTAGTTTCATTTAATTGTGAATAATGAATTTCTACAAAATTAACGGGATATTTATTCAATAAATTATTAAGCCATTTATCGGAAAATTTTGTGATAATATCTAATAATTCTTGACTCTCTTACTATCTTGTAACTATAAAATCAATTTTGGTCAAATAGATATACTTGTAAGATCTTGCGAAGTAGGTAAAATGCCTCGTGTTTTAATGGAGACCATATTTTTTTTCAATTCAATGTTAATTTTTGTTTGTTTCCCTTAAATGAAATATTATGATATTTTTCTAATATTCTTATAAGAAATTAACCCTGTACTTCTTACCGCAAAGTATGTTTATAAAATTTTGTAATGCATTGAATGCTTTGTAAATTTCTATATGTATTTAAAAGATGTAGCTAAATATATTATTGACTTTTAATTTTTATATGACATTTTTGAAGAGTGTTTTTCGTTAGAAATATTTCTTTTTTCTTAACCTTTTATTGCTCAGAACGAGTGAGAATAATTTTTAGGTTTGTAGCATACAATCATTTGGAAAAGCATCCTTTATTTTTTTTGTATGACATTTTTTTAATTCTTTGAACAAATACTTAAGGGGACATAGAAAATTTCTGATAAATAAAAAAACCGAAACTATCTTTGATTAACAGGCATACAATTTTATAATTTTTTACTTGATGTTAAGCCGTAAGCAATCGCACCTTCTTCTGTATCATGGGCCTTCATACCGGATCTAAATGATCCTGCGTTAATTGTAAATTTTAGAAATCAGTAATGAATTTTTGGCATTTTATTAATTAATTTTCTTATGGGCAAATGTTAAGGAATGTTCTGAAAGTGAAATTGTAATTATATTTAACCAACATTTTATCTAAAATCAGTTAAAATTGTTTTCATCACACGAAAATAAACCTTTTTTCCATAATTTCCTCAGAGACTAGGAAACGTTATCTTTTGGTGGTAATAAAGAATCAAAATCATTATAGAAAATTTCGAATAAGACGAATATATATATCTTTATTTTCTTAAAATCAACTCATATTTTTTACATATTTCCAGAACAATTTGATAATTTTGAGAAACTGTTCTTTTAATTTTTTTTTTCACTTTTTCGTCGTAATTATCACACACAAACCTATTATGTCTTCGACAGATGGTAAATTTACACATCACACCGGCGATGTAATAAGTTGTTGAATCAGTTACTTCAAATATTTTTCTTCCACGCATCCCTGGTTTTCCAAAATTTATTGTCAAAACGGATAGCTTCGTCTAAATCGTTCCAGTTTCTCACGAATTACCATATATTCTCCAAGAGAATAACGCTACGGTAAATTTCCAAAAAAATCTCTAATTTGTGTCAGTTTTTTTATTTTTCTGTTTCTTCTCATGGGTCATCTTCAAATTCGATCGTAAAATCTTTGAAACGAAAGTGTAAACTAGAAACATTGATATTCTAGCTACTTAAATATTCCATGTGGCACTTTGAAGTGACCACATAAATTCATATAATTTCTATTATATGTATTGCCGTATAATCTTTCCCTTCGTCTCTCCCCGTCCCTGTATCTGTCTGTTCTTTAGGCTTCTCTTTAAATCTTTTCTTTAGTATAGCTGTATGAACATTTAAAATTGGTAATGTTTCAAAGTGCTCTAGTGAGATTTCGAAGAATATAAAATTCTGTCAGTGGTATCAACATCTCATGCGCTATTGATTTGTCTCCAAAGTTGATGTATTGCGTTATGACTGTATATTTTTACCTTTCGTGAAGGTTTTGTATTACTTCAATATGTTATGTTATCTTTCTCAATCTAATTGTCTGGATATTATCAATGATCACTCAGTACATATGTAGCTTGAAATGTATTCAAAAGAATACCTATTCTGGACTTCTTTCTGATATATTAGAACGTATGCATCTACTGACAGTACGGAGACATCAAAAGAAAGATCACTGTTAACAGTTTTGATTGAATTATTTTTGTTGTTATATTTTGTTATCATATTTGAAATTACCGGTCATTCTGCGATTTTTGAATTTGAAAACTTTCCACACCCTTACTACAAAAAATGAAAATTTTTAGAATTTTAATACGTAGTCAAAAAATAAAGTATTTTAAACAGTTGCAGCGCGTATATTTTCCTTTAACCACTTTACGTATCCGCCCTTTTCGAGGGCGCTGCACGAATTGGATAATGTGGGATATGCGTATAGCTCGCATTAGTACTATGACGTGTAATCTGAATAAATACAGAAGTTTTGAACTAAAATGCCCATATAAACAAATTATTTGTGAATAAATAGTTGTAACTAAACTGTAACTAATGATTTTTCATATAATTAAGTTCCATATAACACTTCAATATCTCTAAACGTGTGAAAAACTCTATTTACGTTCAATACATGGCTTTTAACGGATAAATTTAAAAAAAATGAAAATATTTGATAGCTCTGACGTTCTATACATGGCACTTAACAATTTAAATAACATTATTAGCCATTCAGAATCTTTTCTATTTAAGAAAGTTTTTGAAAAATGTGTTTTGTAAGGAATAAAACAACAACTTTTGCCCAGATATTATTATTAACCGATACTTTTTCAGATTAAAATGTTGGTACGATACTGAAGGTATTTATCCAAAACTCGCACCCTTCAAAGTGGAAAAGGTGTACTTGAACCCTGACATATTTATTTATCACGATGTAATGAATGACCAGGAGATTGAGTATATTAAAACATTGGCAAAGGAAAAGGTATACATTTATATTTGTGCTACATACCCTTCATGCTTTTATATTCAAAATTGGACAACAAAAAACATTTTCTGTAATATCGTTTTATGTAATGTTCTACTAATTTCATCTTATGGCAATATTTTTTCTCATTTATGGAATTTCGATCTTTTTTTTATTAGTCTAAAATTAATATATTTGCAAAATGTTGAAGTGACTCATTAATTAAGTGTCGAGAGGAAATTAAAATATTTCGGAGTTTAGTGGTCGCTGTTCTACTTTAGAAATTTTATAAGGTTGAAGCTTTGGAACACGCTATTGTTTCAATATCTACCCATAAGGGGCTAATCTCCTTTGTATGCTTAAAGGGACTAAAATTTTCTCTATTTGTGCACCAAGAGTAAATCTTAACATAGAAAATACTTTTTATAAATTTATTTTATTTCATTTTTCGATTTGGAAAGGTCTACATGAATCAAAATGAGAGCATCCAAACTAAGCCATTTGAGGAAAGAAAAACGAAAAGCTTCGATGACTCCGACGTTGTGATAGCCCGAATCTCCCGTCGCGCTAGTCGCATCTCACGCATTGCGTCAGATGTTAATGAACCAGTGCGCGTGAGCTGTTATGGCGTTGGCAGTTTCTTCCCCACGCACTATGATTTTATTAAGGTAAGTGTCTGAATTTTAAGAACAAGACATTAGCAATAATATTTTAATATTTATGCTTATTTTTGACATTTAAATAATTCTAATTAAGTGTTCATAACTACGAGTGTTATTCTAATTTAGTTTGGCTACTTTATTAATTTCTGGTTTTCATGTGGTCATCACAATTTATATATAAGAGTTTAATTATATTCTAAATAATCGAATGATTTAAAACCAAAATGCAAGAATATGAATTTTTAAAAAACTAAATTGAATAATATTGATTGTTAAAACCGCTTCATTGATAAGAGTAATTTATTAAAGAATTTTTTTTCCTCGTAATGAATACACAACAACCGAGAATATGATGATGCAGTTAATTAAGGAAAAGAATACAAATATCTCTGCAATTAAATAATTTATCCAATCTGAATTCATACAATTTTCTTCAAGTGTGGAATAAAGATCGTATTCGAATAGGACACAATGCTTAAGTGTACGGAACACTCTCATGATAAAAAAGTATCCATGGCACATAAAATGATTGTAAGACGTTTCTTTGCTACTGTTAAAGTGCATAGAATATACATAATGTACGTCTCATATACCACTGCCTAAGTAATTATCTCTTGAGTTTGTGTGTATTTAGTATAACAACGAGTATTTGAGACACTAAACTTATGTAGCATTAATACAATTCTGGTCCAGATACGATTTCAATAGGACTCGTATAATTTCATCCACACTAAGACAATGATACACCTACTGTATTTAATGAATAAGAATTGTAATTTATTTGTGAAGAAATGACAATCTACTTAGTTTACCAAAGAATACTTTTATTGAAAGCATTTGTCATGTGTTATTACGGTCTATTTTTAATAGATTAGATATTAAAATATACAGACCGTTACTAACCTAACTTTTTTTATTTTGTTACAAGCAACATATAATGTTACATTTGTCTTACCAATGATCATTTAAATCGATCAATTATAAATTTCACTTGCGAAATAAATGTTCTGTATCATAAATATAATGTCTAAATGATTATGTCATCAAATTTACAACTGATTTCTTTTATAGGGGTATAACTGTCTCACCGGCACACGGCCAGTTTACTGGAGACAACACCGATAATAATTTTTATGGGTATCCCGTCGAGAACTCAGAGACAAACAAAGTTAATGGAAGCAGAAAAGATAGTCTTCTGTTTCTTGTGCATGGGTTAATAAGAAAAAAATGATGTACTTGCACTTCGATTCATTTCCATCTCGTATAGGGAAGAAATAAAATTTATTAGCTTTACTGCTCGCCGTGAAAATCACTTTGACTTCTCCATTAGAAGGAAGTTCGTAGATCCGTGATTTCGTAACCTACTGTGGACTGAGAAGAAAAGTTTAGCCGGTTTTTATTTCCTTAACTCGATTTTAACCATGTGTATATTTATACACCTTTATATTCTGTTCTCTCCGGGCATTTGTTTCTCCCTTTTAATAACTAAGTTTTACTTCAACTGAAAATAACAATATTTCTTTCCTATGTAGTCAGTTATTACTTAAAATTAATTGTGACTTAATAATAAATAAATAAAACGAGAAAAATAAAGATAAAAATCATTAATTTTAAATATTCTTTGGTTCATTATTTAGTAAAAATTCATAATTCAGATCAATTAATAGTCAGTGTACATTTTAAATGCAGTCATTTTTGAAACGAAATTATTATCAAGAGAAAAAAAGGCGTTCGACATTTTTAGACGGACAATATTATTAACTGAATACTTTTCTCACGTTCAGTTACTATCTCCTCCCACACCGTGTCGATATGATGGTAACTGTCATTAACTGAATTACCTAGTGCTTTACAATAATTAGTCGTCTATAGTCTGTAGGTAAAAAAATGTTTCAACCACATTTGGTAATACTTTTCGCATCTAAAATTCTCAGCTTATATATAATAAAGCTATGCTGGTAAACTACCCCTTATGAATATTTGAAGTTATATTCTTCCTGAAATAGTTCTTTTTAGGTCTCTTATTAAATCACATATATGAGTTTGGGCAATAATATACATTTGGATTACTAATACTTGATTCAATAATTTGGTCAACCTATCAATTTCTTCCAAATGAAAAGATTAATATTACTTTGTTGTCATGGCTTTTAGCACACTCTAAATATTTATAATAATTCATATTTTTCATGTCTGCATAAAACTTAATCATAACGTCGTTATAATCTTAATTTTATGATATATTCGTAAAAAATGTGAAAACATTGGAGATTTGAATTAGATAATCATCAAACCTAATGAGATATCGTCATTGTGGTAGATAGCTTTTGAACAATTCATGCGCCTTTTCATTTGTAGTATTTTAATTTGGCTTCTAAGATATTTTTACTTTATGCAATAACACGTATCATCATTTACTACATCAAAAGCAAGTAAATTATGCAACAGGACAATGGCAATCGCTTTATCTATGTCGGCTGCGGATAGTATTGGTTATTTTCTACCTGTCGGTTACTGGTTTTAAACTTTTGCTTATCCCGTAACTTGATTGGCCTTGCCTATAAGCCTATAAGACCGGTATATATCTTTTAAGAAAATGTTATGGTGTACATTCAACTTTCACATTTTTGTTTTAATTTCAGAAAAGACATATACAATGGTACCAAAGCAAATCCATTATGATCGAGGAGGCCACATCAACAGTGCTTTATTATGTTAGTAACATATGAAAGTATATTTCACGAAAATCTATATGAATATTTTAATAATGCGTTTTAATATCCACTTTCATTTCAAACTAGATGTATGAATAAATGATATGAAATAGAAGCGTTAGAAATGGGCATGAAAATAAACATTGCTTAAAAAATGTTTACAGTGTATTTAAGCAAAACTATGCGTAATAACATCTTATCGGACTGTCAGACTGATTTTTTATTCTGTACTAAAGAAACCATCTTACTTACTTTTCTGAAAACATTTTCAAGTTAAATAAATAAATTAGTTCTTTAAATGAAGTATAATTAAAAAAATCATGATTTTATAAATACTCTTATATTCGCATACCTCTGTCGCTCTCCTAAAATTATGTTTATTTTAATATTTACAAATGTAATGCATGATTGAGTAATTAAAATTTTCAAAAAGTAAGAACATCAAATTTATTTTTAGAGCAAACAGATAAATTTGAGCAATTATTTACTTTGACCATCAACATTTTAATTAATTACTTATTGGGAAAATAAAAAACCATTAAATTTTAAGGAAAAAAAAATGGTGTGGTTTTAGGAAACCACGATGAAAGTGAAACTTTTTATCAGATTGTAGGCATTTAATTGAGAATTTTTCGAAAGCTACTTGATTTAAGATTTTAAAAGTAATATTAACTTAAGACGTGAAAAAGGAAATGATAATAGTAGACAAGATATATAACTATGAATGTTTATTTTACTCTGCGTACTAAAGTAGAGAATACATAAATAAATACAATGTTCGGTATGATATATATATACATATTAAAAACGTAGATCAATATTTATATAAATCATTGAATTATTTTAAATTTAGATTATTTGATCACTAACTTCATCTTCGCTTTGAGTCTCACAGTTTATAAATGTAAATAATATTTTGTGGTAACTAAAATAAGTAAACATTGACATGCATTCTATTTTTTCAATGTGTCTGGTAAAAACTGCATCGATCGTAGTACCATACCAACGCTGCACAGCTGATGAGAGCTATAGGTACCGCCATATTGGTTTCTTTACCCCCACTCCGCGGCCGACTGTAATGCGACATGCGATAGGTAAACGAAATATTCTGAGGCGATACAATAAAAGTTTCACTTTAAAATCAAATATATTCATTTAGCATAATAAACATTTTCCTTTATACAAAATTTTATACAAATTGACATAAAATATCCTGCATCTTAGCCGACTGTCAAAATTTATTAGATTTCCTGTACACTTTGAAGTGTATATGAAAACAGCAAATAAGGCCCATCTAATTGAAAAGTAGATATTTTCTAAACTGTTATTATGACTTTAAAAACAAATTTTAAATACAAACTCTGTTTTTTTCAAGCAATGAAAAATAAGAAAATTGAAATTCTAGGTGTAATTCCAACATTGAATAGGGTTGTAAAAAACTGTACTGGGTCTTATCAAATTATAGTAATCATATAGAGCTTGCGGACTAAATGAACAATTTTTAAAAAAGAAAATAATAAGCATTTTTTTTAATTCTTCCTTTTATATCTATAAACATATAGATTACAAAACTCTTGTAAATTTCAAAAGCCTCATGAGATGAATTTCAGTTTTATTGGGCCTTATTTACTTTGTCATTAAAAGTGAATTTTACAATTGAATCTTTCACGCAATTGCAAAATATGTTTTGGTTATTAAAAAAAAGTTGAAATACTATTAAAAGGATATATGGAAAAAAAGTAACACTAACTAAATTCCATGGCTATTTATCGTAATAAAATTACAAAACATAGTTTACGCAACAGACACTAAAAATGAATGCGGCATCATCGATAAAATTGTAGTACGAGAGGCATGCAGCCATTTACTGGATATCGTCCCGTTATATTTACGTGTGAAGTAATAAGATTATCAAGTTATTTTAAATGTGGTTTCCATCTCTCGGGCTTTATTACATGCAGGGCCTTATTAATACATATATTTTAGGACTCATTTAAAAATTACACAAATTTTAATTTCTATTGTAAAAAACTAATTTAACGTTTAATTAACGTCTTTTTTATTTTTTGTAAGCGCGATTATGACACACGTATTAATCCTTTATTTCGATGTTATGATACAAATTTGCTTACTTCTTTTGGTCGTCAGATGTCAGATGTCAAGTTAGGTGGCGAAACAGTATTCACGAGACTCGGACTAGTAATTCCACCTAAGAAAGGAAATGCAGTAACATGGCGAAATTTGTTGCCTGGGAATAAAAAACTTGACTTTCGTTTGTGTCATGGTGGCTGCCCCATACTTCTTGGAATGAAATGGAGTAAGTGTAAAATAATACAAAACGAAATTACCCCCGCTTATGATCGTACTAAAATTATAATGTAAGGCCATAGTTATACATTTTGGATTTAAAATTGAAAATATCGGAAAAATCCATTTACGGATATGCTGGGTCATTTCCGCAAAATATAAGGCCCTAAAATTTATTTAATTATATAATTTCATAATCACCGCATATAGCTTTTCAGCACTAAATGAAAAGGAAACATTTTACTCTTTTGCAGTATCGGTGTTTCATCTTCAAGCTCCTAAAAGTTTGATGTGACCAGCAAACTAATTTATATTTATGGCAACAAAGGTTATTCCAGTTTTAAATCTGAATATTTTACAAGTTTGTAATGTTTTAGAATACTGTGAAATTTTTTATACGTTGTTTACGACTTTTTCAGAAAAAAAAGCTAATTAGGAATAAATCTAATATTTATATTAATATACATATTCGTCTCAATAAATTTTATAAAAAATGGCTAATCGTTATTAGAATATGATCCCATGACATATTTTGTTACGTAAATCGTGGAAACTTAAAGATATATCCAGATGATATATATAAAAAATCATTGTTGACAATACAAAGGTTCTAGTAGACGGCTTTCGATATTAATTAAGATTTTGCAGTTAACGGATGAGTTTTCAAAAATAATTAAAAGACTCGTCACAAGGATGAACTAATAAGCAAGTTACTGCACGTAAAAAACTGACTAAGAGAATTTGGTGCACGTCCATGACAGGATTTAATAGTCTTAGTTTTATAGGTATTAGATGTTACAAAATGTGCAATTATAAAATCTGGCAAGATTAATCTCGCCAATAGGAAGACTTGAGCACTAGGAAGTTTAGTCGATGTAGGAAATGATTGCTTCCAAGAATATCAAACAGGGTAAACGCTACTGCATCCGTTATAATTTTCACACAAAGCCCTTATTAAGAGTAGTATTTTAGCATTTTTTTTATTTTCTCAAATTATAGTGTAAAACTTAGAAGATTTGGAAAGGAAACATCTTGAAACCAAACATTAAAATGTCTTAAAACAAACTTAGTTGATTGAAAGATCTATTATTTGGGAAAGGTATTATCTTTTTTGACCCCTTTCGTCCCACGTGCAAACAATTTTTTTTTTTTTATTTTGCTTTATATTTTATTTCTTATCATTAACTCACTTCTACGCGCCAAATTCGATTTTGATTAATATAAAAAAGACCAAGTAATCGTGCATCGATTCACAGATAGACATACTTGACGAAATTAAGGATCCCTAGCTAAGGCTGGGGAACACTAAAATAGTCTTTGCCTGCAATTTTGTCTTTAGCTTTTATGTAATTTTTACCACCTATAAATGTACTGTTAATTTGAAATCATTCGTGAAAATACAATATTATAGATGTTTTATTTTATGGTATAATAAGCACATCTGGTTTCTCTTTTATGAAAAACCAAGGCCAGACCTTTTTTAGATGTATCGTTTTGCTGAACAAAAATTTGTATTTTATACTTTAAAAAGCGCTAAACATTTTGAATATAAAGCAAGAGAAATATCTAAATTGTTCGCTCTACGGTCACATAAGTGGTCTTCATCCAACACCCCATCCATTTAAAATTTGCATATTATTTGGAATTCCTTTTTTACCTTTTGTTAGTTTTTCCTATTAATTCCTATTTATTGAGAAATAAATGCTTGACAATGAATGCCATATATATATATATATATATATATATATATATATATATATATATATAGTTGCAGAAAACTAAGAACTGCGAATTAACAAATATTATATTGACTACAGGCCATACGAGCTGAAAAGATTGTTTAATCCTTTTTAATAAACTTAAATAAAAATGTATTTTTAATCTTGGAATACATATAATTGTGACACAGTTTTATATGTTTTGTTTTAACTAAAAACTTTGAAGATATAAAATCTTTTAATATAATTTTGGCATATAAATCGAAATCCGTGAAGGAAAAAAAAGTAGTAAGTAAAACCAAAAAAGAGATGTTTTGTATTTATCTTCAATAATTAAGTTTCAACTTATTTGATATTTCAAACCGTTAGTGCAGTATAGAAATTGCGAAAATTGGTAACCATTTTAAAGTGGCGGCCGCATCCGCAGTACAAGTCCTGATATGTAATGTTATTTACAGATACTAGTAATACATGTATGTAAAGCACCTACTTTTGGGGAAATATTTCCAGACAAAACACAAATATGACTAGAATAATTAACCCTAAATCGTTCATCATATCAAAATATCACTCTATTATAAATAATTTTGAGAACTATAATAAAAATATTATAAAATGAAATAGAATGAAAATAGTCTAGCTAAATACAGTACAATAATAAGATGTATGTATTCACTTTCGTCACTTTTTTCAGTACTTATATTTCAGTAATATTTTAATAGTGTTGAAAATATTAAAGTGCCTAAAGTAAAATATATTGGGTGAAAAGAACAATGAATAATTTTTTCGCTGTTCAAAACACTTTTTTATAGATCTCTCAAAATATCTCTAAAAACGTAAATATGAATAAACACAGTTAAAATGTGGAATATACTTGTACGTGAAAAATTTTTATATTTAGGCAAAGAAGAAACGAAAAAGCCAAAAACTTATTTAGGTCATGTTTTGAAAATGTTATTTTGCTAATAATTAAACTTAAATAAAAAAGATTTTCTTTAAATATTTATGTGTATGTATATAAAGACAATTTAAAAATATTTTAAAATGCAAATAAAAAGTTGTACAGTAGTTCTGAAATTGCCAAAAAATTAAAATAAAATTTTGGTCTTCTGTTGAAACGAGATGTCTCTTAAAATATATAACTGGTTTAACAATTTTTTATATTATATAGACAATTCTAAGCAATTAAAATCATTTACTTCCCAGAATACAGAAGATAAAAATAAATTATATTTATTTTTGGTGACTTTTATTTACAAAGCCTTTGTTCGAAGCTCATGATGATTTTTCTCAATTACCTATTGGGATGCATAAGAACATAGTAAGGACCCAAGGTATGATTCGACTGGCATCGTAGTTTTTCGCGTCATCTACGTTGACTGTGATAACCTGTATATAAAAAATAAGTCAGTTTAGCGTATTTTAGAGATGCACAATATGCTTTCTGACTTCCTTAGGCAAACTAAATGAATTCCTGCGACACATGATGAAAATATTCTGAAAACGTATAAAGTTGTAATAGTAACTAATTCATTTTCCTCCTAGGAAACCATATGAAGTATTTCTGATTGCAAAAAACAATTAAAAAATATTACTTATATAAAAATAAAAAATTAATATTTCTTTACAAAATTATATTTTTATATTTATCAATCTTAAATTTTCTATCCACCTTATCACACCACATATCCCACAGAGAAGTGTGGTGCGTACTTTATTTCTTTTATTTGTTTCGACATTTGACCTTAACAATGCTTATGTGGATAAAATGTGGGGATCTTATAATGCGCTCGTCCATATTAGTTAGTGCAATGAATCGGTGTTGGTTTGTAATTAAATTTTTAACACAGAAAATGTTTTCCTTTTATTTATTTCTACATGTTCCAAAAAAGTTTTTGTCCCTCAAAAAGATACAACCTCTCTATAACAGCCACTTTTCAAGAAATTGTTTTAAGTGATAACTTGACATCTGGCATAGTAATTGGTCATATTGATATTAATAGGTCGCATTTGTGCAGTAGCTAATACTGTGAAATATTTCTTTCTATGGCAATTTAGAAATGGAAAATTAAACATTATATTTTTTAGTCTTATAGGTCTTATGAAATATTATTTAAAAATGTTAATTATAAGGAGATTTCATTTTATATTCATAATATGCAGCAAAATGTTCAAAACTTTCTTTCCCTCCTGAAACTACTCAAGCAAATATCTTGAATAATGCAGAGAAGGAGAATATGACCAGAATATTATATGAAAACTGAAGCAATTTTCAGTATTAGTACGTATTAGGACGCTTGCTGCGTCCGTTGATGTGTTGGATAGATATTCATGTATAAGGAATGATCCTTGAATAGTTAGATTTAGTGCCGATACATTCTGTTATCCCTGTGAAGGTTTCTGTATCTTGTTTAAATAAATTTTTTGCCCCACCTGGGTTATTTTTCATATAATAAAATTGTGAAATCAAAAACTATAGTTTTCTAAAGAGCAAAACAGCTAAATCAAATTACTCGCATGAAGGTCGTTTGCAAACTACACAAAACTGCTCCAAAACTACAAAATACGTTAATTATTCGGAAATATAATTATAGGAAATATGAAAAAAAGTTTTACCAAATGAAATTACTTAATTTTTTAACACATTCGTCGCAACAATCCTAAATGCATAAGTTGCGCATAAAGATAAACAACAGATACTGTATCCATTCAGAGAAAAATATGATTTTGACGAGTGATACCTGAATCAATTCATCAAACATTGCAGCGCTGTATATAGA
This sequence comes from Druceiella hillmani, assembly GCA_039881145.1. Taxonomy (NCBI): domain Eukaryota; kingdom Metazoa; phylum Arthropoda; class Insecta; order Lepidoptera; family Hepialidae; genus Druceiella; species Druceiella hillmani. The sequence continues at coordinate 9,494,850 of JAYKKI010000014.1, forward strand.
TTTTTCTTCCTTTTAAAGTCTAAGATAAATTATAAAGGAATAGCCTTGTAAGTAATATATCACGATTACATTAAGTTTTTAGCATTAAATGTATAATTTCTTTTTAAATATATAACGAATTTTAAAATTCCGAACTAAAACAAAAGTCATTTGTGTGTTTCACTTTTTTACTATCTTATACATATATTGAAACTAAAATTATGGAAAAAATACAGGGTTTTAGGAGTTAATAACTAAGTTAGAAGAAAATTAAAACGATAATATTCAATGTCACAATTTTTAGGTTATACCAAAGTTAATATTTGAATATGTAGGACAATTTTCCGAATGTAAGTGAATTCGAATTTATTTATTGTTTTTTAAATTAAAAAACTTTTTTTTAAAGAAATGTATCCCGAAATTAATAATTTGTGTGTAACAAGTTTTGGTCATTAGAACAGGCTACTGACTGCTAGAGTCTATAATAATTTGAAGTCAATTGTTTCTCTTTACCGCGTGAATAGCGGATAAAGAGACAAGCTTAATTATTATCGAGGTAGGGAATAAGCAGCTGGATAATTCCGAGTATTTTTGCTGATATAATCGCGACTCTGACTACCAATGTCGCTTAACGAACGGAAAAGAGGAACTTTGTGATTGCAGGATACATTTTAAATAAAATAATTCGACTTACTATCGCAGAACCAAGATAATTGTGTTGATATTTTTACCAAGGTAAAATAGGTAGAATTTACTAAAATCCATACGGGATAATATACTCTCTCCTACGAATTTTTAGCAAGAAGGATGCCTGGACTGTTCATTGCTATTAGGATTCCATTTTCTACTTAAAACCTAAAATTAAATTTCCGTCAAACATATTTCACGCCTAATTTTTGTAAAAATCATGATAATTCAAACATTTGTTTAATATTTTTAAATATATAAATTATAAAATTTCTGACACCAGCGCAACTAAAATCCGCTTATATGAATATATGTGGCGAGCAAGTCTGTGCACTAGATTCCAAACAATCTCCTTTTATATGCACAACAAAGAGATTTCGTACATAATATATTTGTGTAAATGCATATATAAGTTTTCAAAGTGAAACAGTTGACCTATTTCGGCCTTGCCAATCAGATGAATCACGCACCAGTGAAGCTGGCCATGAAGTAAATACTATTTCATCGACCCACCTGCCTAGTTCTAAATGAGCTTTAATTTTTTGGCAAATATTCTAAGTGTCATGTGACAAGTGCTATTTTACATGATTGCATACAATTGGGGAAACTTTTGCTGCCTGATCTTAGGGCGAATATTTATTTACATACATCATAACGGTTTTTCATAGAATGATTTCGTCTCTTTACAGTATATTATTAAATATTTCATGCATTTAATTTAAAGTCAACAATAAATACATACACAGAAAAATCAAAGTGAATTAAAATGATTATATTGACAATACCCCCCCCCCCCGCCCCTCTTACCCGTCCTCTTATTATATCGTATGTAAGATACACATGCCAAAATATTATCGCATATTATCATCAAATTGATTTCTTCATTTGCTTCTCCCTTGAATATTTTTTTTTAAATAAACATAAATTAAATAATACTTGGACAGTATTATTTATTTTATGTTATGAGAATCTGTTAAAAAAATGGAAATCATACTTTAACTGATTTCGTTCTGAATACTTAGTTTGTTTGCCCCATATAATTCGTACAGTTGAAATCCATGTATTTACTATAATACTACTTCGTATTTTATTTTCTTAAAGATAAATAAAAGATAAAGAAAAAACTTTTCTTAAAAAAAATAGATTTTCAATATTTGTGTATAATAAATAAAATAAAAATATAATATAAATATTTGAAATTTAGTATATAAAATGTTATTTTTCTTTTTCATCCTAGTTTCATCCCCAAAGTTCCTTTTCTAATAAATGTATGAATTATACGAAGGACCGCAGAAGCCTGTTTCACAGCAAATTCACCCTCTTAAACCCACTTACGACCGGCGTGTTGTCTATCGGTTACACTTCGATATCGCAACTCAAGCCTACGCTTTACCTACTTGTAATGATTCTCCTATGTAACGTGAACCTAAAATGCGGTATCAAGTGCTAATGACAAAAATGAAGTATTGAGAGTGGCATCTAATACTGTGTCAGCAATGGAGAATTCAAAGAGAGGACATGTATCGCTTTTGTATCGTATTAGAATGATGAAAGTATGGCGTTAGCGTCCAGAAGGAGGTTAATGAAATGAAAGGAAAAAGGATATTTTCAAAGGAAATATGAGTGAAAGAGCACGGTTTACGTTGGAGTTTGTGGGTATATATGTACGCAAGTGCATAATGTATGTTTTCAAAGGTTAATAAAATGTAAATGGATATTGGCTATGAATTTTTTTCCTCGGTAGATGAAGAGCAAATGAAGAAAATTATCAATTTTTAAGATCGTAAATGTCTTCCAGTCTTGAATTATGCCACCAAAAATTTTAAATTTGTGTCTTAAATTTCTAGATGAAGTAATTTGATTAAAACTAAACATATTGCAGTCTAGTGGTTCACAGATGGGATCCATTATGTTTATTAATACTTGGAAAGGTATTTATGGCGACAAAGGAACAACTGGTTTTTTTGTTTATAACTAGAAAGTCGGAGAAAACTAGAAAGTGCCGGGTGAGTGCACCAGAGAAGGACGATTGGTTAAAACCGTTTTATTATTGTTTTCTGCTATAACTCTGATAAGTTTGCTACTCTTATTCATATATTCGTTCAAGCACATTTAGGACGTAATATGAGATGGATTTAGCATTGACTTGTGACTGTATCATTCTTGTATTAGTGTCATTCGAGCATCGCCTCCTTTGATTTCATTAAATTTTACTTCAACACTATTTATTTGACAAGTTTTACGATGCTCAAATAAAACCTGTTTCAGTCAATCCATAACACATTGTTTGGCTGTCACGTAGACAAACAACAAAGAATTTAAGTGGGCAAACATAAAAGAAGTAATTCATTGTTTCTTTTAATTTATATAAGTGTGCTCTATTTTTTTTCTATTTATGATTTTGGTTATCGATTCAAAGTATTCAAAAAAAGGAACGTAATAAACTTAAAAAAAACGAATTAAACATAATGATTAATAAAATATAAAGATAAAGAGAAAGAATAGGCAGGGGAATTAGAGAAGGATAAAAATATTAATAGTGTGTTTGAAAAAAATAATATTCCGCAAATATTTTTTAAATATTAATTGATACTCTATCGCGTGTATCGTACTTAAGTTCGCTCTATATTTTTGTGTTACAGTGAATGTAGCACAGCTTGTAAGCATATATTTGCTTACAAGCTGTACTATATTATATATATATATATATATATATATATATATATATATATATATATATGTGTGTGTGAATCTTTATTAAATACATAAAAAAATTAATAGAATTTATTTTGAAAATTTATCTTTATATGATGCAGCGAGAAACCGGAATAAACCGAAAAGAGCAACAGAATCAGTTAAAGAACAATCAATACATTAATGCATCGTCAGTAGCTTCATTTTTGCCCATGCTTTCTTTGTCTAAATATTATAGTTATTAACAATCCACTAATTGTATTTGGCACTGCTAAATTTTGGATATTAGGCAATTATTTTATTTTGTATCCGAACTACTCAAATATTTATCGAAAAAGCATTCGCAAATTAATATTTAATGTAATGATTTAACAGCAAGATAAGAATGTATTGCAACAAGACAAGAAAATGTTGAGATGTGATGTCATAAATATGTAATGTGTACACATGTAGGTAGACATATTCATCGTGAAAAAGTTGACCTATTTCAGCGTTGCCAACCAGATACGTCAATAGGTCCAGCCGCAATATTACCGAGTGTGTATGGTACATTTTGACAGACGCGCTCAATATATCGTACCAGCGTTTATCATTTATTTAATACGTTATATTTATTGAATATATTTGGCGTTAATTTTGTAGAGATCGTGGTAGGTCGTGGTAAAGAAATTAAAGATAGTAGAAATAATACTACATCACGTAGTTTCATTTAATTACGTTATATTTACATTACGATTTTTTTTCTGCCGAACTGTATGCCAAGCCTTTGTTGCGCAAAACTCGAAGCGTTGTTCTGAAATATTACATATCAATTATCTGAAAATTTTGAAACTTTTACTGTGAAAATATTGTTTCTTTCAATTTTTTAACAGAGAAAATGCAAGTAGCCTCTCGTTCTAACTTCTAATTCTTTTAACAATGAAATATCATAATATTTTGTTGAAAAAAATTAAATAATAAACGATTTTATTAGCAGCTCAATTTTTCCTCGTCATATCTTCAATGATTAAATGAGTCGAAAAATCAGATATGTTGATGCTCATGTCATTGTCTCACTATGATAAATTTGCTTCCATTTATTTTTCGTGACTCTCTGAGCATGTCGTAAGTTTTTAATTGTGGATGTTATATGTTGATCTCATTACCACCTATTATCATATTAGTATACAGTTTTTCACATCGGTGGTTAGTTATCTTTAAGATACAGGGAATAGGTAAAGGAGAAATTGTTTGTTTATAATAATTAGTTATTTAGATACAAGTAGGTTAATTAGGGCTTACTTTATTAAAAGACACTCACGTGATAGTTTTGAGACACATAGCTATTTTTTACAATTCAGTTTCAATTTGAATATTTTGCACCTTTCTATTGCAAGACTGAGAAATAAATTAAGCTGAAAAAAATTAATTTCCTTTGCGTTCAAAAGATTTGGCATTTACAGTTTATGTATGGTTTTGTCATTTTGAAGTTATTAATTTAATGTTTTTGGTGCATAAATATACATAATACATTTTTTATTTGAAAATCAATTTCTTCCATTTTAATAGCCAATTCAAAGTTCAGTCATATCATAATATACAAAATATAATATGTATTTTTTTTTATTCTATCACATTCTAAAACAAATGCGGCTGGCGCCATTAAACGACAATTAGTTTTAGACAGAAAAATATTTAGCAAGTAAAAGTGAATCGGCTGGTAAAGTAGAATAAAATGAAATGAAAAATGTTTAAGTGAATTCCGTAAGAGACAAAAGGTAATAGGTTCTAAGTCATCACTAGAGGTCGAGCTACCGTTTAACGCCTTGCGTATAAGAAGGTACGCAAGAACGGATATATTCACCACATGTATTTATTATTTTCATTTCATATAATGAAAACTACGGTATGACTGAAATTTTAATTTGCTATATTTTGAATTTTGTTTCGATTTATTTTTGTATATTTTTCTATTATGCTGAATTTTGAAATGAGTCTTCCATGAACCGTGGGCATGAGTGAGAAATATAATTGAACATGCTTCTAAATATTACGAAACGATATGACAGATATTGTGATAGATAATTTACCAGGGTATTCTGTTATAACGAAACGAAAGAAAATATCATTCGAAGACAAGAAGAAGAGATCTGGAATAAAAAGAGATAATGAGAAAAGGAATTACTAGAAGAGAATTTTCTTAGGTGAGTTTTAAGAAAATATGTTTACAATATATTTCAATAGCTAAGCAGTGATAAAGGAACATATTTAATAGAAAAAAAGAAGATTCGCCCACCTAGCGTGGAGAAACTGGAACTAATATAGTCGAGGCTTCGAGAATACTTCACCACAATAAAGACAAAGTAGAAAATATTTGTAAAAATTATTTTCGCTATGAACATTATGTTTCTACTTTTACATTAAATATGATAGTAGAATAATTATTAGATTTCTTTATAATATAATGTGCATCCCTCCGTTTTCAAGTTCTATGAAAGTAATATAACATTTTGTTATTTCTCAGGAAAGCACTAGCTTCTCATATTTCTTGAATTGTTTTCTTTCCCAAGTTTTGCAAATCTTCTATGTCTATGAATATGCTATATTTTTCTAGCGCCTAATGAAATGATTTTGTAAATTTCTTTAGTCAATTTTTATGGAAGGATTCGTGTGGACTTGAATAATGACATAAAGTCAAAATAAATATGCAATAGTAGATTCAAGTGTTATGACTTTTGTTATTCAATTTACGTGTCGTATTGAGAAATTAACTGGGGGCAGAATTCCTCTTTATTGTCATTGAAAAATTTTTATATATAAATATTTAGTTTGAGATTTATTTTCATTTTTGCTTACTCTTAATTGTTTGCTTTACAAAAAACATTAAGTAGTACTAGTAGTAACTAGACGATATCCATATTTGATATTTCTGCTATACGATTTTCTACTGACCAGCAATGAGTTGAGGCCTCGTTAATCACCCTTCTTCATCATCATTCTTGATAAAATTAGCTCTAAATCCACAGGAGCTGAACGATAGGTAAAGTGTGCTTTATCTTTTGACCCATGCCTTCATAAAGGGCAATTACACGGTGGCAGGATCCAAAGACGGAGATAGTCATGTTAGTTCTTTATTCTGAATACGGCGATAGCACCTTGACAAGGAAGGTCAATTATTGTGAGTCTGGTGTGATTACAATCTTCCATTTCATTTCTTTAGCTGCATCAAAGTGGTTTTCTGAAGGAATTGATTTTATACCTGCATATTATGTAGTTGATCTAACTTCAGTGATAGTTGAACTGTTGCTTACGGTTATTCGGGGTTTCTTTTAGGTAAAAAGTCAGCTTTCTCCTATTCATTTCCAATGATGTTACTTACGATTCATTGCGTATATAGGCTCTTTTCCGCAATGTGGTTAAAAGTTGTTCTGAATTTAATAATTCGAGTACAATCACTGAACGTTTCATCGTATTTAAGTTCGATGTCGATCATTTGTCGACAGTGCTGTGTTTTGAGTCCATTAATAAGACAGAGTTAGAAGTTGTTCGCCTGCTGGTGATAAACCGTGTTAAAATCTAGTCTTTTCGATATGAGAAATATATATAAAGATCTTTTCGTAGAAGAGCGACATTAAACAAATCTATTGCATTATTTCTTCATGACTTTTCAATATTCTCTATGATTGCTAAAATATATCGATTACAGAAAAAACAATTGTTAAAGAAAGGATAGAATTCAATTTTTGTTTCATAATTTTAAAGGGCACATTCCAAAAATGAGATAACGTTTATGCAAAAAATACATTTTTACTTTTTCCCGTATTTTGAAACTAATTTTCTTAAAATTACGAAAATATTAGCGTTTTGAAGTTCACTAAATTATTACAGAAAACTATATCGATGGTCCCAGATTTTGAGAAAATCACTAATTTTTCTTAATTTTCACATGGCATATATGGCATTAATGATTGCATACAGTTTAATCTGAACGCCTTGTATAATGAAATATTTAAAAGTTTACAGAACCCGTTTCAGTTTTTTGTACTGACAAAGAAAAACGGTAACTTCATAAAATGAATCACATATTTGTCTTTCTGCCTGCCTGTTAGTCGTTTTTTCAAAACTACTCGACGTGGAAACTTGTATATCTTAGAAATTAAAATATATTTATAGGAAAATTTGAAGGGTAGCAAATTGAGCACTTGAATTTTTTTTTAGTTCTGTACTTAGTGTGTAGTACCGCTTACAAAGTATAATAATAAAACATTTAAAATATTTCATGATGTTACATTGTATATTTTAATATGTTTACTGGACATTAGGCAAAGAGAGTGTAATAAATATATTTCTGAAAGATTAAATCTAAAATTGTGAAAACTAGAAATTTAAAGAATTTCCATTAAGACTGTAAGAAAACGATAGAGATTATTCTATATTGTAAAGTTTTTTTAAATATATGCCATATTATAACACCTGCAAAAGTTATAGTGGGTAATATCTTAACGTTATGAAAAATTAATACTCCTTACTAGATAAATTAAAGTGCACCTATAAATAAATATTTTATGCATTTAACTTTGCATCGAATCTCCGTAGTCTGAGTCCTACTCGTGTTTGAGAAATAATTTTTTTTTATTCTTGCATGTAACTCTTTACCTACTCTGCGACTTGTTGTTTTTTTAATGTCCAATTCAACATTGAACTGCCTTACTTCGAATTTGTCGGATGAGTGTTTTTGAGCACAATTTAAATTGTGTTAATTTGTCACGAAATTTCTCAAAATGTAAACAATATTTTAGATTTTTTTGTACTTACTACAATGTATAGAAAAATAAACTTTTTACCTACGGCAATTTCGGTGAATATTTGTGTGACTTCTGATTTTCCAGTGACGCTCAATACAAGTATGCTGTGCTATTACGTAATTAATTACATTGCGTAACGTATTACGTCCAAAACGTACTTCACGTGTATTACAACTAGTTCTATGTTTTATAAAGTTACACCAAGTACGTCATCCTGATCAAGAATCTAAAAAATAATAATCAATAACCCAAAAAAAGCTCTTTTCCTTTACTCGTTGTACCGATAGGTTTCCCGAAGTGCGCCGTTTGTACCCGTTTATCGGCCTGCCCCACAATATGACATTATAAATTATGGTGACCCAGGGCGTAGAAACGCGCAATTTGTTCACGTTTTCATATCAAAAAAGTATCACATCCACACCCTATTATTAAATTTATTTTCCCCCTTGTGTCGCGCGTCTCGAATGGAAACTTATGGCTAGATTTATTTCTTCAAAAAAAGTGTGCGAAGATTGATTTAACCCCATATATTTTGCTTTTTTTTAAGATTGTGTAATTATTTTCTCCGCCTGTAAAAATATTTTCTGTACAAGAATGTTATACAGAAAGGAAAGAAATCATTGAAATATAATATAACGGCGTTTATAGTCAAAAGTTGATATATTTATTGAAAGATTAATTGTTTTATGCCACAGCCATAAAATACATTGGCAAGGTGTTGCATATTTTTTTAATTTGCGATTTAAACTAATAAACATTAAGATTCGTGAAAGAAGGGCAGGGTAATCATGTCTCGTATTACTTTAATGAATTGTTTTCCAGGTAAAAGCTTTGAAAACTGCCTTTTAAAAATGATTTAACACTATAAGCAGCATTTTTCTATGTCTATTGAGCGTCGATCCATATATATATTGTTATTACAAAATAGAGTTGCGCTTATTAGGACATAATTTAAATTTAATTTCAATCGTTTGAAAAGTCTGGATAAAAAATCTAGTTCTGATTATTTTTGGCAATAGTGTTCATGACTAATTTTAATATCTCAAATAATACCCCCTGCGTAATCCTATCGTAAACCTTGTAAAATAAGTTTGTGCCATTATTATCTCCGTAAACTCTTGTACCTTCCCTCTAGTACTATGTTATTTTTATTTTAAAAATTCGCTCTATTCGACTGTCTGCATTAAAGTATAGTATTACATATTACACAATAGAAATATTTTCAACACATTTACAGGTTTATTGTCATTACACTTCAAATATATCACTCTATTTATATATGTCAGCTTTCGATTTTGAGCAGTTCTTGACTTGTATTTCAAATTTCTTACTAATATTACTAATTCTCATGTTGGTCAATCAATATAAAAACATGTAGCTTTTAAACATTTTTATTTCAAATTATTCTGAGTAATTTAAAATAACTGGTACGATATGTTGCGCTTTATATAATCATCACACCTGTGTAAATGGAAAACTATTTGATGGAAATTGAGCGATGAAGAAACCATTTATAACTATTTCTGATCAACAGCAGTGCAGTGGACAGCAAGTCCGACGGTAAATTCTCGCATTAGTTGACTACTTCACACATCTGTCAAAACTATATTCGTCTCCTGAAGACCCTTCATTTATTTTTGAATTTTTAAAATTTATCTTATTCTCTCTACATAATTTGGTCTTTTGATATAACTATTGGCTTATTTTCTCATCTAACATTTTTCTTCTTTGACTTCTTAATGTTTACCTTTCAATTTTCTTTTTCTATATAATTTTGTTTTCCTACTGCCCTTCTACTTTTGTCCCATTTAGTGACGATTGTCTTCCTTTTGTTGACAAACTTTTCTGACAGAAGAAATTCTTTAAAATATTCATCGATAACTTATGATAAAAATTAAAAATATTTCTTGATATTTGTGTCATGTAATATTAATTAATATTATGTATAAAATAATGTAATTACTCTTTAAATTGCTTATTGCGACAAATTTTATGTGTCTATGAATATGAATATTAGTATCGTGAGTTTTGTTCTTTGCAACTTATAATTGAAATTGATTGACTTTTGATTGGTTGATTTTGATCATCCGCGTCGATGATTTTTATCATACATAGTCGATCCCAGTCATGGTTTACTTCAGAAACTAAGTGCTATACAAAATATATAGCCATGTCTTAATAATATACACTCGAACTTTTTTTAATAAATAAAGCGAAACCATATTACTGTTTGTCATTTCAAGTTATGTTTAAGAAAGGAATAGTCAATGAATAGCGAAAAGTTATTTTCTTTTATGTCTTAAATGTAGCGTGATATCTCGTATAGCCTCTTATTGTACAATTGGATGAACAGAAATATGGTGGCTTTAAATTTTAAGCGGACTCGTCAATTTTATACACTTAGAATCTCAACGACTTTCCCACTTCTGTATGTTGCATATGTTTGCATTCGTGTACAGGCATCGGCTATATTATCATCTTACATATTGAATTATGAAATTATCATATTCTTAATTTAGATATAATCAGGAAAGCGAATAAGTTTTGAAAACTTGTTATCAGAAATATCAATAATTAAATAAAGTTACGCTATCCGGTTCCTAGACTCGTCCAAAATCTTATTAGTATAAAGTGATATATATATTTATATGAATTCTGCATAACTTATCTTCGAGGCGTTTAGTGCATCCGCTTATTAGTTCTTTATACCCCATTATCTAGGTAATAATTAGAATCCTTCCAATTTATGAATTTTATACATGCTGTTGCAATATATTTTTAGGAACGATAGGTAAACCTTTTAGAAAAACCATTCTTGGTATATAAATTGTGAACAATACCATCAATAACTATGTGTTCGTGAATTTAACCTGGGAGGCAATAATGTCACACAAACCGGATTTAAAAAACACATGAAAGCTTTTCACTTTGTCATCAATATTCATCACTACGGTAATCCCAGTCGAATAGATACACCTCTGTAGGTGGGAAATATATAACATTAGATGCAAATTTATGTAATGTAATTTGACTAAGAATTGAGATTAATTTGAAATGATTTTCGGTCAATAAGATTTAACTGAAAGAAGTCATTAATGTTATTGATTACCTAAATATCAAAATGTTTATTGAGATGTCATAGAACTTTCATTTATTTAAATAGTACATTCCAAAGTTGGTCTGTGTGTTTTTATTTTATGTTTTGCCTTCTATTTTATTGTATGTTAGACTTTTGCTTCTCAACTAAGGAAAGTTTGAGATTTAAATAAGGGTTTAACAAACAAATTTAAGCAAAATTCGTCATTTTTCATAAGAAAGTAAGTACGTGTGCAAAAGGTAATACGTATTGTGTTTTTAAAGAATTGACGGGATCATTATTTCTGTTCTGTTATTTTAATTTGAACTAAAAAAAAATTAAAGAAATAAAAAATTATATAATAATACAAAAACACAAACAAATTTAATTAACAATTCCCTATTTAGAAGAAACGAACTGGATCCGATATATTGTTACCTGAATTTCGGTTTTTTATCACAATTTTATTATAACACCTGCTGGTTTAATAAGGCAATATTTTTTGCAGAAATAATGATTGCTGTCTTATTTTCAGAAGTTCAATCTTGTACACGAAGCTTTAAAAAAACGTAGTAATGCAATCTATTTACAAAAATGTTTGATTTTCAAGCGAATGGTTCATAGAATTATATAGCTTCTGAAAAATTTGTGTGAAAGTATGCAATGCTTAAATTGCACCCAGCGTCAGTTTTATATTGAGATATCAAACCTTATGGGAGATTGTTATGATTTTTATAAGGTATTCGTCTATTTTTATCTAACTTTGTAAAGAATTAGTAAAAGATGAGTTTACCATTTACAAGATGTGGACTTTAAACAAAAAGAAAACGGGTTTTGGAAAAAAAAAACTTGCAAGGCTTGGTAGTAGATGAAGCGAATATATCGTAATTCATTCCAAATTATTGGACACTTGAGAAAGAAAAAACAAAAATTGGATGAGGGGCTACCACCAGCGCCAGAACATTCAATATAGATCTACGTCGCTGTTAAAAAGCCTTTGATTTTTAATTCTTTCCCTTCTTTTAAGGTTCCCAACGTCAAAAAAAATAGAAACCTGATCATATCAATGACGTATCTGTCACTGTCTGTCACAACTGTTTTTCTTAGAAATAGTTTTTCGTAAAAACTTTAAATCTGGTTCAGTAATAATAAAAAAATAAACTAACTTGTTCAGGGGATAATACTCACGTATAAATGAAAATTTTAGAGAGAAAGTTTAAAAAAAAAATTTATTCTATATATGGTGTGGTATATGATTTGAAGAGGAAAGATTCCCAAAACATTTTTTTTCCTAATAATTTTAGATATAACATCTTCAGAGATATATTAACAATACGTTCCCCTGTATTTCCCATACTAAACTGATTGAACATAAAATTTTGATAAAAAAGAATTTTAAAAGCCTATACAACTGAACTGAAGTAATGATTCTAGATGTCATAATTTCTGAAATGTTCACCAAACTTTTACGCCTTTGATGGGTACAATAGGCAAAATATTTACTTGGGAACAATGTGTATTAGTAAATAGTTAAGTAGAAATACAATGTATCATTAAATATTTGCATGTGCCTAAATATGTACGGAGTACCAGTACCAGTTTTACGCATACTTAACACGTTTGTGTTAGTATATAGTGCTCATAACATCGACTGCCTGGTGGGTGCTTCTTACTACTCAGTGTTCGTAAACCAGGGGAGAACATTGCGTAAAAGCCTTAGTGAGATTGAACTAAATTAAATAGCGCTATTTCACGCTATTCCACAAACATGTTTGTGTGATAGCGTAAGTACAAGAAAAGCGGTCAAACACGAGTCTGGCTCCCGCATTTACATATTAAGTCCCAAATAAATTTTAGTAGTCCAATAATCACTTCCTCAATAAGTTTCAAATATATTGCTCACTAATTTTTTTTATAAGAAAAATGGAAAACTTGTGTCATGTCCAGAAATCTGATTCTCAAACACAATTCAAACTTCTGCAATAAAATTAAAGGCTATTCAAGCTCAGGTTCAAACACTGTAATAAAATGTTTAATCACTTAAATTCATGTTCATATTTGCATTTAAGATTTCAACAAAATGTTTATTCTCCGAGGTTCTTATCTGAATTCATCTTAATTTTTAAATGTACTTTTTAGTAAATTACATCTTCACTATAATTTTATTTATATATTCAATCATTTCTTTTGTTTTAAATTTTGCAAAGTAGTTTCTTTAAAATAGGTATGCATTTTTTTCTTTTTAGGTGAAAATTTTAATACCAAAAATTTTCTCTACTGCATATTTACATATTTATTTATTAAAATTATCGTCTTTGCATATATATATCAATGCATTTCCTGTCATTTCCATGTCATCTCATCAGTGATATACTTTTCGCTAATAACATCTGTGAACAAATTTCATGCAAATTTTGACTATATTCTATAGGGAAATAGTAAAACAAAATTAATATTTAGTCGATATGCATAATCATAAAAAATTGGTTGCATCCGTTGGCAAAAATTTAGTGGTATAGATTATTACGATATATGGATGAAATCATTATGCAAATAAAATACCAAAGAAAATAATATTACTTTTATTTTCTAGATTCAAACTATTAATATGTAAATGACGAAAAGACGATGGTGATATTTAAAAGTTTAAACTGAGGAAGGCTGGCGTTGAGAGTGAGCTAGACAAAGGAAAGTCAATTGCGGTCACGACAAACTGAACTTAATAAAGTGACTTGCAGAACGAAAAACGTGCAGAGTTCTTTGTGACGAAAGGAGTGATAATTAAAATTGAACTTTAAAGGGAAAAATGTAACGTGAGATATTTAATTACAACTGAAATTGTTCGTTGCTACAGATTCTTGATTGTAATGGTGAACAGGCATGGAATTAGGTCAGAGTTACTTCGTCTTGATTTTTATTTTATTAATTTAATTCTATCTGAATAAGGATACCATACATTAGATATTAACATATTAATAAGATCTGTATTCGGGTACAATATTGTATCCATTAATACAATTTGAATCCATCATTTATATTCCAAATATAATTACATCTCTGTTAAAAAGTATTTCAATATTAATGCCTGACAATTTTAATGACATTACCTAGCCTTTAACATTATCTAATCAATTGAAATTTATCAAATTGTTATGTTAAAGTGTAAAAAATAATGATGAGAACATCAGCTAGGTAAAGTCCGTGAAAATTTTTTTGTAACATTGCTTAGAAGCGGAAGAAAAGAAAATAATTCAAATTTATTTAAAAACAATTAACGAATTCAAAATGTAGGTAGGTGTCTACACCACTTAAAATAATGAAGCAATAAAAATACGTTTAACTTTAAATGGAGAAAATATTAAGTATTAAAATAAGCACGATTTTGTGCTTTATCCGAAATCAAATCAAAAATAGGTTCTGACGTAAGTGGACATGCTAGCAAACTTTTTTGAAGTTGCTGTTAGCCAAGAAAGTTTCAAGTTTTGTTTTGTTTAATTTTTTACATTTAACATAACTTAGCTTAATTTTTTTTGCAATTCGATTATTAGTTTCCCAGTAATACGTAGACAAACACAAACATACATACATTTTTTGTTCATTAATTTAGAAAGTATATAAATGTAATATTTTGTGGTTCCAATAATATGTATATATATATATATATATATATATATATATATATATATGGTTCCACTTGATAATCTTCTTCTGTGTAGTTGGTAAAAAATAATATCAAATAATAAAAATCTAGAAGCAAAACAGAGTAAAGTAGTTCGGTACCAGATTTGAAGAGAATTGAATGTAAATATCACTGGAGAGAATGAAAAGTGATATGGTATTTATGTTTAAGATAAGGTATGGGAAATATTATAAACTAATTTAAAAAAATAATGGATGAAGGAATCGTATTTATAAATCTTAATTTAATGTATATAGAAAGTTTTGAATGACGTAGAAACTTGAAATTTAATATATTAATAACATTTTTACATTCTATTTTTTGAAATAGCTAACTTTCAAAAATATTTATATAAAAATTAAAAAGAAGTAGCAAAGATTCTTTGCTAATATCCCACCTGAAGATGTTGTAATACAACGAAACCTAGGTCGTGGTAAAGAAATTAAAGATAGTAGAAATAATACTACATCACGTAGTTTCATTTAATTGCGAATAATGAATTTCTACAAAATTAACGCCAAATATATTCAATAACAAAATGAAAATGTCAAGTTCGTGGTTTTATGAAGTACAGAGGAACGTAGAAATTTGATTAAAACTTTGTGTATGAATTATAAATTATATTATAGGCTCCTGAATGATCTTATTAAAATTTTATCCTTCCTTCGATCTAATTCTATGAATTTTCCAGAAATGAATGAGTTGAGAATAAATTCGTTGTTTTAATATCTGTTAAATTATGAAACAGTCATTATTAGAAACGAAATGTAATGTTTAAAGGTTTTTATTATTCTCTAAAATATACTAGAATAAAGCGCTTAAAAAATAACATTCATAAATATGAAATTAGTCATTTGGTATTAAAAACTAATACTTTTCTCTGTTACTTTTAGCTAATTAAATAGTTAAAAAAACATTAATTTTTAAACATTGATTCCAATTATACAGTTTTTTGTCGTTCCATTTACCGTAGTCAGAAAAAGAAACTCTTCCGATGCCTTAGTCCAATGGAATTTTAATTTGGGTATACTCGTGCTTACCACCTAGTCATTATAGCCCAATCAAAACTTAATCAGTATTTTTGAGTTTTCAATCACACTAAGAAACTTCTTTCCTGCATTAAAATAATGATAAGCTGTGCATATAAAAAAAATTAATATAAATATTTTTATAACCAACATTTCCACCACATATGTATGATTTTTTTCGGACAATATAATAACTACATTCAGTTATTGAATCAATTAAAGAATAAATAATATGCATTGCCATTTAAATTTTTGGAAGTATAATTTAGTTTTTTTGCCAGTAGACTGTAATAGTCTTTTAACATCTTTCGATCTTGGTTACATTTATTTATATTATCATAAAGTTAAGTATATGAAATAAATTTAAAATATTTAAAACATTTAACGGTTTTTAAGCGCACGTAATCTATTTACCAAAAATAGTATCTCTTATGCAGCACTGTATAATAGATACTATTTTTATATATTATGTAATATATCTATATAACAAAAATAGTATGTGCTATGCAGTACTGTAATTGAATTGATATTAGCTGTTATGTAACTAGTTAACACCAATTGATATTAATTGGTATTATTTACAATTCACTTAAAGAATGTAATATTGTGCACGTCTGAAAGAAATTCGAATACAATAAATTTATACGCACGTCAATTTACGAATTAATATGGCATCGAGTATTTAAATGTGGTCAGGCTTTTCAAAGGTTGTCATACGTATAACAAATACAGCTTGCTGTACTAAGGTGTGTGATCTTGTGGTGGTCAAAATGTTGGTTTCCTTTGTTTAGAACCTCAAGTTTTAATTTTAATAATTACATTTTGTTGTTTATAACACGTAATTATATATAGTTCCATACACATTAGTAACAACATTTTAAGTCGATTCTCTGTCCACGCATGCAATAAAACAATACCGAAGTGCAATCCTTATTACTCTACAGGAGGTGCACCAGTAGTGTTGTTTACGTCATAATGTTATGCAACAGAGCTTGCGCGATTGCACGCTTTCATCTACAGTTTGAATCCCTCGCGTAATTCAACATGTTAACACTCACACGAAGCACATAGAAGCTACGCCACATTACAAGCTCTATAGAAAGTTAGATGAATGAAAACGAATGTATATTTGCAGAATATCGTAGGCAACGCTTTGTTGCTGTCACATGAGAATTTTACTTTGGCACGTTATTACCACTGCACGCAGTACTGGTGTAACCTGCTTGTTAAAAGTTGCATTTTAAACTGAATATTTTTATAGTAAAATTTACACAGATATTCCTTAATTTCGAAAGTAAAATAATAATACTGAGACATACTCTGCAAGCTCTTTTTTACAATATACTTTTGTTTATTAACTAATATGCTGTTTTCTTTCATTTTTTATGCGTGGTTATGTATTGAAGAATACTTTGTAATCCTTATTAGCATGGTACTAAAAGCAAATTTAAATATGCATCTTTTAAACAATATAACGGCTGTATCCTAAATATATACATTTGATAAATAATAACATTATATGCAAAAGAATGGTTCGTTTTACAATGTGAATCGAAACATTTTCTTAATTATCTGATTGCTCATCTTCCTAGTAAATATTATAAACATTCAGGTGACATTCAAAACATCAATAATAGAAAAAAAAATATGAAATAAATAGTGTCGGATTAACTACTACTGAGGATTTTGGTGGAAAACTTTTACTTAATCGGTGATGTAAGATCGCTAAAGGAGAAACAAGTGCAAGAAACTTGCACATAGTTTAGTTAATTTTCGTGGTATTCTTTTAGTTTATTGATTATAGTACCTTGATACTAGTAGAACAATAAGCAAAACTGTCATATTACCCTGGAATACACCGATCTGAACTCGCTATTCAAGAACTGTTTCTGGCTATCGCTAGATACTTAAATGTATAATAATCGGGGATAGGCAAAATTGTCAAATTAGTCATTTGAAATAACCGGTAAAAATGTTTTAATGTACTTAATTTTTAAAGGCCTATATACGAATGACGATTACAGAATCTTTGTAATTTCTTCGCGTTCGTCTCTTCGTCAATATATCACAGCATCATAGCTCTTTCAGCTTAGGACCGATTGATTTGTAATTATACAAGAAAACATATTTTGCAATATTTACTTGAATTCAAGTAATTCAAGTATATTACTTTTTTTTACACTTCTGACTTTTTAACCATATGTATTAAGAAGAAGAATCAAAATTCATGATAACGTCGTTTACAAGTAATTTAATTTTTCTTAGACTTTTCTGGAAACACTAAAAGTGTTAGTAAGGGAAAGCAATGATCTAGACAACATAACCTGCCGGTTATGTCGTCTAGACGGTTGCAATTGGTTTTGGCTTGACAATGTTTCTCTGAGACAAAAGTGCTTCAGATATCGCGGTTTTATTGATATAGAATTATTTTCCTCCATCCTATTGCAATTTTTGCTCTTTTTCTTTTAATATACGTAATAATTGTTCTTAAGTGACCTCTCTCGCGGTGTTGATTGCCAGAAAAGGCTTTACTTGGATATGTATGGACAATCGGCCTTATTTATAGTTATTGTCGAGTAAATTTTTAGTTTTTGACTGAGCTAATTTAGACCAGCAAAAATATATCCTTATTGTCCGCAAACAACATTTATAAAGAAAGTTAGAAACGAAAAATTATCATAACTTGTAAAAAATGTAAAATTTTAAAATCTCGCACACACTACGTCTTTTCTTGTAACCATATATTTACACGCATGCTTTACACAGCAGAGAATGATAATCTGTACTTTTTTTAAAATACTGCTATTTTCTTGACACTAAATTGGAAAATTAAAAATATTTGGAATATTACATATGTGAAATCGCTATTAGTAACGGGGCTTTCCCGTTTCATTGGCGCACAAGACCAGTAAGTCTCATTACAATCACAGTAGCGGCGGCCGAACTCGGATAAAGTGCGGTGCTGCACATCTGTCGCGCTTGCAAGATCGCGATCTCGCGCCTCTGCATATGAACCGCAGCGCGGCGCGGCAAAAGCAGTGGCCCACTTATCGCTGATGCAACTTTTCACCCTGAATAATTATGTGAACTGAAATATGCATATTCAGTAATGTATAAATTTTTAAGCGTTTTTCACATTGTAAATTGAATTAAAGTTAATTTAATTGTTTGCCCGAAAGTTGTAATCTCTTTAAAATTGTATTTGGAATTTTACACTTAATTCATAATAAATTTTGTTTAGCAATAAATGTGGAGAAATGTTGTCTTGCTAAATTTTCTTTTTTGTTAACGAAATATATATTTGAATGAATTTTTTACTTAATATTTAAAAAAACAAAGAAAATTGTTATGCCCCTGATTTTCTAAAGGCTGAATATTGTTGTCTTTTAAATTGAATGATAAAAAGAGATAAAATATAGTTTAAAAATAAGAGAAGTGTGGTTAATAGTGACTACAAAATTTTCATTAACTGCAAGTATATAACATGAACCTAATAAATATAAAAAAATAATTTTGAGATGCACTGTGTCAGCGTAAGGAGTACATTATCATATCTTAATAGGCGCTTTGCTTTTACTGAATTTTTGAAGACTATACACATTTACCCTTATTTAAGATTGATATGATCATTTTGCAGAGTTTCTCTATTATTCCTATATATATACTTGTCCATTTTACTATAGTTAAGCATTTACTTGTTTAATATTGGTCAATATTTTTGTTCAAATACTTTAATTCTATACTCCCTAAGAAAAAAATATTATTTATTTAGTTTGGTTCGTAGCATCCTTTACAAAAGTCAAATTGTTAATTTGTGTGATTTTATCTTAGCTTTTTATTCGTATCTCTTAATTTTCTTACACAGTTTCAATCATTTTAGAATTATTCACATGATATTTTGTCGTTAAAGGTTTTAAGTGATACAATTAAAGATATTTCAATGGAAATTGTATTCGTACGCAATTTTACATGCAATAGCGTCTATAAAATGGAAAGTGATTTTTTTGCGTATGCTGTCGAGTCTAACATCATTAAATAAATTTTGCAAATGGCTTTTACGCCATACAAATAACCATATTTTTTTCAATTAAGGAGTTTACTTAGAGTTGGATAAATCAAACGGTGAATTAAACAATCTTTAAAATTGATAAACAGATATTCGCAAATTAAGCACGTTCTTTAATTTCTGAAGGTCATAGTAAATTGAAGCCAAATTCGTTTTAAAATTTATAAATGGTACTCGCAAATTTTAGACACACTTGGATAATACACTCTGCAAGTAACAAGAGAATAATTCCAGGTTTTTTATTTATTTAAAATATTATTTAATCACGTTGAAGAGAACAACACGTACTATTTTACATATCCACGTACCAACGTTACTGTTATAACTCGTACTTGTTGGTACTAATGCTTACGCAGATCATCAAAAATATCAGCTCCCCACGAAGAAACCTTATTCTCAGATTTGTCAGTAAACTCTACTCCTATATGCCTTAGAATTTTACACTCCTTATAAAGCATAGACGAGAACCCGAAGCATTGAGATTAAACAGTTTATATCAATTCTCAATTTACATCAATCGTAATACAGATGCATGCTGCAATCCAAGTCCTATTATTATTTAATAATGATTATTATTGATTTTAATAAAGTATAAATTAAATATAAAAAACTTAAAAAATCACAAATAAAAATAAATAACCCAGTAATAATTCAAATTCATCAGAATACTATCAATATCTAATCACCATTCCATAAGCTTTAGTATTTGATTTCATGGTTTTATAAAAGAAGAACCTGCCATCCACAATTCCTAGTTAAATTTCGTAATTGTTGTGTTTTTTTAAATCTTATTCCCTTGTATAGTTATTCTTTTTCATTTTACACGTTTTCTTGTTTTGCATTACTACCTATGGGTGAGCAATAACTTTATTGGAAAAAGTTCATCAAGCTTGATCATAACTCGCACTATTTGGGCTCTGTACACATTTAGGTACTAAAACATTTATCAGTACGTGGAATTTCAAGTTAAACTCCAAATATTACGTAAATATAATGCCTACTATATCTTTGAAAAAGTAAAAACAAATTATAAAAATGTATAAATGCGATATAGAATGAAAAATAATTTATTATTGGATTTTTAATTTTAATTTTGCATTACGCCGATTTTTAAGATTGAATATCGACCGGAATTACCAAATAGGTTTTCACGATCAATAAAAAACATTACCGTATGAACGAAAAGATTGCTTTAAAAGTCCACATCTTTTGGTTGCTTGGACCACAACTTGAAATATTTGCAGCAATGTGTTTATATCAAAAGCTATTTTTTAAAAAGGTTTTGACAGACGTGACATGGGGAGACGGTCTTTTTTCGGACGGTTTGAGAGTTCTAAGTTGGACTTTCATGAAAATTTGAAATGATTAAATTTTGAGATATGTCATTGCTGCTATGAATTAGTTATTAATATCCTAGTCTTTTCGACATATAAAATACTATAAAAATATTGTTTTCATAGAATATCCAATAATTTAATTAGCCTATCGACCTTAACCATGTTTGCTTTAGTATATTGGCTGTCATATCATTGGACGAAAATTTTTCATTTGTATCTTGGAAATGTAAAAAAATTATGGCTATTTTTCGTTAATCGCTAAAAAGCAAATAAACTAGGTTTATTCACGTCAAAAACCCATATCAGCCAATAAATATTTTCAAACTGTCGCATATTCACACACACTTATGTGGGTCGTACATATTATTAGAAGAAGAAAAAAATGTTTTGTAACGAAAAAAGTAGAGGAATACATATTTAATAATTCAAAGATGCGGCAGTGAAATATTTGGTATTCATTCGGCGGAGTAAAACTGTGAGACGGATGCGGACAACGTGACCGCATCCGTGAGCAACCACAACGTGAGCAAATAAACACGCTGGTCCATAGGAAAGTTCAGAGAATGATGTAAATCAGAATACATTGTGAGAATGAGTTTGTAATGTGTATGATGATCAAACGTCTAGGCTATAACAAATACATTTCACTAAATTTATTTATTTTTTTTACTTGTTTCATTTACTACGACTATTGAAAAGCGACGTTTGTATTTATACAAATTTACAAAATAATAGATTCCTATTCAAGTGATAATTTAACATGGAAGTTTACCTTGAAATGATGAGTTTTCATGATTTTACTGTGTATAAATTATTTACTTATAATTTTCAATAATCATTAATGGGATATTATTTACAGTATATATATATACACACACACACACATACACACATATATATATATATATATATATTTATATATATATATATAGGATATTTAGGTTTATTAGGAAAGAGCGGATTTTATTTAATAACAAAAGAAAGTATGAAATATTGTAAGCTTGTGTTTTTTCAAGCAGAGCTGCTTAAGCAAATCAGTCTAATATATAAAATTTGAAACAAGAGAAAAAAACTAAAACCAGTGTACGGAAAAATACATAGAAAGCCCGAAATACATACACTAGGACACCCTCTGGATCAAGACGAATCGAAAGAAACTGCATTTGTTGAAATAACTATAGTTAGTTTAATCTATACATGGGAACAAACTTACTCACATATACACTTACATAGCCTATGATATCCATAACATATACTTTGTAACATTCTCTGGATCAAAACAAATCTAAGGCCACCTTATTTGTTGAAATTACTTTAATAGTTTAGTCTGTACGAGAGAAAAAACTAAACTAAAAGTACGTACATAATCCTTTTAAAATAATAATTTTTTTTAGCATTTAATTTTTTTTATCGAAACAGTAACCATTTTCATTTAGTCATGCCCATCTCTTCCTAAAATTTTAGATATATTGGCATACAATTTTACAAGTAAATTCTTCATATGAAAGTTTTTATTAATTTGTATCAAAATATTAAGTTGTTTATGGAATTTTTTGCAAATAAAAGTTAAGATAATTTTTTTGTCTCCTATCTCCTGGAATTGGATTTAATGAGTAGCATCTTCAATTCAATTATCGTTTTTCATTTCTAGGCTATGAAACGTTAAGCTTCAAAACAGCCTGAATTATTGAATATAATGAATTCATCTCTATTTTTTTAACTATAAACTCAAAATATGTTATATTTTCAAATAAACTACACTGTTAACACATGTCTAAAAATTTTTGAGATATAATTATTGCAGTTAACTTAATTGAAATTAGCTTTTGGCAACTTGCGTATAGCTATTAATTAGATTTAGATCAACTAATATTCATTGTCATGGCTATTTGATTGTTAGGTAAATTATACTTTGAAAGAGCTTTATTATATTGGAGTACATTGTACTTACTCATTTCTTCATTTATACACACCATAAAACTGTATATATTGTGTTAAAAATATGTATTTTCAAAGAAAAATTCCATGGATCATATCTCATTTAGGAGAGATTATATAAGCGTCCATTTTCATACTAATATCCATTATAATAAACATAAGGTTTTTATACAATTGCACTTAGTTTAAAATTGCCGTATAATTGAGGATAATTGTTCAGTAATGGATAAAACAATTGAAGAGATAAATTATACGACTGTGGCACCTTCTTTCTACAAACAATGAAGTATTATATATCATATCACACCTTTGGCAGGACAGTTGTAATATTAGAAACATTTCAGTGAGATTGTAGTGATTTTTCTCTTTTTTTACGATTTACAAGTTCTACAATGGTATCAAAAAAAAGGCAGGAGTGGATGATCCCCTTCGCCTTCGTAATGAAATCATGATTTCGAGAAATTTGCATCAAAACTTTTTTGAATTGTGTGAATTTCTACGAAAAATATGCCATATTTATTGCTATATATTCATATATATTGGGGTATTATATTTTTTATGTGTATTTGGACAATAACATTTATTCATACCAAAGAACAAAAAGGAAAAAATGCGACCTCTTCTTCTCCTCTTCTTCTTTTATTCAAGTCCTGAAATATTTTTCAAAAATATGTGCACACAAAATGGATACACAACAAGATATTGAACCAAAATGGTTTATTCAACCAAAGATTGCAAGATTACAAGATTATATAATTAAAATTTGCATTTAGAATCCAGTTAAAATTTTCACACCATAATTTTCATTGCTACATCAACAAGCGATCAGTTCGTATGCTCACTTATCTATTTGATATGCAGCATAGTTCCTGTAATTAATATGAATCAAAGTGAAAATTGAAGCTGAATTGCCTATTATATTCGGTTATTTAATATTCAAATATTTACAGAAAATATATTTACATAGACGTTCAATGTACAGTACCTAATATTATAACCACATATCCCAAAAACTAAATAGTAACGAAATTATGTTCGGAAAAATTTTCATAAACTAGTAAATATGGATGGAATTCATAGCACCATAAACGTTGGGTACATCCTTGAATAAATACATAAATAAGTGTAAATATTTAAAGTTAAATAATATATCTTTACTACTGTGTATCTGATATTGAATATATAATATTAAAGAAAAGGAGTCATATGTATTATATAGGCTTTTATGAACTCAAAACGCATTTTTTTTTATTTGCGTTTCTCATGCAAAAACTAATGATGACCGATTTTAATGAAAGTTTTACTAAATTTATTTTCTGAGGTCAAATTAAGCTTATTCGAGCTGTGGTTTAAGATATATTGGATTGTATGTAGAAATATATTATCCGAATAAGGGCAAAGTGGCAAGAAATTTCGTGATTTAACAACCATCTCAAAAGTACCACTTTATTTTAGGTTATAAGGTTAATTCAGGTTAAGTTATGTAATATTGGGTTATGGTGGGTTAAATAAGGTTGAATTTAGCTGACTAATATAAGGTTGTGCTGGGTTAAGTTCGATTATTTTAAGGTAGGTAGAGTTAAGTTGGGTAATATTGGCTTATGCTGAGTTAAGTTGGATTAGGTTGATTTAGGATATGTTTATGTCATACTGGTTTTAGTCGGGTTACGATATGTTGGATAAATTTAGTTTAGCTTAGGTAAATATAGATTAAGTCAGGGTTAGATGGCATTGAGTTAAAATTTGTTAGTTTGGGTTATGTCGAGTTACATTAGTCTAAATTGGAACAGGTTTACATTGTTACCTTTTTCCAAAACTTTCTTCAAAAATTCATTTCATTTTCCCATTATTTCCGGAAATTATTCTTAATAATTTATATTTCTTACTTGATTATCACCAACAATATCGTATTTTCTAAATAATACTTTTACCATAACCTAAATAAGTAGCCAAGTTTATTTAATTTGGACCACAAAATATTTTTCACAGAACATATTATTTTGTTGAATATTTTTTTTAATTTCGTGGGCACCCTTACTATTGTAGGTAGTTATAAAGTTACTAACATAACATTTTTTTAAAAGAGTTACTGTTTTGTTATATGTGTTAGGAACTTCTGAGTAATTCATACTTGGAATTTTAAGAAACAAAACAGACACGCATATGTGTGATCGTAAATTAACAATAAAACAAGAAAATGCATTTTTTACCCTTGAGCGCTGTAGCCAATGAGAGTCAATCGTGCGCGAACCCAAAAAGGAACCCCCTCTATATATACGACCGTCTACCAAAAGAAATTTTCTGAATTTCAGTATAAATATGTTAAGCAATATTGCCTGTTAATGAAAATATGGCAATACATTAACGACTTTTGCGTTAGTCAGGCCATTAGGCCGAATCCCATGTAATAGACCCACCAGCCGCTTATTGAATATGTTTGCTCTACCGGATGAACTCTGGTAGGAAAAAAATTATGGTTATTTATATAGCCTACAAAATTATATGATCTTGTTTTGTTAACCGGTGTCCGGTAATGTATATAATCTATAAATGATCTTTATATACAAAGTTGAAAAATAAGTTTTGATTGAAAAAATTACCCACGTATATACATAGATCATATGCTATAAGTTTTCCATTTTTCTAACTTTCGTCATATATCCCGGTATTTGAATCATAAAGAAACACAAAAAAAAAATTGCAGTATTGCAAAGTATTCAGACATTTTACACAACTTTATGTGTACGTGCAAATTACTCGTTCATTGCAGTGCTGCACATCACAGGTAGTTATGTACCAATACGTCTGCCACCTGGCTTGTCAGCCTCCCAAGGACGTCCTTTAACATCACGTTGCACTCCAAATATTAATCACATATCGCTGTAACGTATG
Organism: Druceiella hillmani; assembly: GCA_039881145.1. NCBI lineage: Eukaryota > Metazoa > Arthropoda > Insecta > Lepidoptera > Hepialidae > Druceiella > Druceiella hillmani. The sequence continues at coordinate 9,521,010 of JAYKKI010000014.1, forward strand.
GAATTGACACATTTCAAACTTATAACAATTTGTAAACTATATAATGGGATAATTCACCTTATGAAATTAAATTTTTCGATGACTAATTTTTTATTTTGTGTTCATATGAAAATAAATCATAAATTATTATTTATCAAATTGAAAATCGAAACAATGAAATATTAACTTAACAGCAAATAAAAGCTATGGACTATATAATAATTTTCAAACTAGCGTAATTTTGTTCTTTTAGTGAATAAATTTATCCAATATAGCTTTAAAATTCGCTTAGTAAAATATGTATAGAATATTATCTTGCTTGAAATGTATGATGGTTTTATGTATATAAATGTTTTCAAGATTTTTTCTTATTAACGGACATAGTTTGTTAGTGGTAATGCTATGTATCTTTAATGCTTTATTTAAACTACCACATTTCCTTTAAATATCTGGTTTAATGCAGTAGCAACTTGAATACTTTAATGTTCATAACCGTCTAAACAGCGGCAATATGTGTAATGCCCCCCAGGCGCATTTCTGTTACTGAATGCGAATACACTTTATTGTGAAACGCTTTGCAGTGGTTAGATCTGAAACAAAAGAGTGATTTTTTTTCTGACGTCAAAACAAATTTTACACTGATCGATTAGGCATATTATATTTCAACGAATATTTAAAATATTTTGTGTGTCAAGTAATTCATAGAATAATATTTAATGTGACAGAGCAGGTAAAGGAATTTTCAATTTTAAAATAAAGTAGAAAACCATAAGTTTTAGTGAACAAGGGACTAAATTAAAAAATCTTCATAAATGTTTAGTTCAAAATAAAAAAATGGTTTGAAATGAAAAGCCACATCGAATATTGAATTAAAAAGAAATTTTACAATACACTCTATCGATGTTTAAAGGCGCACATTCTTACACGTAGGCGGCGGATAATGTACTGTTTTCCTAATGTAATAATTTAAATAAAAACAATGCTAATGCTTCCAAAATTGATAAATTAGCTACGTAAGCAACGATAATCATTGCATAGCATAAAACAAAGTCTCGATCGGTCTGTCTGTCTGGACGCGATTATTTCAAAAGCTTCTAAACAGATTTTCATGCGGGTTTCACCAATAAATATTGTGTGTAATAGTAGTGATTCACGAAAAAGGTTTAGTGGCATAATTTATGAAACTTTTGTGTAATTTTACCCAAATATAAAATACAACATCTGAAATCTTAACTGGTATGGATTGCATAAGTCATTAGAATATTGGATATCATGTATTTTTGTTACGTGACTGTATTGTCTGTCTTTTTTTAAATAGGTAATGCTTACTTTTGTTTATGCCTCGATGAAAGTCATAAAAAGGAGTTGCTCAAAGTTTGCGTTGAAATTCAAGGGAAACCTATTCATCGTTAGACTTGCAAGTACTTCAGCGATTTTAATGTGGAAACATAGAAATGAGTTGTTTAATTGCAGTACCGTTTGGTTTGTCAGTGGAGGTGATATCAGTAAATGACTATGGATATACCTTTGATAATATGGTTATACCTGCAATGTCTTGTTGCGGTTGATACTTATATTTTATTAAAACAGCACATTTCATATTTTAAATTGATAACAATTTCAACGAGGCAGTGAAGTTGTTATTATGATAACTAGTAAATAATAAAAAGTTATAGACTTTAATGCACATTAATTTAATTCGTAGAAAATTGGAATTACATATTAATTTATGTCCTGAAAATTATTTATACAAAGTCCAGAAAAGATCTGTAACTTTTTGGTTCCTTTATTTTCACTTTTTATTCAAAAATGTTTTATACCAATGTAATTAATGCCATTTGCGTATGAACAATCTGGAACTGTAAAATTATTTATTTTAGTTATTTTACTACCAATGGAAAAAAAAGCAGTTGCAAATCATGGCATGTTAAGTTTTAGGTTAACTTGTAATCTAATATTCCTATATCAAAATAAAATTCCACGCACATTAAACTTAAAAAATATTAGTATAATAGATGGTAATAAATTACAAAACATATTATATTGGTAAACAATTGCCGCAAATAATAAGTTTTTAAAATTATAAAAATCGGTCATCCATTCTAAATTCACAGTAATTTTCATCAGTAATAGAATAAATATTGGTAATAATATTAATATCAAAATAATTATATGTGAGAATACATAAGAACCGAAAAAAAATAAAATAAACCGGCAAGAGTTGATTCGATTTCGATAGTGAGTTATATTTTTATTCTACGACCAATGAGATAACTTTTCTTAACTATCTAAACTTTTTATATCTCGTACTTCAGATTGTACCAGTAAATTGTTACTGAAAATAACAAAGGGGCGTAAAATAGTATAAAATATCAACAAATATTTTATTTTCTCCTTACATGTCTTAAGACTATGTATAACTTTAAATTTAACTTCTCGCACGTAAAAAATTGTGTGTACCACTCACTTAAAAACTGGATTGATTTAAATGAAACTGTGCATTATTATTGTGATTTAAATAAAAACGTCCATGACTTTCTGTAGTCTGAGTTAATATATGAAACACGTACTTGACGCAATAATTGTTTTTTCTTTGTTTTGAAATTTTATTTTTTCTTTTACACTACCCTTCTTGATTTAAATGTTTTTTACTTACCAAAATCAAAGCGAGTGAAGCGGCGGATAGAAGCCAATAAGATTATTTAACTATTATTTAATGTAGCCACGTTGTTAAAGTGGCATGACATTTTTATTTATCCATGTCCATGATATAATCAAAATGACAACGTACTTCACAATATTTCAGTGATTTCTTTATTTGCTTAATTTTTAAGGTGACGTTTTTTTAAATTTTCTGCAAAAATTTTACAAATTTAATTGAATATATTTCTATTACATTTAGATAGATATTGAGTAGGTAATCTGGTAATATAAATGAATTAATGTCGTTGAACTCTGGTTAGATTATGATTAAAAATAAGAAATACTCGTGTTTGATACTCGAAATGCCGACCATACTCTATAAGTAAATGCATTAGGAATTTGCTAGTAGACTTATTAGTCACTAAAATCGTAGCATTTATTTTTACTACATTCTTTAAACAGACACTGAAATATTAAATATAGCCAATAGACGGAAAGGGCAAAAAACGATTCTTTTCTTTCTACCATTACAGCGGTTTTATACGGTTTGATGTGGTATTTTCCCTAATTTTTTTTTATTATCCTTCGGCTGTAAACACAAAGTAAGATATTATTAAAATTGTTTTTTAAATGTTTCAGTTACAAAACTCTAAACCAGTTTCACTTATTTTAATTGAACAATTAGACGATCAAACGTCTAACCACTATTACTTAATTTATAAAAAAAGAAAATACAGAAGAAGGTAATGCAAAAAAGCTAAATATTATTCAAAATGTGGAAAACTTTTTCATTAAAATGCAAATACATAAAAAGAAAAGGTAGAAAGTTATTACAAGGGAGTACATATATAATATAAGAAAGAATAACGACTAGTTGAAAAGCGAATCGCTTATGGAATTATGTTACAGGTTAACATTATATGTTCTTATAAAAGCAAATAAGATAGCTATTAAACGAAAGTCCCTTGGTATATTAACGCTTATAGGTGTGTTTTTTCTCATTCGTCTCTAAATTAATTCAATTCATAATACGCTCTTTTGCATAAAAAACTTTTTTTGGCGGTATATGGAATCCAACTCTTATTAAGTTCTTTTTCATTTGTTACGTTTTTTATTTTAACGAATAAATTTTAATTATATTTTTGCTCTTTGCTGCATTACTTCACTTCTGTTTGCTGTTCTCAGTGTGGTTGAAAAAATGTTAAGAGCTTGCAAAATGATTGCGCTGCTTGAAGAAGGCTGTAGCCAATGTTATGTGTCTCAGCAGTATGCCATTCCACCATCCAAAGGACCCGGAAATGGTTCCAAAAAACGGGCGGTAGAAGGCCCAGTTCTGGAAGAAAACGGTGCACTGAGCCACGGAACGACCTCGGAACGGCTTCATAGTCAGTCAAACGCTACGAAATCGTCAAGTTACGTACGTAGATCTCAAACAGAACCTCGAGGACATCATAGGTCCACGAGTAAGCCTATGGACAGTCAGAAGGAGACTTCAGGGTGTGAATATACGTAGCTATCGCTCAGCTCGGGGCCCTACATTGCTCCCTGAGCATCGAGTTGCCAGATTGAGATTGTAATGTTTTGGGCTGGTATTAACTTAGATGACCGTAGCGAGTTAGTTTTTATTAAAAATGGCACACTTAAAAACAAAGGTACATCTTTCGAGATGTTCTTATTCCTCATGCCCAACCCGCATTAACAGCAGTTGGAGGCTAATCCATTTTTATGGATGACAATGCTCGCGCCCACCGCTCTAGGGTGGTTGATGCGTACATGCAAGAGGCCGGAATTCGTCGGTTAGACTGGCCAGCTAGAAGTCCCGACCTCAAACCGATAGAACACATATGGGATAATCTCATACGATGCGTCAGAGCCGTAAAAGTAGCTCCAGAAAATATACAGGCCCTTAAAAATGTGATCGTAACAGGAAATGATAAAAAACTTTGTTGAAAGTTGATTTTAGCTAGAGAAGGCCATACTTCTTCCTAAATTTTTAAATTTTATATTAAATTAATAAAAAAAATTCAAAAATAAACTGTAGCCATTTTTAATGCACCAGTATGTAAATGCTCGCCTGTGGACTTTACATAGTTTTTTTTATTTTTTCGCATTTTTAATGACTGAAGTAAGTAAAAACGATATCTCAATAATAAATAACAATACTCTCATCATATCGTCATATAAAATGCATCAAATTATAATAAAATAACTCTGATACGGTTTATTCCCATAAGTGCCCATTTTTTTTTGCCGAAGAGTTTATATTGATTCACATGTTAACCAAATTTTTAATTTTTCTATAGTCATCTTGAAAAATTCCATCTTTGTCCCATGACAAAGAATAAAACTTAATTTAATTTCTGATAAATACCGTGTAAAAATCAGATAAAATTAAATCCAAAAAAATATTTGTAAGCTACTTTTTATATATATATATGAAAGTAATACAGGACGGGTGAGTTTGGAGACGTGTCCGCCGCCCGCCCCAGTACGACAGTTTCACCACGTCACGCTGCAAGCGATATATTTGTCATGTGTCAGTAAAACGCATGAAGTGAAATCATTTTGAGTTAAGCATGATCTGTAAGTTCTGCAATATATCAATGTGTTTTGTTATAAAAATAAAATTTATAACAAGAACATGATTTTAATCAGAGTGTTACGAAAATAGTTATTGACTAGTTTTATTAAGTACAGACCGATTTTTTATTAGGTTATTATTTCACTTTGTATAATGCATAGGTTGCATAATTTCAAAATTTTATCATTGTTTAATTTCTATGACGATTTGTACGTTTAAATCGTTTAACAATTATGCGGTCTAATTGTACGTTACTACTAGGACATCAAGTGTAATTAATTCAAACGAACCTTGGTGATCGAGCTCCAGATCTTTTTTGTACATATATTTGTTATGTTTTAATTGCAGTGATGTTTCATACAAAACATTGGAAAAGAGGAATATTTAAGGCATCAAACTCGGTATTTTAGTCTATTCGTTTTCCATCTCTCAGAGTCTTAATATTTAATGTAATTTATGAAAAGGCCACCAAATTCTTTGTACTTTCATCACAATATTAACATTATGGCTTTAAAATTTAGATTTTAATGTTACCAAAAATTTAGACTGTAATGTTAGCAAACATTTTATACCTATCGCCCCCAGGAAATGAGGAAAAAAAAATTTGATTCGATCTGATTCAGTCTTTCGTATTGGTTTATGCACTGTACTTATCATTTCTTTATTTTATCTATCATTTTAGGCTTTGGTTAAAGTCGGAAAGTATTCAATTAAGGTTAAGTTTTATGCTTCCCAGTTATTACTGAATAATTGTTATTTTAATAGTAAATAAGAGTTTGAATCAGAAGTTGTAAAAGTAATTCGCTTTATTTTCAGCTATAATTTACGTTCAGTTTAAACTTAAAACAATAATAATAACTTAAAACAACCATTTTGATGAAAAGTCTCTCTGACTTCATCCCACTTCGCTCGTCTGTTTTCAGTATTTGATAAAATTTTAATTAAAGAATTAAAACATTGCCACATCATCTTGCTTCTAAAAGTAATAACAAAAAAAAGTATAAAATCCTGGAAACACACTTAATGGTGTCTAAATTTTCTGTAAATTATCAATAAAAAAATATCTATCCATTACAATTCTACGGGCTTCTCGCGCGAATTTACCTTGTACATAACTACGTTTACAGTGTGAAATTGTATTAAAGATTTACATAAGTTCAGGAGACATTTTTTTTACGTACACGAAAATTATTTTAAATACTTTTAAGTTGCGTGAGCGATATCTCCGCTCAGAATGCAAACATTTTTTTAAATACGCCAAAATTATCATTAATAATTTCAGCTTGGTAATACAAAATACTATCATTATATATACGAAAATTGTCTTAAATAATTGCATATTGCGCGCAATATGATTGAGATTTATATTCCTTTATGCAATGACACTATTATTAATAATGGTAAATACACTTAAAAGGAATTAAAATTATTTCGGTGTTTAGTTAATTTACACTCGTGAATTAACTAAACACCTTTATATGTCCAAATATATCTTTACATGTCCAACAATAAAGGTTACGTATTCAATAACTTACATTCTAAGTATTCTTTTTTCATCCACTGGCTTTTAACTATCGCTGTTTATACTACTAGCCATTCAGGAAAAAAACTTTTTTGAATCTAAAACTGTTCCTATGATATATTGCATAGCTTTTCATCCACTCACAGGAAGCTTTTTTGGGTTATTATTAAATATGTATAACATACATATAAATATGCTTGAATGGTAGAAGGATCAAGTAACTTTATTAAATTACGTTAAGATAGAAATTGTTGGATAAATTAATACTCAATTAATAGAACCAAATAAAATAACGTTGTCAAAAGTAGTAAATTACGGCGATAATAAAATCCTTGAAGAATAATAATTAAAAATATCCCAAAGGTTAAGCTTGCGAAATCCTTAATCTTTGGCATATTTTTGTAGCATTAGAAAAAGATGTATTAGCAATTCTGAGAAAAAATTACATTTCTTCCTTACTTTGATCATAGTAATGTACATTAAATTCAATCTAGACTGTTTTATGTATTGTAAGTCGTTATAATATATATATATATATATATATATATATATATATATATATATATATATACATGTATATATATATATATATATATATATATATATATATATATATATATATATATATATATAAATAAATAAAAAAGTCGTAATATAGTGTATAATATAGTAAATATTACTATTTCGTTGAAAGTTGAGTTTATAGGTTAGGTTACATTTACCGAGCTACCTATCAAATAAATTTTTGATCCAAGAATTTTTAATTACAATTTGGGGAAAACAAATCAAATTCAGTTTCGAGAATATCTGTTAAAAAATCTCCATGTACCAAAAATGTTATCGTTTTTGAATACTGTGTTTTATAAAATCCTATTTTCTTTTCGAAAAATTTTTCCTCTTACCTAATTTAATTTAACAAAATTTTTCCTAAAATCGGTAGATACGTTTTCATTAAACAGACAAAGATAACGTAACATAATTTTTTAAAAACTTATTAATTAAAAAAATAACAAAAGTGTCATGAAAGCATAGTTATCAGTAAATAATTCTTCGAGTATAAACGTGTTATATAATAAATGTTAATATTTTAAATAAGGATTCCAACTTTAAAACTCTTGGTAAAACATGTAATTTCAAGCTACAAGCTATCACTCTTCTTTCCTCAATATTAGTAACGGTATGGTCATCGTGCGCCCCTCTTGAGCTTTAGCGTCCTAACTGACAATCAATTTGAATTCGTTGATTTTCATCAAATTCGCAAGCATCATCATTTTATATTCATGTTTGATTTTTTGATTTGATAACACTCAATCATATTTAAAGACAACCATCCATTCATCCAGGTGGAGGATTTGCTTACTGTTAAAATGTAATGACTTATTATTTTTTCATTGTGTACAATCCTATGGTTCTCAGTAATTTAATGCTATTTGTGACATTTAATGCTATTTGTTTACATGTGAATTTACGTTCTCACTAAAATAACAATTTTTATCAAATTGAGCAAAACAAAATTAAAATTTTGAACAGTGCAGGGCCGATCGGCCGTGTATATGTATTTATAATATGATAACCTGTAAAATTCAACAGAATTTAATGAAATTTCAACTGCGTTCCTCACAATATTCAACAATTCAAGTAGGATTCATATAAATCTTATACAGTAAATGCTTATTATTAAAGTTAAAAGATGAACAATGAGAACATAAGGCAAGAAATATATAAAAAAACTGACGTTTTTACATCGACAATTATTTTTTATTGAATGACCTTTTTTACATTATTATTTATTGAATTACCTGCTTATGATTATTATTCGCTGTAAAGAAGGTTAATTATTCATATTGATGTCATTTTTCTAGTCGATTAATTCAAATATAATTAAGTGATAATCATGTACGATCATTGCGTGATGACTAATTCCAGATATTCTGTTTAATTTGACCATTTTTCAATTGAACCAATTTTTCATATTTGTTGTATATTTCTAGTCAAAACCAATGAAACATTTTTCGCAGTAACTAGATTTAAATGAAACTGTAGGGAACTAAATTCGTGCAAATGATACAGTTCCAGTTTCTTTTGTTTTCTTTTTCAAGATACCAAAAAAAAACGAGCTATTATATTTAGCTAACAATTTGTTCCACTTGCAACTGGCAGCATTGTCGAAAAAATATAAAGTCATTAACAAATATCGAATGCGAGTACAAATGTCGAAAGAAACTCTATAAATAAGACTATTCCCATTTTGATTTTATCAATTTCAAACGAGAAATTGGAATTTCAGTCAGATTACAGTGTCGATACGTTGTCCATAAGTTCAATTGAATTGTATCTCTTTGTTAAGCGCAGGTTAAGATCAAAGAGACAGCTTAAATATCACGTATTCGAGTCTGTCGTCGATCGTAACATCTCCTTAATAAAAGCATTCCGTATTCCGATTCGATATTGTGATATCAGTTTATCGTGATATTAAATCGTCCTTTGAAACATTCGTAGCTAAATGATGATATCGTAGCGCATGCAAGTAGCACGCATGCATATATAGCAGACAGATAAGTTTGCAAAATTTACGACAAATATTTCATTAATACTGTTAAAAGAAGAATGAATCTTATTTTTTAATAAAATATTTATATTTGTGTCTAGATTGTTTCCCACTGACAAACAAATTTTCCCAATGTTTAACTTTCTTGTGATACACATGCAAAAATAAATATTTTTACATTGGCAGCTCAAAAAATATACACTAATAATTTAAATCAGATAAAAAAATGGATTAGTCGGATAATGCAACTAGTCTGAGCATTGTTTGGGAAACTTCACCATCTCACCAAGAAAATCGCAATTTTCGAAGATGATATTTTTCAACCACTTTGTATTAGCATTAATGTAACTCCTTACTATCGGCATAGTAAAAAGACTGCAATTCAATCAGTAATCTATTAAAACAGATGTACTCAGGTTTTCCATACAAAATATGATCCATAATAAATAAATTCGTAGGAGAATTAAGGATATTAACATAGTTCGCAAAATTAGCAGGCTTGAATATCGCAATGAGTAGGCATATAGAACGTTGAGGAGGAAAAGTTCTCAAATGGCGACCAAATATCAAAAGCAATTGAATGCAAGCTGCATGGGAGAAATTTGTGTGGAAATCTATGGTAATGGCTCACATCCAGCACTCTGTGTCTTGTACTTGATTATGATATAAAGAGAAGAAATATATATATAAAAAGTTAGAAATTTTCACTTTTGGCTAACATTGTCTCTAGGGCGTATATAATTTCTTATACATTACAATAAAATATTTTCTCTTAACACATACTTAGGACATTGTTCACGATTGTGTAATGATTGCCGCAAGATATTAACAAATTTTAATTTTGCGAAAAACACAGTCCTGCTAGTTCAAACAGATATAACATCACAGTTGTTTAATAAATACATCCCATTGGTGTATATATATATATACTTATATATATATATATATATATATATATATATATATATATATATATATATGTATATATATATACACATATATATGCATACATATATATATATATATATATATATCCCCAATATTAAGAAAACCTATTACGAATTTGAAATTATGTAAATTTTACCAGTTTTTTGGTTTGGATATAAAAATTATACGGATTCACATACTTGCTTTTATATGGAATAATTAAATTATTACTTATCTTGCTTTTGGATACCTGCATGATTTTTACGAGTAAAGTAATAGAATATAAAAAATTATCACCTGAATAACTGCATAACTTTCCGACATATCTTGCGACGTAGTAATATTTCGTATTTTTTAAATTTATAATAAAAATTCTTGGTTTGAATTCCACCACCTTATTCAGTTATAGTGAATTATTTAGAATAATAACTGAATCACAACTAAAAGTATTTGTCTTTGGAAATTATAAACCCTGAAAAAACATATTAAAAACCTTTATCTACAGTTATTCAATAATTCCTTAATAAACGAAAGAAAATATTATGTAAGCATACTGAAAAACGTGTAATAAGTAACTTTTCTTAGGACCTAAAACTCGCCTATTAGCTTTTATTTATTTTTAGATCCTTTGAGCACTAAAAATTAAAAAAAAAATTTGTATTTATTTTTTCCACCAATAGATAAAATAAAACAAAAATTTAATTGAAAAAAAAATAATTATCATTTTAATTTTATTAAGAGATTTTCATATTTCGAAGTAAGTTTTATTACTATAAAAAATGTAATTTTAAAAATGTACATAAATTTGTGCATACAAATTTATAACGATGTTGTCAAACAATTCTTGAAATATTTTGAAAAAATTTTGGCCAAAGTAACGTAAGAAAGCAATAGAAACTATCGCAACGCAATATAAAAAAACTTAAATATAACATGATTTAGGTCAACTTTTCAAATATAAATCTTTACGTTGAATTCCTTTGCGAGGAATTTCGTCCCAAGCTACCAGCAATCATTTTTCTTTTCACGATATTAATGACGGTATCCGTCATCGTACGTCACATTTGTGCCTCAGGGTTCAAAGTTGAAATTAATTTGAGAGCGACGAGATTCCCGAAGTACTTGCCATCAACATTCTTTCACCTTGTGATTGATATTCTGATTTAATAACACTGAAACCTATGTTTATATTTTTTATATTCTTATATCTTTTTTTTACATTTTTTTTATATATTATTTATATTGTATATATTCTATGGACAGCTGTTGAGTGGAGGGTTTATTATTATTAACACATTGCAGTTGTTGTCTTATAATATGTTGATAAACACCATTACAATACAAGTAGCCTTCCTGGTTAACGTTATCAGTAGAGACCCCCGTTAATATATTTTGCGTTTTGTTAAAATTTTTGTGTCGTGTTTGGTTAATTGGTATAGCCTATCAGTTATTGTCCAAAAATATTGATGGACTTGAACTAAATGAAAAGTAATTTTAGACACATTTTATAACAAAATATAGAGCTTTAAAAAAATGCAAGTGCACATTTTTAAGATCTTTCTAAGAAAATATTTAAGACCAGTATAAGAAAATAGTTTATTTGCCTCCTCTAAATGTTTGGTAAATTCTTGCGTGCGAATTATTAAAAATACACAGATTTAAATGTTACATTTTTAGTATTTTATAAATACAACGTTATGTATTTAATTATTCAGAAACAAATTTTATTTCATTTTACGGGCTAATAGTTTCAAATTCTTTTAATTTATTGTAACATATTTTGATATTTGTTTACTCACACTATAGCGGTTAAATCTCAATCTCAAACTTAAAAATAAACTTTATTAGTATTTAATAAATCGTATAGTCGTATTTTATTGGCTCCTCGAGAAGCTTATACTTAATACTAATTAGTTTTCGTTCCATTGTAATAATTTCTAAATCTCGAAATTGGGCACTGAATAATTTAGTCATCCGTATAATTTCTCTTTAATTCTTACTTTGTCCGTTGGAGCTCAATTAGAAGTGCAGTTAAATTTCAATTTCCGAATTTCAATTTGGTTAGTTAATCAAATCTATATAGGATCGAACACATACCTTAATAATAGTTGATTTCAATTGCTATAATTTGCGTAAAGGCAAGTTTAAGAAACATCAAGTTTCATAGATTTAAGACTTTTAACAATTTGTGGTTTGTAAAAACAACATCCTGTATTCAAAAATCACTGATTAATAGGTTGATTTAATATCACTCTACAATAAATGACTGTTATAACGATAAGCTATGATCTAACTACACATGAATAAGTGTAGTTAGATCTTATGGTTGACTGGAAGAGATTGCTCATGGAGCAATAAGTCCGCCATATGTGCTATGCATAAAAGTTAATAATAAAGTTAATAACTGAAATGGCGTTATGCAAGAGCTGTTTTTAATATTTTTTATTTTATGGTGTTTATATTAGATATAAATAATTCGTTTATTTTGAAAAATCTTGCATAACTCGATTGCGCTCCATTCCACCATTCCACTACCCGCTCGAAAACCCAACGTTGTTGTCATTGTGAAGTAGAGTTTCTTTAAATTTCCATTTAAACTTTCCATCATCGTAACTTTGGAATCGGTTTCAGTCTGAGATATCATAATAAACTAAATCAGGACAAAGGTTAGTATATATAACCTGTGTATATATCATATCAATAGCTTTATTTGTTTATAATTTAAATCTTTTCATGAAGACAGAAAAAAAAATTTTTATTAATCCAATGGGATCAAGAGAAGAAAAAGTATTTAAAAGGTGTAAATTCAAAAAGCATAGACAGACAATTCACTTTTATTTACATGTATGCTATGAAGGTCCTGTAATTATGAAGAAAAACGACGATACCATTTGTTAATCAATGCATTTGTTACCTAATAACTTAGCAACTACTTGAGGAGTCGTTAAATTAATTTAGAGTGTGTTACCTAAAGTAAAATAATCTTTATTTCCAAATATCTAGTACTTCCCCAAGAAATAACTTATCATATCATTTTCTTACTAACAAATCATTTCAACAAAGTTTTCATCCCTCTACTTTCCGGTGACAATTAATTTTTTAAACTATTTGCAGGTTTTGTCATAATATGATCATTCAAGAGATCAAAAGATCAAGTGATCTTAGAGATAAAGTGTTCAAATGATCTTACATCGGGTAATCCTGCTTCCGGTAGCTTTTGTTATGATTCCAAACCGTTTAAGAATTGAGACGTTGGTATTATGTTCGGTCTATGATATATATATATATATATATATATATATATATATATATATATACATATATATATATATATATATATATATATACACATATTATATGTGCGTCTTACGTTGGCATGACTTTCAAAGGTGTCAATTCTTTTACAGAAAAAGGGGAAAGCTCGAGGTTCGCTATAAGCAATTTGTTCTGTCTAAAATATTTCCGTCTATCCATATTTCTTTTGTAAGTTACGGACGGATAATTGGATATGACAAAATTGCAAGTTACTGTTCGGCTACCAAACCTTAAACATATTAAAAAAAAATTAAATTTTGATCCAAGTTAATATATCATTAAATTTTACTATTAAAAAGATAGATCCGAAACAAATCTAAGTTCTTGGTTTGGATTGGACTGCCATTGGTTTTTCTAATTAATTTTATTCGTATAAAATGATCGGATTAACAGATAGAATTTAATTTTACTTTTCTGTAGTCCGATATTCCTCCTGCATATGATATTTCAATATCGCCTTTATATTCAGAAATTTAACCTATTAATATTGAAGAACACTTGTCTTTATTAAGGATTCCAATAATCATTTCATCAAATTTATATTTACGGACAAACTAACCAAAAAAATATTGCAACACTAAATCTGAAAAGAGAAAATGACAAGAATTTACGGAAATTTAAGACAGCTCTAACAAAGGCTAATGTATTACTATCAAAGAGATTTAATGTATAAAATAAGAATTTGATTATAAAACTGCTCTTCAGGTGAATATTCAGCAAATGTATAACTTCCATTACAACGAAAATACTGTTTGTATTGTTAATTTTTTTATATGATGAAATCATGAATTACTGCTTCAAAAAAGATAACCTAATAAGCAAGTAATAAGTTCATATGCATATATATATATATATATATATATATATATATATATATACATATATATATATATATATATATATATATATATGTCGTAGTCATAACCATAGTTTTATCCGGCACTAGTCCATAAAGCACACTCAATGACGTTAATTCGTTAACAATAAATGCAAAAGAATTTCCAAATTTATTGACAATTAATAATGACAATTAAGCAACAAAACCATCAAAAATAAATAATTTTACCCTAAATAAATAGTCATACCAATTATCTGTATTATATCAGGATTAACTGTATTGGAATGAATTTACTGATCAATACTAGTCCATTTTTGTAAATGTTAGAGATTTTCAAATTGTAATTGAATCAGACGTAATCACATATTTATACCTTTATTCCTAAATATTAGTATTTAGAGGCGATTTTTCAGATCTTATTTGTACTTGTGGAGAAAAATTTATTTATCTTATTAACCTGGTTTTAAAAAGAAATGCAGATCGCAAATTCTACTAGTCATATATTGACATTCTGTTTCAGGATGAAAATAAAAATTATATTACAAAACCATAAAACATATGCATGCATCATTAAAATACATGTTCCGATCGTGTCAGCAAAATATATGTTTTAACATTAAAAACGTACACGAGTGAGCTGAGAGTCAACAGAATTTGTTGAAATGAAGGAAAAAAAATATTAACGAGCTCGAGTCATGTTGGCGGAAATGCATCAATAAATTGTTTTAACGACATACAATTATCGCGACCGACTCCTTGAAATGTTTTTATTTTCAAGAGAGCGGCCAACAGTTTTAATGAACGCTGTAGCACTAATCAATTTTTGATTTCTCTGTTCATGTAGGTATATGGCTATATATCCAACATATGCAACTTACTTGAGGATTATTGACATTATTTTTACACGTTATTGTTGGTTTTAATTCATTTAATATTCGCGACCAGCTTAGTCGTTGATAATAAAAAGAGCATTGGTTTAGTTTAAACTGCCTACATTTTATTCTAAATATGTACCTAAGTAATATTATTATAAAAAAGGGTTTTTGTTTGTTTTTTACTTAATAGCTCTTGAAGGAAAAATCGATAAAAACGAAGTTTTTACGCTAATGCAACGTGTTACGAGCTGATATATAGATTAAGATGGATAAAAAAAATCGGGCGTAGTTATCCCTTATTGTCATGACTGAGATCTGTGCGCGACAATATCTCCTCGGGCCTCCTTTTGATTGAACGATACTTGTTTTTGAGGACGTCTCAGTCCATTATTGAGTGAGTAAATGTGTAGTGCAATCAAAATTATATTGTTCCTAATACGACTTCAGTGACTAGAATAAACGCCAAACGAGATTAGGAAAGTGTTTGTATTTGTTAGGCGCATCTAAAATTCTTGGTTCGCCGCATAGTACGCGTGGTTGTTGTTTTTCTTAAGTTAACAAATTCTTCGGAAAATAATTAATTACTTAGTATTTTTATATTTTCACTGTACTATTCTAATAATTTCAAAATATCACATCAGGAATATCGAATTCAATCATAAAATAAAAATTAAACGGATATAGTCACGGGCGAAAGTTAGTAATTCAACGCTGCTATCCAGTTTGAAGAGAGAAATTCATATCAACGTATAACTGTACGATTATAGCAATCTAGCTCTTTTCTCTGGGAAAGGATTATTCCAGCCAAATGGGTTTTTCAAAACTACATTTAATTATGTTCTACATTTAATTATGTTCTGCTATGGTAGTATTTCTTTTATAAGTTTTAATTATTTATCTCTTTTTTCCTGTTCCATCATGATGTCATAACATAATTAAATTATCAGTGTGTTTTTTCGTAATGTTTAATATACTTCATTATATGGATAAAAGTTCTTCAGTAGCTTAAGATCTTTTTAACAATGTCTGTTTTAGTATATTTATTCGAAATATGTTAAAACAAGAAGACTTATTATAACATTTAAAGAAAAATTCTGATTTCACACATTTTCATCACGCAAAAATAAAATGTTAGTAACCAGTTATTTTATCCCATTTTTTTGAGGATCAACTTAGAATCCCCATTCATCATCTAGCTTCAAAGTTTAATATGCTACCAAACCATAATACATAAAAGGAACTCAGTTCAGTACACAAGTGGATGCGTTGATTTCAACGGTAAAATGATTGATGTGAGTGAACATCAAGTTCTATTAAATTTCTTTCAAATTTACAATAGGAACACCTAACTTTGTTTAAACTGCTTAAACAGGAATGGTATTACTTTATTACGACTAAATTTTTAATTTGACGAGTATTCACGCGTGGGTTATTTATTTGTAGTACAAACAAAGAAACAATTTAATGAAAAATTTAGTAATAAGCAAGCATTTTTTTCTTTTTAAACATTTGACAAGTTTCGTGGCACTTTTCCCAATTTGTATTTGTAGCGTAAAATCAATACTCTTCGCGGGCGAATTTTTTTATAAAGTTACATCTTAACGCAATACCTATTGTAACGTTATTACGTATTACATGCAATATACCTACACTAACATTATAAAGAAGTACCTTGGCAACATTTGGGTATATGTTTAATTGTGCTGATTTCAGAAAATAAGTTTTAAAAACACACACATTATAAATAAACAAAATTACAAATGCACACCTTTTTTCCGAAATTGATTTATATACTGATGTAAGTCTAGATGTAATTAAATGTGAATATATTCGAAATACACTAACTTATTTTTAAGTTAATTTTTTCTAAAAATTACAATTATTTTGATATTAGCAAAAAAGGGCAAGTGTATATTTGTATTTTGCTTCATTCACGACAAATATACGAAAACAAATATTATTAAATACGAATTGCTTAGTTAATAATATATCATTCTGCAGGTTTGACCGAAGTAAAATTAACTTCGAACTTTTCGGCACACCGTCGCAGGTTGGCTGGACTGGACTAGATATAGTTAACCAATACAAGAGAAAAGGATATAAACATACAATTTTGTAAGACGTCACTTCCTTGTAAATAATTTGATGGAGTAATCACATAACCCACAAATACTGTAGACAAATTGTCAGGTTTTGTTTTTAGTATGATTTTATTTTTAATACGGTATTATTTTTAGTATGACCCAAAAACACGCATGCGGTTTATAATAGCACCTGCCCTAATTAATGTCGTAAAAATAAAAGTTTGTGGTTTTGCTTTGGAACAAACATCTCTTCCTAATGAATTTAAGCAGAGTAATTTTATTCATGAGTATAACCCCCAAAATTGTATTTTAAAGCCAAAAAGTTCGAATTTCGGAAAAGTTCAGCGCTTATAAAGTCATTTTTTATAACTTCTTTTATAAAATATGGTTTGATTATTGATAATTTGCTGACTGCTCCCATACTTATTCTTTCTGTGACTTGTTTAAATGCATTATTTGAGACATATTAAAGTCAAATTATGGTTTCCTATGTAACGGTATATATGAAAAACAGTATTGAGATAAAACTGACAATAAAATAAGTCTAAAAGGAATGATTTTGTTGGTCCACCAAATCATTGTTTCTTAGTATGAAATGTGTCTTGAATATGCATACGCAGAAAATTATTTTGTTCAGCTCCTTAGGAGGAAGAAGCATATACATATTCGGGAGTTTCGTTGAAATATGATTTAAAGACATTTAGAATACAATATATAGTTTTAGATCAAGAAAACAGATGTGTCTAACTAAACTTGAAAAAAACATATTAGACACTTTTCTAATGTAAATTCATGCCATATTGTTTCTGTCATACTAGTAGATTCTGTTAGTTAAAACATTGGCTCTGTTAGATATCTGATTGATTCACATGCAAATATATGTCAGCTAGATATTTTAATGGGCATTTGTTCAAGTTATTTTCCAAGCAGTTAACAGTTAATATTTTGGATCTTGCCTTTTGAATATTCAATATGTATTATACGGTTGTTTGTGGCATAATAGAATAAGATATGGATTTATATTGTACTGTGGTTGCCATATTGAAGACCATTTTTATCATAAGTAGAACCCAAGAATCGATGTACAATCTTGATACGTGGTGCTAATGCTTTTACGGGAGAGTACGCAATTGGGACAATACAAATTTCTAACATTCGCATATAGTCCTAAGTGGTAAATCCACTCACGTAGTGTTAAATCCACTCACTTAAAGCTATCTATTGCGCTATATTCTTGAGAAGACCAATTGGCATTAGCTGTTACGAGTCGGATGGCGTTACATATCTTTTATGTTGCGGTAATATTTTATTTATTTTCACGATATTTTATTAATTGTTTAAATGACAATATACTATTTTATATATATATATATATATATATATATATATATATATATATATATCAAACAATCTCGCACAATAAAATTAATTTAAATTGTCCGTTGAAAACGACATTATGATTTACAAACAAATATGATAACGTAGGTCGACAATAGCATTTTTCTTTTCTGAATATTAATGACAGCCTCTGTCATCGCACGTCGCCGCGCGCCTCGAGGTTCATGCTCGAAATTAATTTAAACGCAAGATTTCCCAAATACTTAATCCGACAGTATTCTTTGATTGATATGCAATTTTATTAACGTCGTGACTTCTCTTTGATGGACATTTATTCTGTTGAAAACTTATTAATATTAAATAGCAAAGACATCGTTATTAATTCAATTAAATTAATATTCACAAATTTTATGTAATTTTATTGCTCATGCCATACATTTTTATTCATTGTTTCTTAAACTTATATTACGGAATAATTTAAAAATAGACATAATCATAATAAATATTACAGGTTCAAATATTACATTTACCACAATATACGCGGTATTTTAACATTTTTAATATCATGAAAACTTCTTAGTACTACATTTGCCATCCTCGTAATTTGCATTTTCCAAACTTATATAAATCTCTATAGTCATAAAATTGGAATATATAAATTTGTGATAGTTACTTTCTCGGTGCATCTAGGTGTAAGTGGCTTATTTTTGTAAGTAAAATATCGATTTGTATCTAGATTCAGTCATGGTTATCTATTAGTTCTGAGACAATATAAACGTAAAACGATGTTCACTTAATTAAACTTATGCTACGTCCTTTGTATCAGATTAAATTATTGTCTAAATTTTCTCGTTTTATTTATAGTGTATTATTTGTGTAATAAATTAGTCTATTTTTAATACAAATATAGAAAAATTTAAACACTTTTATGTATTAGTATTTATAAACTATTCTTTATGTATGTGAAATAATTGCATAAGAAGCCTTGCCGTTTACATCAACTCTCTTTCCGAGCGAAAGAAATTAGCTGAGTTATATTTTAGGAACTTCACTGTTATAATAAATATTTAGGTATTTCATACTTTTAATCAATACATGATGGTATTTATAGATTAATTAGTAATATTTTGTACCTGTCAATGAACAATAATAACTTGTTTACGGAACAAGGTTTTGGATAGCATATATTATTATAATAAATTTACAAATGGAATGACAATGTATTGTACATTTAATAAAATATATTAGTTGGTGCCCAAATATTTTTAATTTGTTTATATTGAATATGCAAATTCGAATATTGAATGTGCAAATATTAAAACTAAAATTTGTTATATTTATCTATCAAATGGTAAGAATTTTTTAATAATAAATTATACTTATTTTGATATATAAAATCATACTTTCTAAAAGAAGTGAAAGTGAAGTGTTTTGAAAATGAATTGAAAATTAAATTCTGAATATCGTATCGTTGAAAATTAGGTCAGAAGACATGCTATTTTAACATTTAAAGAGCAAGGTGGTTAATTGTAAGGCAGAATTTGAATATACTCCAACCACTTATGTCTTGCGCCAGCTAAGTTTCGTATTGTTGAAGACGACAGTAACATCGTGAATAATTTGACACATTTTCACATCGTGAGAGAGTTAATTAAAGCGAGATGTGACGAGGGACGTCACTAATACCTTCAACATATTTAAATTCGTTGACTTGACAAAAATTGTGTAGGTTTTGACTTCATGTTCGTAATTGCGTTTAATTCTCTAATAACGAAACATACAAATATATTTAATTGTATTTTGTGTGAGTTTTTAGTTTTAAATGAAATGAACGCACAACTGCTTCAAATTTACATGTTAATATAGGATGAGATTATAAAAATAGTTTAGGATGAGTTAATAATAATATTTTATTTCTCTTCCCTAGAAATTAACTTATAACTTAAAAATTTGTTCATTCTGAATATACATGTTTTATATTCCTATTACCCTGATGGAACTATCTTTTTCATATTATGACAGGTTATATGTCGTCCCGGATTATGTGCAAAACTGATCTGATTTTTAGAATTGTCAGTTACTTTTTAAAAAAATCGAATTGATTTTGATGGTAAATAATCAAACATCAGCAAGGTGATTCAAAAATTACATATTTTGAATTGAGATAGACCATATTACTTACCGTAGAATTTATAAAAATATAAAGTGTCCACTAACAATATAGCTAACTGCACATAATGTGCTTGCTATAAATTTTTATATGTCAAGTACTTCGATGATGTCGTCAAACTATAAAAGATATTATCTGTAATTTATTTTTAATTTTAGTACGGTAATTTTCGATGACGCGAACCCACTGTCAAAGGTTTTAGCTTATCAACACTAAAGAACCAACTGAAAATGAG
Source organism: Druceiella hillmani (assembly GCA_039881145.1). Classification (NCBI taxonomy): domain Eukaryota; kingdom Metazoa; phylum Arthropoda; class Insecta; order Lepidoptera; family Hepialidae; genus Druceiella; species Druceiella hillmani. Next base: position 9,542,065 of record JAYKKI010000014.1, read on the forward strand.
GTTATGAGGCTCATATCCTTTCCAAAAATTTGCAAAGCCATAAGACTTAACTGAGGAAGTGATAAAAGCTGACTTTCTTATATCAGTCAGGATCTTGATTCCTATTTTCGTAAGTATTTGAAAAGAAAAATAACTCCCTGATAATTGGAATAAAAGGTTTTTGAACGTCTAGCCAAAGAACAAGAGCCTTATTAACCACAGAAATTGGGAATTTGCTCTCATTTTAAATGGGCTCAAATTTAGCAAATGAACATTTTTTTCACACTTATCGACTTGGAAAAAGTTTTTGATACTTTATAGTGGATCATTAATATGTTCTTGAGTGAACAATATTGGTATTTTGCCACATAATTTCGAACCATGCAAAATCAAAAAGAAACCAGCGTGTTCTAAAACCCCTGCTAATTTAATTTTAATACGTTATCAACAAATAAAACTATTGTAAGGAAAATAAAGCGCCGAATAAGAAAGTACAAATTGTCAAAAATGTTCATTTATTTGTAATTGTATGAATATTACTCACGGTATTATCATGGATTCCTGCCATAAATATAAACATGTAGCGTCCTTTGCAATTAAAAGACACCGTTAATTTAAAATAAAATTATTTTAAAGTATCTTATGCGCAAATCCTAATTAAAGATATTTAGAAGCTTCCAAAAAAAGTGAAAAGAACAGCCGTACGGAAACTTGTGTTCATCTACGTATTATAGATATGAGTATGGGTTTTCATATATTAATTGGAGGTAACTGCCAATTGATGTCGAAAGTTATGGAAACAGATTCAATTATAGCCTGCTCGGGGCCCCAACCTGTAAAATGGTTTGTGGTGTTTGGTGCAATTGGTTGAACCTGAGGCCTGAAACGCCTCGATATCTTCGAGCTCAAAGCGCTCAAAAATATATCTGGTCGTAATTACTGAGTTCTTCGAGCTCAAGGATATGACTTTTTTGTTAATTTTCGAACTGCTTAAGCTAGGAAAATAATAATGTTGCTCTTCTAAGTTCTTAAAAACATTATTTACCAAGCGATTAACTGAGTTGGTGCATTCGATACTGTTATTTTTTATACAAGAAACAATGTCTATTTAAAAATATTGCTCCATCAAGATATTTGAAAGTTATTTTGAAAAATACTTATTTAAAAATTTCTTATGGCAATATCTTTTAAATAAATAAACCGATTTTGACGTCAATCAACGAGGTTTTTTAATTACTAGAAATTGTCTCCTTGCAAAAAGTCGGTCGGTTAAGAAATTTCAAGGTAATTTTGAAAAAAACCCTTTTTTGGAACTTTTTTTGACGGCGACAACTTTGAAGTAATTAACCGATTTTGATCTGACACACGGCATTTGACGTTGTTTGTCGAGGAAAAGGGCTGATTAGATTTTAGAGTCAATCAGTTGAGCTGTTCAAAAGAAGAAGATCAACGTCGCGAGATTTTTCCTCAGACATTGAACTTAAAATTGGTGTTTTTTCGGATTTTCCAAAGAATTTAATACATCTTTCTTTACTTTTTCACAAAAAAATTAAAAATATTAATGTCAGTTTGCCCTACAAATTTTTACTTTTAACTATGTAAATATATAATATTGCATATTTTATGCTAATTTAATCGGTCTATATATTCTCCTTCAGAAATATCTTCGAATTTTTTGATTGCAATTAATGGATGGTTGCTCAAAAAATACGGTTATATTTTGATAACGGATAATACATCCCTTAGTGCGAGAAACAGAAAATTTTAATTCGTTAATAATTATCGATCTATAACCCTTTTACTGACATTAAGTAAGCTGCTTCACTATATTAGTAAATTTAGTAAATTTATTATGAAAAATACTTAAAAATTTATATAATCATTAGACCCTTAACTTATTAACCCTTCTATTACTGCAAAAGTTCTAGAAAATTTACGGCAATTATTAATTCTATCCTCCATGAATTTCAGTAGGAGGTTTACCCATATCGCCTACTCTTTACTACTTAGGATCGAATTCCAAGACTGTTATTGTTAGGTCATACTTTATTTTTTTTGACAAATAATTCTTGTATATAAATGCAAAACTATGATTATTATTTTCATATAAAGAACCATTTTAAGAGCGTTTATTTTAAATATACTAAAAAGTAAGAAGCATTCATCAAGACAAATGGAACGAGTACAAATTTAATAAGTGTAATACTCACCATTAGGGAGATCAGATACTGACTGTTTCTATCGACTAGTAACAACATATGCCGATAGATCATCGTGTGTTGTTACTACTAGTAGATGCAAATATGGTATGCAAAATTTTAAGTCTCTAGTTCAACAGAAACTGAGTTCACTTTCTAGTACAAAGTTCGTGACAGGATACACAGCAAATTAAATAAAAGTTTTTAAAATTAATTACCATATTTAAGAAGAAATAAAAAATTTGTAGGGCAATTGAAAAAGGCTTACTTAACAAGAAAATCAACTTAAGTAGTTTTAACCGTGAATGCTCATTATATAAAAAATTTAAATTAATAAAATTTGTCTGTTATAATATTAAGAAATGTTGTTAGTAATTATTTGTAGAAGGGCGTGGCTCCAAGATGAATTAATTTTTTTTACAAAAATAATTTGAAATTTTGCTTTTCTTTAATTTTGCTTTTATTGTTCAAATTAATAAGAGTACGGCCGGATCAGTAACATCGGTTTTCAGTTATTGAAATTTAGAGCCAAAACATAATTAAATGATATTCTGATACGTTCTGATTGATATAGTTTTATGTACGCTTAACTCTCAGGCGCTTAGACTCTTACCCTTAAGCTTTACATAATATTTTACGCTTGGTACAAAGCTGGTCAAAACGAAAGAAAAATATACATACAATACTCTGCATAAAACACTATTCAATTATGGCACCCCGTGCAATTGAGCTTAATGTGCTCCATAAGCTGAAAAAAGTTTCAGAACTAACGCCAGTTTTAGCAAACTAACAATGCAGAGATTAGACCGGTAATGTTCAGAATATAAATAGTGCTCAAAAACAGAGCGGGTGATTTATAATATTGAAAATACGACGCCGAAAGCGAGGTGGATACGATGACAAGCGGTATCGCAATGAGTTTATTTACGTAGATATCTAGTAATAATTGTAAATTAGTGTCAATGTGGGACTTTATTCAATAAATATTAGAGGAAGTGATGAATATTTGGAATAATTTTGGTAATTTGGAATATTAGTATCTAAATTAATAGCGACACCAATCCATAACGTCTCCACACCATATCATATATTACGTTGATCGGCAGTAAACTAATGGTTAATTATTCATTTCACTATGTCATTTTGTTTCTCGTCTGAATAGTCAAGTGTCTGTAATTCCACAAAAAGAAAAAAGTTTTTATCAACACTTTTAGGTACTATTTTTTTACTTAACTTTTATCAAAAACGACCTTATACTGAAAAATAAGTCTTGTAAATATTGATGTAAATGCTGTTATCTGGTATATTGTTATAAAATATGCCTGTGGATGTTTATGATTATTTGAGTTAAAAACCTGAGTTGCTAATATGAATTTCCGATATTGTCGGTGTTTCGGAATATTAAAAATTACCTAACAGATACCTAGATGTATTCACTATTACAGCCATATCCTTGCCCCATCAATATAAGAAACGGAAAAGGTGAAATGCGGATGCCATAGCTGAAACTGTTGTTTCGGTGCGTCAAAATATAATGGAATGTGGCGCTGGTTTCGAAAAACGATAACTTACCAAATATTTTAGTTTCTAAGAGAATAGGTGGGAAACCTGCTTTTGATTAACCTATTGAAGAAGATATTGTAGAGTATATTCTTATCAGGTAGAGGAAATTTTATGAACAAATGGATTTCCAAGGAATGGCAAATCAATTGGCCTTAAAAATAATATAAGTAATCCATTTCCAAGTGGGATCTCTGATCAATATTGGCTAAAGTATTTCATGAAGCGCAACAAAAAACTATCTTTGCGAAAACCTACCGGTACCTCTCATGTCAGGGCTTTGTGATGTATCAAAGAAAGGCTTATTTAGTTTTACAAAATATTAGAAAATGATTATTCTCAATGTCATTTTCCATAGGGTTGAACGTTTAAAATAAAATATTTAAAATACTCGGTATCCGTGGAAAAAGGCGAATAGAAACCGTGACTTCAGCAGACAGGGGTTGTCTAATAACAATTGTCATCTGCGTAAATGCTTCGAAGATATCCGTTCCATTTATGATAATTTTTCTGTGAAAAAACATGAGTCTTCAGCTTATGAAAGGAGCTCTAGTTAGATCGATCGGAGCGAATCTGCAGATTCAAAATATCCTTTTTATGCAATAATTGAAGAATATTATAGGCAAAACTCAAACTAGCTAACATCTTCCCGTGTTACGAATTTTAGATGGTACATAAAAATTATATGAAAATTTATATTTTCATTGTACTCCTTCCTCCTCATTGTACTCACAAAGTCTTTCCACTGGACAGAAGTTTCATGGGTCCTCTTAAAACATATTATATTGAAGAAGTCAAAATGTGTTATGGAAAAATAATCAACCACTGAGCGCCTTTAATGTTGCACAGGTCTTTGGTGAGGCGTACCTTAAATTCCGAATGGATGGAATTACAGCCAATGGACATAAAGTATCAGGAATTTGGCATTTGAAAAAGAATAACTTAACAGATGCTGGTTTTATCACAGCTGCGATAAAGGCAGTAGAAATTAACCCATCTAAATAATAGTTCTCCATAATCTTATGTTTATCATCCCTCAGTACACACCCATCTTCATCGCACGATTTTTTGTAATATACACTCCCAGAAACACAGAATTTTCTGTCACGGCTATCTATGTCACCTCTGAAAGAACAGTCTTCTTCTCTACATATTCAGTTGACAAATCTAGAAGAACATATAAGGAAGAAGCATCTCCTGGCCTGAATCAATCTCAGATTTCTACTCTTTTTGATATATCACTAAATCTACCAATTAAAAAAGAACTTTTAACTGTAGGCGTAAAGCAGCCGCTTCAACCATAATAGCATGTTCTTCATACAAGAGGGGTATAATTGAATCTCATGCAAAGAAGCATCCTAGAAGTAGCTCATAAAAATCTGTACGTAAAATCAATAGAAGAAAACATAAACCTGGTCACAGCCATTTAAATGGTTCTTCAGATGACGAAGTTTCTCTACACACCTACAAGCAATATATACAAAATCATTCCGTCTGCATATTTGTGAAGAGATATTTTCCATGGACACCAGCGGGGAGCTGTGGATTCAATGTCTGTTTTGCAGTTTCTGGGTTAATAATGAACATGCCGGATTTGAAACTGATATTTATGAGTGCAATTTCTGCAAATAATGCAGTTTTTTACAGCTTTTTATATAAAATATATTGCAATTCGTAATAGTGCATATAATTTGGAATACCCAATTCCAATTTATATTAACATTAAATTAATCATAATTTTTCTGATTCATAACAAAAAATATTATTTGCTGCTCAATTTTAATATGTGCTGTTATTCTTTACTTAAATAAAATAATATAAAAGAACTGAATTTTTTGCAAACAAATCATTAAGTTATCATATATATAGCTTAACGTAAACATTAGAACCTTCCAATAAATATTAGATATGGTTTAATTTACAATCTGCCAAACTTGTGGTGTAACCTATTCATAAGTAAATAAGGCATAATAAAATATGGCACACGTACTTGTACGCCTTCAAGGACAGTTGGTTAAGAGTTAATATACAACTCACAATTAAATTCACATTACCACTCTCATTAGAAACAATATTTAATGTCGTGAATATTAGTCGGCGGGCCTGCCTCTATGGCTACCCCGCAAAGCTTACCTGTGTAGACCCAGCAGAGTTACGAGTGGTGAGCGACCTAGATTAGAGGAAGGTTACCTGTAACGATACTCAAATAATATTTACAAGCGTATATGTATTTATACAAAACGTAATTGAAGTTTAATATTCAAAGATATTTGTGGGCCATTTTCCTTTTAAACCTGAAATAAATCTCACTTTGGAAAATATTTTTTTTTAGGTATTAGCAAATGTAGTCACTGAACTAATGAATGATGATATAACCAAATATTGGAAAAAAATTACATATCATAAATAAACCTAACAATATCTTTTAATTGTGTTACTGGATAATATATAATTGTAACACATAATTTTAATTTTTGGTAATAATATTTCCAAGTCAATGAAGATAAGGAAACTTTAAATAGAATACCGATTATTCAAAATTTATTAAATTTATTTTACATATTGAGCTAATGAAATTTGAAACCATTTATATAAAATGGAATTATCTCAATTTTTCACGGAAAAAAATTAATTTTTTTTTTTTATTTAAGAATTTATTAGAATATTTTTGGTGTATAATAATTTTCATTATTTTTAAACATCCTTTACGACCTAAGTCTTTTTCAAACCAACCACGGTTTGATTTTAAAATAATTTAGACTTATAGATGATAAAAAGTTATAAAAATTATTAAACCTACCTCTTTATTTTACGGTCTTTTGGAACGTCATTTAAATATTTCAGATGGGTATGGGTTTCACAGCCGGTATAACGTCCACCATGCTGATTATTTTCCAGGTTTGTATTTTCTAATATCCTAATTATCTTAACGTTTTCTAATAATCTAGGTTATCAGCGATGTGCAGTAAATTTCTTAACAATATTCTATGATTTTTTTTAAATAATCAACATATAATACAACAGATATGTATATATATATACATATATATATAAATATCTGTTATATTCAATGAGTTTCTTCTGCTTCTTTGCGTCCCTATTTGAATACATGGGACAAAACAGTATTACATACTTTGTCGTACAGTATAAATAGGAAAATTGATAAGAATAGGAAAACAGTTATTTAAAAAAAATCATAGGAAATCATTTACAAAATACATGTCAAATTTTACATTCCTCGCTGAAGCTCTTTATTAATATTTCGTTTTATTTGATTCTTCCTATAAAACCGAAACATTATTGATACTTCTAGAGTAATTATCAAAAAGAGAGATTTTTGCAATTCGTCGATTTTTTTAATTTTTGTATTTTTTTTTAAATTCATTGAATATTAAATATACCATGAATTAGAAATACTATAGCTTTCCTAATTTTTGAATGGAAAAGGCTAGAGGCAGGAAAACAAAAAAAGAACAAAATTTATAAAAGAGATATATAAATTAAGAAAAAAAATCGCTGGCATCGGGTTGTATTTTTCATAAATAAAATAAATGTATCTCTGCCAATCGTCTCTGATTAAAATTTGAGTACCTAAAAGAAGAAAAAAACTGAAAATTTTTTAATTGTTTCGTAACATGCCTTACTTTGGTCAAATGGGTAGATATTAGTCACAATTAAATTTCGAAAATATACATTAATACGTTTTGAAAGACGCAAGTGAAGTAAATGTCGATTTTTTTTCATAGCGTATTTTTATTGGGGTATGAATGTTAAGAGCATCTATTAAGGATTCCAGTTATCTTCAGAATTGTATATTCTTCACGCCGTTTTTCTCAAAAACCATTTAAGGCAATAACCTAGAATATAGCACTGTTGTAATACATATTATCCCGCATATACAGTATTATTCTTCCCCTCTAAAGTTTTAGTACAAAAATATTTGTACTGAAATTTAATGAAAGAAATACACTACCATTAAGGTGGATTTTAGTAAATAAAATGGTAAAATCATAAACTGCTCAATTTAAAATTTGCGAATGGTAAATCCGCGAAGAATCAGGGCATTACTGCCCTGATAAAATATTATTATATAAACAGATATATATATATATATATATATATATATATATATATATATATATATATATTTAATACGTTAGAAATCGAAACATATTTATTAAGGATTAAGTCAATAGTTATTCAGCTTGTGCTTAAAAGGAACACGATTTTACATTTGACCCAAGAACGGGCAAAATTGCTAACAGGCTGGCATACTTTTTCATAAATAGTAGTTTTTACAATTAGATTATTTTATTTTCCCGAAATTAAATTTAAAATTCCTTGCATTTATTAATATTTATAATAAATCTAAAGTTTTCTATGGCCATCCTAATGAAAATTCCGTGTATTTAAATATAACATTTGGGTGAACAAACTACTAATATAAAGTAGTTTGTTTACCCAATCATTTCTCCGATCATTAAGATCGAATATAAAATAATACTGATAAATGATTGATAAGAAGTTCACATAACGACGTAATTAATTACAAGCTTCGACCTTGATGTAGTCTTGTCAATACACAGTATATCTACATCTCTTCACTTAAGTGAGAATAACATATATAATAATTTCAGTGAGAATAACAATGTTTTTTGTTTTTTTACTGTGTAACGAACGATCACTTGAGGTGAGAGCTACGTACCGTAAAATGGCAATCGGTGAGAATTTCATTTACCATAAAACGATATGCTCAGTTTGCATTAACTTAGCTTGATGGATTTAGAGCGCCCATCTAGTAATATTTATTTGAATGAGTGGAATATGACAGCTAGAGGAGAGGAGGACTTCATTGCTTCCTAAACAGTGATGAAACACAATGCTATTTTTGGCATGAAAGTCAGTTAAATATGCTCGCTTGAACCAAAACTTATCTTGCGGAAGTTTTTAATGTGTTTATTTGGTGCATTCATCAGGTGTTGTAATGGTTTGTGTCATCCCATAGAATGAGTAACATGCGCAGTAGTTTATTTAAGTATTATGTGCTTTTATTTAATACTACGGGATCCAATTAGAAATTTCAGATATTTATTTGTTTGAAATTTTATAATTGTACACAAGAATATAATGTGTAACAAATTATAGTTTTTAGAAAGAGAATTTAGTTTTAGCTTTTTATATTAACCAAGAAATAGACATTACTAAATTAGATATAAGTTTCGATTTCACGGATTCAGCGTAGAAAGTTATTTTATATTACACATGTAAAGTTATATTATATTAGCTTCAAAGCTTTTTGGTTAAGTTGCTATAGGATTCTGCCCTGTTTTCTAATTGATGTATAATTTTTGGAAAAAAAAAAATAAATACTTCATTACATACGAGAACGCTTATAATACGTAAAGATAACGATTAATCTTTAATCTTTACAATATATATATATATATATATATATATATATATATATATATATATATATATATATATGTATATATATATATATATACATATATATATTTATATATATGTGAAAAATGGTTTAATGTAAACAAAACGAAAATCTAGTGAAAATAAATTTTTCCAATTTAAATTTCTTTCAGAAAGTGACTTACGTTTTATCAAAAAAATAAAATTAAAAATATTACTTTTTTTAAAAAAGGAATAATAATAAAAACTTTTATGGACACTTTTATGTGAAGTTTTTTGTGTTTAAGTTCATTCTAGGGTTAAATTAACAACATTTATTAGTTGCACATTCAAAGTTCTTTAATTTTTTCATATCTATTATATGAGCGTGAAATATTGTAAGTTTTGCTCACACGATTTATTTAAGGATTTTACAGGTTGTTTCCATAATTTATTTTTTTAAATTTATTGGAACACTTAGAAGGCTTTTCTTTTGGCTTTTCCTCTCTTTTTTAGGGATGGGTCTTTTATATGGTAATCAAATATTTATTTAATAACTAACAAATTCTCATCCTGAATTTTATTTAATTTTTGCATTGTTGGGAGGTATTCTTTGAGGTGTTGGTCTTTCTTTGCACCGTTTCAGTTTTTTGGAGCTGATAGGAGTAAACAAATACTAATTGGTTATTGTTTTAGACCATCTATCATCTTCAGCTTGCTGAATGTGACAAATTGACTTCCATTGTAACATCACAATTGTTTGGTCACTTCGTTGGCAAAGCCGCAAGTCAAAGCTAGTGCTGAATAAATCTTGAATTATTAATATGCATACCACATCCAATTCGCGGAAACATAGCGCAAACATTTTGTAATTCGATAAAGAAAATACTTTGTATTCAATATTAAAAATATTTGTTATATATTGCATATTAATATTTATTTTCAATATTATTGCAATTAAAATAATTACATTCCTACAATATAAAATATATATCACGTTTATAATATATATATATATATATATATATATATATATATATATATATATATATATATACATATATACATATATATATATATATATATATATATATATATATATATATATATATATATATATGTAAATCTACGTCTGCAAATCTTTGGGAACGATTAGCTACTCGTACCGTAACAGATGAAGCAAACGGTAGCACTGATGCCACTAGCCAATACAAAGCTAAAATTTAAATTCCCCATTGGGCGGCGCGGCGTGAATAAACGAACAATCTGCAGCCGGACGCAAGCCCGATCGACGGAAACCGTTAATTGGCTGCGCAGATTGGAAATTACTATAGGTCAACTTTTCGAGTTAGTCAGGTTATCCAGCCGGCTGATAAGTGATATTTAGAACTTGGCAATCACCTCAGTACGTGAGCAAGGGGTGTTCATATTTTGAAAGGATAAAGAGAATAGGAGGGTGTAAAGTTGAAAGCATTTGTTTTGGAAAGATTTTAGAAAGAATTAGTGTTTTTGTGAATACGATTTTTGATTCGGGTAGATGTGCGTGATATATTAGAAAAGTTTTGTCAGTTTGGAAATGTTTTCAGTGAAAAACTGTATTATTTTCAGTACTTGGCTCCATGAAACTAGTTAGTACATACACGACGGTGGAATGTTTAGCGAAATAGCCATAAAATTATAGAACGGTTCTTAAACTGGCTTCTTTTGAATTAATTTTTGGTTTGAAAATGATCATCAATTATTTTAAATAGATCTAAAGAAATGGAGAGTATGCTAAAATAATTTTATATTATCTTAAGTATCTCCGATAATTATGGCTCATTAGAAGAAAAATTATATTAAATGTGAACTTAAGTATGCGAAAAAGTATTTAAGTATACTTTGAAGCCCCATATATTTTGTATTTGTTTCCCCTCGAACTGAATATATTTATACACACAATTAAATTTTATTTACAAATAGGAACCTTTTTCTTTCACTTCTATCTCACGAAGGCAATTTTACTATATGGAACTTATGTGCTTATATGATAGTCCTTTGCCTCTCACGGGTTCTACTTGCGTAGGAAAAAGAAATAAAAAGTAGTGAGTTCCAAAACGTGATATCCACTACAAAAAAGTTTTTGCTGATTTCATAAATTTAATTTCATTGACCCCTTTTCCATGAAAATTTAATTTCATCGTAAAAACGAACGCCAAATAATTTGAAATTAAATTTTAACTTCGCAGAAAAAAAAATCTGGTCAGAATCGATGGCCTGAATGTCGAATTATACGTTGATTATACAACAGACTATACGGTGCAAATTTAATACTTTATGTACATGTTCGAATAAAAATATTACTTTTGCATATTGATTAGTCTTTTCAAATATTTCAGTGATTTATAATACTTTCGAATAAATGTTTTACTCTACAAAATTATTATCGATTAGTAATTTCCTTTCAACAAAAAAAAAATTATATGGTAAAATTTTAATGATAGCACATAAATTAAAACACCCCCGTAGTTTTGCTGAAGAACCATGATCCTATTATCGTAGGAGTAACAATAATATCCTTTGTGGCTTAATTTTAATAAATACAAAGACAAAGCATAGACTATACGGAGATCAGTTTGCTATGCATTAAGTAATTTAATCCTATATATATATATATATATATATATATATATATATATATATATATATATTGTAAACATTTTATGAAATAATTTTTGGCAACGTCTTTGGAATTCATAATTAATATTTTGCATTTAAAATTTGCTAACTTCATTATGCTACTAAAAATAGACTTCACTTTTTGAGAATGATTCTTCACCATAATAATTTTATTCCATTATCACTTTTAAAAGAAGGCGTGTACTCAATTTTGTTTACCATTGTTTGCCTCGATTCCATACCACTTCTTAACTATTGAAAACATTGAAATATGTAAAATGTAGTCAAAATATTATCGTCTAGCGCTATTAAATCAAAACAAGTTCATTATACTGATATTCTTCTATATACACAGGTAAACATCTGTGGTACAATTCAAAATCCAACTTAGATTAGGTAGATAATGGATGTATATGTACTTAGAATGTTTTGTTTAATAGCCCTTATTAAATTTTTAATTTTTCTACATCCATAATCATAATCGACACTTAGTTTAAAATGTAGATTTCATAAGTCGTCATTTAATGTCGCTCTTACGAGGGTACTTAGAATGCTAATGCAATTATGCCGAGAATAATGTTATTAAGAAATAAATTAAATATGGTCAAAGGATAGCTGTAGAGCTATCCTTTGTAAAATTAATTTTTAGCTTAAAGGGGTTTTATAGTTACAGATATTTTCTTTTTGATATGTTTATTTTGAAAATAGCGGTTGCTAATACGATTATTTTTTTACGGGTTATTTTCACGAAATCACTATATGTTTGATTACATGATTGGATATGTTAAAAATAAAAAAGTATCGATCTGGCAGTCGTATGAATAATTATGGGCTAGGTATCTTACTGTACTCGATAACATGGTAATCGCACTTGAATAAAGCCAGAATTTCTTTATTGAATTTGAATTACATCTATTCAAGGGAGTTACTCCGCAATATCCATTCGTATATATATATGTATATATATATATATATATATATATATATATATATATATATATATATATATATATATTAATTTACTTACTTTTTAAATAGCCGCGTTAGTCATTTGTTTCTCAGGAAAGAAAGTGGCATGTTAGAACCAAGCTCTGGGATGTTTGAGGAACTTTTTCAATTTCTAGGTGATCAAGTAATTAAAATTTATCATATGCATTTTTTGGTATACACATCTACTATAACATAATAATTCTTAAAGTGTAACGTCAATTGTGATTAACTTTTACAGGTATTGTTTTACTCTGCATACATCGAGCTTGAAGATGAAAAATGTCTTTGAATTTGAGGTCTTTTAAAATGTAATCGAAATTGTCAAGTAATGGCTTTTTTCGGCGTCTTAATCGCGAGACGTGAATTTTAATAGTGCAATGCAATTTAACCCCCATTAAATGTTTAATAATTTTTGTCAAAAATCAGGAAACAAATCATTTTAACGATATTTAGGAAATATTTTCATTGAAATTTATCCCGATCAACTCGCAAGAATAAATCAAAAATAGGTTTATAATATATTATTTCCTTTATTTTTATGAAAAATGTATTTGGCAGCATAATTTAATAATACAAAATAAATTTAATATCTGTAATTGTTTAACAAAAATAGTGTATGCGCTTAAATTTATGCTTATCATCAAATAACGATATTTGATTGTGAGAACGTACAAAACACTCGCTGTGCAAATTTTATTAATGCTTAACACATTTATTTCTAAATTCCCCTAACTCTTATTACGCAATTCTATTTAATACTTAAAATTTAGGTGAAAACTGACCATTCAGCAGAATATATGCACATGGAAATAATTTCATAGCTAGAAAACTTGGAAACAAAATGAAAGAATACCACTAAATTAACTAAAAGAAGTTTTAAACATGTAATCTGGAGCGTTATGAAGTAATATTAAAATATTGTGAGAAACCTTGGCTTGGCTAAATAAGTGCCTATTAACTGAGCAGCAAGTGGATGCGGGTGATGTGCGGGTCCAGGTATTCATAATGGAAGCATTGATTTGAAATTATAAACATATTGTTTCTTGTTAATTTAAAAAGCTTCTTTTTTAAATTTTTTTCATAATTTTCCGGTTATATTAATACTAATATTTATTTATTATTCCTTTATATAAATCTATTGCCTCATAAATTGTCATGTGAAATATTATTGGAAAATAAAATTTTTTCTTATTTTTAAATCAAAATTCGAAATCCTGTATTAGCAATTTTAAATAATAATAATATAAATATGAATATACTGTAAATTTGAGCAAAAATGAAGAAAACTGGTACGGATTTAAAAAATTTAATATTTATTCAAAACTGTGATAATTGCGGCAATTAAAACGTACAGTTACAATAATTATGAAGATATAATTAAAAATTATTGTTGGGTCAGGGGCTATCATTAACATAAGAAATATATGCATATTAGTTACTACTCAGGATTACTCATTTATATAAGATGTGACCCAGGACCCGACATAGTTTCTTAAAATGTAAATACTATATGTAAATACTATGTGTGTAGTATATTTATCAAATTTTACAAAAATATTAATTCTTAACAACGTAAATACACTGCCTACTGAACTTTTTATATTCTCGAAAATATGACGACTATTTTAAAATTCCTAAGATCTAAGATAATCACTATAGTTCTTCTATAATCTTTATGTAGGAGCATAGGATGGAGAGGGGCATATTTTTGTAAGTTTTTAGTATATCTCTGAATGTTATTAAGACTATTAAAGTTTATGAAAAAACTCTAAATATGAGATTGAAAAAAAGAAGTCCCCGCTCAATTTTTTTACTAAATACAGCTACTATTAAAAGAATTTTTAAATTCTTATTTATTTAAAAAAAAAATTAAATGAGTGCCTTTACGCGCAGTTGAATCACAATTTATTTCACAGTTGTGGCAGGTATTGTTTATTTACTAGGGTGTATTTGTTTATTAAGGTATGGGTAGTGCTCTTTACAGTAATGTCGTAATTATTACACGGTTCTACTTTCTGATTCAAGAGTAACTTTTTTGACCTTCAGTAATATTTAATGTAAATATTTTTAATTCATATCAATAAATAAAACTTAAATTATAGATACGCACTTTAAACACATTACAGATTGAAGTAAGTTTTTGGCTTGAAGTTTTTCGTCAAATACGAATAGCAAATTAAATTATATTTAAAATCATAAAAGAGACTAAGGAAGACCGGATATGCTATAAGTAACAAAAATTACTTATAGCATATCCGGAATAAAGATTAAATTTTATCTAGAAGTTATTTTTCATTCAAAATGTATTTAACTATACTCTTGTTATTTCATAGTTGTGGTCTAACGTAAACAGCAAAAGAAATTAACTGTTTAAAAAAAACTGAGAGGAGTTAATTAACCCCAAGAATAGTGATCTTGTGCTCTTGATATGGGATATACCAGCAACTGAATTTAAAAAGTATTAAGATTTAAAACTACTGTTTTAAATAAGGCGGAAATGATATTTAACAAAAATCAAAGTTTTATATTAAAAAAATAGTGTTAAAAGAAAAAATATTTCGAATTTAGTTTTGAGATATTTGTATACATATGTATAAAAAAAATATGATCTGTTTTCAGTTTATAGACTTAACTCTTATAAATTAATAAAATTCTTAAACTCTTTACTACTGAACAATCAAAAAATATTTTAAAAATTGTAATGAAAACTATTAAACATCTGAGTATCACAAAATTAGTCATCCAAAACCTTGAAAAAGACGATGATGAAATATAAATTGTACTCATTTGTAGTATCATCAGTATTAGCATCCGAGTTACCTACAAACAAAATAATTCATGTTAACAACAAAATAAAATACACGAGTCCATGTACAGCATTCAATATGTTGTACCTCTTTTTTATACTTACAGCTCATTGTACACAAGACCCATCACAGCTTGCTCATAATATAATATATTTAAAAAAATTAGGATTTGGTAGAAACGTAACAATAATAATATTTATAAGAGGTTACTGAATCAACGGCTAGTAATAAATATCCGGTCCGAAAATAAGAACCGATTTCACAAATAACGATAATACATCATAATTATAATATTTTAATATGTAAGCTTATCGAAGTTCTTTCAATAATAGATCATTTGTTAGTTCTGTCAATAAGCTCGGGAAAAAAAAGTAAAAAGATCATCAAACATATTTATACAAAATTATACAAAAATACATTTTAATTACGGCGTTTAATTACTTTCAATTTCAGCCAACCTAAACTGCAGCTTTAAATTGACTTGAAAGAACTGCTTACAATAGTTCTGACAACAAACAGCCCAGTGACTGCGACCTCAGACGACCGCTCGCCGCAATGCGGCGCTGCTTACATACATACATACTTCAGTTCAGTGGATTTGGATTTTCTGGACGTTAATTTTGTAGAAATACATTAATTAATTGAATTTATTACCGTCACTAAAATACTGATATATCGTATAACTCTCGGAAATATAATAAAACCTACACAGCTCCCCTACAATAAACTCACTAATAAAAGCAGTGGGAAAACCCACACAAACCCGGCTTCTGCTATTGTGTTTGAAACATATAAATGCTGGTGGATGTTCCTAAGAGTTAATATTTGCTAATAGCTGTTGTAATACAACGAAACCTAGGTCGTGGTAAAGAACTTAAAGGAAGTAGAAATTATACTACATCACGTAGTTTCATTTAATTGTTGTATTTAATTGATATCGTAAGCGTTTTTACATATGTAATTGAAGGCAAGAGAAGTTTTACATACTTTGTTTATAATGTATAATATTATTACATATAATATATTATAATTCATACTTTGTTTATAATATATACATATTTTTCATATATTAAATCGTTTTATTACCGTCATACAACATTTATATTCATCATTTTATTTTGAAGAAGTAAAACTTAAACTTTTTTTCTTTGTATTCAATACTACATTTATTTATTAGATCATTAAAAATGACATGACAAACCTTACTGTTATAACCTAAAATATTTTATAAACTATCATTCTTTACTTTTATCGACATTTTGTGACGTAAAAATTATTTTCTTTTAAAAGAGGACCCAAGTTCTTTACAGCAACTTCTGGAAGAAAAAAATATTTTTGTCATCATATATTAATTTAACATTTTGGACCAAATATTTATTTGGGTACTTGTAAAACATTAAAAACTCCAGAGGTATCTGTGATATATTGAATATGGAATCAAAATTGGGTCTTCGTAAAAAATACTGACAATATTTTCACGTATTGTTAGCATTCTTTTATTATATTGCTTATTTGTATACTGAGAGAATTATGTCAATATTGCGATTGCTGTTCCTTTCGATATGTTTGAAAAGAGGTAGTTGTAAAAACAACATCAACATAAGTAATATTGGATAGAATTTATTCTGCAAAATGTGTTTTTTTGTGTCAAGGCCAAGAATAAAGGACACATTACTCGTATAATCCAATGAAATAACAACAAAATTATGAAATCTAACATGAGTCATCTTATAAAGTTCGACTATTTGGATATTGGACTACATTAGCTTCGTGTATTCCTTACAATGGAAATTAATTATTTTTGCATGAAACTTATTTTTCCTTGTAAATTACCATTGAAATAAATATTCACAATAACCCTTCACGTTACCACCATATTGCCCATATAATTTTAATTTAAATATATAATTGTGAGATGCGATGCCGATTTACTTCATAAATTCCTACGCTGGTATACTTTTCTGTTTCCTTTCTAAACTCCAGTATTGACAAATTTGTAATGGAGAATTCTGAAACATTAAGCAGGTTGAAGGAATATTTTAACGGTCCTTTACCACATATATAACACTGGAATAGTGATTGCATAAACCAAGATGTTTATGTAAAACGGACGATATTTTCCATAAAGAGCATTTTGAAGTAAAGAGCTATTAAATAATTTAAATTTAGTCTAGTTTATTTTATTTAAGTATAAGTATTCGACCATAGGAGTTCTGACTGCAAACGGATGTTACAAGATGTGAACATTAATGGTAACAATGAAGCAGTACCTACCTCCTAGGTGCCTGATACTAAATTCACATGATATACGGCAGTAGGAATGAGCGCAAGTAGCAGGATGAGCAATATCACCAAGAGCGGGCGGCGGTACATATGATGAGTGTATCTAAATAACGAGTCGGGCGCGGACAAGTTAGTGTACCAACTGTGATGTGACTCCCGCAATAAAGAATTGTAGATACTTTTCAATCGTGGACAAACAAATGATTCCGGAGTAACCAGATTTATAGGAAGCTAAAATTTGTTACGTACATATATGTTACATGCATTTATGAGAGTAATACATTATGTACTTGATTTGTATACTAACATAACATATTTTCATTATTTTACTTAGGATATAATATGTTTTCCAATCGTTGATGTAATATTGAATAAGGTTTTCACTAAATATTTTATGGTAAGCTAAAGGTCAACTTTAAATTTTTTTCAGAATATATCCTTAAATATTCGAAAGAAAAAAACCTAAAAATATTAAATTATAATTTTAATTTCGTCACTTTAAATATATAAGAAATGAAAATTGCAATTTTTTTTTGCAAATTTGATATTATAAACATAGTTTTCAACATTTTTGTTTTTAATATTTTATGTCTAATTGTAAATTCTCTTAACTTAATTAGAAATATCGATCTTTTCTTTGACATCTAGATAGTTTTGTCAGTGGAAAATAAATGGTAAAAGTAATATTGCAATTAACATAGGAGCTTCCAATCTATTTAATAAAAACCTAAAAATAATATTCGTATGAACTATCCATGGAAATATTGAGAGATTTAATGATTTAGTATTTACTGAAAGGCATTTTTTTAGTAAACGATAGCAAACTAAAGTAGTTTTTATATTTGTTAGTTTTATTTTTATATATTTTCTTTTAATTACATTTTCTTATTAATTTAATATATATTAATTTATTATAAAATATATGAAAAACCCACCTTCCCTAGTGATTTATTGCATATTTACTCATAAGGTCTAATTATATAATATTAAGACCAATTTCGAAAAAAATAAAACAAAACTTCATAGATCAAATAATGACACGCTCCTGCACAATAGAAGACTTAAAAAAATACTATTAATATTATTGAAGTTATTACTACCAAGATATATTAAGTAGTTACTTACTATACGAATATGTATACTTACTACATACATACATATATATATATATATATAAATATATATATATATATATATATATATATATATATATATATATATACATATATATATATATATGTAAATATGAAGTTATGAAGAAAATTATTACAAAGTAATACTTCATTCTTGAGTAATCATTAAAATATTTTTTAAAGACGAAGTACTGCATAAAAATACATGAAATACAATAATATTTCGCAGAAAACAGAACACTGCATACATATACATCACTTTCGCCGGTGTCACTGAGAAATAGTGTTACAGAACATCTCACATCGGTTACAGAACATATTCATCATAAATCTATCTCTTACATCGTATATCAACAATAACAATGTTGGTTCAGCCATGCCCATGGGCTTATTAGATGACATTGCTCCAAGTAGAAATATTTTGATATCGTTTAAAAGTAGCGTTTTCTTTAGTCACATACCATTTCTTTTGCGCCCAGATCATTTTGATTGTGTTTACTTTACAGTGAGATGACGGAAATGTTAGTATTTTACAGTGATATGTATCCTCGAACACCTGTATAGGTACTGTCCTTAGAACAATATTCGTAATTTTAGTTACACTCATACTTAAAAATAATACATATTTAACACAACGAAATTAAAATTATGAAACACATGTTCGTAATTATATAATAAACTAGATAATATAGAAAATAATTTGATGAAACGCCAAAAATTTAGAGAGCAATATTGGAAAAAGAAAAGTCAGTGCACCTCGCACTTTTTAATCGCCATTATATTGAAAAGTGTAGCAAACAAGCATTGTATATACATGGTATACATAAGTTTCCCTACGTGGACATACAGAAAACAAAAAAACTTAATTGATGGCTTGAATCTATATGCCTTTGAACAAGAAGTATGTCCATTGTGGACATATAAACAATGAATGTCGCAAATAATTATACTGGCTATGAGGCCAGATTAATTCAGATTTGAACTTTTCATTTTGTTCTTATGTACATTTATATATAGCCACTTCAATATAATTGGCGGTTTCGTGTTTATGCAACAGACGGACTGATAGGTAATCATACGAATCCGCATCGGTTAGTCTCAAAACAAAAACTAATAATTTAGTTTTACCAGACATACAAATCCAAATGGAGAATAGAAGTTCATGGCTCCGCAAAATTTGTAAACACAAATCGGCATTTTTATTTGATAAACTGATGATTTTATGAAATTCGGACGAATTTACGGTTTTAAAATAATATTATTAACTAAGTTTCAACGTGTATTGACCATAAAAATGAATATTCCATATCTTTTCTTTCAAATATCTATTTCAATGTTTTTCAGTTTATTCAAGTAGTATTAAAATTAATTTAAGTATGTTAATTTGAATTAAATATTTAATTATTTGCCGAATTTTTGAGATGAGATAAATATTATATTGTCCGCAGCCATTGACAGACATATATTACTTTTTAAACTACTTGTACGATATTACAAACGTAGAAATATGTTTCTTTTCAGAATAGTATTTTAATTATTACATTATTTTATCATATTACGTTATTTTTTAATACTATTAAAATGCGTTATAATGAATAACTGTGAACGCTTTATAATACATATAAATACAGTAAAGGCTGCGTTTCCGGGTATCATCTTAGGGTAATTTAGTATGATATGGCCTGTCTATTTAAACGACCAACCGAAAAAATTTACTGTCTTCTTAGATCTTAAAAATAAATTTAGATCTCATGAGATTGGTGAGTGATAGCTACTCGAACGTGTACGTCACTGTGTACATTTTTCATTTGAAAAAAAATCAAGAAGTGTTTTTAAACTTCAAAGTTTCACTTTACCTCAGATATTTGATATTGTAGTAGTAGTTCAACGCATCGTAAAGTAAATTTATAATCACTCTAACATTATTAACTTTAAATTAGTTAAATTTTTATCATTGATAAATCCTTACCACGATACAACCTGCATTTATATATAGCTTAATAAATATACTTTTAGTGGATCTATTCTATAAGAATTCGAGATTTACATTTATATGTGTACGGATATGAGTTTATATCGTAACATAATAAATGAATGACTGGAAGAGAGTCATGTGCGATATTCTAGTGAAAAATTCACAATTTTCTATTAGATAATCAGAAACAGAAATTAATAATTTATTGAATAAAATGGATTTCATTGCATTAATTTACTTACAATAAGTAAGAAAATAATTTTTTAACCTTTTCTATCCTTTTGAATTATTAATAAATGGTAACTATGTAGCTGGGCTTATTCCTTTTCGAAATAAGAGTAATGTATATTTCTATAAAAGAAAGTAACAGAATGTTCTCATTATTCATATTCTCTTAGCCACCTTGAAATCAGAATTGAATTCTGCGTGTAGAAATTTTAATACACTTGCAAACCTGACTTAAGATATATGTACATACTGCAAGACGTATGTCTTGCAGTCTTGAATAACATTTAACTTTCCCTACTCTCATTACCAGCTTTATGTATTGTTTTAAATGTTATGAATTTTATATTTTGAAAAAAAAACTGTTGAAGTATTGTATACTTTTCAAACCATTTTTTGAAACAGGTCGAATATTCTACCCTTGATATTGCATGATATATCAACTCTGTTGTCAAGCAACTATTCTTGCATTTAATATTTATAAATCACATTGTACGCCGAACATAATTACTTTCTGCATTGGTATCTAGAAAACAGATATAAGTTTAGTCAGGCAGAACAGAACGCGTCAAAATTTGTTATTAACCAGTTGGCAATTTCATTACATTTTCTCTACGTTTCTCGTAGAAACTTCCATCTACTAATTCATCAACGTCCGCTACGTAATTACTATAGAGCAAAAAATAAAGTTCAGAAGAGTTTGACATTGATATGACTAAATTTGTACAAACCTGGAATTTATTTATAAGTTATGAAATTATTGAAAAAGTGATCAAAAGTACCAAAGAATACACGAAAGAAAAGCTGTATCATATGTCAAAGCTCGTGACCGCAAAACAATTGATATTATCGAGATTCGTTCGGATTTCGCGAGCTATTATACGTCGCTGTTACGTTGCAAATTATACGTGCGAATTCAAGATTGTATAGCTTTATGTAATTTTTATTTTATGTTGAAATGAAATTTTTGCTCCTAAAATGTTTCCGTATCTAAAGGGAAACAAATTATTTGTTACTTTATTTCTTTTCTGTATTCAAATGTGACCGCTTCTGGGTCAAATTAAACATGAATAAAAATGTATTCCATGTTAATTGAAAGTCCAAATTCCAGAACTCATTTTGACTTCCACACTCATGATATTTGGCTTAAAAATCATTTTATCGTTAACTAGTATACTTATATGGAGTCACAGCACACCCTGGGACATTTAAACGCAACCAGGTGTATAACAATAGAAGCGTCCACTAAACTGGCACATTCCGACACGAATCACACTAGGATGCATGCACCATGCGATGCCGTAGTTCATTTATATTCCAAGGGACAATGCAGGCTGAGCCGAGATTAGATCGGCCGCAGCCTGCGTCTGCGACCCACAGACACGCATAGAGATGTAAAGGTAGAGGTGCGATCAGAACGTGAAAGGAAATGGTTGTTGCACCTATATTACTTTACATATAAAATAATGTAATATTAATGTTAAATGTTTTATTATTCGATTTTTCAATTTAAAACCGAGTGTTACGTTAAGTTCATTATTTAAATTAGGGCATAAATATTCACGGCAAAATCTATTGAAATTTTCAATTTTAATTTTTACTTCATTTGCCAAATCGAAATTCAGTCAATACTCATTGATAGACTTTTTTTAACCACGACCTAGGTATCGTTTCGTATGATAATGTCTTCAGGTGAGAAATTTAAATAAAAATGAAGTTTCTTTTAGTTCAGAATAAAAATTAAGTGATGATGGATTTCTACAAAATTAACGCCAAAAGTAGTCACCAATAAAATGTTTCTATTTTAATCTTCGGTTTCTTAGATAGCGTGTACAAAGTAAAAAAAATGTTAATTCTAAAGGGAAAAAAGACATTGAAGTGTTTAAAAATGGGTTTTTAATTGATGGGAAAGAATTTAGATGACAAATTTTCTATCACAAATAAAAAGAATTAATATACTGATTGGTGAGAAAGTTTTTCTATTTTAAAGCAACACGTAAAATAAATACAATAAGCAAAGCGCAAAAAATTTAAAACACCTATTTTTTGTGTCGACTAGAAGAATAAAAGGTAATAGAATTCCTTTGATTCGATAAATGTTGTCTACACATTTGTGATCTAAGAAAACTACTCAACTGATGATTCTGTAAATGCGGTACCGATCGTATTTCTACTGTAATGTACTTAATTTTCAAGAATCAAGATGGTGGTCAATTAGAGGTAATCAAATTGTTATAGAACTGGTCTTAATTTAATATTTAATTTAAAAAAACATCCAAATGCTACTCTTCAAAGTACACTCATGTTCACTTAAATGGTTTAAAGGGAAATTACTTTATTTATTATGTATATATATATACATATATATATATATATATATATATATATATATATATATATATATATGTATATATATATATATATATGTGTGTGTGTGTTTGTGTGTGTATACAATCCTTACGTATGGTTCTAAAAACCTTTCTTTATTTTATTAGGGATTGAGTAATGTTGGAACAAGGAACATATTTTTTTAGATATAATTCAATGGATCTATGAAGAAGACTTAAAGATGTAGAAAAAAATATTTTTGAGACACGTTACAAGTTTCTAATTTATTTTTGAGTAATTAGTTCCAGCCTCAAAAATTTACATATAAATATTTTGAGTCTCATTTGTTGAGATATTTATTTCTCCAAGTTTGTTATTATGCCAGGTGCCATTATACGGTTTTTATACGGACAAAAACAGTTGTGATGGACAGATAGGCAGACGGACATGTCAGTTATTTTATAAGTGTTCTGTTTTTCCTTTTGAGGTACGAAATCCTAAAAAAACTTTTTTTATTAACTGTCGTAAAAATGTTCATTTCAGAACCTTTTTGCGACCTTGTCATGTCAATTTACCATAAGAAAAAAATATTTATAATAAGTAAGAAAGTACATAGCAAGTAAGTACATTCATTTAAGAAAAGTAGTAACGTAAAACGTTATAAATAAAATTATTATGCTTAGTGTTAAAATAGTTTTAAATTTACAGATTAAGACCAAAAGTTCGAGTATATATTTAAAAATATATTTCACCGGCAAAAATGTCTCACTGTGTCTCTATCTCTTGGTAAATTTTCCGAAAGCAAACCTTGCAGTATATTATCTCCTTGAAAGGGAACATTTCCGTATATTTGGTTGTTTCAGATTTTTATTACTTCCAAGTTAAAACATCTTTCCCAAGTATGATTTCAAAATATTTTTACGGTAATTGATATAAATCGACCATTTATCACGGTCATTCCTTGTAATCCAAAAAAATAGAAATAAAAATACTGTAATAAAGTAAAATTCATCGCAATGGATACTTTTGTTTATAATTTAGAAAAGTACTAAAAATACTAAAAAGTACAGTAACTATTAGATACGAATCGAAATATAAATGATGAACAAAGACATGAAAACAAAAATATTTATTTAATTGAGATAAAAGCGAACAGTTGAATATAAAATTTAATTTAAATCATTGTAGATTTAAATTAAATTTTATATTCAAATGTAATATCAGTTCTTGTATTTCAGAAAAGAAAAATTAATAACACAATCGCTAACACCTAATGTATTATTATTTTTGTAGTCAACATTTCGAATGATACTTTTTTAATGTTTCCTTTAAATTTTCACTCTATTGATTGCATTATACAATTTTTAATAATGCTTGTGAATTTCCGTAAGAGTATTTTTTAGCGTTCCATGTAGAGATATAGTCCGTGCCTTAGCACGGAATATATCTATACATTATCAGTACCTAATTGATAAGGACTTAAAAATGAATGCGTACATATAAACATGCCTTTTTATTATTCTTTATCTTAGGATAATTTTTCCATTTGATTTCTAAACTATTTTTAACGATACAGAGTATAAAAGCAAGTATTAAAAAGTAACATAAATTCAGAGGAAAAACCAACAAAATAGCATTATAAATTGATCATTATACAATTAAAACTCATGTTTATAAACATCACGACTTACCAGAGATGAAAACTTATAAAAGCACAGATAGTTCAAAGAAATGAAGCACAGTCGTGGCGCCATCACCGTATTCTATGTATTACATTTGTAATTGCATTCGCGGCATTTGTTTCTGCTTCTTGCTTTGTGACAGATATTGTAATCTAATAAAGGTCCTTCTATATATTGCTCTCATCAAGTAAGGAGAAATTAAAATAGGTATTTTTTATTAATACTATACATGTGGTACTGGAGCACAAAACCGGCAAAAATTAAAATGAGAAATTACTCAGTGTCAGAAAATGACATTGAAATAAAAAAAAGGATCGCAAATAACAGTCGATAAATTTGCTACTAATATACAATTACTACGTTAATATAGAAAAACCTGATTTCAACTAAATCCACAAAACAAATCCGCAATATGTTTCGTGCACGTATTTGCTCATTTTTCTTAATACCCTAGCTGAATGATATGCTAATGTTGGATATAAATTCCAAAGATAATGGTGTTAAGAGAGTGTCATTATGTAATTAGATACCTTCGTTGCTACCCGGTAATCCGTAATCTATTAAAGTATGAGAATTTTTGTTGAGCGGGATGAATGTCAATAATGACCTGATGGGACATTAAATATTCAATTTTTACTCTAATATAAATATTGTAAATAAGTCTTTGAGAATCTCAATGAATTATTTTAGATGCACTTTAATTTTCTATTGCTTAATACGTTTTTATGGTTCCGTTTTAATGCAATTAAAATTCCTCCAAAAATATGAAAGTGATTTCTTTTCCATTGTTTCACTCAAACAAGATCTAAAGTAATACAATTTTTTTTCAGACTTATGTAGATACTTTAAGATATTTGGAAATTAGATTAAAGTAGATCCTAACCTAA
The DNA here is from genome assembly GCA_039881145.1 of Druceiella hillmani. Lineage (NCBI taxonomy): Eukaryota > Metazoa > Arthropoda > Insecta > Lepidoptera > Hepialidae > Druceiella > Druceiella hillmani. The sequence continues at coordinate 9,568,176 of JAYKKI010000014.1, forward strand.
CCTTCTTATTTAGTATTGAATGAATCAAATAATGAGATTTTTTTTGTTATTTGATTTAATTTATTTAAACTCTTTCCACTATAAAACTGACATAATTCTATATACATGAGAGATTTTAACTACACATGTATAAATATTTTGTACTCACACTTTTGCACACTTATTTGTAATGTACTTTTGAAAATATTTACGAATGTGTTAGTCGTTTTATTTCTTGTTATTACGAAAACTGTACGAGTAGGTTTCATGTAACAAAGGTTCCATAAACACTTAGGTTTATATGAAAGTTTTGATATTTAAATCTGTATAGTATTTTCTTAAACTATAAACAAACCACCATTTAAATATATCTTCAAAAATATTCTATTTTTCATAGACCCGAGAATATCGTAAAATCCTCGTCAATGATGAGATCAATTTTATACAGAGCTTTCCGCCAAATTAAGGATAAACTTATAATAAACTCATTATTGTCATAATTTTAGATTCATTATTTTTCCGGATATCATTAAAGATATGCTATTAACAGTTAGGAAAGAAATATTTTTGAACAAGTGTTTTCGAAAAAAAACCCACAGGACACTTGCCTATAAAATAATATGCACACTATTATATTTTAAATATTAATATTTACTAATTGCCAATTATTATAATATACAAGTTAATACGATTTATCAATATACCAAATTCCAATTTTTTACGTCAAAAAGGTTTTGAAAAATCTGGTGACCGACACTTCAGTGATTTTATTAAGGTAATTTGTACAGAACTCTAAAAAGAGCGATACAAAATCTTTAAAAAAGCGATACAAGTAGAATAATTTGTTTTACTTCTGTTGTTACGGCAAAGTCTGCTTCATTCATTTGTATTGTTTTTGACACATGCTTTAAATCGGGAGTTATTCTTGTTTTTATATCCAATTTCTAACCCAACTTTAATACGTATATAAGTATTCACATATAACATTAAAGTTAATTCGCTTCTCCAGAAAAAACAATTTATTCCTCGTATATGCACAAAATTATGAATAATTTTGTCAGTAAATAGTACATATATGTATGTATATATATATATATATATATATATATATATATATATATATGTATATATATAAAAACTCTTTTTACCTGAGAATGAAAAAGAAACTTTTCATTATGTCACCTTGCAATAGTGACATTTAAAAAAGTAACTTTGTCATTGTCAGAAATATTAACACCCGATCCCAAGACCAAAAATAATAACAATAAAGAGGCCCCCCCCCTCCCCCCGTAAACAAGGTCATTTACTAAAAATGACGAACTCGTGTATTTGATTTATTAATTTTGTCTGATTAATATTGTGTTGACGGCGAAGAGAGCGTGGCACCATCCATCTTGCCTTGGCGCACGCCGTCATCCGTCCTAATACATTGTTACAATTAATGGGTTTGCGGTTTTATTATTATGGTCAAACTGGATTCGGCTAGCGGCCGTGCTTTCTGTTAACTTTTCGCTCCAGATGCTTAATGAATACTGTCCTACCCTTGGCCGGGATGAGTTGTGTGGGCGGGCGTTGGGACAGGTGCTTTCAGTGGGCCGGGAGTTTTTATTGTTATTTCGTTTTTATCGCTCTCTGGAAGGTATATTGTGGCTTTTTCTGTATTGGGAATTTAAATTCTGCTTACGAATTAAATGAATCTAATTTTTATTTATGTATTCATTAAGATTGATAAAACGAAATTATTTAATATTTTATGATAATCCTAATATAAAAAAAAATATATCTACGGTATTGGACGGTATACATTTTTATTTTTACTTAAAAAGAATATTCTAACAGCTGTAAAGACGATATCGATTTTTATCCCTCTATCAATATATATATATATATATATATATATATATATATATATATATATATATATATATATATATATATATATGTATGTATATATGTATATGGAATCAATTAAATAGATATAGTTTCTTTAATTCGAAATTATCTTAGCAAATTGAAAAAAAAATTTAACCACCTCGAAAAATATGTTGTTGGATTTCATTAAAATACATTTTAGTGGAATCCAACAACACCATATTTTTTTTATTCTATATGAACGCCAATGTTATCTAATTGACACCCCATATCATTATTGAAATCCAACATTTCAGTGGTTAGCCAAGTAACATTAATTAATTTCTGAGAACTTAAATTTCGAGATTACTGTTTATATTAATAAATAAAAATCCAACAAGTTTAAGTAGAACTCTTACTACGACAGTACCGTGCAAGTAGCATTTACACGTATTGAACAAACATTTTTGTCAAAATGTGAATATATTGCTATCTTACTCTTCATAGATACAAAAACGCAGTGCGTATTTATACGTATGAAGTATTATTTCTCACCATGTAGATAAGTAAATATATTACCTGGTATATTTTCCAACAAAAATAGTAAATATACATTCAAAAACAAAGTTATTTTGCAATTGATTTAAGTGAGTTGTGTGGAGTTTCCATGAAGTTTTATAAGTTCCAACTTCATGTCATAAGTTGGTGGACTATTACTGGTAAACTAGCGTACTCTACTAAGCTTGGCTAAATGTTATGTTATTTTTTTTACATATGTAACTATTGTCAATACTTCTCATATATTTATAAATTGCAAATAAAAAAAGATGAGGGATGGGTTCACGTAATTTTAATAATACTGACCCCTTTAAATTTAATATTTCGTAAACGGATCCATCCATTGAAAATGTGTCCATAATGTGCAGCAATATTTTAGTAAAACTTATTCAACAATGTTACACGCAATAGTTTATGCCAAAAAAATTAATCTTTATTTACATTACGTGGGGTACTTCTGGTAATGGTCCTCTGGCAAAGTAGCTGTGACCTACAGAGAGACAAACAGACAGACTGGCAGACAGATATGGCAAAAATATGAATGTTCTTAGTGTGAACATGGAACCTTAAAAGTCATAGTAAATAAGCTTAAATATCTATAAAAACTTGTAGCTTTGACATTCAGAACACATTTCTGTGGAATACTTAGATAAACATTATCGAAACTACTTAAGATCAGCGTCAGAGCTATTCAGTAATCGATTCTTGCAAGGATAGAAAGAAAGGAAACCAAACTAGTTATTGAGTATTTTTTAATACATGTCAATGGAAGTAAAATTAATATATTTTTTCTTCAATATGAAGGAACCTACATTTTACTTCAGATTGTATGGTTTGTAATTTGTATATTTCTGATATATTTTACGTGTTTTGAATATATTAAACGAATTAGTCTCAATTATTCTAAGAGAATTTCTCAAGCTATTGTGTTTTCAACTAATAAATCAATCATCTAACTTCATCAGTGTTAACTTATAAGGTAGATAGAATATTTACACTTCTTCCATAAATCGTGAAGTTGTGTTACTGTTACAATACGTGAGTGTAAGAGTAGCTCTTTCAAATAATGTTAAGGGAATCTAGTTTCGAAATTTTTTACAATTTTTCTAAATTTAAATAAGGCCTTGGATTATTACAATCATCCATGAATTTTCGAAATATCCATCAATGAATCTTTAAAACTGGAACTTGTGTGTGACATAAAATAATATATGTTGCATGTTGCTTCGCTCGCTCTTCGATTTAAATGAAATTCATGAACCAAGAACGCTTTAATTCTGCAGAAGGTGCAATTCTATAGATGATTTAATTTCAAACTCTTTTTATACCATAAAAAGATATTTTTGTATAATTTTTGGAAACCTCTGAAAAATGTGGCGCATTATTTAGTAGAAATTAAACATTCAATCACTCTTAATGAAGCTGTGATAATGATAATATTATATTTATATTCAAAATTTTTCAAAAATTCAGTATCTTCTATAAATGAAAGTATGCAAAATATGTTTTCACTGCGTAATATATTCTCAATTTGAGTCAAGATATTACAATAATGTTTACGAAAAAGCATTTTACATATTATTAAACTTTGTATGGTCGTATTCAGATAAAGAAATTAGAACCATTTAATATTAATTAAATATTTCGTAAAGGAAATTTTATTCTGAGATTCGTATAATTTAATACGAATCATCAGTAAATTTGGAAAATAAATATAATTTTCATAATTTGTGATAAATTTCAAAAAAATAAGGGACTATTTAATAAATAATAATAAAATTTAAGTTTTGTATAAATATCTATTTGCGTTCGCTTTCCTTATTTGTCTGTTCATTTGCGAACCTTTCCTGGCCATCTAACCGGCCATTAGTATTAAATAAGGTGATAATAAAATTGTATTACATTGTAATACGTCAAACCCTATCAAATCATGTGATTTTTATAAGCTAATCGCCCTTAAACTGTTATGCTCTTAACCCAAAAGAGTAATATGACTTCTCGAACTATCGAAGAAAACTTCGGCCGCTGCCAGAAATCGAAACAGACAAAAACGGTTTTCGCCAATAAAAAAAAAGCAAACTTTGATTTACCTCTTTTATGAGGAGATCTTGTTAGATTTTTTGAACACGGAAAAGCTTTCCGTCGTGGCCATAAATGGGCATCCGCGACGAACCAATGATCACATTTGCTGAATTCGGAGTAGGTTCTTGTTTTTTTTGCCTTTTGAGAGACGCCACTCCGCACGTAGCTATCTTTTTTCGAGATTATTACTTTGCATATAATATCGACTCATCGCTTTGATCCTGTTTCGAGAAGAGTTTGCTTTCTTCGAACATTTCTTTACGTTATAATGGGTATCGTGTTGTACGTGACGATTGGGGTAAATGGATTGTCTGCTCCTCATACGTGATGATGAGATAAATATATGAATTTATTAATTTAAATTTAATCTTACTTTTTCAAAATCTCTCCCACGTGTAGTTTGTTGGTCGTTACTGAAATATTCGTCAGGTTCTTGTATTATGGGATGCAGACATATTTAATTTTCACGTATGCACATTTTACCAAGTTACGTTATGATTATACTAAAAGAACACAATACTGTTTTCAGCCATTTTGCTCTTATTATATAATTATTCATTTAAAATTCCAATGACAATAATATCCTCATTTTTACGACGTGAAAAACCTCCGATTTTTTCGATGATGGCTTAGTTTTATTAAATTATCCGACGTAGTTTTCTGCAAACACGAATACAAATTGTTCAATATTGGAACGAAGTTCCTTATCGCGCGTTGCGAAAGGGGGCTAGACGGAAACAATTAAGACCAAAAGTTGTAATGACACTTTTTGCTATAGCTGCAATCCGTGCGGCGTGCGCGTGTTTGTCTGTCTGTCTCTCTCTCATAGAAAGCGAGCCAGTTATTTTCGTTTCGTCTTTCTATTTCGCATTGAACAGTGTGGTGTCGCGACGATTATTTTTGTTGAGTGTATACAAGTTTTTTGTACATAATAAATAATAAAAAATAATAACAATAATTATTATTATAACTTAAAAGAAATAAAATTTTATTACAATTCCCTCACTAATTCATCGAAAGGAACTTCGTTCCATCCGGGTGTCCCTTGACACCTCTCAAGTTTTTTGTTTATTTAAATTACTTCCTAATTTATTTTACTGGATGTAAATTAGAGAATTGATAAAACATGTAATAAAAACAAGAATTAAACACATGGCTTTTCACATACTTATGGCTATTAGCTGATTCACCTCAAAAGGTTATTTGTGTTGTGGACTGCAAGCAAATAAAATTCCAATTACATTTAATTGTAATTGGAATTTTAATTGCACAGCAGCTTATTCTCTTTCGTTTAGTTGTTTCTATTTAAATAAATTATACATCATTCCGCAAGATATCCGTATACTGTTCCGAATTTATTACAATATCTACTTATCTCTGTTTATTTATATTACATGTCTTTTCTAAAAGAATAATAAAAAAATTAAATTTTCCTTTAACAATACAAATAATGTGAAAACTTTGTTTTCATTTTAAAAATATAATTAATTTAAATATGATATTGATGCGATAGTGTTAACTTCTTGCATTAAAGAGCATCAGTTCAAAATTCCTAACATGGAGAATAAAATAAACCTTCAACCTTGGGTATGATTTTGTCTAAAATCTTAAGTAATTATAACAGGGTCACGAGACATATTTGTTTCGTAAGTCGCAAAGTTGAAAAACTACGCTCCGCTACACGCTAAATTTGTAGGCCCATCGGTGTCTTTTAATACAGACTTAAATGTTGTAACTGATTTTGATATGTCTATAATATGTTGTTTTTAGGTAGTTTAGAACTATTGTATTGATGGGAGTAGGCAATAAATTAGTAAATTATTTTCGCGCTTATAAATTTATAAAACAGGTATATATGTTGTAGGGAATGATCTTTTTTCCAACGTTTTTGATTAGGGCCCAAAATAAATGAGAGATCAAAATTATTCCACAGGCATGACTACTCGGAACAGTTTACACATAATCAAATTTGTATGATTCCATATTTCAAACTCAAAACGGTACAAGATTCACGTATCCAAAACTTTGTTTATAATAGCCGATTTTTGTAGAAACTATGCAAGTTAGAAATTCGAAATTTGGCATAGTAGTATATTTTACTAATTCACGTTTTTTGCATTATCGAGCATTTAAATAAAATTATACAAGAATTAAATAGAATGTAAAAATTCCCTAAATTTTATTTGAATTAGATATATCATGAGTAACACAATTTGAAAGGACGTAGAATACAAAAATATTGTCATAATTTAGTTTCTTTTCTAGTTTTAATTAAATATTTATAAGATATTTTAATATACAAAAAATATTTATAAACACCTAAATGTGTAGAAAACGCTTATATGCGGTTTGAGTTCTATTTATAAGTTGACAGATTAATTAAACTTAAATTTTTAAACTTTTAATCGTCTGAAAATATATAAGGTTAAGTTTACAATTTTAAAATAAAGATATGGGTGACAATGTCTTAATATTTCAGAAGTTCATGATTTTAATTTTGTAGAGTATCTCTATAAATATTGATAAACTATCAAAAATATTTAAACTACGAGTATCAATATAATGCATACACTTAAATATGAAATGATATGATCCAGTAAAGGATGAATTGTCTTACTGACATGATGCAGAATGAAATGAGATATTTTATTCAGTTAGGTAGGTTGATTATTGCAATTGTTTGGTTGTAAATTTTAATATTTCCAAAGTGTAACTAAATTACTCTTTGCAAACAATGTATGACGGATATAAGAAAGCTTAAATGATTTATCTTTTGAGCGATAGCCAGTTCTGAAGAAGTGAAAGTATGCTAAAAAATTTATATTTTCTTACATACTTCGAAGTTCCATATATTTTGTAACATTTTTTTTCCTAAAACTTAAAGGAATTATACATTAATTTAAGTTATAATCATAAATAGAAGGCTTATATTTTACCCATCTCTCTTCAAAGCAGTCATGCAATAATGCACTTACATGCTTATGTGATAACCCATTTTTAAGAGGCATCATTTGCCTATGAAAAGTGACAAGTTAGCACAGTATATATAAAAAAATTAACTTAACATTTGGTTAGATTCAATATTCTATCTGTCGATTTATAAGGAAACTAACACAACCAACCGGGCAGTGGAAATTTCGTATTTTATGTGTATCCTGACACAAAAATATGATCTTTACTTATTTTGTATTCTTTAAATAGTGTTCAGCGATTTTTATTACTCGTGGACGGGTTTTCCCAAAAAAAAAAGAATAAAATAAATTGTTATCTGTTCATAATTTTACTTTGATTAAAAATAAAATAAGTCAAATGCATTACGTGATATAATTTTGAAGAGCAACGAGACGTGGAAAAAATCGTGGCTTTGATTTAGCCGCAGAATCATGATCCGTTTATTATAGAAGTAGAAGTAATATCCATTTTTTGCTTAATACTAATAACTGCAACGAGTATGTAATCATAAAATATATTGAATTTAACTTGTGTTTAATCTGATAGTGTAATCTCAAATGCACGTTGTCCAAATTTTATATATGAATAATTAAATATCGCTTCGTGGATTTCAAAATTAAATATATTTTTTTTAATTTCACTCTGAACCCGAGTGATGCTGTTAAAAATCATTTCTGAACGAAGTGAATTCACTTTTTGTGAATTTACTTCGTTCAGAAATGTTTATTCAAGTATATTTTAAGAAAGACGTCCACCTTTTTTCATTTAAACTGTATTGTCGTCGTGCATACCATTGTTATTGTTACATCGTTACGTATATTGAAATATGTAAAGTGTATTAAAAATATTATCTTCCAGCGCTGTAAAGTTGAACGGCATTTAGTAAGTATCCAATTTCAGCCAACAAGCAGTAATAAGTTAAAAAGATATAGCTGCCAATTTATTTCTTTTATCCCTATGAAAAATGTATTTTGAAATATATCAACGCAATGAAAATTAAGTTGAATATCGGCAATAAACCCCTAAATTTACACCGTTATGTAAACCTAAAAGTATGAATAACCCACACGTTTTGAGTTTCACTCATGTTTAACATGTTTATTTTGAAATCTGTCTAACCATGATTAAGAAATTCTGTTTAACCCTTTAAAACTAATAATTATTTAGAATATTTTTTAATAACTTTGAAATTATTGTGTTTCAATATTATGCTTTCTCCTCATTAACAGCAATATATTCTAATAAATTACATAATGCGCAGACGTATGTGTTTATTTTGAATTTCTTTATTATATTTTTAATACAATAATTGCCTTATTTGTTTAATACCCCAAAAAAAATTCACTGGTACGTTTTCTTCATTACGTGGAAAACTATTATGTCAAAGTGAAATAACAAAACCAAGCTAACTAAAAGAAGTCTTTAACGCTAAATCTGAAACGGAACTAAACGGTCATTAACTTTTCCCGTACACATTCAAAATTTTCCATCGTACAGTAGCGAGTGTGATATAAATACTAGTTTTCATTTTAATAATATTATATAAAGTCGTACTAAAATATTATATAAAACCTTCGCTTACTACTTAAATGTTACTTTAGATTTAAACCTTCAATGGAACAGCGAGCGGATGCTAGTGAAGTGTGTGTGCAGGTTTTTTTTAGCAATATTATTTTGGCGTTATAAATAGCTGGTTTCTTGTTATTTTAAGAATCTTTTTTTATTTTTCTCATAATTTTTATATTTTAGCAATGATATAGACCGATAAATTTTTGTGCTTTATTGCGTAAATTCATAAAGAATGGAAACATTTTATATTGCAAATAACTACGAGTACTTTTCTACTTCAAAATTAACCAAAATGGGAAATCCCATATTACTAATTTTACCTCAATTATATATTCCTTTTTATTCTCAATTGTTCATTGGGAAACCTATCTACCCATAAGCAGATCGACGAGACTAGTTGATACGGTTATTTTTTATTAATAAGTCATACAATATTATTGATATGTTTCCCCACTACTGTTACTCACAATTAAATGAAACTACGTAATGCAGTATTATTTCTAATTTCTTTAATTTCTTTACCACGACCTAGGTTTCGTTGTATTACAACATCTTTGCTAGCAGCCCAGATCTTTGCTAGCAGCCCCCCTGAAGATGTTGTAATACAACGAAACATAGGTCATTGTAAAGAACTTAAAGAAACTAGAAATAATATTACATCACGTAGTTTCATTTAATTGTGAATAATGAATTTTTACAAAATTAACGCCAAATATATTCAATATTATATTGTTAATTTTAGAAAAGATAAGCAACTGGTACGGATTTAAATTAATATTTTTTGGCAAATTTGATAGATGCGAAAAATTTTATTCTTTTCATAGCAACGATTTTGAAGATATATTCAAAATATTTCAAAACCAGAGATTTTAGATTAGGGAGCTTATTGATGGGTACAAAAGACATGTCTATATTAGGTACTACTTGGCATTACTTCTTTGCATAAGCTATAACCCCAGGAGCCGTTACAACTCCTAAAATATATGACTAGTTATTTTACAACTTATGCTATTTATGACTTCCGCCTAAACAAGAATACAATCGGTGTACAGTATGTTTCCATATATATTGGGGCTATATCTTTATCAAGTTATCAATCATGGGTATCTTTTCAAATAGAGGATAAAAACAATTCATAGATTTTGCTAATTAATAGTACGATGAAAGAATATCGTAACTCCTTCCAAAAGCTTTATATATTAGGAGTAATTTGCCAAAAATGAGCAAAGGTAATGGTTTTTGGGAAGAATAATTTTTTTATAGTTTGGGAGTGGCTAAGCTATCTAAAGTTTTATTGTAACTCATAGCTTTTTAGGATATGTCATTCTTAGCTCTTCCAGTTAACTATAACAATATGTTTTGTAAAATGTGTCACGGTATAAAATAACGACAGTATTTTTAGAAGACCTGTCATGCAAGAGTGAAACTCACACTAGGAGTGCTATGTAACTACTTAAGGGCTTCTAAACATTTAAGGGTATACAGTATTTCTATTAAACTACTTGAAAATAATATTTTTTCTGAACATAAATATATTACCTCTTATAACTTTCAAAGGCAACAGACAAAGTTCCTGTTTAAAAAATTATATTTGAGATAATCGCTATAGTTGTCTTCTAACTTTGCATAGTTTTTGGACATAACGTAGTAGTACATCTCCCATGTACTACTTGAAAATAATAAAAATTATATTTTTAAGTCCGTTGTTATTATATTAAGTCCCCGAAATAACACTCGCATTAAGTAATGAATTAAAAAAAAATCCGATATGAATTATTCCTGCTAAATGTTACTTACCTACTGAGATATGTGCAGGTTCATATGCTTTATTGATGTTCATATCATATCTAATTATTAAATTTCAAATCACCACGTCTAGCAGTTTCTGAGAATAATGGCTATAACATACGGACAAGCAGACATATAAAAGGTCTTATAAGGTTCTTTTTCTAGAACCGTAAATTAGATCAGAATTTTCTAAAACTTACACCAAAAACTTAACAAAAATTAAGATCGACATGCTGATGACTACCTTTGTTGAGAGTGGGGAAGTAAAAATGGCGTTAGATAAACAACTACGTTATATATAAATGAATGAATAAATTTTCGAAGAGACGTGTGATTTATTGCAATACCATAAGAATTACAGCAATAAAATTACATTATTTAAAAAAAAAACTGAAATATCTTATTTGCGATAAGTGTACTCTATTCAAATTGAGTTTTTACTCTATTGCTTATTTGAAAGAAAACTTACAATAAATCATATTTTGGCTAATTAAAAGCGCCTCTCGTGATATAGTATGTTAAAAACAGATTTTAAATTAACCTTTTTACACAAGTAACACATTTATTGTCAGGAAAATCTGTGACATTACGTTCGAAATTTGATAGCGGCAGGAATCAATTTTAATCCGCGGGTCAAAAAGCAAATTTTGAAAATGATTTTTTAATGAATAACTTTGCAAATTATCAAAAATCTTAAATATCTAACTTTTCTTTTAATTTTATGAAACAAAGGGAAAAATCACTTTAATCAATCAATCGCTTTTCGACACACATTCATAGTTGTTTACTAATTTGTGTAGAAGTGATTTTCACAACAGTGAATTATGGTTTCTGAAATAATAACATAAGAACCTCATTGCAGTTTCAACCTATTTCATTTCAATTGTGTATTGATTTTAAATATTACGAACAAGCATGGAAATAATATTTTTGCATATTCTCCAAAGGTATAACTTCGAAAAAAGGACTAAAGCATTTTTGGTTTTTTTTTGTAACTTCTTGAGACTTTTTTTTGCGTTTTCGTGTAACAAATTAATTAATCATACTGTAAAATAATTTTATGTATAAAAAGTTACATTGAATGAAAATAAGTTTTTCATTACATAAAATTTAATAATAATTTTATTAATTCAATAAAGTGTTTTAATAGGTCGTACTTTTACAAAATGTATCAAATGAAATAATTAACTTTTACAAATATTTCACCAAACTATGATTTTATGTTTTTAAAATACACCAACATATTATTGTGTGTGGTAAGCAATAGAAGTTTGGAAAAGTCATATAAAGTGAAGGAAAAACTTTCATTGGTAATTAAACTCAAGGCTGAAATTATCTTTAAAAAAAAATTTTAAACCCTATCTCTATTGTAAGTTCATATTTATAATTACTCAACTAAGAGGTAAGATATCTTACACGGCCTCGGTAATCGACGCATTTTACAATGACTATAATTTTTTTCATATTTATGACATCGTCTGCGATTATCCTCTGATAAAAATTTTCATTATAGTAATATCCTAATTACTACAAGCGTTTACTTTCTGGCCCAGATTTTAGGCCAGTTACTTCTTAACTTTCGATTTACTGACACAACACACTCACAAATATATTTAAAATTTTAATTATCTTTTTGGGGTGAATCTTTTTGTTAGGAACGAATACCAGACTAAATTTTAATTAAAATATAAAGGATATTAAAAGTAACGGGGCAAGACACACTCACTTTTCATATTTTTTTGTTCATAGGAAAATAATCATCGATATTAAGTTAAAATTATAAATTGTTTTAAGTACAAAATTAATTATTATTTTTAATTCATAATGATGGTCCAAAATAAAAAGTAAAAGAAATAAACTGTTTTTAAAAAGACCACTTATGATTTACCTCAGGAGCGGAGTTACATGATATGAGACCAATTACCAAATAAAATTACAAAGTAATGAGTTAGATAACCACAATTGTAAATGAAGTAAAAATAATAAAAACTATGAATATTATTTTTAACTTTCTTTTAAGATAATTAATATAAAAAAAGAAAAATGTTTAGATCTTTATTATTGAGATACTTGTATAAAGTTAAATAAAACAAAATGTATAAAGTTAAGTAAAATAATATATAAAAATATAAGACCCCACGTCTGATAATATATACAAACGACGTATCTTTAGCTTGTATCGACTGAATACTCATAAGATATTCAAAAAATTTAATGCAAACTATAATAAATTTAATGAAACATTGCATAAAAATAATTATTTAGAACTTTTAGAATGACGAAAATAAAATATGTTGCTTCAAGTCATTTGAAATGTCATTAAAAGGTGTTATTAGATACGAATTGCAATACAAACAATATAATTGAAGTTACAAACAAAATATAAAATATGTGAATCTACCTACAGCATTTCACATATCGTTAGACTTTTAAGGCTGATTGCACACAAACCACATTGTAGCTTATTCATTATACAACATATTTAAAAAAAAAACCTTTTGGTGTATTACAAAAAAAAACTTATATTGATATATGCACGGGGTTAGAGAGTCCACAGCCAGTAATGAATCCCCATTCTCAAAAAAAACTGATTTCAAAATATATTTTATGTTTTCATAAATATAATGACTATGATAAATATTTCGCAATCGGTATCTTGATATTCGATATTTTTACAAAATTTTAGAAAGGTATGCGTCCTTCTTGTGCTAAGACGTGAAACTAGGCGCGGGTCAAATTGAGTTTAAAAACAAATGTATTCGTGTTGATGCTCAGTTGACTTTAAATTACTTATAGTGGGTAATCTCATCCTGCCTCTGCGGCCTAACAATAACGGTCCGCTCTACGAAGTGAAAGCTTGTCATATATCTTTCAAATTTATTTTTGTTTAAGAATACGTTTTTTGACTAGGAATGTAATATTCTAAAATGTATTCATTAACGAAAAGGAAAATTATCACATAATTCTTGAATATTCGATATTTACACATTATTTACGCCCTAAAATTATGTTTAATTTTAATTAATTGAGAATGGTGTACAAAGGAAAAAATTTACATTCAAATATTAAAATGTAAAATACTCTATGAAAAATCATAGGAAGAGTTTTATTATTATCTTCACTGACTAAATGAAACATTTTAGCGACGATGTGAAGAGCTTTTCTATTATTTTTGTTTTGTGAATGTGAAAAGTTTTAATATTTTCTGTGTTATCACCTGTGCTTAATAATTTGAAAGAAACCTCTAAAGGCGTTTAGCAATCAGTTAATGTAATTTGACATGGCATTAATATTGCTCATGTAACTACGTAATTGAAAATAAGAGAAACGATACTCACGAAAAAAATTGCAAATTAAAGTTAACATAAATGAAAAACTAAATTTTTACGAACGTGGAAAATAATGTATCACTTATGAACGATTAGTTTCAGTCTTGTTACAATCAAGCTTTATTATATACATAAACACATCTGGCATTCTAGACACTCAGTTCAATTTTGAATTAAAATTGAGATAATAATTTAAATTCTTACTGTTAAATATAATTTTAATATTTCGTTCTCTACCGATACTCGTATATTTCATCGAAGATAACTGGAAATCTAGTAATGAAGAGACTAAGATCGTGAATAATATAAATAATTGAAACCTCCGTTAAATCTAGATATTTGAAGCTAAGTTTCAAATCACCCAAAAGTTTATAGCTCCGGGTCTAACGCAAGAGTTGTGTTGATAAAATAAAGGTCATGAAATTGAAATGTACTCGGAAAATTCTGAATAAATTTTTAGCAGATTTTTTATAATCGGAAGATTCGATTTTAAATCCCTTGCTAAAAGATATTCTCCGCTATACGATTGAGGCAAAATTCGAAAAAAAGATTAACATTTCAAGATGGAAATACTAATTTTTATAAGTTTATTACATATTGGCGTTTATCCACAATTTTACTTAGAAAATGCTTTTATTAACCAACGACGTTTAACTTTAATGACGACATTTTGACTTTAAAAGTGTCCTTCAACAGGACAAAAGTGGCTAATATCATATTTTATAACTTTTAGATTACTTTTATTATATTACTTCCAGCGGAATAGTAACAGTATTGGACAATTTTAATTCATCAATTTTTAGGCTGTCCTTTTTAAAGCAGTACTAAAAGTGAATTTCAAATCTTTTAAAAACTAAGTTTAAGCTTTATCTTATGCTCTACTGCGTAATACGTGATTATTTCGAGTAAACTTTTAAATATTTCTAAACCATGATTTAAATTGAAGTTAAAATACTTTCGTTTCATATCCCTTATATTGTTGAATAAAATTGTTTCTGCTTTTTGGTACACCTTCCAACTTCTTGCACATTACTGCTGAAATTAAGCCACCATTTCCAACAACTAACTAAAGGACAATGGCCGAATGTCATATGGTGTTCGGTCCAGGTTTTACAATAAGAGAAAATACATTCTTCAAAAAATGAAAAAATAAACCATTAAATGTTTCATTGTAAACCAGGTAAATGAAAAATCACAATTTTTTAAAATAAATAATTTTGTTTTTCATGGTAGTTTGTAAATGCTATTTGTACGGGACTCTTTAAATCGATAAGATCAATCACAGTGCAGATTGTTTTCCTTAGTATCTTTCATGCGCAGATATCACACATAAAACTAACAATCCCGACACAGTAATCGATGAAATATGTAAAATTTCAAAAGAGCGAAAAATCAATTACAAATATAGATCCAGAGCCAATGTCAGTTCATTTCAAATTCATTCAGACAAGGACTACATAGGAAAACGGGGCGATATTGCTTATTATTTGTAATCATCTCTGGAAAGCTATTAAGTACCTATTTAGATTTTTATTATTTATTTTTTTTCTGATAATTCCTTATGTATTAAAAATTTTATGTATGCGTTTTTATAAAGATAACTTTTTCTTTTTACAAAATTTTCTTTTGTTTCCTGCTATTTTTGGATTGCTATTCGTTGAAATGATTATTATTTTGTTTCATAAAACACCGGGTATTTTAAAAATGGCGTAATATTTATTTAAACCTAGGCTCATTTTCATTAGATTCCTTTCAACCTTTTGTATCAGAGGTTCTCTGACAAAAATGTTTATGACATAGTGATAGACAAAGGCGTATATCATAAATGATATATCATGATATATCGTGATACATCACGATAAGAATTTTTGGTACTGAATACGAACAATAAAATGAAAAAAAAACAAATAACAAGCATTAACTGTGGCAATACCGTTTACTACATAATTTTACAGCACATTTTACGAAAGGTGTAACATCAATTTTATTTAATACTAACTCGTCATATATTCCTAAGGTAAAATCACCAAGTTTTGTATAGCGGCATTTATGACGTTAATATCGTTGATTCATTCGAAGTGAAATTTAATTGAATTACCATCGAGCAAACTTGTTAGCTGTTTAATGCCAATGTCAGTGACGGAAGGTGATAATGTGATAAAGGCTCCCGTATAGATAGATTGTCGCGATACAGAATTCCTGTAATTAGTTGATCTGATAATGTTATACTGTTCGCAACAAGATTAAGTTATT
Organism: Druceiella hillmani; assembly: GCA_039881145.1. Lineage (NCBI taxonomy): Eukaryota > Metazoa > Arthropoda > Insecta > Lepidoptera > Hepialidae > Druceiella > Druceiella hillmani. The sequence goes on from JAYKKI010000014.1 coordinate 9,584,537, forward strand.
ATAAATATGTGTGATGTATTATAAATATGTTATTATATATATGTATATGTAATGTGCTCACGGGTAGTGAGCACATTACATATACATTACACTATAATAGAATTAACTTCTGAACGTAAACAGCAAACTGTTTTAAAATAAATTGTCGGATGTTAAGTGTACGTAGCTAATGTACTGGATAACTTAACAATTTTATATAATTTAGATTAACTATACATAGGAATAAACGATACAATATACCGTTCATTCCTATGTGTATTTAATCTGAATTAATTAATTTTATACATGCTGTGACCGAGTAATTGGTAGTTCAAAGATTATAGATATTTAATATATTGTTTTTATTTCAGATGTTCCCACTACCTAATTATGAAAAAAGTTAGATTTCAGTAAACAGATTTTAAAACATTGTCACTACACAAAACTAATTTTCAGCTAAAACTGCTTTAAATAATTAGTAAAGCTGACTTCAAATTTTAATTAAAAAATTCAGTGATAACAAGTACTGAAATGCAAGTTTCAACAAAATGAAATATGTTTTAAAAATCTACTTCAAAAGAAGAAAATTAAAAAGAAACGGAAATATCATACATAACTTATCGCAATAAATAACTAAGTGACTTATTTTTGTAGTCGGTGCCAGCACAGTCAATTAACTTAAACAACCTACTTAGGTATTTATTCCGGACTAATTATTTTTGACTCTTTAGTAACTTCTTTTTTGAAGTCAGTTTTTAAAAGACATTTGATTTTATAATTTTTAGAATTGAATACTCTTAATCATGACACTATAACCAATATCCAATTATTTTCTTTATTAGAATACTGTATAATTGGTAAAAGTTACGGGAAAAAGCCAATATATAGATAATTCTCTCTTTGTCTAAAGTTGGTTATCAACAACATTCAGTAGTAGCTGCCGGTGGTCAGCTGTTAGCCGTTGAAGAGTTCAGTGCGAAGTACAATTTCAGATTTTGAAAAGTAATAACTAATGTCACAACTAATCAGTATCAAACTAACCAGTATCAATAGTGCGTAATAATAGATGTATAAAATATTATCATATATTTGGTTATTTAAAATGTTAACGTCGATCTGTACTTGTTAGGTACACTTATTGTTTCAAAAATATTCTCTTAAGTCGTTTACGCTTGTATACACTAATCATGCCAATCTATGGAAAATTCATATTTATATATATATATAAATATTTTATAACTCCAAATAAATTATAATAATATTGAGGTGTTATAATATAACTCAATTTTCTAACACATTTTTTTTTTCAATTACGACAAAAATATGAAGTGATGGGAACTATTCCATATCGCGAATATTATCAATCCTAATTTATATAATAAGTGTAATTACGGACAATTGGCGAGATCAAATGTCAGAATTCTGACAACAATACCTTCAATCATATTAAGTCCAACGAGCTGGGCTCCCGACCCCGTTAATACAATTATAAATTGCAAACCTCCAATTAAAAACTTAACCAAATTTATGAAAATCTCGTCCTTATCAACATAAAATATAAGGCGGCAATAAATCAAAGGGGCCAAACACAGCTAATTAGAGAAACGAGGTCTCTTAGACCTGTTGGGTTGGGCCCGACTGCTCCGCGTGCGGCCGCATGTTGGTTGAGAATGGCTGAGATATAGTGTACAATAATGGACGATACATGTTTGTAGAATTGGATGGTGAAATATACAACATATTAAGAGCGATAATAATTACGAAAGTATATTATAAACTACAATAAACTAGTATTAAATACTACAAGATATAAATAATTGAAACATGGCGGAGTGCGTAATAACAGATGTTAACTCGTACTAATTATTATTCAAGATTTAATTTAGTTACATTAACTGTTATAAAAAGAAAATGTTATAAATAAGGACGAATAGTAATGAACAGATTAACTAATTAAACATGGATACTTCTGGATATATGTCCTAGATTACAACGAAACATTTTGCGACTCTGCTTGTTGCGATCATTTTTTTTTTTTATTTCTATAAGAATCAATGTAAATTGTAGACATTTTTACCCATATACATAATTAGAATCTTGCGTAAATTTAAAATATTTTCGTGTAGTGCTTGTTTTAAAAAATAGAGAGGGATATGTAAATTTGTTAAGACGAATTATCTGTTTAAATAATAATCTCTTAAAATAAATATTTTTTTATTTGAAAATAAATTTTTAAGTATTTTTGTATATTAATATGACTAGTTTCTATGATTAAAGGCATCCAACATAATTTTATCGTAAGATTTTCTTATGGGCATATGACTTAATTATAGGGAATAAAAATGTTTAAATTTCATCCATTTTCTTTCAAGTTTCTTCAGACATATATATAAATTTATTTCTGTTTATATTCCAAAAAAGAAACATTTTTCTCCGATTCTTCTCAAAAATGTAAGACAAATATAATCTTTAAATTTTATTAGAGCCTTTAATTCACGGAAATTGTATCTTTTTATTATATGTATATATATATATATATATATATATATATATATATATATATATATATATATATATGTATATATATATATATATATATATATATATTCATATATATATATATATATATATATATATATACATATATATATATATATATTTAAAGCCAAAATTTTCTCAATCGTAATTACATTTTATTCCAATTAACAGAATCCCTGTTAAAAAAGTTAAAAGCATTTTATTGTCACTATAATCCATATATTTTTCTGTAAAATAATACTTGCATCGTTTAATATTCAAATCCCAATAAATGGTTTGCCATATCTTGTTGTATCACTTATATTAACGTAATCCCTAATGTCGAAATTATTTTATCGTCGTGTCTCTTCCATCTATTTAATAGTTCATTGAAGTTCTGTAACTTATTCTCCTTTGCCAAATTTTATTTAGAGTGCGGCTTACATAACGCGCATAAATCAAATTAATTTCCCAATAGAGTGTTTCGTGGGCGGGAAGTTTCAGTGTTTCTGTGAATAGATCGGTACTGCTCGCCTCACCTTGCAATACGAAATTGCATTTGGCGAATGCAGGAAAGAATACAGCGAATTGGAATGTTAAGTATTCGTTTGAACGTTGTATGTGGAAATGGTAGTCTTATGATGAAAAATTAGTTTTTTCACATATACGACATATGATTTGTGTTGCCACCAGTTACTGATTATGATGCTTGAGAGGTAACATTAATAGAAACAATATATACCATGTGTAAGTACATAAATTACTTATTATATATTTCAAAGCTCACAGTATTTATCATCTTATTAGGTTTCAATTTTTTCTTCCTTTTCACCCTTCCGTAGTGGAATGGTAAAAATTAGAACTTTGTAATGTCATCACGTTCGCCTAACCATCCTTTTACCATAACATCGTAACTTTTATAATCCAAGACTTGTAGTGGCGAAATTTAATAAGCAGAAGTTCAATTAGGTGAACGCACAAAAATGTTTTTGGTTAAATTTTTTAATGATACTATGAGATTGACTATGGTTTTATCCCGGGATCCCATCAAATAGGGTTTCATTTAAAAGGTATTTAAAAATTTAATCGAAGATGCCTTGTATTATACACACCACCCTCTTTATATTTAGTTTCTTATGTAAACCGTTTGAAAAAAACCAAGGTGACGACGTTTAATAACTACTCCAATACAATAATACTTGGATCAACCTGTAAAAATAAAGATGCAAGTGACTGTTATATATATATATATATATATATATATATATATATATATATATATATATATATATATATATATTACTATTTTAGACTATATATAATAAATATATATAGTCTAAAATAATAAAATATAATATCAATACAAATAAATAATTCATAAAAATACTACGTAAAAATCTGCGAATTTGAAATTTTGCATGTACCTAAATATTTATGGAGCCACAGTATTAAGATTCTACTAATAATTAATAGGTTTGATATTTATTAACTTTTAGTCACTGCGAGAAAAGAATAGTATTTTGAAATACCGTGAAACTATATTGCGGCTGATATGGCTGCGGTCAAAATAACTCGCAATTACCTACCCCTGAGAAAAAGATAAAGAAAATGACTACAATTTTCTTTAAAAGACTCATGACATTAATGACTAGAAAAACATTTTACTCCACTATTCGTTCACAAGAAAAGTGATATAAAGGTCTAGCCATGCATTTTCAAATTCTAAAGCATTTCTAATTACTTCATATTTTCCCAGAAACCAAAATCACGTGTGACCAAGCAAATCTTTATAATTGTTTTTTTGGGTCCACAGAAATTTTGGTATAATTACATTGTTTATTGCCAGATTTTTTAATTTCTGCTAAAATATTTGGTTTGGTAATTTTACCTTTAGCCAATAGTTAAATTTGAGGCTTACAGTTCCAGTTAGAAAATTATGCATAATTATGGAAATCATGTTATAGTCAATAAGCTAACGAAATATCAGTTTTACTTTGTTTTATTTGCTACAAAATACTACGACTTTTATGTATAAATGATATTTAATGAAATAATTGCAGAAACTACTTATAGTAAATCAAATTAACGCAAGGAAGATTTTATTTCATATTTGGCAGAAAACTATAAATATTGCATACATATTATATCTATTAAAGTAACTACAGAAAATCACTTATGGATAACCAAATTACCAAAATAAAAATGTTACCTTGGTTCATACTTTACGGAATACTGTGAATATCATATCTAAGTTTTATCGAATACCGTAGGAAAGTGGTCACCATTCGTACATTCAGTTAGTATAACAAAAATACTAATCGGCACACAGACACGCCTTTGCTTGTGTGCATAGACATATCGGCCTCCATGTTGTTAGCGAAGTGTCGCGCCAGTCGCACTACCTGTGTATCGGGTGACAAGACGAAACCTGTTTTCGCGCGCGGTGAATAAATTTTTTACCTAAATTTAGTTCGTAATTGTGAGTAGAGTTGGTATGTTTTTGTCAAAATGGTGATGATTAATTTATGTTAACATTGTTTATTTTGAGCTTTAATTGTTATATTTCTAAAAATAAATTAGAATTTGTGTAAAGTTGTACTTTAATTTTGTGCAAAGGCATGGGCTGCATTCGGACAGCCAGTCAGGGGGCACATTCGTACGCGTACGAATGCTTCCGTTTAGATTTTATTAACTACCAGTATATTAAAATTCAATTTTTACGAAATAAAATATAGTATTACCTTTTAAAATTATCGTGTAGACAGCAAAATAACATATTTTTCCTTTTATAAAGTATTCTTGTTCTAACAAAATGAAATATTTGTATTAAGTCAACCTTATAATATTTTTTTTTCATTGCAGAGTCATGGTGCGAAAATATAAAAAAAAGGGTACGCGTACTCAAGAAGTGGATGAAAAGTCCATGAATTTAGCAATTGATGATGTGATATAAGGACGGTTGTCGTATAAGAAAGCCGCGTTAAAATACAACATCAAAACATCAACGTTGGAAAAAAGAGTTAAGAAATTTAAAAATGGCTCTAACGCCGATGGACCCTCACGAACTTTTCATTCAAAATTGACGAGTCTACATGTCTTCTTATTAGAAGAAGAGACACGCTTAAATGACTATATTACTAATGGCTGTAAAATGCATTATGGGCTAGCAATAGTACAAATTCGGAAACACTATCCCTCCGCTATCTGTATTTCCACGGGTGCACTACAAAGACCATTTTCTTGAAGGTGCGCCTAAAGGAAGCCTCGGAGCTGCTAATAGAAGTAAGTGGATAAATGCTGACATATTTGTTTCAGTATTAAAGCACATTCAGAAACACACAATAAGCTCTAAAGAAAATCCGATTTTACTGCTATGTGATAATCACGAAAGCCACATCAGCTTACAAGCTATAACATATGCTCGAGATAATGGCATCATTTTTGTGTCTTTTCCGCCGCACGCAAGTCATCGATTGCAACCTTTACACATTAGAGTGTTCGGCCCATTCAAGGTAAAGTTGAAAATAACGTAATGAGTCAGATATTCGTGAGCAGTCACCTTCTTTACTCCAAAATCCTCAAGACATTGTTACCGGGACTGGCGAACTTTCCACCTCTGCGGCTGATGCGCAATCTGAACCGAGTTCTTATCTTCCCATAACGCCAAAAGTCATAAGACCTTATCCTACAGCTGTTAGAAACAGAAAAACCAATAAAGGAAGAAAATCGGGTAAATCCCGTATATGTTCAGATTCACCTGAAAAAACTGAACTAGAAGAGAGACATAAACAGAAAGAATTTAAAAAAGTAGAACAGGAAAGGAAAGCCAGAGCTAAAGCAGTGAAACAAAGTTTGAAGGAACTTAATTCAAGACAAAAGAAAAAGAAAGCTAAGAAAATAGAAAGCGATGATGATTCAGGAGAATCTGAAGGATTGCAATTTAGTTTGCGGGAGAGTTCAACATCTCCAGTTATGGACGAAGAGACTGATGATCGTACTATCAATAATAATTTAAATGTGACACCAGAGAAAATCAAAGATAATTGTTATGTTTTGGTAAAGTTTGAAAAAAAGACTTCTTTTGTTTATTATGTCGGAAAAGTTCTCAGTCATTATTCGGATACAGAGAGGAAAATAAGTTATCTTCGGAAGAAACCGGGATTATCATGGTCATTCTTTTTCCCTGATATAGAAAATATACACACTTTGTATATCAGCGATGTCGCCATGATCCTCTCTGATCCTCAACCACAAACGGGCTATACATCCAGAATGGCTAGAACTTTTACTTTTGCAGTTAATTTAAATAATTATAATGTCTAATAAGTTCAAAAGTAACAACCAAATGTATAATTACCTACTTTAAGTTTAAATTGTCAAAGACTGGACAACGATGTCATACAAAATGATTGTAAACATCTCATTTAGACTGATTGTAAAACTTAGAATTATCAATAAGTAAACTAAGGATGAACGATTTTATTTTTTGTTATTTTTCGACAAATGTTGTTTGTCGTTGTCGAAAATTATGTTTTATCGACTATGAGTCAAGTCACAAATTATTAAGTTAGTTCTTTGATAAATAAATATTTTTATAATAAATAATAAAAATTTAACGACGTTAATTGGCTTTTTAACTTCCTGTATGAATCTACCCCATGCCGTACGAAAGTACCTCGCCTACTGTACGAACGTACCCCTTACGTGGGGTATCCATTATACTCAACTAGATTAACGAAATAGATTTTTTTTAGTTTATATGTTTTACAATAAGAGTATTTTATCTAAATTATATCAAAGACCATAGAAATCTACTTATAAATAATTAAAATAATAAATCAAAATGTTTACTTTTTTTTATGATTTACAATATACTGTACGTAATATATAAATGTTTCATTACGTTAGAACGACCTTCAAAAATTATTTATTTTATTATGCTTTAGAAAAATATTCGCCTCTTTCAGACTTAGTCTAAGGGTAATTTGTAAATCTCAATGCTTAAAGCATGCAACATTTGTTGGAAAAGTTACTCATTTAGATATTCCTGCATGTTTTAATTATAGAGGTTAAAAGCGTATAGCTTAACAACTCTTCCACTCGTTCTGTATACTTAGACTCTGAAATAATTAGGGAAAAATGTATTAAACTGTTTAGAATTGTTTACACAAAAAATTGTTATTAACTCATCATGCATATCCAATTGAATAATATACTTTTCCTGAAAATGAAATAATCATGGTCGGTTCTATCGGGTATTTACACTTGCAAATTCTTCTATAACGCCTAAACTACAAAAATTACTAATTATTCTTGCGGGAAAAAATGTAATGAAACGTAATGTTTAATTTCAATTATTCAATATACTCATGTTATAAAAAATTACCAAATATTCTCTGATATTTCATACGAATCGAAGATATAAGTGTGTAGCTTAAACATGCAAATAGGTTTGGGAGATATCACCATTAGAAAAATACTCTCACCATACGTATGGTTACCACTTACGAACTACGCACAAAGATCTTAATATAAATTTTTTTTCTGAGGAAGACACATTACAGTTATGGTCTTGTAGTGCAGAAAAGAAGTATCTACTTGAACGTTAAAAAACACAACCGTAAATATCACATAAAAATACAAAATTTTGTTAAATATATAATGCCATTTTATTCATTCATTTATTTTAACAAAATTTAACCTTTTATATTTTATTTCTTCATTTGTTTTCCACAGTAGTATTTTTTATATTTTTCAAATTGTGCGTAGGGATTTAAAAAATAGGCTGATTCCATTGCACAGGTTCCTAATCAATTTTTGTTAAGTTTTTCTCAAAAAAAATTCCACATTTCCCTATGATATCACTGGTAGAAGACTTTCTTTGACGTAGTTTTATATATTTTGGTTCTAATAGGATAACGTTACCAAATCCAATACAGAAGTAATTCTTGTATCTTTTCATCTAAAAATTTTCTTTTACTCCAAATGATGTCTCTAGCCGAGTACAGAAATTTCTCATTTGGTGAAAAGAATACGTAAAGACCATAAATATACACCACACGCTCTTTACTCCAATAAACAAACTTATATGTAATTGTTTTATAAATATTTAATTTCTATATATAAAAACTATTTTCTTACACGTATATCGTCTTGATGTCAGCATCATGTTTTGTCATTCATTAACTTCCTCTTCCCTTTGATATTCTAATCCACAAGTAGCAATTAATTCTTGTCCAAATGTATGGAACCATTTATAAAGAACTGAAATAGATTATTAGCATTGTTTTTAAATATCTGAATATAAATACCGGTTTACTGAATTTTCCATGCGACGATGAAAATTAAGTAAAACTTGTATACAAATTAATTGTGTCCAACTGTTACACAAATATATATAAAAGATTATGGGTTGTACGAGGAAATAATATTAGTATTCTTACAGATATAAATAGTCAACATATTTAGTTTGGTTATAAGATATTTTAATGTAGTATTATGTAGTATTTAATATAGTTTTATGTAATCTTAAGTACTAAGAAGGCAATGATTTAATAAAATGGGAATGGGATAATTATTTCTCAAAAAAATTAATTGTCATATAATTCATAACCCATAAGAGTAGAATAGTGTCGAATGAAAGAGCCAAAAATGTTATGCGAATGTAAGCTTTAGGTAATCTAGGTATTTAAACTAAAGTGTTATGAAAGCAATAACTAAACTCAGTTGAAATGGCATAATTATCCGTGGAAGAAGTTAATTTTAATCGAATCTACAAAATAGATTTTTGACAAAAGTATTTTTAATGAAGTATGATTTTAACGATACATTTATCATGACTTTATGTCCAAAAACGAAAACAAACGAAAAGGTTAAACATTATAACATATTATAAGTATTATCGAACCGATTTACATATCTCCATTCTCTCTTAAAAAAATATTCAGTTTAAATTGAATTTTAAATGTTAATGCAGCCATAAAATATTCAAACCTTTGTTAAAATTTTGAACTGATTCTAGTCTAAAAAATATTGTGGAATTTCAAACTGTTATCCCAATAAATAAACAAATCCTGTTAAACGACGTTTGCCACGAGTGAGTTCTATATAAAATGGTTTTTGATGCCTTTTCTCTGCTTCCTTCGCTTACTAAAAATTGAGATATTACTCTTATACTCTTTAATTGTTAAGACTCTAACATTACTTTTTTCTTCTTTTATTGCTAAATCTGAACCTGTCTGGATTTTTTAGCTGCATCATATTACAGAATACAGTATATCATTGAAATCATTTGCATATCATGTTCTGTGCCTTCTTATATTAATATTAGGACCCCTTTCATAGTTTTAAAAATCAGTCTCTTTTGTCTAAACGTTATATTTTGCCATCCTCTTTAATTGATCTGTATCGGTCACGATTTCTCAAATACAACGTCTAATAAAAAACAATGTGTTATTTTTTATGTTTTATTTTGACGTGCTTATATTTATTACAAAAATACTATGTTTCCCCTCATAATTTTAAATTTTAAACTGTTTAATACATATCACTGTATTTTGGGTCCCTTTTTATTTAAGCAAAGTCTTTTCATAAAACAATTCAAAGAATTTATAATCACAGCGCTTATCTTCATTTATTTTATTGGCTGTTAATTGTACTTTTTTTTCAGAAAACAATATTTAAGATTATATATAAGAAAAAGAAATCTACAATATATACAGACCCCACTTTGATCCCAATAGAACAGGACATCCAGCATGTTTGGTGCGAAGATCGGGCTCACATGAAGGCAAAAGATTCCGCCACACGACAGCAGACCCTTTTTTGGGCTTCACTGCTATGCCGAGTTTTGTAAATATTGTAAAACCACCACTTTTTACCTCCGACATCTGTGAATATATTTATTTTGTGTATTTAAAGATAATTAAACTGAAAATTAGAATAGACTAGAAGCGAATACAATTCCACCTAATTAAATTAAACTTTGCACACTAAATGGTGGCGTGCAACAATATTAACAAAAAACGATATAATGAAGATAAGATCAAAGGTTTTGGCCTAAGTGGATGTAGTTATTTTAGGCAGTGGAACTATATATATATATATATATTCTTTCTAACGAGGAGAAAAAAGTAGCCTTTGAAGCTTGAGCGTTAAATAGTTTTCAATGAAAAAGTAAAACTATTCCTTAAGCAATGTGCAGATCGGTGCAAATATTGTAAAATATTGATTATATTTGGCATTCATTTTTCAGAAATCCATTTCTCTTAACCAAATGAAACTACGTGATTTAGTATTATTTCTACTTTATTTAAATTCTTTACCATGACCTAGGTTTCGTTGTATGACAACATCTTCAGGTGGGCGATTAGAAAATATTTTTGCTAATCGGCCACCTGAAGAGCTGTCATACATCGAAACCTAGGTCGCGGTAAGGAATTAAAATAAAGTAGAAATAATATTACATCATGTAATTTCATTTAGTGGTGAAATATTTAAAGGTTAGTCTTAATTGTTTCTGCTTAAAACGCTAAAAAATGTTTATTCAAATGAATATGAATCACTACAAGTGCCACATTAATTAAAAATGTTTATTAAATATTGGTCAAAAAAATCAAACCAGAAATTATATAGTGCTTCGTCAAGTGAGATAGCAATATGGAAAATAGAATACAATTTTCTTTAACTATACGATCTTTATTTATTGCATCCTGTTGATATTAATTCGAAGCCTAAATACTTAATCATGTAATGATATTTAAAATTTAAACACCTCTAAGTTTTTGTAGTGGTAAGTCAATTCTTAATAAATACATCATGGTAGTGATAAGGGTACAGTTAGTTAAAATATCGAATACAATTAAGAGGTTATGAGTATGGATCCAATTTGTGCCAGGAAAATAATATTAGGACATACTTAAAAATTACGAAGTTATTTTAAGCCCTAATTTTCCATCCACTCATATAAATTCTCACGGTTTTAAAATAAGATTATTTGCATTAATATTACTTACGATACAATCACTTCTGTCAGTTAACTATTACTTATTGATTATTTAAAAAATAGGTTTTTAGTTTAAAAACTATTTAACCTACGTCTGTACTCTGTACAAAACACACCATTAAAGTATTGAATTTAGCAGCTTTCTTAAATAATAACTTCTAAGGCTTATTTACTTTTAAACACTTTCATTAACTTCATTAGTACGTATCAATACACGTTAACAAACCAAGTAAACCGATTATCACCAATTTCTAATTACTTTATCGATTTAAAACTTTGCAAACCTGAGCTATTTTTATGACAATATAATAATATTACAACAGGCTGATAGGGTAAAGGAGTTACTAATTTGTTTACATATTATCCTGAAGGGTTTGACTGAGGAGAGAGATTATTTGATTGAGGAAAGAGGTTACCATGGGAACTTCTCAATTGTTAACATAATAGCCATCTTGCTTGTGTCCGCTTCATTTATTTAAATTATTCCTTTGGCCTTAGTTTCTTTTTGAACTATAATTTTTAATTATTAAAGGTGCACTTATTTGCTATGCGTCTTAGGTAAGTTTAAAATTGTGCCACCCTATTTTGTAGGAAAAAAACTATAGAATATGTATAATTAGTTTAATAATAGTAGTATAATTCGTTTTTAATAATAATATATAATTATTTTTTTACATCCTGGATATTTCTTGCGGATTTTTACTTTGCCTATAATATATTATTTTATTATTTTAGTTTAGTCATAATTGTTTAAAAGTTCAGCCCAACAATAACTTTGATTATTCAAATTTAAATAACTGGCTTTAACTAACTGATTTTAACTCTTTTCTCTCGTTAGAGCCCCGCTGGTTTAATTTTCGTAACTTATCACCGATGAGTGTGTTTACATTAACGAGGAAGCATGGACGCTAGTAGGAATATTTTTAGGTTTTTTTTATTAACGTGATAATTAATAAGCTTGACACTATTGAGTATATAACCTATTTCGTCTCATTTCATTTCAGCTACTTACATAAATAATTACGACTGAAGCATTTGTATTTAGAACTTGACTTTACAAAGCTAAACGATAAAAAACTTGGCAACAATAGTCAATTCCAATGAAAAGCACCACCATCCTGTTACATTATTTTATAAAGAGTATTGAATATATTTGGCGTTAATTTTGTAGAAATTCATTATTGTAGTATTATTTCTAATTTTTTTAAGTTCTTTACCACGAACTAGGTTTCGTTGTATTACAACATCTTCAGGTGAGTTATTAGCAAAGATGACTAGCATTTTTGCTAACAGCCCACCTGAAGTATTGTAATACAATATAACCTAGGTCGTGGTAAAGAACTTAAAGAAAGTAGAAATAACAGTACATCACGTAGTTTTATTTAATTGTTATAAAGAGTAAATAATAAGAATCAAATATTCTTCGATTTTTTTCAGGACAACTATTATCGTAATACATTTAAATAATTACATTTATCATTTAGAACGTCATGAAGGTATCGAATTTATGCAGAATACATTTATTAGAATAATCCATTGAATGTTCCTTCAAATCTATTTATATAATTATACAAACCCACAAGTACAGTCAATATAAACAAGTCATTATTATAAGTAAATCAATATATTTCGTTTAACCCTCTCCAGCTTGCACAGCATCCATAAAATATTTTCTTCCTTTCCTTACTAGCATCCGTTCCCCATTTTTCGGAAAAAATCATTAACCAATCATAAAATCATTAACCAATCATCACAGTATTAAACACATTTTTGATATAATATATAACTGAATAAATAACTGATTTTAACTCTTTTCTTTAAGAGGGAATTAACCCGCAAGAGTTGTTTAGAAATATATATTCGAATAAAAGCTCACTTTCTCGCTACATGAAGAGTGAGGCACCCTATTTTAAATGATAAAGAAGTTATTTTTGCTACAGTGTTCAATAACATATGTAGACTATCATGCGGATAAAATTAAATTTGTAGAAAGTGCTAGGGTATGACAGACGGAGATGTCTGCCCATGAAAATATGAAAGATTATAAATATATTTACATATTTCAAACAAAATCCGCAAAATAGTTATTGCAAAAATATGAAAATAACATTAAAATTTTTGACTCGATACTGAAGAAGAATTGTATAGAAAAAATAACAGAGTATATTGAAGTGCGGAAAAAATTTACACGGGAAGACATGGAAAGAATAAGCAAGATTTTGAGGTAAATTGTAAAATTGGAGTATTGTCGTGAATTAAAAAGACTTATTCTGAAGAAGCGTTTGTGATTATAGACTCTAGTATTTTCTTTAATTTTGTATTTCTAATCTGAGATTTAAGGATATTTCACATAGAAAAAAACTTAATATTCAATTTCCTCAAAAACTGGTTACGTTTGTGCCCCGAGGGCAGATGTACTGGTTGCACAACATTTCGATGATTAAAAACTTTCTTTGATTAATTTGGTACAAAATAAATTAAATGATAAATTATTCAAGAATTATGGACCTTTTTTACAATGTTAAAATAATACACTTTAATTTAGCTCTTTAATTTAATCTTAATAGTACTCTATAATTTTTTGACAATATTAACATGGTACCCTTCTAATTGTATACTTGGAAGTATACAATTTTTATAAATATATAATTTCCAAAATGTATAAAAAGAATGAAAAAATAATACGTTTGTCTGATAAGTGCAAGTAATTTACAATTAATTATAAACTGTTGTTTGGTCATATCGAATTTTATAGGAGTTAGGTTAAAAAAAAAAAATTCTGAAAGTATGAACGGCTACACTGAATAATGACATCATCTTCGTGATGCTCAATGTTATTCTACGAGAGCAAATGAGATATAAACAAATCCCCACTACCACCTACCATTAAATTTAGAAACTCAAAATTTGCCTATTTTTTAAAAATTGATGTAATATTTTTTATTACTCGCTTTTAGTTACCCTATATTTCCATATTTTGCTTAATATTGCAGGTGTTGAAGCTTTTTAAAAGATAATTCCATTATTTCGAATAAAAATTATTTAATATTTTTAAAATCATAATATTTACAGCATTATATCTCAAATTGCAGCTATATTTTACGAAATATCAAGAAAAGTATCACGTTAAAATTATTTACGTCACTAACGTAACAAAAACATTTGTCTTTCAAAGCCAATAATTGCAAAAAATATTGCAATTATTGTCTTTAAAAGACGAATTTTAAAGTGAATCTCATATTTTTTGTCGTGAGATTGATCTAATTCGTTATTGGATCCCGAAAGACAAAGTTACAGTTTCCAGAATAATTTTGATTTAACCGCGATATGTCGCATGAAATGTTAGTCTAAAATTAAATGAACTAAACTTAATTTAACTAAAAAGAAAATCCATATTTACGTTTGCAAATGTATTGAAATTGAATTTCCCTTACTAATGAAATTATCTAATGTGTTTCTATGTTGTTTAAATTTTCTGCGTGTGTAACAATTTTTGTAACTGAATTGTGGCTGAAAAATACTCATGCTGTATTGAGTTCGAATGACATGATACTACGACGTAAATTAATATCAGATAAAATTTTGCCTCCATTGTGTGAAATAAATTTCTTTTTTGACACTCTTCTGCCCCAAACAAAATATAATCGTGCATATCACTTTAAGTATTTCTTTACGTAATTTATTTCACTATCACGATGTTCACTTTAGTTTAATATTCCTATTTCAATGCAGAAGGAAGCGTAGTGTAAATAAACATTGACGCAAATTTAATTAAGATTTAAAAACGTCTCGTGTAAAAACCGCACGCTAATTGGAATGACTACGTATAGATCAAGCGCTTGGACGAATTTGAAAACAACTGAATCAAATATCCTCTCTATTAGTGTCATTTCCGTTATCAATGTATTGATATTTTTGTAAACAATGAAAATTGTTTAAATTCTTGCATTGCTGGATTTGCTTCAATTGCATTCAGAGAGATATGTAAGGTAATGTCACAATATTTTATACATTTTTGTATTCTGTCGCAAACAGAAAACTTGCTATACCATCACTAAATCCCGCTATCTCAATCTATAAAAATGCATCATAGGTAGATTGCAATACAACTATTTTTTTAAATCATACCACTTTTTCTCTGAAATTCAAAAATTGTCAAGTCAACATGCATTTGCATCAACCTGTGTCTTTTATTTCGATAAACGTAAGAAATGTAACAAACTTTTGTAAATACTCTTCTTAGCGATCGATGGAAAATTTGGCTTTTTAACTATCCTTTTTATTTGCATAATTTAACAAAAATGTTAGAAAATAAAACAATTAAATTTCAAGATCAAGCTTGTTGACAATTCTTAAATCAAAATTATTGCCAGTTGAAAATCTTTAACATCCATTTCTTTTGTCTGTCCACAGTATTTAAGATTTTAAAAAATACTTTCATCGATTTTTAAAATAACATTTTATTAGTATTAATAAATATAATTATTTTTATTAGTAATAAAAACTATTAATACGATATTTCTCAATTTAGACAAAATATTAGTCGTTTATAAAGTAACTCTAATTTAAATTACGACTCCAAAGAATTTCCGTGGATTATTTATTTTTTAATATGACAACTATCACGAATGCTTACAAACATTCAGGATGTTTGAGTCTTTCCGGAGAGATACCATTATTCTTGAAATATTAGTGGTTAATTTTTTTGATATTTTCTTATATGAGTGGTATTAGTAAAACCCGATGACCTACTCCAAGAAGACGCTTGGTAGATTATCAAACTTGAGTCATACGCCAGTACATAGAACTTAAAACAGAAGGCAACCGATAGTCCGGTCAATTTAGACATAAAAATAGTGATCAAATAACAAAAATTCCCATAAAGCTAAATTTTTGTAGAGACCTTGGGTGGACCATTACAAATAAAGTGTCAAAAGTCCCCATCGATCCCATGTGTGCTAAAAAAGTTATTCGGGGTCAAAGGTCAAAATTTTAAGTTTTTTGGATTTTTCTCGGAAACGGTAAATTTTATCGAAAAAGTACCTCAAACCAAAGTTGTAGAGCTTAAAATTTTCTATAAAAATAGTTCTTATGATTTTTTTCTCTTAGACCAACCATTTTCCAGATATTGCGCTTGTAAAAATCACGTTCTACATAATCTGCACCCATATGCCACGTATATACATATTCAGATACTTAAACAAACAAAAATGCCTACTTGTGTCTCTTTCATGTATACATTATACTATTCTAAGAAAATATACTCTCAAAAGACAGCCAGTCTTCCAGAATCACCTCTACTCGCATGGCCTTGAATAACATCTGCCTATTCTATTATCCGTATGGCGTCGTTCACGTACCTGCTTCTTTTAGTGTTAGACGTACAGTTCGAGTGAATAAATGTGTCTATTTCAAGCGCTTACTGTTGTTTGTGTTGATCAATATTAAAAAAATGTCACAATTTTGTTTTATTTGTAATAAACTTTTGACTGAAGGTGAAACTGTTGTGGTTAGTAGTGGACTGCAAACTTTAATCGATGCAAGTGTCGCGAGAAATGATGATTTTGCTGATTATTTACGAAGCCAGAAGTCCGTTGTAATTCACGTGAATTGACGTAAATCATATACCCGGAAAAGTTCTATCTCTGCAGCAAAAATACAACGTGAAGATCAACAGGCCAGTACTTCAAAAGTAAATCCACCTCGTACTAGAGCGCGATTAAGTGAATCTGAATCCACCTTTTGTTTTAAAAAATTATTTTGTGGCGAAGAAGCGGATGAAGAGGCTGAGAAGAAGAAAGTGCTGAATTATCGCCGAAAAATTCATAAAGTCTCTACACTTACAGTCAAAGAATCCCTTTTAAAAGTAGCTAAAGATCGTTCTGATGATCTATCAAAAACTGTCCTTGCACGTATTAATTTTGAGTATGATTTAGTCGCTGCTGATACTAAATACCATGGCAGTTGTTATACATCGTTCCTGAAACCTAATACTGGCAGTAAAACTGGTCGTCCTCAAAATGAGGATATAAACTCGCAATGGAGGACATTTTCAATTTCATTGAAAGTAGCGATGACTGCCAGTTTACGTTGGATGAATTAAAGAATGTTTGCCAAAATGTACATTTAGAAAACAGAATTATAAAAATACGATTGAAGTTAAAGTATGGTAGTAGAATTATTAATACAGAGAAGCCAGGAAAATTAACATTTTTTTGTTTTGTTGACAATTACCAAGACATTTGAAATCAAGCCTGGTCTGATAACAAAAACTTGAATGAAAATGAAAAACGTCGGAAAACTTTAGAAGCTGCGGCAGAAATTATTCGAAAAGATATTCAATTTTGTGTGTTCGATAATACTATGTATCCACCACCGGGTAGGATGTTTGAGGATATAAATAACGATATTCCCGAATCATTATCATATTTTTTGGAACAAGTCATTCTTAAAAACAAGCGTCATAATTTGGATCATTTCAAATTAGTTATATATAATGATATTATATACTTATTGTATTGCACTATATATACTGTATTGTATTGAATATATACTTCATAAGTGTTAAATCTTATATTGCTCGTTTTTTTTTTACCTCATATTAATATTCCTTCTACTATTATTAACTATAACCTCATAAAGATTCGTGAATTAGACCTACCGGTGAAACTACGTTAAAAAATAAGTGCCGAGTACACTACCTCATAGGCGGTGTGGCAAATGGGTGCAGATTATGTAGAGCGTGAATCTTACAAGCGCAATATCTGGAAAATGATAAGTCTGAGAGAAAAAATTAAAAGAACAATTTTTATAGAAAATTTTAAGCTCTACAACTTTGCTCTGAGGTACTTTTTCGATAAAATTCACCGTTTTCAAGAAAAATCCAAAAAACCTAAAATTTTGACCTTTGACCCTGAATAACTTTTTTAGCACACATGGGATCGATGGGTACTTTTGACACTTCATTATAATGGTCAACCCAAGGTCTCTACAAAAATTTAGCTTTATGGGAATTTTTGCTATTTCAATTGTCTAAATTGACCGGACTACAATATTTATTCGCTATTAAAAAAGCTCAAGCGTTAGAAACCCCATATAATTTACGTAGAGTAAATTACGCTAAATGGGTCTTAGAAATATATATTGAAAATCCTCGTCGGCTCGGAAATGTTATTTGGCCTGACCAAAGTTTATTTACAAGAAACTAAATGTGGAATTGAAGAATTGTCACCATTGGTCGCAGAAAGGTATTTGATTATATAGGTGTTCAGTACAATACGATAGCGTATTCGAGAAGTTTCGAGTTTTCACATAAGTTTACGCCAATAATTGTCATCGGATGAAAAATTTCAATTACTATGTACGGGTCTTTTCTAGTTTTTCAAACAGATAAAAGGCAATTCATTTTTACACTTCACAATTTACAAGTTACGTTCCACGTTGAAAAATTGACGTTTTGTGCTAATTTTGCAGGTATTAATTTACACATAATAATAATTCCATATAAAACATAAACTTTTTTATTTTAAAAACTAAGAAACTAATTGAAATAAAATGACAATATGACCGATTACATATGATTAAATGCAAAAGTGGTTGAAGTGACGGAATTTAGTGATGGCACATAATATATATTTATACGTATATGTGTTTTTAGGTAATATTGGTTGCAGAGTATTTAATACTAACTTAATTTTGTACTCGACAATGTTTCCAACGAAAAACTCGGGTGAATTTTATTGAACTTTTTGCTAAGCTATTCTATTTTTATATAATACAACATTATTTTTGTTAAGATCTATGAATTTTTGGAGAGGTTAGATCCATTACGATACTGTGAAATCATTAGTGACAAGAATGTTTTAAGGACATTTAAGGCAAATGCATACATTAAATTTAAATTGTAATTAAAAATTGTACATTATTATAGCTTATTTTTTTCAATCTCTAGTCGAACTTATAAATTATTACTTAAGATGTTGAATAAAACTAATTTGCAATTTTTAAAAAAAGGAATTATTTTTGACACTGTTGTTAAAATTAAAAAACATATAATTTCTCTATAATTTTGACAATTAAAAAAATATTGGTTAATAAATCTTTGCTCCGTCGAATAATTCACTATTAGCTTTATGAATTTAAGAGATATTGTGCTTAAATCACATTTGATATTCCAGAAGGGCATCTGGCGACTACATTTAAATAGGATATATCAACAGTTTATATTGGACCATTATAGGATAATCTTTGAATATATATGTATATATATATATTTTACACAGTGAAATGAATGAAGCTCAGAAATATCTATATAATTGAAGCCATATTGTCTTTACCTTAAAGAATATGAGAAGTACGTCTAAAGACTTCAATCATAAATAATAACAGTGTATTATATTGCAAATGTTTAAGCACTACCTATGAGAAAATGTATATTTTAGGCAGTCATACGAAAGAATTACAAAAATTCAATACAAAGGTGATATAAATATTATAACATTATATGTTTGCGTGATTCCTTGTTTAAGTGAAACTTCAAAATACCTTAAGAACACTAATGTAACCAAAGAACATAAATTCTATAGAAACAAAACAAATAGGTAACTGAAACTGAATAAATTAAAATTAAAATATAGAACCTAAAATATAGAAAAATCTATAGAATGGGTATCTCCTTCTGAACGGTATCCAACGAAAATAAAAGAGGTATTAGGAAATAAATGGCAGTAAGTTTTACTACACTACTATCATTGGAAATAATAACAGAAAAATGATTGAAGCAAAATAAAAAAATTTGTTGTCACACTTTTTTAATACTGAAAATGTTGTTCATTCCCGAAAAGTAAAAAAGTCGAGGATTCAGGTACAGATTTTCGACAGACTCTTAGAAAGGTCCGATGTGTTTATTTTATAAAAACAAATGATCTTGCGACTATTACTATAAATTCCACACGTAAGGAAACAGCGATACAATGTTTTACTTAATAATTTTTATGTGTACAAATAGTATGTCGATTATAACAGAGACTGATTCGAAAAACGGAACTACTAATGGACGTTATAAGAAGTAAAATTTTGTGAGAAGCTGAAAGTTTTCAAGTTATCCATCTTATTTCTCGATACTAAATATTTACTTCAAAATTAAGATTAGAAATAAGATGACCAGATTAATTTATTTTATTCGTTTGTCAGGCATTTTCAGATATATTAAAGGTTACCAATGGAAAATGATATGTAAGCGAAAAATTAAATGTAAATAAAATACAATGGAATGACATGACTTTTATAGAATATAAGTAAACGCATACTTGGTGAAAATTTATCATACCTATTCACAAACTCGAGAGAAGTTAGTTTGCATGATTTATATATTCTAAAGCAAAGTAGAGTGCCATGATTTCAATAGTTTATTTCGGGGCGGATCCAGGGCAAAAAGTTTTTGCTTGGGAACATTCATCTTTAAAGTATGATTTCTGTTATAATAGTTTGCGACAGAAAACTTTTCCATATAAAAGTTTAGAATGAAATTGAACCTATTTAAAATTAGAGAAAATGGAAGATTACTATATAAAAGTAAAGAAAATACTGGAAAGAAACAGGTAATTATCGAATAATCTTTAATATAAATATCTTAAAATGTTTTTTGAGGTCTTTGAGGTTAAAAAAAATACTTATCTTTTTGAGTACGCCATATAATGCATGACAGCTTCATTTTGCTATGAACTAATGTCTTATTTAGAAGATCAATATATGGTGACATGACAAAATCGCGCGAATTTTTGTCGTGCGTTTGCTTTAATAATTTTGTACGATAGTCGAGTTTGTATCTCGACTAACTAGATTATCGCACAAAATTAGGTTCAGAAATGAAATCATTATATTGATAATACTCTGTTATATGTATCTACTTCATTTTTATTTTCAATACAGGAAATATATGTACGATTAATTTATATTGATTACGATCATCTGCATTTTTTACTTTCTTGTTAAGCTGATTATTCTACAGTAAACCCTGATAATTGAATTCCTTTTAAAATACGATCAACGGTATTTTCATCGGCCTGATCTTATTTTAAATTAATACTGCAAAACTAAACTTTCTTGATTAATATGGATCTCATGGAAAATTATCTCATAAATCGAAAGTGTAATATCTCCGGAAATGGCGGCAATGGAATAAACCTACATAAGATCACTCAAAGTGGGTAAGTTTTCTCTTCCAAAAGACAAATTCATTTTGTTTTAACTACTGAAACCTGAAATTGAAATTCCTCTAAGTTAGATAGGTTACTATGGAAATCTCGAGACCTGTAATAAAACTTTGAAGGCAACCTTCGACAAAGATCTGAATATGACTGATAGTTTTTTTTTCAACAGACAAAGCAAAGGCGTTGTGCAAAGTGCATTCTCCATATTACCGTACAGTGACATCTGTTGGGGCTATTTTAGTAATTTATATTTTTTGTTTACAAATATTCTTCTCATTTATTCCAAAGTTAGATATAAATCCATACGCATATGCCAATTTAGCACCCTTAGTAATGGCTATTAAAGAAGACCTCAATTTCTCTATTTAACTCTTTTTAATTTTTTTCTAAGTTTGCCCGTTGTTTTCGTTACTAATCACTAACTTTGTTATCGTCACATTTTAATGTGGTAATAATGTTGATGCTTAACGACATTAAGCCAAAATCTGAATCTTCTAAAAAGGCCCAAGTATTAATGAAATTACTGTTATCCTGTAAAATCAGTTTATAATCTCATATTTATTTTCTAGTCGTTGAGATTAATCCTTTACTTTGCTCTTACAACGCCATAGTAACTCATTTATTATATCTACTGTGTAGTGATTTCGTCTGTTGGCGTTTCTTTAAAATAGCATCTTTACAATATTCATAACTATAGAAAAACTAATTTTCAGGAAGGAAAGAGTAACTAACATATTATAATATTATAATTCAATATTCAAGTCAGCGGTAAAGTACCTGATTCAGAGAAAAATTGTTGGCTTGCTCTTTTTCATTTCCTCCAAATTAAAAAAAAAACTATAATCTCTTACTTTAATTTGATAAGTATCTGCATCGCTTTCATATTCATATATTCTAGAAGTTGTAAGCATATAAAATTTACCATGCTCTTCAGAATATCTCTTGATCGTGACCTCCGTCGAAGCAATTCCAACCACTTTCGAGGCTGGAATTGCTTCGACGGAGGTGTTTCATTGCAGTGTCAGGAATGCATCTAGTAAGCTTATGCCTTACATTCAGCATTTGTAAAGATTTGGTTTGCCTACGATTTTTGTTACCCAATTAAAGCTTCGTGTTTTCTTTGTTCAGTACTCTTTACTAATTTATTTCTATGTTTTCTAACAATATTTAACGTTATAATTTGTCTGCTCTGATGAAGAAATTTAAATAGTAATACAAATATGGAATAAAGACAAATTTCATTTCATTTTATATTTTCATATGAAAGTGAATATTCACAACAAAAATGCACAATATTAAACAAATTAAAAATATTTAATACATGTTCGCAGTGTACAATATAATTTATTTGTTACTATTAATTAAAACTATTTTGAAGATTATTGTTTATAATCAATTAATTAGTACTCAAAAATAGTTAGAAGCTATAAGTCATTACAACTACACGCGTGGCACTGAAATGGATAGTTCAAAAACTGCCATTACTGATTCGTTTTATCACTATAGCCATTTGCTACATAGATCCGAGTGCGTGCCCTCCACAACATTCTATAAAGCCTCACGCTCTGCGATCCGTCGCCAATGATTGCGTTAATTTCTATATTTTTGAAATGTACTCAACAAGACTATCCGTTTGATACTGGAATCGAAATATTCATATTAACTTATTGGTTTTACTTGTCATCAAATTACTTAAAGTTTACTTAATATGGTAGAGAAAATCACACGTAGTAACTCGTCGATTCTATTTAATTAATTACATATTTTACGTTCACATTTTTACTTCACAAATATCAAAGATTGTTATAAAAAATTAAAACAGTTAGACAAATATTAATAAAATTAAATGAATCACGAACAACACAAATAACATAGAATTTCATTATTAAATTCTATAACAAGGAAATGAGGTTGGACAATATGCCACTAATCAACACACACGAAAGTTAGCGTAATGCTGCACACTAGTTGAGAGGGTTTTCTAAAAAAAACTAAAAATATACTCTGATCCAAATATTATTTTAAACAATATTAAACAAAACCAAATAACATATTTGATTTTTGGTTATATATATTACAAAAGAGCTTAGTTGAAAAGAAACAGCAAGGACTATTTTCCGGAAAAAATCTACTTTTAATTTACGATATTTTCCAAGTTATGCCAGAAGATACAAATGCAATACTCAAAATATATGAAAAAGATGTTCCAAATTAAGCATATATGTATTTCTAAATTGATCCTCTAGAATTTATGAATTCTCGTTAAACTACTAACAATAAAATATAACAAACGAAAATAAAAATAATCCATAAAAATTCAAACTATATGTCAGGAGATAATATTACTATTTAGCACGTTTACGGAAATTAATTACCAGAGTCAAAAATTGTACATTAAATATGTATCATGTATTTTCATACAGTAGACTATGCTTATTTACTATGCTTTTGATTTAGTTTTAGACTATGCTTTTGTTTTAATTTAAATATTATTGCAAACATTCACAATATTTTGAAAAATATATTCACAATAAAGACACAAACACCCTTATAATATGAACTTTCATATTGTGTAGTAAAAAGTCATAAAATTCTCCTATACATGAAATGAGCATCAGATATTCAACCATAATTTAAATCTTCTATAGTGGTCCATAAAACTGCTCTCTTCCAAGTAAAACAAAATAAAGTTATAAAACAACGTATACGTCCTAATATAACCTTATAATAATAAAAGCAAACCCCATATCAAAACTTAGATGGGAATAAAGTATACAATACAATAACCACAAATACAATAACCCTCTCAGAGCAGAGCGACGGCAGTGCAAGTCGTATTAAACGTAAGACGTTGGTCGTATCAAAATATATCTGAATACACATTTAGTCAAACACTGTAACTTTATACAAATAGAGTCCCTTCCTCCGTCCCGATGACAATGCGAGCAGCCGGAGATTAAACAGTTTGTTATCGTTGTGACGATGCTGCGGCTCGCTCTATGGCTCGATATTGTACACGCTACGACTCTAAGCCGCTATGCTTCTACAGCTCGATGCGGCGACTAGAATGGGCACGTCGACGAGTATATATAAATACCGGTAATCAAAAAGTTGATAGAAATGTTTAAACGAGTCGCTTGCTGACTAGGAAGTATCGATATCAGTATCTCAATATTTTAAAAAATTTTATCAAATGAGTTTCGAGCACCGTTTAATAACTTTTTTGCACCAAAAATATTGTTTTGGGATGTAAAATCAGGAAATAACAGGTTATTTATAAGAAATTTGGGCAACGGATCTTTAACTTCAGTACATCCCAGAAATTCGTAATACATATATTTACCGTTAAATTTGGAGTTAAGAAAATGCCGTAAATAGGTCCAAAGTTTGAGTGTATTATTTTATTTTATATCACCTCAGTTTATTATATTATATATTTATAGTATCAGTTTAGTTTATTTTTTTACAAAATTATTTTTATTTAATTTAACCCTCCACTAACTTTTTCACTTTAGTTTTGAATATGAGAACATGAATTACTGAAAAGCGGCTTTGTTTATGACCTAATCAAAACTAATTTACTTCAGTTTTGAATATGAGAACATGAATTACTGAAAATCGGCTTTGTTTATGACCTAATCAAAACTAATTTACTTTAGTTTGGAATATGAGAACATGAATTACTGAAAAGCGGCTTTGTTTATGACCTAATCAAAATTAATTTACTTCAGTTTTGAATATGAGAACATGAATTACTGAAAATCGGCTTTGTTTATGACCTAATCAAAACTAATTTACTTTAGTTTGGAATATGAGAACATGAATTACTGAAAAGCGGCTTTGTTTATGACCTAATCAAAACTAATTTACTTTAGTTTTGAATATGAGAACATGAATTACTGAAAACCGGCTTTGTATATGACCTAATCAAAACTAATTTACTTTAGTTTTGAATATGAGTACATGAATTATAGAAAACCGGCTTTTCTCATTTTTGAATTTATTATATAATATGTCAACTTTTAAATTAGAAAATAACACATCCATAAGTATTTTAAACTTCTTTTGCTACCTCGCTTTTGCTTCTCCGTCACTATGAAGAGATCCCTATATATGCAATGTTATAAGGACTTGATATTGTACAGTTACCGCATATTGGGAAAAAATATATCTTAAGGTTATATTAAGTAGAATTAGATTTTACATAGTACTTCAAATTATGCACTTCGGTAATATAATTGCATATAAATATAAAATTCTTAATCTATAAATTATCTATAAATAACCAAAATAATTTTGGTAGTGCTCTGTTTCATTATCGCCAAATAGCATTTTTTTGCTTTGTATGGTATTTTTTTTTCATTTATTGTTAAAAATGTAACATACCTCAAAATAGAATACGTACATGTAAATAAGTGTTTGTTACGTAAAAGATTAGATAGTATGAGGCAAAAGCATCATACAAACTTATTTGTAACCATTAAAGAAATATCAGAAAGAGAAATTTTAATGAAATTTTGAATATTTGCCACGTTACCAAGCAAAGAAAAAATATATGAATCCTCATTTTGTTGATGAGTTCCTGCAATTTCGTTACTACATGTAAACAAATTAAAGGAGATAACTGCGTCAATGATCTGAGAACAGTGATTATTGGATAACAATTTATATTATGTGGTAATGGTGATATTTAGATGATTGATAAATTTTATTGACCATTACTTCTAATTGTATAATTATATCTTAATCGACATTCATTATACGGTCAAAGTTTCAAAAGTTACATCATATTACTTATGTTATTAAAATAAAATCAAGTTCTAGAAGTTTTCAGAAGTATTAAAAAATATAATGATAATGTCATATTATATACACGAGGACATATTCTGGGATATTGTACACATAGTGGATATATGAAGATACACATTGTACACATAGTGGAATATGGAAGGACAAACCCATTCTTATTATCGGCGATTGTGCCATAAAGTCGATGAAGAAATAAGGAAATATTAATGACAAAAATAATGCCTTTTTCATCGTCACTTTTTTTAACCTTTGAAGATTATAATAGAATAAAGAGATATATGTATCGACCATACATATATATTTGCGGCATTCTCGTTATTTATTTTTTTTTTTCAAATTGACAATTTAATTGAATGTAATGGCGACTAAAACAATTAACCTCCATTTATATTTTGCTTGTTTCCGTATTGATTTATTACTTAGCTTTAAAATGAATAAATGTAAAAATTTTATAACATTTTTGGCAAAATTTGAACGCCAGGTAAAATTGTAACTTAATAAAATTCCTAAAAATTTGCTTTAAAAAAATATATGTACTTTATTTAATTCAAAAAGAAGTTATTGAAATACAAGACAATATTCGAAAAATGTATTTCAAAGATACCAAAAAATATTTCACCGGTGATAAAAATATTAACACTAAGAAAGTAATTTAGTTTAATTTAAAAAGTGTAGAGATTTTCGGTAAAAAGGACTGGAAAATAAATTGTATATTCTTTAAATCTGATGACTAGGTGTTTCCCAAAAAAATAGAAATAACTTTATTAATTTCGTGAAAAAACAATTAATTTGATAAATACTCCAATTCATATAAAATACACATTCTGCATTTAAATTTTTTACTCTCACGATTCTTCATTTAAAAATGCTTTTATGACTATAGTTAGTGATTTAAAGATCAAACGCAACAGAAAGTTTATAAGGGTGTCTATTAACAATCCAGGGGTAGCAATATCAATTTATAAGTATATATAAGCATACATGTAATGCTTATTACCACTCATTCATCGAGTAATAGACTTATCACGAAATCTCCAGATTGTATGTACCTTAATTTTACAATTATACCCATTTCAGCTTATAGGTGTTCACCTCAAAAGAATTTTTCAAACCTACAATTTTAAAAGAGGGGAAGGCTGATTGTAGAATTCGAAATAATTGATTAGAGAAAAGAAAAACTTTTTAGGTAAAATTTGAAAAAAAAATTATTTTAGACTTTTTTTTGTCATTATATAAAAAGCCAACAAAATAAATTGCAGTCATGGTCCCTTTTTGCCACGGCGAATACTTTTTAAATCATAGACGTCATTTTCATTCTTCTGAAATAGCCAATACTTAAATGTTTACAGATTGTAAAAAATACGTAATAAAATTTAACAAGATAAAAGTTTAGTCGGTCATGTCTTATTAAAGTAGAGCCAAACGTTTTACGATATGAAAGTTATCACTGTGCAAAGATTATATCGCATATACTTCATATTCTTCATATCACGCACTTCATATCTTCGAAAGACAAAGGGTCAATGGAATTGAAGTCACATCTACCTTGTAAACCGGTCGCCCGCAGACTGAATGTGTTAACTCTAAGATTGAGGATAATATATTTGAATAATCTCCATTAGTTAACGAAGAACTGTTTTCACTGGCGATAGCTCCTAAATTAGCTATGAAACTTTCAGACATGATGTACGGCGAGACGATTGAAACAAATTAGGTTAAAAATTGAGTAATGCTACAAAATCTTCTTTAGTCAGTTCATTTAACTAAGAACGGAATTTAGTTAATATATATATATATATATATATATATATATATATATATATATATAGAGAGAGAGAGAGA
The DNA here is from genome assembly GCA_039881145.1 of Druceiella hillmani. Taxonomy (NCBI): domain Eukaryota; kingdom Metazoa; phylum Arthropoda; class Insecta; order Lepidoptera; family Hepialidae; genus Druceiella; species Druceiella hillmani. The sequence continues at coordinate 9,612,899 of JAYKKI010000014.1, forward strand.
GAGAGAGAGAGAGAGAGAGATGTTATATGTTACCTTTTTTAGCAAACATACCATGTTTACCTTCAGTTTGTCAAAAAACTGTATACTGAAAGAATTGACAGTATAACGTGTAAATTATGAGGCGCGCAGTTTTTACTAATTTGCACTGCACATCTTTTTTTTAACATTTGTAATAATTTAAAATATTTTTAGTTCAAAAAATTATTAGTTCACTAACAGGTTTATCGTATTCTAAAGAAACGACGTCTTTTATCATTAATTTTAAAAAAATTAGAATCAATTAAAATTTTTTGTCGCTGGCATATAAGTATAGGAAATGAATGATGTTTGCAGAGTTTTTATTTTTTACACAACCTAAGAAAATTTGTTTTGGGGCATGATGTAAATTTTAGCCAGTTAAAACTTTCCTCACACTGTCTACATTGCCGTCAATATATGCAAAATAGGTGTGACGCAGTAATGTGTAATCCTTACAAATATTGTATTTTTCAAAACACAAACATAACCATACTGCCCTGAGTATAAATAAAAATCAAGTATAGAGGAATTGACTAAAGACATGGCTTATTTTTTAAATTAAGTGGTTAATATGAACATCTCTATAAATTATATTCCCGTAAAATATCATTGTGTAATTGAAAGGCATTCATTAGTTTCCATTACGGTTGAGGCTGATAAAACTAGTTTTAGTTTTATATGTTACTATAAAATAGAAATTAATAAGTAAGATGCTTAGCCTTCGATAAAACTGTCTGCTTAGTGATTTTGTTTATCTGAAAAGGTCTATAAATGCAATCGTTAAATTTATAAAAAAGTAGTAGCGTTGATACAAAAAGTGAAATACCTAGAGCAAAAACATTTGGAAATACACCTATTTCTTTGTACTGTTTATAAAACTTAACTGAAAGCATAGAAACTAAGTAAATTGCGATGAATTGACAAGGGCAATCCCTTAGAGCAATAAAATAAGTACTTTAGTGAACTGCCAATGATTGGAAAAAGGTAATTAATGACACAAAACAAAATGAGGATACTTACATAATATAGATATAAAAAAAATATATAATTAATTTAAAATTAAATAAAACGGAAGCAGAACTTGAAACGAAAAGGATTAAGAAATGGGAGTAGAAGAGATTTCGATCTGCAGATTGAGATAGCTAATGTATTATAATCATATGACTTAAACACAGAAAATGTTGGCACACTTTAATAATAGAAATAACTTTATAATTGAGTTCATTTTATAATTAGCAGCGAGGTAATATTTTTAATCGCGCGGTTAAATTGCCACGAACAAGAGTCACCAGTACTAGAAAATGCCCACTGCGATTGCGAACCACCTGTTGAGCTTGAGGATTATGTGTACGAGAATTTGCATATTAGGATAAATCTTTGTCCAGCAGTGGACGGAGACGGCCTGTTAATGATGATGATATAAAGTTGTCGATAAGAATCAGAATGTTATTTTTTACTGTTTTTAGTACCCCACATCATACTTTAGTGGATTTTAAAATATTTACGGCTGAAATATAGGTGTAAGTTTTATACTTATCACGCTTTATGTAAATATACATGTAAGTATAATAAAATATTTAAGCAGTTGAGATTAAAATTTTGTTACCCTAATTGCATTGAAAATAAACGAAACCTTTTATATGTCAAAAAGCTGTAATCTAAGCTTAGATTAAACAATCAACTTTACATCAGCAGTCACAAAAACCCACTGTTACAACCGCAGTCAACTTGTAAACCGGTCGCTATAATTACTTGTTGACTTAGAGGGAAAACTCATTCATTAGATATAATTCATTTGAATATCATTTTTATTCTGTTAATGATGAAAAGGACTAAATATGTGACGATTATGGACATAATGAGGATCTTCTTTGCAAACAGATGTGGCCTCGCAATAAAAATAATATTCGTTAATTATTTGAAATAAAACTATTGGTACATAAAATAGAACCGATCAAGTGTCTGTTTTTATCTCTTGAAATTATTGCGGACAGCGTGAGAGGTGAAACCACGAATAACACTTAACTTTCATTTTAAAAGACCTATTGAATATTACCACATTGTATGGCAGGTACAATAAACAAAATTATCTCCACTTTACATGTTTGTGTTTACATGGTTACAATATATACGGTATCCTCGTATTTTCATATTTATAATTTCCATTACATTTCAATCGTTTTTTAATACCTAGCTAGTATTCATTGTGTCTCTGGGGATATTTAGGTGAAGAAATTATTCCGATAGATTTAAATCTGCACAAATTATGATCCAGTAATGCATGGACGGATGCTAAGTATGTTCCTATGACTATATTCTAGTCTATAAGGGATCTAATGTAGTGAAATCTTTAATCACATCAACAAGAAATCATATATAATCCAGTATTATGACTTGACGTATAGAAGGGACGCGGAGACGGACAAAAAGTGTTCTATTTATTCATTTAACAGATGGGAAATAAGGTGACAAATGATGATTTTTATCCTCTTTAACTAATATTAAATTAAAGAAATGAAACTAAAAGATTTTCTGAGAAATTTATATCTTTATTATTTATGTTCAGTTTCCATTATTAACTGTTTTGATTTTGTGAAAGTAAATTTATTGCAAAATAATTATCATTTTTAGAATCATTGTTCACGTTATCATGGCTTGGAAATGTTATATTACCAATATATTAATTTTTACTCCAAAATGTGGCATAACGACCAAAAGCTCTGCATAATTTTAATCTAATTTCGGTTTCTGGACATTCTGTATCTGGAATCGATGAGTACGACAATATCTACCACTGGGTTCTGATTTGATGACAGAGGGCCCATTTTGACAAAAACTTTGAGATTTTATATTTTTATTTAATTTCTATGTAGTGTGAAACCTAGTCTTTATAGAAGCCATTGCCTGTTAAATGAGTAAGAGCAAAATGTATTTGACATACTGTAACAATTTGTCAGCCGTTCAAGAGATCCGTGAGATATTCATATGTGCTACCATTTATACATTGCTCCCTAGGAAAACTTAGTATATTTACATTTTTTCGCGAACAAAAACCAGTGCTAAAAATAAAAAAGTCTAGCTTTATTAATTGCTATATTAAAGAATTAAAAATTGAAAAACCCTTTTTCCATTGCAAGTAGCATTATCACAATCTTACACTTTTCTTCTTTTTTATTAAGCCTGAAGCTGACATTCATATTATAAACTGTTGTCGCCATGTTATCCCTGTACAAAGTTTGTTATTTGGAATAATATAAGATTTAGATAAGCTGAACTAATATTCAATTGTACGTGGCTCGATGATATAACTTTATTTTCAAAATTCTAGGAAATTTTATACTTGACAAAATTTTACTTTTACAATCAATAGTATAATTCTGACACCGGCTGATAAGGGAAATGGTATTATAATAATATTGCTAATATATCTGTTAATAATATTGCTAATATATTTGTTGCAATTTAATAATTATTGTTAACGCCAATATCAAGATTATGTAGTTGAAGTCATTAAGATTGGAACAAATACAACAGATTTAAAGTTTTGTGTAATGTATTCAAGATGTGATGTTAAGGTTAGATATGAGGTGCGTCGCAAAAGACGCTACTTCAAGCTGTAGATCAAGATTGGAAATGACGTAACAACTATAACGCTTGTGAACCACCGACCCACTGCCCCTGGTGCAATGACTTCGCCTCTCTTATCGCGGCTGCACCGTCTGCTGTATTCTTTAGAACCGCGCGTACATTCACGGGCACACCACAGCACGGAGAGTATGAGGCAGATCTAGTCAAGGGCACTCCAGTCTATGCCACTACTAATTTTTAAATTTGATTTATAACTTAGTGAGATACAACTGTCCTCAACAGAATGTCAGTATAAGATGGCTCATAAAATTCTGAATTTGTTAGTGGCAATGGTAAAGAATGTTGACTGTTTATGATTGATAGAATTTTGTAAGAGACCTCTAATTTTGGAGACCATTAGGCATTTTATATTAAATTTGAAATGTTTAGTTTTAAGATTAGAGCAAACATAAAATAATTTGAAGTTTTTTTTAAATAATTTAAGGTTGTTCCGCAAGAGACGCTGTTTTAAGCTCATGAACAAGATAGGACAAGTAATATTTGGGTCAGATTGGATTAGATTGGGCTAGGTTGGGTTATATTCAATTATATTACGTATGTTTGAATACAATTAAGGGGTGAGGTTGATTTAATTTGGTTTAGGTTGCATTATATTGGGTAAAATTATGCTGGGTATATTCTGTTAGGTCTAGTTAGATTAAATTGAGTAAAGTTATGTTGTGTTTAATTATTGGGTTATTTCAAACTAGGGTCTAACGTAGATTGAGGTAGGTAAGAATGTCGGAGAGTAAATGGGAACTGAAAGCAATAGCTTGACTATACGTACACGTACACACTTTCCATCCCTCCTCCGTACTTTTTTAATAAAATAATTGTTAACTTAGGTCAGATTTAATTTTCTTGTTTAATCCGTTTTCGTTCTAATTGCAGTGAGGTTTGAATTTAAGTAAACAAATATTTCATTTATTTTTAATTATTCTCTATTTGTTTTAATATCCCAAATTATACGTCTTGAAATAACATACACGAATAAAAAAATTAAATCAATAATATACGATACGAAAATACCATGCGCCCTTTTAGAAACCTAAATATTTTTTTATAGTAACAAAAGAATTTATCTCTTAAAATGTATCTAAGACAAATTAATGCTAATTCATTATGTATTTGACTGCGGTCAAAATTTTGAGACAATGCTTTAGATATAATCCTAAAATTGCATACTATTACTATATATATGGAATGGTCACGTGTATGAGTGAATTTAAAAATAATTATGTGTATGTATATATATATATATATATATATGTATATGTATATATATATATATATATATATATATATATATATATATAGATATGTATATATATGTATGTATATATATATATATATATATATATATATATATATATATATATATATATATATTTATACATATATACATATATACAATGATTTCAGTATAAAATCACGAGAGTAAAAGTATATAGATCAATAGGTAAAATAGTACGCTCCGCGCTTGATCATGTAAAATTATGTTTGTACTACAAGCATTGTGTCCGATATAATAAAAAATGGTGTCATTCAATTATTTCTTCTTTAATCAAAGTAACGGTGGATGTTTTAAACATTCATTCGGATTTCACAAATTGACCAACAGATGTCCAAAACTTTTGTAAAGGTGGTAGTAAACTTCCATTCATTAATCGTTAGATAATGAATTTAAGTTTATCACTATCGTTCATTTTGTAGGGAAATAAAGGAAATGATAAATTTATCAATAATCAGCTAAATTTAAAGGCTTCCTTCCTTTCTTGTACCTTCCTTTTCGACGCTTTTTGTGGCGATAATTAATTAAGATGCTTTTTTCGCAACGTGATATGACTAGGCTCGTTCCAAATTAAATTGGATAACCGATTGGGATTTATTTAAGAGTAACATTATATATGCAGGATATAAAATGTACTGACTCTATGCAGTGATAAAGTCTTTTGCATTGGTTGTAGAACATACAAGATCTTCTAGATAACAATGACGTTAAATATTTTTGATAATATAATACAATACAAAACAATGGGAAGTTCCATTTTTTTTTTGGCCGGTCAAAAATAATGAGAGAAAATTTTAAAATTATTCATAAATTTTACTGAAAAGTACTTCGTAAATAGAATATTAGCAAATACATGCTGTTGTATTTTATTTTCTTAAACTCGATATAAATCATATTTAGTTCAATTAAATATGTACAAGCCATTTCATATAGTAGCAAACTAAAAGCTGCAAAAAATTAATATGAAATGCTAGTTAAAGAAGGGCATAATTCATCTTTGCCTAATAAAAATTACTTATAAAAATGGAAATCGTTTTATAGTCCCATAACTCGAGTTTCTAAAAAAAATCTTGAACGCTATTTCAGGACATGATTTAATTACATGTCCCAGCGATCATTTTGACTTTAAACGTTCTGGTATTGTATAGTTAAAATAAATTTCAACTTCAACGAGTTATTTTGAAGTTGGCACCGATTCCTTCTTTTGGATAATTTTAAAGGCTTAAACTTTAAGCCTTTAGGTCTATATGTAAACCTACTTTTGCTCCTAAAAATGGCATAATATTGTTACTAAATTTAAACGAATAGCGTACATAAATCGACTAATACGGCTCATATTATTCCGCGACATTAACATTACACCCGAGGATTCAAGTTAATCTAACGAAATATGTGACTTCAGTATATGACGGGGACATGCCCAAGTGTATTTTACTAAATATAAGGAAAAAAACTAAAAGACTACAAGCAATCATTTAAAGTCAACCAATTGTCGTCTACACCATCACACGGGATTGATGCGCATTGCTTGATTAAATCAACCCACAAGAGAAAGAAAAAACATAATCCAAATGCGTATCTAACGTAAACTTGACGTTAATGTATAGAAAGGGCAATGATATGAGACTGAATTCGTATTTTTGTAGATTTAAATAGGTTCCGTAAGAGCTAACATTGATGACGGTGTGCGTATTATGTGATAATAGTTAAATGATGGTTTTTTGAAAGAAAGAAAATTAATTTATGATGTTATGATTTCAAAACCCGCAAGTGAAAAAGCGTATTTTTTATAGACATTTCGCTTTTTGTCACTATAGTTAATGGATACAAGAAGGTCTAAGTAAACATGTTAGTGATTAACTGGTATTCTTGTATTTAGTGAGCCGATTGATTTTTTTTTACCGTACTCAATTAAGAACTTGTTTTTTAATATTCGTATAATAAGCGCTTTTCTACCTTAAAGTGGAATCAAGAAACTGATGAAACTCCATTATAAGTTGAGGGTACGTAATAAATATGTTTTCAAATTTCATTGTAAATATTATCGCAGTGAAATACGTCTTCGTGAATATTGTATCTGTATATTGTATGAAAGTCCTCTTTATTTGGGTTCAAATAATTAACATGTCATATTAAAAATGTTTTTTACACGTGGTTTCGGCAAAATATTTGGGACTAATCGGTGATGATTATCAGATAGGTGTCATAGTGTTAGCTCACTAGGGGCTGTTGAAATATTTTGTTGCAAACGATGTTCTCATATATCACCCAAATAGTTTTACCAATTTGGACAACATTTTCCGCCAAATATTTGGGACTAATCAGGAATAGTTGTTAGATAGGTATTATGGTGTTAGCTCACCAAAGGCGCTGCAACATTTTGTTGCAAACGAATGTTTCCATTTATCTCTAAAATTGTTTGACCGATTTAGGCAAGGTTTTTTGCAATATTTTTGAGACTAATCGGCGATGGTACTTAGATAGATGTTATTTATATTATATTAAAAGCATATTATTAAGACCAAAAATAAAAAAGCTAAATTAGAATTTTCATTAAGCCCACCAAAACGTTTTAATCAAAGAGGGGTAAAATAAAAAGCAAAATTAAAAATGGCGAATAAAATCCACGACGGATGTAGTCATTGTATTTGAAAAACGATTAAAAAATGTTGTTTAAAAGCCCCCGCTTAAAAGAAAGCAAGACCTATTAATACGATTACGAAGCCAAGAAAATCCGTACGGGCTGCTATGCCCTGCCCCAGCCTAAAATTTGTAGTCAATTCGTGAATAGTTGAAATTCTCTTTATATGCTGCTGCAATGGAATTAATATTGAGAATGGAAATGGCAATGGCACCCCTGTGGATTCTGTCGAACAGGAACGTTTTGACTTAACAAATAATAGTCCCTCGGCATTCAAATTAGGCAAATCATTCTTTATTGTTTTTAAACGCATTCATTTCTAGTCTTAGATTCGTATTAGTGATTGGCTAATATATGTCATATTTGCAAATTCACTCAAATCTTGTTTTATTAGGAATTATTGTCGAAATGAATATTTGTGGCCGAGATATTTTTAGTACAGTCATATTATTATATCGTGATTACAATACTATATTAAAATGATATTATCAGCCTTGGATTCAAATTTTTTAGTATAGTTATTTTCCAATTAATCTATCAATTTTCACAGATTATCCAATATCCATATTTATGGACTAATTTTAATCGTTTGCACATTTCCGTTGATATTAATTGGTTGTTGTTTTCCCCCTCGAATATTTGAATTTTACTAGTACTCGTACTTTTTTGAACTTTCTTTTTTTATAGATATTCATTACAAATGTTTTAAACTTTATTATAAACCTTGAATTTGATCTAGGTTTTGTTGTATGACAATATCTACGTATTTCCCACTTAACATGGAAACGTTAATGCTAGGTTGGGAATTCATAAATTTATTTATTTTTTGTGCTTCAAAATATAAAATCAATGCTAATGGTGAACTTATTACTACGAATGTATTTTCTTAGAGCCAACCACAACACCAGTTCAGCACCGCTCGATGAGTAGCCGAGAACCGCCTACGGCCTACTACTTATTCATAAAACCTGTTGTATATCCAAAGTTGGTAAATAAATTACAACGTATAAAAATATTTTTCGTTTCTTGAACGGGAAGTTATTCACATTTCAAAGTGGATTTATATTTTAAGTCTAGACTCAATAAAATACTTATTTGGGTAACTAAAGATTATTTCATTAAATTATCTTTTAAGCAGTTTAACATTTTTAAATTAACATAATACATCAAAGATAGTAAATGTATAAAGTGAATAATATGCTCTTGAAATGTCGTAAAATTATTAAAAAAACACACAAAGTTTTCAAGCTAGAGAATGATATAACTTTTAAATTTCACTAAATTTTCTTTTACTTTAATCTTACCCGTGAAAAAAGCAATAAATAAAAGTTGAACCATATACGAATAGATTAGCGATTAAAAATTAAATTATACAGTTTGCCACAATAATTACAATACTGTGTAGAACATAAGCCTTAGAGAGAAATGTAAACATTCCATAATGTGTAATATAACCAATTACATTCAACTGCTGATAAATATCAATATACAAATCATAGTATTCAAGTGTTTTCACATACAATATATTAAAAAATTGGTCAAGCTGTGATATTACATTAAAATAAAAAGAATATAAAATACTAAAGCACATTAGTTAAAAAGAAAATTAAAACGGCGACGAGTTGAAAACGTTTCATTAAACCTAATTCTTTTCATTGATATTTCTTTCAAAAGGACTTTGGTAAACCGTAGCCTTTTTAACTGTCAAGCACAGCTAATTTAAGTTAAATTCGCAATATACACCAACATACTCTGACAGATTTTTTAACTAAAAACGAATTTCTACTTGATTTGTTTGTAATTTTTTTTCGGCGTGCATGTTAAATGCCTGCAGTAATTCAAAGTTAGCGTGGGAATTAAACTTGCACTTTACAAAAAATATTGTTTACAGATTTTAATAGCATTATCGAGAGGTAGTATACAAATAATAAAAATAATTTAAAACAAAGGTAGTTAAATATTATTTTCTAAATAGTTTATTGATAAATGTGGGTGTTTGCACATTCAACAAATGTTACTTGCTGAATTATATTAAAAAGCCATTTGTATGTCCTAAGCGTTATTTCACTTCCTGTTTTTTATACTTTAAAAACTGTAGTCACTTTCATTTTACGTAACTTTGAAATACAATTCGTTTAAAGGTCGACCTTTATTAATTTTTATAAACAAACATTAAATGTGGTTAAGTACAGGCGGAATAAATACTAGAAGATTACACATTAATTGCAATCCTGAAGATATGACATAATTTGAACATATTTTTGGTTCAAATGATTGGAAACAGCGATATAATAAAATCTAAGCAACATAAAGTAATATATGCAACATATCATGCACATTAAACGTATAAACCCGGTTATTGAATGCATACAGTTGAATGCGTTCCTTAAAACAAGAAATGTAAGAATTGCGACCAGAATTTGATTCATGATTAAGCGCATATTAGTTATTTTGGCGGAAAGGAAATTTAATCTGAATATAATAGAGATCCTGAAGGGCGTTGGTTGCTGAAAATTAACTATACGTTTAAAATTTTTGTTGAAATATGTGTTAGAGAAATTGTCTAAAAGGGTTTTAGTTATGTTGAAATAGTTATCTCCGTCAACTTGATATTAACCGCTTTTTTCCATTAAGATGGAAAGGTAGTAGTAGTTTAATAATTTTGAAGAGTATTATCCGTGATTAGAATTATGGTGAATTTTGTAGATTTGGGTGGTTAATCATATTTGAAAAGAAATTATAATAAAAAGATGTTGATATCCGTTAAAAGACCAAGCTCAGCTGCTATATCAAATATCGTTGATGGCACGATCAAATAATATATTATTACTTTGTTTAATGTTTAACAGGTAAGAAGAATCTTTGCAAGTCTGACTGATCAAGTTATAACAGCAATTCCATAAGCATACTGGAGACCAACTCCTACTGGAGACCAACTGGAAACCAACTGAACATCCCACTGGAGACCAGGTGAATTGGAAGTTTATGGTCTCTTTTCGTTCCGACACAATAAAATATGTTTGTATTTCCCTTAAAGTATTTCTATTGCATTTTATTTTAACACCTTTTTCGGAGCACGAATTTATCGAAAGACGTAAAGTCGTAACTTGCAAAAAGATTGATAAATTCTGAAACCTTGCATCCACGGTCCACAGTACAGAACTTTAAAGTAGTTTAGAGTGTTTCTTATATATTTTATATAAGCTGAGACAATTTGCAAAGATGTTGTATTAGCAGTTTGGAAAACCAAAGGAAAATTTACATAAAATTTACTTGCTCATAGATTTTTCTTAATAGCTTTTCTTTAAACATACGTAAGTTTGATTCACTTTTATTTAACAATGTCCAAGATTGAAATCCATATTTAATTACTAATGTTATTACAGTACGCATATATGTAATCTAGGTTTCTTCATTAAATTCTTTTTTGTCTAGTTTGCTTTCAATTTTTTACATTTAAGGACAAATTTTAAAAAAAGAAACAAAAGACTATACATGCCATTATAAGATATAAATATTATGTATTCGAATTGTAATTAATCTAACAAAACTTATGACTACAATATTTAAAGAAGATACACTGCATCGCATTTTATAAATGAAATAAAATTATTACAGATTACAACCCACATACAGATGAAAGTTAATGATGAGAATAGTTAAAATTTTTGTTTTTATATCATAATGTGAAGATCAGCGACCTCCTAAATCGAATTACGTGGAAAAATCTGAAGTAAACAAAAGTAAACAATACTTAGGTTTAATATTGATAAAGTAATAGGATTTAACCTGGTATATATATATATATATATATATACCGAATGAACATTTTGATACAGTCATAACTCTGCATAAAAGGTACTGACAAACTTTAAACTTTTACGGACATAGGTAAGCCAAATTAAATGTTTTAAATACGAGTAAAAATAACATTATAGGGTTTATGCATATACTTAGGTAAATAAACACCTTAGTGTTGACATATATAGCAAATTAGATAAAGAAAGAGAGAACGCCACTATTCGTCTTTTGAAATAGAGTCCATTACTTTTACTTATATATTCCACTACAGTCTCCTGATTGATTGACTTGTAATATTAATGACATTTTTTCATATTTGAATCCATTAATTCACAAAAAAGCGCTAATCAGATTCAATATGGTTTGTCAAAAATTTCCTTGAAATATGGTTTTGAAAATCCAAACGATCTTAAAATTCTCCAAATGCACAAAAATACAACTTTTGTGTATCAGGATTTATTAAATGTAAATAAATGTTTAAAAAAAATCGTATACACCCATTTGCTAAAAGTTTGTTTGGATATCTAAATTATTTTATTTAACTAAAAACAGAGAAAAATAATAAAATGTTTCGAATTCCGTTCCAAGAGATATTATATTTTACCAACCAAAATATGGTTTTAAAAATATTTCGTAGGTTTTGATAACAAACTTTTCCCTCTTTCTTATCATGAACATAAAAGCTTTTTTTGAATTGTCAAGCCGAAATTCCATATCTAACAGTAACTCTCCAGTGTGATATCTCCACACATACATACATAATGTGATTGAAGATTTTGATGAAAATGGTGTGCTACGATACTTTGTTTACGGTGGATGAAAAATTTGTCAACATTAAAGTAAATATCTGCGACCGGAGACTATATTTGTGAAAAAGAGTAACGATACGTGTTGTGAATTTCACTGTTTAATCTTTGTGAAGGTTTTGGATGAAAAAACAATACGCGTTGTAGAAGCAAACGTGAAAATAAAGTTTGATGACGTATTTTTGTTTACAAACCTAATTTAAATCTTTAAATTTAGTAGTCGGTTATCGGTTATGTCGAAGTTTTATATTTTTCAAGTAATAAGCTCGGCCAAAGGGTAGTAATATCTTAAACACTTATTTTATTTTACCATCTGATAAAAATAATTCCAAATAAATAATTTTTATTTACTATCAAAGGGATGCAATGTAAATTTATGGTAAAATATAAAAGTAATGAATGTGTCTGTTGCAAAAGTTTTTGTAATTGTGGCGAAATTAAAATCAATGTGTGGAGAAATATAAAGGTGCGTTTAAACTTTTGCAAAACATAATTTTGTGGTTAACATTACAAAAAAGACGACAAATATGCTCAGCTTCAAACTCATTTTGGACTTTTGCGGCTTTTTTAGTATTTTACATTTTCCACTGCTATTTCATTGCCTTTTTTGCTTTTGGCTTTATTTTAATTCTTTGGTTATTCATACGTTTGTAGATCATATTTTTATAGATTATGCTAATGCATTAGAAACGTATATGTCCAAAAAGTAGAACGTCGTGATTGAGTTTTTGTCTAGTTTTACATACAATGGAAAATGTATTTTGAAAAGTAGAAACTAAAATTCCTTTCTTCGTTAGTAAAATTACACACACACATATATATATATATATATATATATATATATATATATATACATGTATATATATATATATATATATATATATATATATATATATATATATATATATATATATACTTATATATATATATATATATATATACAGGTAATTACAGTATAAATAGATAAACATTAAAATACAATTCATAAAAATATACGAATTATGTGACAAAAACTACCTCACACATGTAATAGATTATGATAATTAAATAAAATTCCATTTTATTTCCAAAAATTTTCATATGCAATTGTTGTCAAACAACGATTATGTATCCAAAATATCCTTAACAGATAATTTCAACTGTCGTTGATATAATTAATGTGTGTTATATATTTCCTTACTATAATTACCTACATAGACAAAGAATAAAGATGGTAAGCACTTTTATGAGACTAGAAAATGGTCGGTGAATCACTTTTACGTTTTTCTTAAGTGAACTTCCAAATGATGCTTTTTTAAAATGTTACGTAATTTTTCAACCTTTGTTTTGAAAGAAGGTTTGGAAATTAATAAAATTTCTTCAAGCATAAAATTGTTACATCATCCATTCCAAACACACACACACACACATATATATATATATATACATATATATATATATATATATATATATATATATATATATATATATATATAATTTCATATTAAAGTTGCTGTCAACTAAATGTATACCTAATATCTTCTCCATCTTGAAAACATATTATGTGACTGTAATATAATTAATAAAATTTATGTATTGAATATGTTTTTTATTTTAGTAATTTTTTCAAATATTTTTTCTTCACGAAATGAAATGTAAAATCTTGTGTCACAATTAACATGATAAATTTACTTCTTTCAGTTTGATGAATTTTTCTACAAATTTCACAATTATTCCGTCCGCTCTTTCATCCACTTGGTGAGCAGCAAACGTGTTTATAAGTCATTGAATTTGGGAATTTTTTCCCTTTTTATAATCTAATTTTCTTTGAAGCCAGTTATGCGTTCGAAAGTATGAAATTTAAGTCACTCGGGAAAACGTGTCAATACATTTTGTATTTATAAATAACGTCGTTTGTTTCCCTTCATTAATTTTTCCAATGTTGTCGTTCCCCACGCACAACACCCTAACAAATCATTTTTTTGTGAACAACGCTATCTGACAGTTCATCAGTAAGAGGCATTTAGCTCCCAAACCAAATGAGGTAAGGTTTAAATATTAATTAATTTGAAAGAAAAATTTAAAATAAATTAAAAATTAGAATGGAATTTAATTAAAGGTAGACATTAGAGGGGAGAGAAATAATGATTATTTCCATCTGAGCATGTCATTTAAAAGCGTTATTTAAATGGAAAAAAAAACCTCTTTTTAATTTTTGTTTCATGGAACATCGAAGTAACCTTTTTTAGATGATACTATTTTAAAAGTTTATATAATGTTTATGTACTATATACCTGGTATATGAGTCTTAAACGTACTTTTTCATTTATTCTTATATATGGTGCAAATTATCCGAAACTGAATTCAACATTTTTCCGCCAAGTTTGCATCAAACTTCTATTATCTATTATAATTAAAAAGAAAACAAGCTAATTTAATTATGCTCTATATTTAGATATATCAGCTTACATGGAAATTAATGTGCTGTATGCATTTCAAACTTAGCAGAGATCGGTACTATCAACAGTATATTAAATGAAATTTTCCGAAAATATGTAACCATAAAAATACTACACTATTTATTTATGTACTTTAATGTGTACGATGCAGATGTAGATCTTATTGCTACGAGACCAATATCTTACAGACAACCATAACAAAAGTCTAGCCCCGCTGAATGAGCGTACGAGAATCGAACTCGGATCCCCACGGTATACGGCATCGATGAAAGCTGTACGCCTTATGGTCAATCCAACACATCATAACGACGACTTTTTAGGGCTTTGTCCTAGAAAAATTTGCTCGTTATTTCTTTCACAAAGTTTTTTACTTCAGTTTAAAGGTTTGTAGGTACGCTGCACAAAATATCAAAATATTGTCTAAATTTAACAACCTCTCGACACCTGGTTGCAAAGGTTTTGGAAATGTTGAATATTAATAGCATTAATTATTATTATTAATAAAGAACTATTAAATAGTAACTAAGTTAACAAGTAATTTACAAGAAACCATTAAAGGTGTTTCTGCAGAAAAGCTCGTGATACCCTTTAGGCATGAAAAGCGTGCTGCGATTGGTCTTTAGTCGTCACGTGAACTCCGCTAACGCCAAACACAGTCAAGACACTAGCTACTGAGCCGTGAATAATACAAAACTAAGTATTTGTTAAAATGTTTATCAATTCTTATATAAAATTTATTGTATGTTCTAGTGACATTTTTGTGGTAAAATGAATACTAGATTTAGTTGTAATTTATAAGTTGAATTACAAAATAAATTCTTTTTAGCAAAGGTACGATGGCGGTGCTTATCCTTTACCTTGCGTGCAGCTTGGGGCAACGTGGGGTGTACTAAACGAGGCATAGTGGGGCAAGTTTTGCTCCAGTTAATTAAATTATACTTTTTGTTTGTTTCCGACCAAGTGGTTCGATCAGTTAAAATAAGAGAAATCAACACTCTTGGTCTATGGAAGCGACGGAACAAGTTTAAAGCTTTAAACTGTATTTCTTCTAATGAAGAAAAAGAATGAAAAGTTTACATGGAAGATAATTTTTACGGTTTGAAAAAAACTTAGGAAAATTGCTTATATGTTAGCATAAAAAGACATATTCAACACATATTCATTTCAAGAAACAGTACTGCGAAAATAGATCGGCTTAGAGGTTTCTTGAAAAGGCATCCTTATATTAGTTACTAGAAGCCCGAACCTTCCTCTGCAGCCAGCGTTATGGACTTCCACCGAGTTGCTGTTGGAATTTTTTTTAGATCTACTAGAGAAAGTTTGTGATAAACATAAATTAAATCCACAGCGCATATTCAATGCGGACAAAACAGGTATTTCGATGGTCTCCAGAAGTGTAAGTCAAGAAGTAGGTCAGAAATAAAGATTTATTTTTTATATTTCGGCACATTCTCTTTGAAACCGGAAAACATTTTTGACAAAAAACTTATTTCAACATAAAATAAAAACTCTAAAAGTGATCTCGATTCCCATATGCAATTCATACGAAATACTTGCCAAGGAAGGTCAATTCGATACAATGCGATCGTTCAAAGATTAATACGCAAACTCATTTGAGTTACAGTAGTGTAATTTAGTACCATAAATCTAAGCGAATTTGAGGCACGTTTTACCGCTCCGTAATTTTTCATTAAAGACAATGCTAATTTTAGTAATATTTCATTAATGAAAGTAAAGTACTGCTACTAAATTTAATCGAATACCAGTCAAGTAAGACTCAAATTTAATGTCAAAAGATTGGTGTTGGGTGTCAAATGTAAATTGATACATAAATACAATTAATTTTATAAATGGCTATTAGTTTCTTTTAATATTCACTAATACTCTGATTAAATAAAAGAGTGCAATCTATGGATAAATTATCAAGTATAACATACAACCAAATCAAATATCTTTCAAATATAACTTTTATTGAAGTTAAAGTTTCCATTTCTACTTTATATCTTCCGTTATTTCATTTTCTTTTATAGATACTAAATTCATGTTTTTAAAATATATAACTCAATTATTTTTATTCCTTAAGTTGAAATCAAAACTCAAAAGAAGAATAAATGCATTCCAATCATCCAATAAAAAGCGTTATGACTAGCTTTTTGGTGATATTGACTTCCAATTATATTTTGGTGGTTCTTTTCATGTAATGCTGCACTATTCTTGCCTCTAAACTATATGTAATATTGTCAATATCCATGAAAATGTAAAAATACCATATCTTTGTACGAAGCTTTGAAACTTTTTCACGCTACCGACTAAAAATATAAAAAGTAACCTAGAATTTCAAGGGTTCAATGAAAAAGATTTACCTTAAATTCTTCAAAACCCGAAAAAGAATTTGATTTGTTTATTTAATTGAATTCAGTATAGGACAAATACAAAGAAAAATGAAAGCCCAGCAAATCTGGAATGATGTTTAAGTAGGAAATTAGCATCAAATTCATAATCTGGCACAGATTAATAGCAGATAATGATAATAGTATTATTAGTTCGCTGTAGAATATACGTAGTGTGAGCAATCATTTTAAATCTTTGAAAAACCGACGATTAATATCGACATTGTTAATAATCCGTTGTTAATGTTCAATGAAGGCATTGACATATTTGAGCCTTCTTAATACTGAAGCAATTTGACTGAAATTACAATAATGAAACGATCTAAAAATATATTGTACATCAAAATTTTTAAAATTAGTAATAATTATGTCAAAATTTAATAAATACATCTATAAGGAAACACAAAGTTAAAAATATAAAATACAAATTAAATTTTTATCATTCGTTCTACTTTACATTTTCAGAAACGGTTGCGCTTAACAATTGTTGTCTTAAAAAAAAACTATTTTCATTACAAAAAATAGCCTTATTATTTGAACTCACCAATTTATTTAGTAAAAATTTGATAACCAAATTAAATGAATTTTAGCTTCAAAGATTTATGGAAGTTGGCAGTGTTGGATAGAGAGACGATTTCTTAATTACATGTAAATGTATTTGTTTTTTTTTTCATTTACTTACTTTTTACTCTGTTGTAAACTAAGATAACTTTCCACATGAACCTTTTTATTGCCATAAAAGCAATCTCAGTTTACCATAACAAAGAAGTGCGACAAAATATGGTCATAGATTATAAGTTATGATTGAGATTAATTTGTCACGAAATAAACAAACCTGCAGGAAATAAGAAAATAGGGGATGGGTAAAGACGCCTCCTTTCCCAGGAAAGACGTATGAAAGAAATATTGAGGGTCCTGACGCTAAAATTTGTCGTCGGATTGAAGACACAGTAGAATGCCAGAATTACTACTAATAACCAATAAAAGTTTAAGTTGTAGAATGAAGTTTCTAAATCTCTCTCCATTCTGATCCATCCCGTGATTGTATTAAGAAATGCAGTCGTGTTGAACCTGACGTTGAAACTAAATTGAGGGCAGAGGTTTTAATATAATGCTATATTATCGAGAATCTCTTAAAATAAGTATGTCTATTTATGTACACATCTCTACAATACAAAGTACATAAAAAGTACAAATTTTTGTAACGCAAAGTACATAAATTACATCAATGGTACACATTCTATAATACAAAGTCCAATACAAAATTCATAAATAATAAACATATTTTTAACTAAAAGTACACATTTCTATACATTGACGCAAAGCTAAGCAGATATGAGTCTCAATATGAAGTAGAAGGCATTTTTCAAGAAGTTTCAAGGAGCGTCTTTCAAAAAAGTATATAAAGATAATGGCGTGCGAGACTTCGATCATTTAATAGATTGAAGGTTCTACTTAAGTAAATTTAAAGTAAATACGAAATTGTTAATGAATAGTTTTTTCGTGTTTTCCTCTGCCTAACCAAATTTAAATTTATTTATATATATTTTATATTTTATTTAATATTTATTATTGTTTTTAATTCGGATTATCTGACAAAAATCGGAAACTAGGATATCGAATATGATTTTCTTCCATTCGTCCATTTATTCTATTACGCTAGAAACTTATATCTGTATATGTATATATATACGTAGTATGCATACATATATTTATATATATATAGATATTAATATATATATATATATATATATATATATATATATATATATATATATATATATATATATATATATATCTAAAGGTTATAGTTTATTTGTCGAATATTTGCAAAACAGCAAAAGATAGTAAGTCAATTGAGTAATTATTCCTTGACAAAATTATCGCATCAAACAACTTATTTGTTTGATGAGATAATTTTGGTCGTGTGCCTGACTTGTGTAGCTCCAGCGTGACCACACAAGTCAGTCAAACGCGGGCCTGATCCGACATGTTGCTGTTTAAAATTCACAGTAACACTTTCAATCATTGCGACCCATTAACTAACTTTGGCACTTATGACCAGCCGAGGAATGATTTAAACCTTATTTACGTATCACTAATGGCATATTAATTCTGTACTACTTGTTTAGGGATTAGTATTGCAAAACGCTTCCGAAAATAACATTAAAGATACAAATTGTTACATTGATTTCTAAGCGTTATGTTTATGTAACTAGTTCCGTTCAGCGTGACAAAAACGAGAATAAAACCGTTATGTATTACGGCGATATACGTATAATTAGTTTTGGGCATACGTGAAAAAAAAGGTGTGGACTAAAGATGGTTTTGAAATATTTAGTTAAACCATAGTTTGTATGTATTAAATAATAAGTAAGAACAATAATTATTTTATATTCTTTTGCAAGAAAAATAAGCTTCGGTTTGTATAGATAACGATCATTATAGCAATTAATGTTCATTCTACAACGCACTTAAGATATGACACGGCTTAAGATATGACATGATCAATATTTGTATGGGTCTTTGTCTAATTCATCAATTTCCACGTACATATATTTTTTACTATTTTGTAATTTCGGGTATCTAAAAACCCGTAACGGATCCTAGAAGCTCAAGTATCGTCAACATTAAAAAAAAATATGTATTTATGTAACATAACTAAAATATCGATTTGTTTGAAGAATATTATGCACTTCGTCAATTAATATAATATCAAGGGATAAAAAGTGTTAGAGTACAATAAAAAAATAATACAGTACACTACGTAAACAAATAACACAGTACATTACGTAACGCAGAAACTGGGATGATATTGACCTCAATCAGTCTATAAATTTTCAACAGAAGTAATTATATTATAATTAATTATTCTGGTATGCGTCATTTAATGAGATAATTATTATCTTTTAGAAACAAAAAATTACATTTTCTTAATATAAGTATTAGTAAAAATACAAAACATGACAAATACATTTAGCAGTAACAAAATTAAGAATCCCAAGCAAATCTAGTCAATATGAAATAATCGATGTTTAAATAATAGTACGTTGATATTCCGAGCAATAATTGATGACGATTTAATATTCAATCATTTTAATATCACATAACCTTAAATGATAGATTATCTATGAGATTATTTATGATACGGCTCGCACTATGACACTCAGCTAGTATGTGAATATAGCATAAACTGTATGCAAAGACGACTGTGTGAAGCTCAGTATTTAAAGCAGCAGCTCTACCTTAAAGTCCTTGATTTGATTTCTAGCAAGCACGATTTGTAATGACAAAGATATATAAATATAGTTCCTGCAAGAAAAAGAAACAAATTATAACTTATTTTTCATCAAAGTTTTATTAAAATATAGAAATAGAAAAACTCACCAAATGCAAAAACACAAGTTTATAAATCTAATAACAATAAATAATTATTAACGAATATATAATACAATTTGAAGAACATGAAGGATGAGAATAAAATATTATGATTGAAAATGGTGCCCATTTTGAATGGCGACTTGCTGCTTCGCATTCACTTTTGACTCCAGCCAAAAGTAAATGGAATTGCCAAACCCCAAAACTGTGCAACTGCAACTAAAATTATGCAATCACACAATTAATACGTATTAAAGCAGTTATTCGCCACAGACTTGTTACCTTTTGACTCTTTATATTCGATTCTTTTTTAACCCATTACATTAAAACTAAAGCAATGTATTTATTTAATGATTGACTCCCACCATCCTCATAGCGAAACAAACTTTCTAGTCTAAAGAATATTCATGTATTAAATATGTAGTTTAGTAAAGCTTTACTAAGTACGCTAAGATTTTTTTAGCATAATCAGATTTATCAGAATTAATTTAATTTTCGAGAGTTTTTGAATATGCCAGTGTTAAAAATTTTATGCAATTATGTTTTTAAATGTATGTGGCAGCCAACTGATCACATAAAGTATATTTTATGGAAGACAAAGAATATAAAATATCACATAAAGCGTAAAACAGAATATCTCACTATTAAAAGCGTTTAATGTATAAAATATTTTCATCATTGATTATATGACACTAAGATTGAGTATGTGTTTCGAGCATGCTGACTTTATTAACTATAACATTAAAGAAACTGATATTTACAGATCGCAATTAAAAACTAATAAATTTACTTTACTAACTAGTTTCTACCCCTTCTATATACACATAAATATCTATTTCAGAGTTCAAGAATAGATGCTCGGAACTTAACATGCTACGTTACAATAACTATTAAACAAGAAAACTTGTCAGACGTAATAAATACACTTTTATTCTGTAATTCAATAATTTTTATTTTAATATTCATGTATTCTAAATTAAATATTATCTAAAAATTATATTGACGGAGATACCACAAATACCACAAAAATGCTCTCACGTTACAACAATACTAATCCAAAATTTTCTGGCCCCACGATCAATCAAAGTAAGTCAATTAAAGTGATAAAACCTCTGAATAACAAGCCCAGACTTTCTAATAAATAGAGGCTTTTACCTCCTACCCGCAAAACCATTTCTGGTCACTTCACTCTGTAATGCATTCTCTGTAATGTAAGCGCGCTTACCTTACTTGATATAATCTTAGTGCAAACAAAATTAATTCATTGCAAGAGAATTTTGTGAAACTCTCTATTTGAGGTAAGTCACCATCTATCGCAGTAAAGATTATTCCTATTCTATTTACGAGTATATATTGTTATCATTAACAAATTGCCCACAATGATTATGCTTATCTATAAAGCGCAATGACCTTTATATTATTAGATATAACACCGTTTTTATATTTTATTACGTGGTTCAGACAAATTTTACACTACAAAAATTGTTTTGTACGATGAAAATTTACATTATTTTAGTATAAAAATTGCTAACATTAGATTTTTCAGTTCACTTTCTATGCGTTGACTGAAACGTCAATATAACGCACAAGTAACTCAAAAGAGGAAAATATTTATAGAAACCATTCTTTATGACATATAAATAATTACTCCTGAACTATAGATATATAAAAATACCATACTTAATTTATTTTTAGCTTTTTTGTGTTTATTTCAAAATCGTGGTCATTACAAGATACTACTAGGTAAATTTTTCTAATAACAAACAAGTTCTGTGAATTTTCGGACCAAAAAAGAAGATTGTGCAGATATATCAGTGCGGTCAGAATATATTTTTATAATTTCAGAAACATAATTAAATTTCTTGAATTATTCACAATTAAATGAAACTACGTGATGTAGTATTATTTCTACTTTCTTTAAGTTCTTTACCACGACCTAGGTTTAGTTTCAAAGATCTTTATTAATAGCCCACCTTAAGATGTTGTAATACAACGAAACCTAGGTCGTGCTAAAGAACTTAAAGAAAGTAGAAATAATATTACATCACGTAGTTTCATTTAATTGTGTAATGTTTTTATTCTGTACTCCCTTCATCATTTATTATTAAAAAAAATATCCATTCAGAATGGATGTTCTTTCTGTAATTTTAATTTTAAATTATATAAAATATTTAGGGTAAAATTATATTAACTTAAAGGACTCGTACCATTATGTCGCTATAAATCCATGTGCAGTCATATATGATTAATTTCAGGCATGGAACAAGAAAGCACCAAAATATTATCTTACACTCGTTCTCAGCACATTTAAAAACATATTTTTTTTTGTCGCGAAAGTACAAAAACTTAACAAGTGTAATTTTTCGAAATTATTGAGTTTTATGTTTAGAGCAAATTGATAAATGAAAGAAAATTTTTTTATTTGAAGTAGTAAATAAAAAGTGTAAAAAAAATTCACCGATTTGAAAAAAAGTATGCCATGGTATACCACTTAGTTAACAGCTTATAATTAAATACCATTGTTTAATATATTTACTAAAATTAGTACTTTTTTCACGTAATGTATTTATCTCCTGCGAATTTAACATCGAAACATCGAAACATTTATCTTTTTTCATCGAAACATTCATAACATCGAAACATTCATCTTTTTAATATCGAACAATTTTTTAACATCATGAGTGATCTGGTATTCATGATCAATTAAATGTGCACTTTGCTCTAGTTTTAAATTTGTCAATATTTATTAATTTTTTCAGCTAGGTTTATGTACCTAAAATATATATCAAAATTATTCCAATATTGTGTATTATTTCTATACCTTGATGATTATTTTTTGGCTACAGATTTGTGGTCGAATGTTTCGTTTAGTTAATTCTAAATTATCCGCTAGATACTTATTTCAAGCATTCTGAGTACATCATAAATTGATGCCTTCTATTTTGTATACTTGCGTTAAACCCGGAGCTATAGACTTTTGAGCGCGTTAAAAGCCAGCTTAAAATTAATGAACTTAACGCTGGTGTAAATTTTCTATAATATTCATGCCCTCAGTCATCTTTGGAATATACGAGTCTCAGTGAACAACGAAATATACAAATTATATTTAGCAGTTACAATTTAATTAATGATAATAATTATGGTACATAAACGATTTAACTGAAATGTTATATGTATTTATATGTATGTAACATAGCTTGATAATGACACTGTAGAAGGTATTTATTTATAGGTGTTATATTATGTTCTACGTTTACAAAAGACAGCAATATCTCGCCTGATTTGATATAATTTACAAAATCTACTTTTTGGTTTAAAAATCGATGTTCAGGTTGGCAAACCAAAAATAATATGTGCTTGATTGACTCTTGTACCGGAAGTAAATATTTTCAATTCTGTATTTTTATAATACGCTAATTGTATTGTTTCGTAATATATTTTGTATTTTGAGTTATACACACCGTATCTTAGTACAACATATCAAATTCCGTATGCGGATCCATGCATTATGTTTCTTAGAAACCCGTTTGTGTTAATTATTTTTTGTTTTGTTTGTATTAATGGTAACACGAATGACTACATCGATTATATTAAAATGGACTATCAATTACATATTCCTTCATCGTCGTTCGTAAGGCACAAGATTATTCTTTTTTCTGATCTTTTATTATAGATATAATAGTTAATATCTGATATTATTAATAATGAGTGATTGTCAATTTGGTACAAGAGGTTACTTTTGTTTTATAAGTTGGAAAATTTCAAATTTATTGGCTTAACTTCTAACGAATTTCTCAATATTAAAAAAATGAAATATATATTGTTTGATATTTTATTTTGGTAAGTAAAAAGGTGAAATATATATAATCTGCAAAAACTACTTCTACACTATTTTAATTTCTTATTATTTTTTTACCTTGTTCTGTTGCATCATAATCAATTTACCCTTTGTCACATATCAAGTAACTCCATTACTGGCGTTAAGGGACTTAAAAACCTTCATCTAAAAACTTTATTTCTTCTACTTTTTACTTCGGATCGTAATTTAAAATTAAATAATTCAAGAGATAAATAAAATTGTTACTTGAAATTGTTTTTGGCTTTAACATGAACTTAAGTATAATTTCTCAAGAGCCTGATATTAAAAAAGTTAGTCCAGCATCCCCGGTCTTTTGTGATTTTAATTAGAATTTAGTCTGCTAATTGTACCTGACAAAGACCGTACTGAGATTTTGTACTTACTCTAATCCAACAAACGTTTTTCTTAATGAACTCATCAACTTATATGTTAATTTATGAATGATATGAACTAAAAACATTGGCTCGAAAGCGATAGTCAAAAAATTAACTTACATAAAACAATTTTTTCCCCAATTAGTGTTCATATTTAACTGTTCACAAGCTTATATAAAAGTTATTTTCATAATATTGAATGATAGTTTTTGAAAAATAATAATCATAGCAACTTCAAAGTGGTTCTGAAACACTTCTTTCCCTGTTTTTATTATGAGAAACAAATATTACAACCACTAAACAAAGAAACCAATAAACAAACAAATTAAATCTGTGCGTGTTCCCTACTGATATAACATCGAAATATAAATTCAGCATTTCAATAAAGTTTTTATTTTTTTATGCTTCTTGAAATATTTTTACTTATGTTTTTAAAAAAAAATCTAAATGCAATTATATTTTATTAACAAGACAATGTTGAATTGCATGTTATATGCCCCATTCAACAATTTAATTGTGAACCTCGCTAATTTTAAATATTCGTCAGAAAATTTATAAAATTGTACTCAAAGGCAGTCTTATTGTAAGAATAAATTTTTAGCTATTATTTTTAAGAAACTTTAAATCTGTTTCTTTTATTTTATAAATAAAATCTTAACATTCTTTCCACTCTGATATACTTTCAAGTTTCATAATTGGTATGTGGAAATAAAAACACTATCATCTTAAAAACTACACAGACAAAATATTGGCTAAAACTACGGAAAGCAAAGAATTTCGTGAGTTAATATAAAAAATTATCTTTCAGATTAGGTTTCAACTCTTATCCTGAAGATAATTGTAACGACTACGCGAAATGGTAAAGAAAAATGTAAAATCAGTGTGATGACAATTTCTGTCGATATTTTAAGGACATTTTCTTAAAACTATATTGATTTTTATAAAAAATTGAGTTTGATGTTTCATTTTACATTGACTTAAATCCTTTACATGCACATATGCCTTATTTGTCTTCCAAGCACCCCTCATTCTTACTTCTTCTTGTTATTACTTTTATGGTACTTCAGTAGAACATCTTCAATATAAACCTACATATTAAGATCTATACAAACAGATTCAGCGTGAATTATTTGTAAATATACATACGTAATAAAAAGAACTATACCTACATAAATTCACCACGAATCAACAAGTTTTTTTTTAAACTAGTTAATGAAGAAATTTACAGCATTCATAAAAAAACCATACTTGTCAATATAAAAGTATAACAGACAAAATTAATTAATTTAGTCAATAAATATATATTTCTAAATTTATTTTACCTCTGTGCATTTTGTTAAATAAAGATCACATCCTATTATTATGAGCCAAATGTGATTAATTGTATCGAGTTCAAATTATAATTCTAAATTTCGACTTACGAAGGATTAAATTTGGTATTGAAATACTCATGCATAAATTTATTCTTATATAGACATAGCATATCGTAAAATTCCAAACTAAATTATTACCAGTTTTAAACGTTTATCCGCTCACGGCCTAGGATTACGCTCTGCAAGCTTACTCGCTCTACTTAGTTTAAAACATACCTTCACTTCCTTACAAAAGATCCTTTATCCTTCAAGCAGTAAACTTTGGAATCAACAATCACCAGGGAAACATCCTCGACAAACGTTTTTAACGACCGAGTGGGAAAGGTCTACCTTTCATAAATAATAACCTCCAGCGTCCTTGTACTTTTATTCTTTCATCCTAACCCATCATGTACTTTATCACCTTAATAGAGGTATAGTAGATATTCATAGTTTTCGTACGTAAAGAAAATAGATTCGATTATTCGAAATAGATTGTTCGTTAAATTATGGTTGTAATTCTATTGCTAAACATTGAGGATCATTGCACTTAGAGTTTCAATTAGATGAAATAATTTTCGTTTATTTTAAACTCAAAGTCTAATTATTCTGGATCATATTAACTCATAAATTAATTGCGTGTGCTGCAGTCACACGCCATTTAAGGTCTCCCCGCTCCCAAAACTGATAATGCATCGATTGAGCCAGTCCTATAAACTTTGGTCAGCGCCATAAGCGGTGCATACTGTTACCTCAGCATTTTTTTTACATGTTGGACCCCGTCGTACCACGGAGCACACGTCGAAGCCCAAATGAACAATGTCAATATGCCGAAGTATAATGACGCAAATATTAGCTCGGGGGTCAAGATATACCTCCCCAGCCGGCTCCGGCAAGCTGGACCATGGCATGAAATCTGGACTTGTTCATAGTGTACTGTGTATCTAGGATGAAATTGTACTTAGAGTCAAGAACAATACCTAAGTACGTTACCTGGTCCTGTACGCTAATACAAGTTACCCCCCCCCTAAATTTTTTTGCAGCAAACTGAGCTTATTTTTAATACCCAAGTTTCACAATCGGATATGAGAAAATTTTCATCAGCATCGGCAATTGCATTGCCCCCCGAATGGATATTGCGAGAATGCCATCAAACATGATATTCCACAGAATGGGACCTAGGACCGAATCCTGCGGGCAGCCCCTAGTCAACGTTTTCTTTACTGCAATATCTGCTGTAATATAACAATTCGACTGGAAAGTAATTACTTTTTATCCGCTGAAGCTCAGATGATACTATCCGTTTCTCAAACACAGTCTATGTGGCAGGCTACCAGGCATTATCAAACTAACCGAGATATCGAAGAAAACCCTGAGTACGTATTTTTAGGCACGCGTCTATCTAGGACCAGGCGGCAAAATTTTTTCTGTGAATGAGTCATATAGAGGACTCTGATGAATGGGATGATTGCACCGACAATCGTGTCGCCAATATTCGCTCAAGCAACTTTCCAAAGACCGGAAGCAGCGTATTGGATCTTCAGAATTTCGGATCTTTAAGCGATCTTCCATTATTCTCTGGAATTACTTTGAGTTTCCCCACTTTCCATACCATGGGAAAGGGGCTCTTGTGCAGGCAGCGATTAAATGCCGCATAAACCTCAATTGCGGCGGTCTTCCATACCATTTTTATAATTTTTTTATCAACGCTAAGCATGCCAGGGCCTTTTCCTAGTCCCGTGTAATGATATGATCAATCTCTGAGTAGCATATTTCTGGGTCAAAACTATTGCTACAAAAGTAGGATTTGCTGGGATTATTCCTAATTGGATGCTATTCGACAGCATCAAACCAGGGTCATAATAAGTAAAGAATGTGGACAAAATGTATTCTAAATTTTTACAGGTCGGTCGGATTTTTTGAGAGCCCTTAAAACAAAAGACTTCTTTGGTTTCCGCACACTATTGTACATGAGACCCCAGGAATATGAATTTCCTATATGGGTCACTAAGGAGCGATAATGGGAGCATCTGGCCTGCTTAACTAGTCTATTACATTTTTTGATAGCATACTAACGTTGCTTCACTGAAGAAATTTTTTTCTTATCTTATAATGTATTCAAAGCCAGTTTCATTATAATCTACAATATTATATTACAATACGGGAACGTTTTGATTTGAAATTATTTCTTTTAAGTGACCTATGTAAATTGAAATAATTAATTACATAAACAAATTGAAAATTGTTACCAAGTAGATAAATGGTTTGAACCAAATTTTTTTAGTTTTATTCGATGAGTTTATGATACAAATGAAATAAATGTTAATGATGTAAAAAGGAAAAAAAAATAGTAAAAATCTAGAAATGTGCAACTATTACTTGTGGTCAGTTAGAGCAATTGTGTAAATTTGAACATTAAAAACTTCATCTCAAAAATAAAAAATAGTGACTAGAACAAAATGCATGAGTGAAATTTTCCTTTAAAATTGTCCTAAATATTTTTGAAGTAAAACTTCCTTACGCACGCTTGACTTAGGAAGTAAGCTGGTGAATGCGTGACGAGAGCGTTATGAAAAGTGTGATCGGGCGAGGCGAACGGAATTTGAAAGGGAGATATAAGTTAGTAAAGACAGAAAGAGAGACAGATACGTTTCGTATATTACTGTAGGGACAAGAGAGGGAGATTACTGTAGGGACAAGCACACATTTTCTTTCTCTCTTTCTCTCATAGCCAGAAATGTTTCGTATATCTAAGACACAGTTCAAGCTTATTGTCTGTATCACACTATAGGAGCAAGAGAGAGTAGTGCGCGCGCACATTTTCTTTCTCTCTTCCTCTCATAGCCAGTGCATGGCAAATATATATATATATATATATATATATATATATATATATATATATATATATATATATGCGAGTTTGCTAGCGTTACGCGAATGGTGATTTTTTTATTATTTTGTAATTTCATTTCGTTCTTGAACAATTTTATAAATTATTATTTTGTTAAATACATTAAATATACTACGTTTAAAGTGAATACAATTGTAAATTTATTTTAAAGTTCATATTTTGTGAATTTGAAGTTTTATTTTAGTCGTGTGGTCTAAAGCATACTAGTTTTTTTATTCACATTTTTACGTAACGTGATAAAGTATATACTGAAATAGTTATTTATTACTTAAATTTAAAACAATTTCTAAAATTAAGGGCAAAGTCCGATATGTAAAATTTAAAACATAATGTAGTAATTTTGCAAGCGTTATAAATAGCAATATAAATTTATGTGCTGAATTCGCCGAACCTTTACACAATTTAATTATATCTAAACCTATTTAAATAATAAACAAAACGTTTATTAATTGGTCACTAAATTAACACTAATGTAGTATTTTGAAATTCCAGAGACTTTACAGGCACGTTAAATAGATGAATTAAAAAACTTACTAAACGCGGCTGTGTTGGTCCCGAGATATCCCTGTTCATGCGTATTTTATCTAAGCGAGTGGTTGCCCTTTTCACTGTACCATTTTCTTTACACCCACATATGTTGCAGTTGTTCGAAATTCGTTTTTAAAGTTTTAAACAATCTGAAGTTTTACAGAACCTGTGTGCTACTGTTTAGTAAATTTTTCCACTACCATTAGTTCTGTCTTAGGCCTATCAAAGCATAGTCCCGGTTCGGTATTGACTAATTTCAATATTTGCAGGAGAACTTTTTCTATTTGTTTACCGTTAATAGGATTGTGTCATCAATAGTGTATGTTCGTTAGTTTTACGTTACCCGCACTAATATCTCTATTCCAATCTGTGAGTGTTGTTTTCATTTCCTATACTCAGTGCAAAATTAAAAGGATTAGCAATATAAAGTATCTCTGCCAAACCTCTCTTGAAAATCTTAAAGATTTTTGTATTGGTTTGTGTATAAAACTATCTATATAAAATAAGTGAAACAGAGCAACCAAATATTTTGGAACGCTTATTTCGTTCAGGGTCTCCATAATTTACCCCATTTAAAACAGTTGAAAGTCTTACTAGATTCATTAAGTATCATAGACATACCGTATCCACTAGTTGCAAATTTTCAGGATATGCCCACGAATGCCTTTATCCTTTACGAAGCTAGCTCACTCTTATGATATTTTCAAGTCCAAAAACCCGCCATCAACCCGCTGATCTGTGATATTCAGGAAAATCTTAATAGGGTCAGAGTTTACCGAGAAAGTTCTGTAAGTATTGTACTTCCTTTTCTATCCATATTTGTGTAAAGATAGGAGTATATCAAGTATGAAGGGCATTTACAAGTACTTTTGGGACTTCAGATTCACTAAGGGCTTTATAAATCTCAGCGGAGATTTGATCTGAGATATAAGCTATCTGGGCATATACGCTGTAAAGTATTATATGCTTTATATATTCTGCATTTTAAATATTTTAACAAATTTGTTTTTCTCCCGTTGTGAGATTAAATTTGGAATTCTATTTTGCTCTTTGTTTAGTTTCTTTTGCATTCCTCTATAATTTCCTTTTACCACATGAACGCTATCTTTGTTCGTAACTTTTGCAACATCCTTTTAAAAGTTTGCAATCCGACATGGAATTTTTTTACATGGACTCGCTGATGGTAAGCGTATGCGTCTTCGCGAGCACATTATGCATTGACAGACGCACACACGTGTGAACGTACTTGTATGCGTGAATACGTTCAAAAGGTTGTGTGTGTTTCTTTTTTTTCACTACCATTATGTTGGATTAGATTAAATGAAATTGTAAAATCCTAAAGAGCTGATACCCAAAATTGTGAATAGTAAGTCTATGAATAGAGAGGGAGTGTTTGAATTAAATATTGATATTATATATATATATATATATATATATATATATACATATACACTTACGTCCTTACTTTCAAATACCCTTGCCTTTGCACAAATATAATACCGACAATAACTTCCATTTAATTTTATTACATACACCCTAAAGTTTGCATTGTATAACTTTACATAATAACAACAATTGAATTTATTACCCCAACTAGAATACTGGTATATTGTATAACTCTGTCTGCGCCCCTGCAATAAACTCACTAACATAAACAATGGAAAAATCCGCACAAAGCAGTCTTCCGCTATTGTGTTTGAAACATATAAATGCTGTTGGTTGTTCCTAAGAGTTAATATTTGCTAATATCCCACCTGAAGATGTTGTAATATAAAGATACTAGAAATAATACTACATCACGTAGTTTCATTTAATTGTGTATATTCATAAACCCAAGAGTCTGAAACGTTCGCCCTCTATGTGTTCATCTTACTAGTTCATTTACCCAATTTAATACAAATATAAAAACAAAATAAATAGGTGACATAATTGAGAAGAAGACGAATCGAATAAATATTCAATTACAATTTTCTCACCCATATAGTCATCTCCACAAACCTTATACAAACAACTCTTCATAGAAAAGTGAGAAATCCGAAGAGTTTATGGTTTTGTTTACTCATTCGTCACTTAATGGTTATGTGCCGTAAAATAGCAAACGGTGAGTATTTTATTAATAT
Organism: Druceiella hillmani; assembly: GCA_039881145.1. Classification (NCBI taxonomy): domain Eukaryota; kingdom Metazoa; phylum Arthropoda; class Insecta; order Lepidoptera; family Hepialidae; genus Druceiella; species Druceiella hillmani. The sequence goes on from JAYKKI010000014.1 coordinate 9,644,433, forward strand.
TATACCCGTCGTGGTTAACTTCGCCTGCATAAATTAATTTACAACATCGGTCATTGTTTTATACTTACGAATATTTATTTTTAGGAATATTTATATCTTCTATTTATCTTTCTTAGGAATATTTATATTTATACTTAGGAATATTTATTCGGATGGGGACTATGACTCTTTGAAGAAAATTAATCTTATTGCTTTCCTAATAACAATGATTAATGGTGCCATTTTTTGACGAGAAAGGCTATTAAAGAAGTTTGCTCAGAATAAAATTTATCTTGCGGATCACATAATGTCTTTATTGGGTGCCTTTATCAGATATTAGAATTGTGCGTACGTGTGATCCAAGAAAATTTATAATATGTGCATTTAAGAATTATATACTCATATTTCACACTTTAGGGCCAACTTTGCAGTTTTAGATGTTAACGTGTCTGATATTCTAGAATAATACACTAGTGATAATTTTGTGACAAACTAATACATTTTTTTCAATTATTTAAATTAGCTTAGATAAGATTAAATCAGATGAATGTCTCGCAAATTTAGCACATAAATTTTATTGCATTGCGCCTACAAAATTTTTACATGATTTTACGTTATGCTGCAAATAGGATTTGCCCCGCATTTTAAGTATTGTTTTATGTTTAACCAATAAATAAATACTACATTCTAAAATTGTGTTTCAAGAACGCCTTAAGTCCCAATGTATATTAAAAAAAGTCCTTGAATGTAAAGTAAGCAACGAATTTAGTGAAATCAATATTTTCCGAGTTTCTGTTTTACACCGAAATAAGTTTACTGCATTTTAACAAAAAATAATAATTAATTGTCAATATTACGTTTACTTTGAGCGAAAAAATATAAATAAATAAATAGGAAAATTATGAAGGGAAATCTCATTATTTTTATTCTAGTCACTATTTTTTTGCTTGTGAAATAAAGCTTTTAATGTTTTAAATTCAATGAAGTACTCTAGTTAGCCACAAGTAATAATTGCACTATTCAAGATTTTTACTGTTTCTTCTTCAACTTTCATATCATTAACATTTATTTTACATGTATCATAAATTAATCGAATATAGACTTATAAGTCTTGATTAAAACCATTTATGTTTTAATCAAGACAAGTCTTTGATAACTATTTGATAACATTTTCCATTTGTTCATATAATTAATTATTTAAATTGTATTAATTTACTTAAGAAAAGTAATTTTAAATGAAATCGTTCCTGCAAAGTAATTTAATATCGTAAACTGTAATGAAACTGGCTTTCAATACATTATACGATAGGAAAAAAATTCGTTAGTGTATGAGATTAACGCCGACAGAAGACATAAAAGTTTGTAGTTGATTTCTTCTAAGGGATTAAAATAGTATACTTGATAGTACATAACAATAATATTAACTGTACCGCTACGCTGTATTTACTTTCTGGCGATACGCAAAATTCATTTATGTGCCATCATTATATATTTACATATTTTGTTATGTTTCACTAAAATTGCATTATTTTATTTTATTTTACATCTTATGTTAGATTTTATTTTCGGTCTCATAAAGTAGAAATCATTAGCCCTTCCTTTTCCACTCCCCTCTGGTCTATCCTTGCTTTGCCAATCGAGTGATTTTTGGGAAAAAAATTATTAATTTTTCTATTGTTGGTATAAAGTAAAATAACTGCCAAATGAGTTGAATTCATGTGCTACAAACTCCTTTTTTATTTTGTAGCTATAAAAACTAGTAATTAACTTAAAAAATTTCAAATGACTGGTTAACAAGTTGGATTCATGAAATGACTTCTGTCTTCTGTTTTAAATATTAAGTATATCTCTCCTTTACAATTACAAGTTTTTCTATTATAAAAATTAAAAATAATAAAATGTTTGTAGAAGTATTCTATATTTAAGGCTTTACATTTGATAGTATTTTGTGGTTTTCATTTCGTTTTACTGGAGTACTTTCTAGTGAAATAAATAGCGACTCAGTAACTTAAATGTCCTAAAAAAGGATTTTCTTTATTTTTATTTTCTTAAAGCCTTTTAAGGCGTAAGTTTTTCCCCACTAAGCTTTCTCTTTCTTTTCTTTTCAAAAAGAAGAAAAAATACTTAATGGTTATTGTGTTAGACGATTTATCGTTGTCATCTCTTTAAATATGACCAGCCGAATTCTATTTTAACCTCAATATCTGTTTGCTTACTTTCTTAGCAAAGTTGCGGGTTAAAGCTAGCGCTGAATAATACTCAGATTATTATTTACAGTAGTGTAGCTGATGCTCCCATAGCTTTTATAGACGAGGATTACGGTAAAATACTAATTGGTTTTCATCAAAAATTATATACGGTAAAAATAAAATTAATTTAATTAAGTCGGTATTAAAGATGGAGATTGATACGTGTGATTTGTTGTAAATAACAAACATTTTGCACGTATGATACAAAGCACTTTATTTGGACAAAGGTTTTTCGGACATTTAGCAATTTCAATAGGTGATATGATATTAATATAATTAATTCGAAATGAATAAATTTCGAATTAATTCTCTCTCGAATGAATACTACCTCTCTTGAAAGTAGTTATACAATAGTGCATTTCCGTGTTTATAAGATAAAAAATTGTTTTCCACAGGCACAGGTACTTAACTTGCGTATAAGATGTAACCAGTTCCTAATCGACATATGTCTTACGAGCAAATTCGCACGCTATTCGTAAATTTAACTTAACGAACAGGCTTATAAAACTTGTCATGAAAGTTTGATTTTTTATTTTTAAGTCGATGACAAATATGAACGTATATCTAATTTGCCATGAAAGTTTGATTTTTTATTTTCAAGCCGATGACAAATATGAGCACCAAATAATTGTGAAAAAAGCAATTTTAATCAATCAATGACCTTCATTTTCATTTACAAGCAAACACCCTCAAATGACCATGCTATTCACATTTTTTATTTCCTCACTTTCAGGTCTTTAGAAACATTTAAAGAATATTTAGTTCTCATAAACCCTCTTTCTCGAAAAAAGAATTTAGTGAATAGTCATTTCATTCTAATTAAGAAAAAAATCGGTTAAAGACATTCTTTAGACTAACTTAATAATATAATTTTGAAGAGCAAAGAGACACAAAAAAACACGTGGTTTCAGTTTCGCCGCAGAACCACGATCATAGGAGTAAAAGCATTATGCAATTTTGCTTGATTCTAATAAATGTAGAAAGAAGACATAGATGCTATTGAATTTAATTTGTAATCTGGTAGTGTAATGTCATGTGCGTTTTGTACAATTTTTGTACGTAAATACATTCATTCAATATCGCTTTCTGAAATTCAAAATTAAATATCCAAAAATATCTTTCACTAAAACCGAGTGATGCCGCTAACAAATTTACTTCACCTTTGATAATTATTTCTTTATAAGGACTTGGTCGGGTATCATCATCAAAAAAGACGTTGACTCTACTTTCGATTAACATTGCTCGTGTCGTTACTGTTATCATTGCGTTTTTGTTATTTTAGAACTTAACCATATTGAAAACTTTGAAATTTGTAAAATGTAGTAAAAATATTATCTTACTACGCTCTAAAATTTAATGGAATTTACTTAGTGTTCAATTTGGGCCAACTTTCAAAAAAAGAGAAACATTTTATTTCTATTACACCTATGAAAATTGTGTTTCGAATTACATTGATTTAGTAAAACTAAATGCAATACCGATAATAGTTTATTAGAATGAATCTATGACTTTAAATTTTTATATTATTATATTAACACAAATGTATATATAACCATACTATTTTTAAACTCATCTAACCGTTCACTTAAATCGTATGTAAAATCATTCTATAGAATGTTTTTATTAACCTTTGAAATGTTCGCGTGTCCGTATCATGCTTTCTCAAAATTAACAGATATATTGTGTACACAACTTTGAACTGCGTAGAGGTTTGTGTTTATTTTGACTTTTTATTTTATATTTTAAATAAAATAAAGGCCTCATTTACTTCGTAATGCAGACAAACTTTCACTTGTGCATTTTTTTTATATGAAGATATTATTTGTCTAAATTATCCAACTTCCATATATGTACATAAAAATAATTTCGTAGCTATGAAACTTGTTCAAAAAGTGATATTACTCAACCAAGGTAGTTAAAAGACGCTTAAACACCAAATCTTCAACGGGTGTAAAATTTCCCATCGCGCTGATGCGAGTACGATATAAATATTACTTCAGGACGTAATGGAGTCATATTAAAATATTATATGAAACCTTCGGTTAATGGTTATACCTTAGACTAAGTAAGGACCCATTTAGCTGAGCAGCGAGCGGAAGCCGGTGAAGTGCGTAATAAATAACTGGTTTCTTGTTATTTTAAGAAGCCGTTTTTCTTTTACTCTTCTTTTTATTTTCCTGTTCTAATGGTGTAAACAATGATCTCTTTTTATTCTTCAATGTATAAATACGTTGCCCCCAAAATGGCACAGTAAAATATGGTGGGGAAATATAAAGTTTTGATTTATTTCCTTTTTTATCGCAAATAATTATGTATGTAAATATATATCCTTAAGAAAAAGTAAAAGTTAGTAGAATTGAAAATCAATATTACTAACTTTTACTACAGCATATATTTTTGTTTTTTTTTTACTATTTATTCAGAAAATTAACTACCCATGAACAGTATGTAAAGCGATAAAACTAGTTGGACAATATTATTGACATATTTTTCTATGTATTACTGACACTATTTACACAAGTAGCATTAAAAATATATTTAGGAAACCCAATATTTATTCAATATTGTGGTGGGTTATGAAATTAAACATTTTTATTCCAATAGTTCTCAAGACATATTTAAATACTTTCTAGTACTAAACATTTCGGGGCAGAGGCAACCAATAAACATAAAAACCATATACTAGTTAGCGGTCTAACCAAAAAAGATAGATGATTAATTTTTTAATCACTTATATTTGTGACTCATTCACCTAAATAGGAACACAATCTTTATGCAGAATGTCGCAAAGGATATTGGGGCTCTAATTTCATAAACATGATATCTATGGATGTATTTCCATGTTAACAACGTTTCTATGTTTGTGCTAAATAACAGTATGGTGAATGCATATCATAACGGTTTTCTAGTTTCCGTCCGTTTTATATATATATATATATATATATATATATATATATATATATATATATATATATATATATAGAGATAGAGGTGCGCTAGTGTGCTAACATAGTATCTTCAGCTTCGTAAAAAAATTTCGTAAAATAATAGTAGAACTTCTGAAAATTATCTAAAAGACACGACATACGAATCAACTGGATATAACTCGTATCAAGAAGTGTGGACAGTGAAAGATTGCAACGAAATCATGCAAAAAATCTAAAACAAAAATTGTAAACTTCCGTGATAAAAAAAAAGTGATTGTGACAATTTGTTACCATAGCGGCAATTACCAATTCGGACAGTGCGTGCAATTCGGACAGTGCGTGCTATTGGCAATAAAAACTTCGAATAACTAAATGAAAGTGTAGAAAACAAACGTGTGTGAAATATTTTATAACCTTAAAAATTATTCGTAAACAGTCATATTATTTCTGCATCGTAATGGGCAATTACAATATTGGTTTATACAGCGCCATCTAGCGTCAAATAAGCCAAATCATCTAGAGATTGCATTCACTCAAGCACTCAATCGACGTATAGCTGACAGCACATCCACTCGCTACTAGAGGGCGCTAAGAGGCAAAAATATAAAAAAGTGGAGTATTGTCACTTAAGTTAGAAATAGAATTTAAAAATGGAAGAGGTATTGGCAGCTCTTCGAAAAATTCAAAATTATCTAAACGAACAAAAAACCACAATCACAAAGAGTGCAGAAGAAGTGACAGAGAAAGTTTCGGAAAATATAGACAAAATATTGCATCAAAAACTGAAAACTTTAGAATAAAAGCAGGAAGAGTTTTGAGGAAAAAATAGACTATCAAGAAAAAGGGTTAAATCAACTGGAGAAGAATGCAAGATAGAGAAATGTTGTTTTCTTTGGTATAGAAGAAAATGAACGGTCTTACTCCCACCTAGAAAACCATATCATTGATTTTGTTAATAATAATTTTACATTGAATATAAACTGCCATGACATAGGGGCGGTTAGAAGAATAGGGGAAAAAACAGACAAGCCACGTCCGATCGTGGTCATATTCACCACTTTGGGTTGTAAAATAAAGATAATGTAACAAAAGAAAAAAGAAAAATAGAAGCTCTAGATGATACTGATGGTTACTATTTAATAGAGGATTACCCTAAACATGTACTAGAAAAAAGGAAAATGCTTCAGAAGGAAGTTAAATTAGAGAAAGAAAAAGGGAACAAAGTCATCATTAAGTAGGACAAGTTAGTAATACTTAAAAATAATCAAACAGACGCCGACTCTACTGACAACAGAAAAAGGTACCTTTCTATTTCCCCACAACAGAAGAAAAAGTCCGAGAAAAATACCTCAAATTCTGGTACACAAGCAGCTAAAAAAAATAAAACCATACGAACCACCACATTAGCATCTCGGAAGGAGTGATTAAACCAGGAATACTTAACTTTTTAAAAACAAAAAAGACATACAGGGCAATAAATGAAAAAAAAGAAGAAAGAAACAGCAACAATATATAACAACTAGCAGCACCTCTCCCAGCAAATAAACACAACAAACAAAAACTTATCAATAATGACTTGCTACATCTTCCAAGCCGGCCGGTCACCGAGGAAGATTACCAACACAACCTTCCAACAGCGCCATTAGAAAAATGGCAACGTATAGCTCAAAATAGAGATAATTGGCAAAAGCTGGAAGGGGCCTTCACCTGAGAGGGGTTCCTATAAAAAGTGATATAGTTAATTCATAGTAGTTTATATACTTACTTATAATACGATTGAATGATAGTAATATAATTAATTCATAGTAGTTTATGTACTTACTTACTATGTAATAGATTTAATGTCAAGCTTTTGTAAACTACCTGCAGCAATGTACCTATCTCATTAACGTTATTAGGAAATAAAAGGCTTTATTATTATTATTATTATATATGCATACTCACTAATCTACTCTATATGCATTTCATAGCTTTTGTGTTATTTAAACTTTTCAAAATCTGCCTTTGTCCAGTTAAATTAGATTTACATAATGTGCCATGTCGTACAATTATTGCTACGAGTTATTATTAGTTTCTTGCATCTGACCAAAATATTACAGGTGTAAAATATGAAAGAAAAACCGTGATTAATATAGCCAATAATAACACGAATGTAAATTAATAAAATTTAAGAGAATTTAAATATATGGCGATAGCAAATAATGAAGAGAGGACATAAAAATGTATTAACTAAAGAAAACAGATGATTTATTTATTAGAATCCATTTTATTTACTTACGAAATATATTAATGTTAACTGTAATACTATAAACGTTATAAAATTGTTGCCTGTGTTTTAACAGCGAACTGACAGAGGTAACATTGATAAAGTTTCAACAAAATTGTGGTTAAAGCAAATTTAGTAATCTCCATTATTTATCCATTTCTTTACCAACTTGAATACCCAATACGCATAGCGAACTTATTGCTACGGGAGGAATATCTTCTAGTTAATGGTAACAATAGGTTTGAAAAAAAATATCGTTTAGTGAAACCTCAAAAAATTAAAATATATAGTACCCAAATATTAATGTGAGTTAGAATGAAATAGCGAATGGAAATAACGCGGAAGTACTAAGGTTACGAGAGGTAGAAAATATTTATTAGGATATTTTCCTGGTGTCAGTTGATTCGAAAGTTTTATTGCTTGATGAGTAAAGAAATTTTCGCGAGGGGTATAAATAAAGAGAGTATGCATACTTGAGAATAAGTGGAACGAGAAATTTTTCAGAGCGTAATGCTAAGCAGTGAGTGTACATATTTTTAAAACTGTTAATATAATTGTTTTGACTCTTAGGATGTTACAAATTTATATTAGAATGAATTTAAAATAAGAAGATTCCAAATGTTGGCATGCATGAATAATTAAAATTAAATCCGCCGAAGGAAATGGTAAACATTATAATTTGAATTTTATATATTTCAATATGTTTAGTTCATAATATTAAAAGAACCGACTATAGTATAACACAATCCACAAAGGTGAAAAAAATTCACGAATATGTATTTATTGACCAAATCAACATATTTTGTCTCTTATACTTTTCTATTGACAGTTATGCTTTTTTTATATAAATACTGTCATATCGTTCAGCAACTTCAAAAAAAGCTTTACGATTCCTGGTGAATTTATACAAATATATTTCCACTTCAAATATATTTATATTTAGATGTATTGTAATCTAAATAAGTTCGATCAGTCTCAATAAATAGATTTCCTTTTTATTGAAGATGTTAGGTTGAAGTGTAAAAGTGATGAAAAGAAGAGTGAATAAGTGACACTACGAAGGAAAAATATAAGGATATATAAAAGGATTTCAGTTGATGTAAATGAAACATTTTCACTAAACTTATTTTAAAAAATCGATTTAGTTTAAAAAAAATTACCTAATATCATAATATCATAATGCAGAAATCGTCGTCACACTGACTTATTATTGTTTGGCCACCAGTTATCATTATTATTGTCGTCATCAGGTGATGGTTTGAACGTAAATCTGAAAGATCGCTAATAATTTTTATACAGACTCACCAATTTCTACGATAAATATTTGAAATTGAAAACGTCCACCACTAAATTGTTGAATGGATAATATGCATATAACCTACAGTTCAATATTATCCTATTAATAAAGTAAGAAGTAGGTAAAAAGTCAATAGTGATATTTCTTTTAAATAGCTAAGTTCCATAACAAAATCTTAGCTCCAAATTGGTAAAATAGATGCCATTTTAAAACACAAATCATAGTAAGTGACCTTGTCTATGTTACTCTCCCTATAATCGTTGGTTTTTTACTCAATAATAACTTTTTGTTCCTTATTATGTTTACACTGTTACAATTTACATTACACATCAAATGCTACAAAATTAAAAAAAAGTTTTTTGAAATAACTTTTAAAATTTGATAACATCTGTTAAGAGATAGAGTAAATATCACATCTTAACGAAATGGTATTGATATTGAGAAAAATGCGAATGGCGTTTGTAATTATTAAAATCTTGGAATGCTCTAATTTTTCTATCCATTAAAAAGAAAACAATCTCCCTTATCTGTACTTATATTTTTTATTTATTAATATATATTAAAGTAAGTTTTACAATATTGTCAAATAGTTTTTGGAGAATAATTATCATAGCACCCTCACAGGAGCTCTGAAGCATTTCCTTCTGAATTTTTTATTATAAGACATAGTAGTAAATATTATGACTAAACAAACAAAAATTAAACTTCTGCAATTCTCAATATAAAATTGAAATAAACATATGATTCATACATGTTTTTTTTTCTTTCAACCATTCTTGAAATATTTTTTGTGCCCACTTGTTTAAAAAAATATTATTTAATCATTAAACTAATTTATTGATATTCGTAGTTAATAGAATATATTCGGCTTTAATTTTGTAGAAATCCATTATCACTTAATTTTTATTCACAACTAAACTAAACTACATGATGTTGTATTATACCTACTTTATTTAAATTGTTAACCAGGGAAGCCGGACATCGCAAGATGTTGTCAAACAAGGAAACCCAGGTCGTTGTTAATAATTTAAACAAAGTAGACATAATACTACATCACGTAGTTTCATTTAGTCGTGAATAAAAATTAAACATCATAAATGAATTATTAGTCAATGGAAAGAGGAAAAATATATTCTTGTGTAAAAATTAGGTACTATTTTATCGATTTAACAGTATTTACAAAGAATGTAGTTTTTAAAAATAAATGCTGTATTCAAAACGTCAATTTTGATTAACATGTTTTTTCATCTAATTATAAAATATGATTTTATATTTTTAAAACATATCATCACAAACCAACAAAATTATTATTTAGTTGCAGCAGAAAAAACTGGTGTTATTAATTTCATCACTTACTGTTAAACGCTTTTTAAATAACGTTTTTAAAGCCCATCATGTTTAACCCATGGGTATAACGAGTCTAAGTTAAGTCTTACTTAACTTGAGACCAGTAATCGACGAATTTTATAATGACGGTATCATTCCTTTCATATTTATGATATCGACTGGGAATATGCTCCCACGTTATTATCCTTTGATGGAACTTAATAAGGGTTAGACATCGCAATTATTACACGCTTTTACTGTCTAACTCAAGTTTTATAAGAGTTATTTTTTTTACTTTGGTTTCAATGACAATGTTTTTAATTTATTTCGTTAATGTTAATCATAATAAAATTATATATATATATATATATATATATATATATATATGTATATATATATATATATATATATATATATATATATATATGTGTGTGTGCGTGTGTGTATATTATTCTTTACCTTTCTTTGTAAGCAGAAAAATAAAAGGATTTTTAGTTTTTCATACATAGTTATATCAGAAATTCATACACAGTTATATCATAAAATGTCGATTTCTACATCTTATAAAATAAAAATAATCTCATTTATCAAATGAACATTCGTTTAGAGAATGTAATATGAACTATTATAACTTTGATGAATCATCACAAAAAGTAATAATGTTGAAGTTTTTGAATAACTATGTTTAAATATGCAATACTCAGTCACTTTCAATATAACATAGCCATCCCTGCTACCATTAATACAAACAAATCAAGAAATAATTAGCACTAACAAGTTTTCAACACAATAAAATTCATAAGTCCACACTCGGCATTTGGTAGATTATTTATTTAAAATACAATGTATTACGAGATTATTCATTTAGTATATTATAAAAACGCAGTACTGATAATATTTCCTCGGAGTAGGTGAGTCCACCAAGTATATAAAATAGTTCGTTTGCTAACCCAAGACGTCAACTCCGAAAACAAAAAGCCGATTATGACAAATATTTCACAGTAACAATGCACAAATCTGTAAACTAAAACAGCTCTTCCGTAACAGAAAATTCATTAGATTTACAAACACGCCCGCGAAGAAAAACGAATGGAAATCGTCATTCAAATAAAAGATGATCATTACCATTTTTACTTCGGTATCAAATCTCTCGAAGTTTTCATACAGCTCCGAAACGATGTGCGCCCTTCGTACGTTTAGATGTGAAACTTAATGGTAGGTCATATCGGGCGTAAAAACAGGCGTATACGCATTGGCATTCAGTGAATTCTAAGTTATCAAAAGTGAATCACCTCATCCTGCCCTTATGGTGAACAATTTACGATTTACCTTGTAAATTAATACCTTATTAAATATCTTTAAAATGAATTTTTATTAATGGCTTTATAATTTCTTGAATTTAATAATTAACGGAAGGTTTTATACTAAGGGTTATTAGCTTGAAAGAGAGCCCTTAGGACATTTAACAACTGGTAAGTACTATTATACAGGGAATTAATATTAGTGATATGAAAAACCAATTACAAAAAAAGAAACGAAATGTTAAAAAACTGTAATTTAATTTTCCATAGCACAAATCCTGAGCAAATGGGTTAAATAAAATCGGACGAAATATTTTTGTACCTTCTGTGAACGTGGAACCTAATATATTATTTATAAATTACTAACTGAAATCCTATCATAATCAAGCATTACAAGTATTACATACATGTAAACACATCCAGCTTTCCAATTATTATTTTTGTAGTTCGGAAATTCAATTAAGCCACAAAAAATTGGTAATATTACATTCTAACTGTTAAATATAATTTGTACATTTCGTTGTTTACTGAGACTAATATATTCCAGCCAAGGTGACTGAAAATTTAATAATGAAGACTTTATGAGCATGAATAATACGGAGAATTTAAAACTTTGGTAAATTCAGAAAATTTAGGTTAACTTTCAACGCGCCCAAAAGTTTATAGCTCCGGGTATAACGCGGGAACTGAAATAAAATGGAGGGCAATTTATGAAATCCTTTGAATATTCTTAAAAGTTTCTAAGGGATATTTTATAAATAACTAATTGGAATAATCGACCACAAATCTGTGAGCAAAATATATTTATCGCTATAGAAGTAATTGGTCGAATTGTGAAATATATTTTAAAAATTAGATAAAATTTACTAAAAAAAGTAATAAAACTATACAAATTGAGAACTAAAGCAAAGTGTACATTTAATTAACTATGAATACCAAAATAATTCCTTTTAAAAAATTATTCATCGGTAAAGTGTTAAAATTCGAAAGAAAGATGAATGTTTCGAAATGGAAGGAAGCGTATTAGGTTCAAAGGCAATTAATACATTGCTGGCGAAAATAGCACTGACGTTAGTAAATTTATTAAACATAGGCTTTTACCCCCGGCATCACTTGGGCAATTTTTTATGAATCAACGACATTTAAATATTCTCTTTTGAAAAGTATATTTGACTAGGATCAAGGAATCTTCTTCCTTATTATTCTCACATTAGAATTAAGGAAATAAACCCTAAATATGCAAAATTATACAAAAGAAAGTAATATTACTAGGTCGAGTAACTTCTAATTTTAAAACATATCATCGTCAACATATCGTCTTTAAATTCACCTAAAAGAACTGCCTAAAATAACTCCGACGACAACCAGCCGCGTCAGTGCAACTGCGGAGGACCGCTCGCCACACAGCGGCGCTATCATTGAGCCGCCACCGCCGGAAGAATTACTTGCGACCGAGTGTCGTGAAAAAATATGTTTATGGTACGTTAGTGGGGAGGAGCGGTCAGTTGTTAAGTTGAAAGATTCTGCCTGGTAGGTTCGGTCTAATCAAATGTTTTGTTTGTTTAAAGGTGTAATTATTAAAATGAAGTAAAATCAAGAACGTCACGGTATTTTTTATGGTTACACATTAAACTATTATATAGATAGAAATTATTTTTTCTTCTGAATCTAATTCCTGTTGCTATATGTCAAAAAAATTTGTTTGCTATGGGTAATTGGTAACTTAGACTTTTGCACCGATGAAGTTTAAACTAAGAGAACTAGCAATACATTCACGTATTGTTAATATTTTTATGGTAACACCCATTTGCCCATTGCGATTGTCGTTTCTTTCCATATGATCGAAAAGCTATAGGTTTCTGTACATAAGCTGAAGGTAAACAATAAACCGTATTTAGTATTAATTATTGTTTATTTTCCCATTGGCATGTAATTTATTTCATAAAATGTGACATTTTTGTGACAATGCTAAAAATAATGGACAGAAAACTTATATCCGTAATGTCGATAATATCATCGCCGCCGATCACAAAACTAACGTCTTTTGGCGACGCGGGAACTGCGGGGACCTGGCACTGGTTGACTGTAAATATTGCTCTTGTAGAAATAAGTCCAAAATGTGTATCAGTTAGATACATTAAAGTACATAAAATAAACAATTAATAAGCTAAGTTGACAATACAGGCACATGCGAAATTAGGGTACAATGCAAGTAAAAGTGTGGGCTGGATTTCCTGAATGGCATTTTACCTAATAGCAAATTGAATTTATTTTACACGCCCATACTACACTTCACAGTCAGATGAACTATCTAGCACATATCAGTTGTATACATCACTGGCGATTGGAGTACTTTTCAAAAGTTGTTACTGGATTACATAAAGCTTGTTTTGTGTTTTCCGATTCTAATCGAAACCAGTAATGGTTTTTTTTGCTAAAACGGAAACCATAATGTCTGTACATGATCGATGAGTGAATTGTGCCGTAAAGTTTCAATACAAGATCCGTAAAAAGTTACTCTTTGAGCTGTCTACAGATATTCGATTACTTGTAAACGGTTGAATTTATCAAAAGGTGTGTAACAGAGCAAATAAATAAAATATACTGTAGTGTGTTTGTTTACGTGTATACATTCTTTGTTTATTTAGGTTGCAATTGCACGAACATGATGCAATATGCGAAAATGTTTAATTAGTTTTGAGTCACAATAACTACTTACATACGTGGTGCATCTACTTCCCGACATTGTATTTTTAGATTTTATAAAAATATTTCTAGATGTCAATATTTCTAATTTTTTATTTCATTCTTTCTATATTCTATGATGTACTCGTGTATGCGATTACCTCTTTAATGAAGGACATAATGACTGGAATTATTGGTGATACCGCTAGTAATTTTCCACATTTTACTAGAATTTAAGACAAAAATTAATATGTAATGCATAAAAGTGGTTCAAAATGCAATTCTATTTTTTTAGAATATTATACAAAATAATACCTCATTGTATGAACTCTGGTTAGATAATTATTATCCACGGTCAATTTGAGGAGTTTCTTTTGAAAATCTCATCAATAATTGAAACAGTATACTTTTCCAAAAAAATATATAAATGTATTTAAAGAAACTTTCTACGGGAGATAACTAGATGATAGTTTCTCTTTTTAATTTAGCTTATTCCATAATAATAAAAACTTGAATATCACGCGACAATGTTACGAATAGCAGTTTATTTTACAAAAATAATTTAAATCAAGTTGCTTAAAACAACTCGATCATTATTAGGGGCGTTCATAATTCAGATTTGAAGCTGAGAATATGCCGTAATATGCGTTGTTATATGTTCAAGTAAATATATTTATATACGAAAATTGCAGAGCATTGAAATTCTACATGGAAGATACGATCCGTTCCTACAGGACGAAAATCAATGAAATCTGTAAAAATGTTTCATTTTTTAACTTGATTTGTTCCCATAACACTTTTGATTCTTTGCTAAATAAAGTGAACATGCAAATATTTAAATCCTGCTTGTGAGAAATGATTGTGGAGACAAAAATTAATGGAAAATGGAATAAAAATCTTCGAACTTTTTAGCTTTATTTGTTCTTATAATACATTTCATTCCGTAATACGTCAGGCAAGTGTACACTGCATTAAATCCTTTATGCAAGAAATAGTAAAGAACATGATGTGGTCTCAAATTTTGATTTTTTTTTTCTTCCTTTAATCTTATAATACTTTTAAATCTTTAATACAAGTATGTTTATGTGGTTTTGCACGCTAAGCTTTAAAATCTTACTTGTAAGAGAGTATTTTGAGTATAAATATTAATAGAAAATAGTGTCACAATTTCTATTGTTTTAACTTCATTTTGTTTTATAATAATTGCGATTACCTAATACTTGAATAAAAAATATAATTAGGTTTTGCATGCAAAACATTAAAATTTTGCTTACAAAAAACGATTGTGAAGGTAAAAAGTAATAGAAAGTTACTTAATCGCAATGTTTACTTCTTAGATATATTAGTTCTAATAATAACTTTGATTTTTAAAAATATGTAGTTTTTACATGAAAATCATTCAAATCCTCCTTGTAAGAGATGATTGTAAGATAGAAATTATTAAAAATGGTGTCACAATATTTATTTTATTTAATAATTTTGTTTTTCATTTTTTTATTTCCTAATATACAAACCTAGTATATGCGGTTTTGCATGCGAAGTATTAAAATATATCGAACAATTAAATATTTCATAACCGTTTATAATCACCAAAAGGACGATACGAACAAAAATCCTTACACTTGAATTTCATTGCAAGGTTCAGAAGTGATAGTTGACTTTTGGTACAATTAAGCACAATATGTCTATAATGGAATCAAATTGTGGATTTCTTTCTGCAGTGAAGTATAAACAACAAATTTTCATAGTTAGTACTTTACATTCATAAATATTGCAATTGGTAATAACGTTGCTTCCCGTAGTTGAAAAGATTTACTGTTTAATCCCTTTTGTGTTAGTAAGGTGCACATTATTTATAATTTTGCATTATAAAACTTATATTTAACAACCACCATAGCAAACGGTTAAGTTTAATAACAAATGAAGTAGTATTATAAATAATTGTTTGTAATAAAATAACATTAAACAGTGTTGAAAGTAAATGTAGTATTGACTATCCGTAATGCAGTTAAAATGTAAGTAAATATTTCGTTTATAATTATTAATAAACCCTTGACTTTATTTATGTTTTTTGATATAATTTTTTCAAATCAGCGGATTTTTTTTATAATAAAGCGTTTCAAAGTAAATTACAACAGATTAAAAGTTAATCTTGCATTTATCAATGTGTTATAAACACAAAACATAAATTGTGACAGATTACTTCTGTCAGCAACATCTGTTCTTGTACTTTAGGAGCAATATAAATTATATTATCGATAAACATGCTCAGAATATGTTAAATATAATATTTTGGTGCTTTCTTCCTTATACATATTGCTAAAGTTAACCGTATATGACTGTAGACGGATGTACAGCGACGTAATATTTGACAATTCTTTTACCGATTTGGTTTCGAATTAATTTTTTAGTACATATCTTGTATAATTTTTAATTAAAATGATATAATAGTCAACTATTCTGAAAAGAACATTTTTCTTTAATTATGTAACCAATGATGATGGCAGAGCAGAATAAAAATATTATACTAGTGTTTCTTAAATTTATGTAATTTTTTCTGCAATTAACCGAGATCAAAGAAAATAATTTAATATTTTGCTACTCCCAGTAAAAATAAATTATTTTCGAGATACTTATACTTGAGATTATAAAAACATATTGGAACGGCATTGACACACCATCACGGTCTGCTTTTTGGTCTGCCAGTTTACACAACTAGCATCTTATCAGAATTTTTTTAAGGTGTAAGTCACTGTAGTTAAAATACATGTGTAACTACTAATATTATGATCGTTATGTATATAAACTAAAGCATTTTGTCGTATGCTAAAAAATATTATATAATTATTGCTGTTGCTTACAATTATACACGCATATCCGTAACTAAAATATTTTTAAACCATCCATTATCCTTTTTTCATGTAATTTGCGAAATGATAATCTTTCTAACGCTAAAGGAAACTATATACATAAAACCTGCGCTGCTTGGCAAATACTCGAGAAATTTACAAAACAACTCCCGGCTTTATATAGGATTCAAGTGTAACAGTTTAAGGTTACAGAACATTTTGATTCTCTAATGGGATTAATATTATAATAGATTATTTTATGTAAAACTGAATACCTGGAATACTTTAATTTTTATAATCTATACCACTTTTAAATATATTACTTTTATGGGTCTGTTATTGAGTTCAAAACACAATTATAAATTTAGACATCACAAATCAAAGTCATTATTTGAAATGAGTATTTAATTCTAGATGATTCTAGATAGTATGTTCAAGGTATCGAAGATACAGAGCAAAATTTCATCATATCACCCCAGCGTTATTAACTATATCTTATTTTTATTGATCTCTTACAGCCATATTCATCTATTTTTTGGTATATTTTACATGAATTCAATACTAACAGATAATGATTTAAAACCTAACAAAATATATAAATTACTGGGAAAAAATCGCATGCGATATTCTATTGGAAAGTTAGCTATTATTGTCCTATAATCAGTAAAGAATAACAAATTTCTACAAAATTAACGCCAAATATATTCAAGATACGATAATCAGAATTAAATGAAGAATCTTCTTCAAATGATAAATGATAATTACGGCGCCATAACAAGCTATTTATTGCTGTTCAGATAAACAAATTTATGTTGAACGAAAGAAAATAATATTAATTGACTGGTTATAATACAACAGTTTTTTAGTAAGAACCAATTCCTCTTTACCTATCGAAATCTTTATATTTGCATGAGCATATATTTAAAATTTGCTTACAAATATAAATTTAAAGAAGTAGGTAAAAAAAAAATATTTTATATCTTGAATTTCTGAATGAGCTTGTCATACAAATATGATCCTAGGGACATAAAGTGATGTAAACAAATATATTCCTTAAAACTTAAATAAACACTTATCTTTTGTTCTACTTTATTATAAAGAAAACACGTAAATTTTAAGGAAAAGGGTGAATCAAAGCACAAGAATTTTTTGATATTTTCCACAAAAATAAATGTTTTCTCTTTGTGCACCTGTTATTGGCACCGTTTCTTTTTGTCTCTTATTATCATTACAATGAATGAATATATTTAAAAACGTAAAAAAGACAATGAATGAATATATTTAAAAACGTGCATAATAGCCTAGCTAAGTCATTATAACTATAAATGGCGAATTAGAAAAAAGGGTATTACAGAGAACATTTGGTCCAAAGAAGGATCTTCTTAAAACAATTACAAAAAAAAACACGAAACCATACATTCACTTCTTTGAGTGACCTTCACATTGTACTGAAGCACTTATATTATATAAAAAAATACGACCAGCATTTAATTGGATAAAAAACCTATAATATCAGGATTCGTGATAATCAAATACTTAATACTACTGAACTATGGCTAGATGATTGGGAATTTTTCCACATAAGTATTTAGTAATTTTTGGAATAGGTAACACCAATCTTTCTAAAATATCGTGCTGGTGTTCTTAAGAGGTCAACTAGATGTACAATTTCTGTCCAATCAGTCATTCCTCATTCGTCACCAAATACGATTTTAAGTGAATGGTTTTTGTAAAATATAAATGTGCGAAAGCCTACTGGAAAAAATTTTAATACGTCTATAATACGGATATATTAACGCTAATTTTTAGTATGTAAATATAATATAAATAATATATAATGTACGTATAATATAGTGCAAGTCATGAATATGAATATATTGTAGCAACCGTGAATACTCTCTTTGAAGTTAAGTACGGCTATAAATTAACGCATCATTTACGGCAATTAAAATTCTTATTAAAATTTTAAAACCATCATCACCATTCAACCTAAAATTTTAAATGAAAGAAATTATATGAAACACTAAAGTTATACTATATGTTTCGTTATCAGCAAAACGTATGTTTTAACCCCAAGCTTCTCGTAAAGCAGAAAGTAGTGGTTCATTGTCAAAAGTCGTAAGAAACATTTCTTTCGATAATGTAAATTCTACGAGCGTTTATAGAAATATTATATACTTATTATATATCAAAAACTATAGTCGGAAGATTTTAAATATTTTTTTTTATGTTCACTTTAGCTAATTAAAAACCTCGTGTGAAGTTATGTTTTGCATTAGATCTACTTTAACATTTTGCATCTGAACTTTATGCAATACGTGTTTTCTTAGTGCATGGGCTTGATATTTCTCAAAATTTTTTTACAAATTATATATCTAGTAGGATATTCGATAAACTTTTTTGTAGAATTCTGGTGTTGAGTTTTGATTAGCAACAGTAAAATGATTCTCGCTATAGGTGAAGAGATTTCGTTATTACCTGAGTAATTTTTAATATCCTAGTATATTACTCAACCTAAAACAAAACAATTGTTAAATAGTTTTTTCCAGTTATAAGAGAAACGTCATCTAAACAGCTATCATTTTGAATCTAAAACACTTACAGACTGTTAGATGATTCTTCTTAACGAAACCAATAATTTATTAATCAGCAGTGATCATTTCAAGTATCTACCAGCATTTAGCGATTGTCTATTGCGTGTCAGTAATTAAAGATTTTTGTGTTGCCTGTTCATTGTACTAAGTGCCACATGTAACAATAATGTAAATAGCTTACTGAGCAATATTTTGTAAAACAATACGTAGTAATTAAATGGATTGATTGATTGTGCTAGGGCGATGGAACGTTGTTAACTATTTATGGGGTGAATTATTTGTGTTTGAATAACATTAAATTTAAGGAATGTGCTTAATCTTTAATTTTAGGGAAAATGATTCAAGACGGTGTTTTTCAACAATCCTTTTATAATCATTAAAATTTTAATCCTATTAAATTAATAGAGAGTACTGTAGAATTTGGGTGAATGTGGATATATACGAAGTTCCAGGAGAACCTAAAAATATTTATGATTTCTCATATTTTATAAAGGGGAGAAAAAACTATGTAAAAATGATACATTTCAAAGTAATACTATGTTTGCCTATAAATTAGGCAAACTATTAGAGCAGTACTTCTACTAAAAAAATGCTTACTAACGTACATATTAATATATAGTATATCTATATGAAAGAAATAATAACAAGATAAAGCAATACACTTGGTGGTTTCGCCAGCTTCTCATTCGATGAATTGAAAATATCGTTAAAGAGAAATAAAAACTTGCGAATGTTCGTGCTTAAGTAACAGTTAATTAATTGTTACCTTCTTAGTAACCTAGTAAAACATTAACATTAAAATAGTAAAACATTAACATAGAAATGTTGGAAATATAAAAAAGATCGTTACTATAC
Source organism: Druceiella hillmani (assembly GCA_039881145.1). Classification (NCBI taxonomy): domain Eukaryota; kingdom Metazoa; phylum Arthropoda; class Insecta; order Lepidoptera; family Hepialidae; genus Druceiella; species Druceiella hillmani. The sequence goes on from JAYKKI010000014.1 coordinate 9,664,761, forward strand.
CTCTGGCATGCAAATCTATCAGTTCAAAGTATTAGGCAATACTGACATACATCTAATCCTCGAAAATTAATCGAAATAATTTTTCAAACGAAATACAGGACGGTAATATGTAGTGGAGATATATCCAAAAACATTTCAACAATTGTGCGCAAGGAAGAGAAAAAGACGGGAAGTAATCATTTAAAGTCAACGTAACGTCGTACGTGCGTATCTACTGTGTCACCCTGGATTGATGGGCTCTGCTTGATTAAACTCACTCATAGCAGGAGAAGAGGTAAATAAAATGTACACTCGACGTGTACTTGATGTTGTCGTTGGAGACAGATGATCAGATCTTTTTGTCTGACTACATGTGGAACTTATATAGCTTTATATTTAACTAACTGCTCGTGTTGATTTTTACCGAAAGAAAAGGCCATTATTTGATTTGTTTTATTAATTTTTTAAATAATATTTATTAATGGTTAGCGATTTTCCAGAAAGTCTGAAATGGGCGTTCTTTTATTTCTATCTAAGAGTATAAATACACATTTTTATGTCTCTTACTGTAACTATTCCGAAATTTCAGTACATTTTTCCACTCCTATTTTGACACATTTAGGGTTTGAATTAAAAAAAAATTTCTTAACATGTATTTAAAAATCTCATACTTTTAGGTTTTGCCAGTAAGTGGCATATTTCTTTTGTGTATATACGATAATACACGACATGTTTAGATGTGTAGGCGTGTGTTACAAATGTTCACTATTTTTTTAATAACAAATATATTATGATACATTTGATACTAGTCATTCTTTGAAACTTATCAAAATATAACGAGTGTTAAAAATAATATCACAAAATAACCTTATTTAAAATACAAGCGGCGCTGAAATGACACGATAATAATAAATTATTTCGTGACGTCTAGCGAGAGCAAAGAGCCAATACAAAATATTTTGAAGGCTAATAAAATAATTCGTATCTGAAATGCATAATACGATTCCGCGAAAAATAAATAATTCTTTATAAATGTTGCTTTATTCTAACGACTCCAAATAATTAATTTGAAACGTGTCATGGCGTTATAATTCTGACCACGAGACACGAAGTAGGTTTAAATAAAAATTAGAGGTGTATGTAGTATTCATGAGAATACTTATTTCAAATAAATTTTTAAATTATGGCTTTGTCCCCTAATATTAGTTGGTTCTATTGCACAACATAATAGAATTACTTTTTTGAACGAGAGAAAATAACATTTAACTTTTACTGAAACACACTTGTTAAAGTATTAACTCCTTCTTTCATTGGTATGAATTTTATAAGCCTCGGAGATATTAACTGTCAAAATTCATAACTGATATTTAAACCGTGAATCATGGTTTATTTACGTTTTTTTTGCCTCACTCAACAACAATCATTTGTCTCCAAAAAGGGAATAAACTCAAGAAAACCTATGTGAGTTTTACAGTCTTCATGACGAATTCCTATTGTAACATGTGTCTGTACTATATTCACACATCGGTAGTAAATTGCATGTCTCTCATGGATTATCGTCTTAAAACGGGTGCACACTTTTGGAAACGTTAATATTGCAGTTGTTATATTTACTGCATAACCTGTGCTTGTAAAACGGGACTGAATGGACCTTTTACGTTTTTGCGCGCTGTTTTCTTTTTGTTTATTTTTCAGACATAATAAATATGTATTAACGCAAAGGTGATTATACAGATGTCCAGTAGCAGATTTCAAAGTTTGAACAAACAGTTTCTGAACGCAACACATAAGAGGGGCACGGGGGGCGTCGTTAGAATTGCAAGCGGTGCGGATGTTTTAGTCGAGGCGTACATTTCGAGTGGATTTTCGCTGTCTGTAGCACGCCGTCGATTTAATAATGGTTACAGTATTCGTCGATTACGTGATGGACCATCGATCAACCTCACTCAGTCATGGGTAGCAATGTTCAGAGCTACAGGATCAACATTAAATCGGCCCAGGCCAGGACCTACACCATTGGTAGCCACGGATGTAAATGTCGAGCGTTTTATGGTTTCTGTGGTTGAAAATCCCCGTTTATCACTGCGTACACGTTCATCGATATTTGGAATTTCGAAATCAACTTTACAGGTAATAATGCAAAAAAGCTCAAGTTCCATCCATATAAAATTCAAATTTTTCAAGATTTACACGATTCTGACTGTGAATTAAGAAAAACTTACGCGAAGGTGATATTGTTGAGATTTCGTACTGTTACCCGGATGGACAACATATTCTTTAGTGACGAAGCTCACTTTCACATTGGAGGATATGTGAATAAGCAGAACTTTCGTTACTGGGATGTCCACAACCCAAGACAAATGCATCAAGAGCCTTTACATAAGCCTAAAGTAACAATCTGGTGTGCCATGTCTGCATCTGTAATCATAGGGCCTTATTTCTTTGAAAATCAACGTGGCCAAACTGTAACTGTGAATTCGGAGAGATTTGCCCAGATGTTAAATGACTTTTTCAGAGTAGAACTACAGAATAGTCCATCCTTCAATCAAAACACATGGTTCCAGGAGGACGGGGCCACAGCTCACACTGCTAATGTGTCCATGAATGCAGTGCGGCAGTTATGTCCACAAAAAAACATATCCCGAAACGGTACCGTACCGTGGCCACCTAGGTCACACGATTTAAGCCCATGTGACTTTTTCTTATGGGAATACTTAAAATCCGTTGTTTACAAAACAAATCCGAGCACTGTGACACAACTTAAAGAAAATATTCGATCCGAAGTCAATAGGATACCCCAGTCGCTCTGCAAACGCTTTTTTGAAAACATGCGTGCTAGACTCGACGAGTGTTTGGAAAACGTGGTTTTTAAAAAATGAAATCCGCATTTGTTTTTATAAAGTTAAAATAAACCTACTTTTTATTAGAGGTGTAGTTTTTTTTTACAATTTTTCCAACATTGAAATCTGCCACTGGACATCTTGTACTTCATAATATTAAAAAATAAAAATTTACAAGGTATCAAAATTATTGCTTTTTTAGAATTTACTCTGTCTGTTTTTGGTAAATTAAACAGAGAAGCGTCTCTAATGGTATTAAAAAGACGAGCTTCCAATGCATGACTTCTCAATTTTCCTCTACATGAGCATCTGGGATCGCGTCTGAGAGAAAAAAATGATATGTTTAGGAAGTTGTCTAGGAAATGAATGCCTTATTCCATACCATACCTTAATCCATACCATGGATGGAAAAATCAACTAATCTACTCTTAATTGGTTTGGAATCAAAATCTGGCTGTCAATAATTTTTTACTAAAAATTCTCAATTATCGAGTTACAGTGCTGGAGGAAAGAAAATGATTTATAAGCATTTTCAAAATTGAGAATAGAAACTTTTTAGCAACACGTTTGTATTTATTGTACTTCACTATCCAAAATCTTTTGCGTATTTTGAAATATACATGTAATTAAATAAGTCTCCTGTGTTTCCTTCTATATATCTACTTTCTTACAATTAACTAAACCAAAAATTATTAACTAAACCAAAAAATATTTATTAAATCCAAATCAATTAACTTGAAAAATTAAATCTTTAATGGAAAAAAAGTAAAAATTTACCATTTTTTTCCTAGCAGCTTATTCTAACTCCTTGTGATTTATAAAAGAACAATGATTTATCAATGTCCAAGAAATAAAAAATTCAGTTTTCTGCCTTTACTTCACGAAAATACCTTTCCTATCACAAAGAAATCCATATATCTATATGCATAAAAACACGACTGGCCAGCAGTTTATCTCGTTCCATTTTCCTTAGTTTTTTTTAGTTTTTATAGAGCATAGGTTTAAATCTTTAGTAGCTAAATCCAAGAGCGGCGTGGATTTCTAAAGAAACTTGTCATTTTGTTACCTCTGAGCGTTATCAAATAGAAAAACTTCTTGATCAATCTGATGTCAACTTTAAATTTCATAAACCGATGTCATTTTATCTTATTCCTTGACGGTTCCCTTAAAACAACCTTCTTCCTTAACTTTAATTAACCTTAATATATCCTATTGAATGTCAATGCAACACTTACGTTTTAATATCCAAAAACAAGAATTTCATATTTTTTTAATTTAATGGAATCATCAAATAGAGGATTTTTTCGCGGTTACTTTCCTGCCACTTTATTCACTGTTACTACTTATTGATAGTAAATTGGTGAACGTTTTGTTTCCTACAAAATTGATGCAAAAATGATTGACATCCAAATTGTTTTGAAGGCCTCCACAAAGGGGCTGGAAAAAATTGGCATCGTTCAAAACAAATTTTTAAGCAGAGCTCAAATTAGTTCTTTATTAATTTTTTGTAATGATAAACAACGATTTAATGAACCTTCAAAATATCCATATTTAGGCGCATTTTATTATAAGACCTGTCTTAAAATCGCCATTAAGTAAGTAGCCGTAATTCGATTCTAATTTTCCTCATATTTTTTATTGTAAGGAAATACTATAGGGAAATAAATATAGAATATTAAAATAAAGTTACAAGTAATAAAACCAAAGTATTTTTAAGGAATTCACAATATTTTTACATCAATAAAGTTATACTAGATAAAAGACATTTTTGTGAATAAAAATAATATTAATATTGGCAAATAGATTAATTAAATACGTAGTATATTAGTAGATGATCTTTGTAATGAAAGTATAACTTGTACTTAATGAGTTTTTTTTCATTATCATGTATTTAAATAGCGTATGTATTTTACAGAACATTTTATTTTTGCTCGTGGCGCTGCAGGTCAGAGCTAATTGTAATATTCTCCACGTAATTCTCTTAAAATTTACTCTTCTTAACTGAATATAAAAGTATAGATTTTTTATTCATATTTTGGATAAATAATTTTTTTCTAATCTACCCGTAATTTTTTTAAACATTCTTATTCTTATTCTGTCATTCATTTTTATCATATATTTATTTGATCCATGCATCCCTATTGTTTTATACATTTAAATTTTTTGCTCCTTATATAATATAGTCAACTTATATCCAATTTTCTTAAACACACGCACGCATACACAAACACCTAATAAGATACAAAATCTACAATGGTAAGACCATATCATAAAAGTGAATTGATGTCTAATGGTTAAAAATAGTTACCGCTATCTCTCATTTTTGTGGGAATTGGATACGTTTCTATTATTTTTTTTAAACATTTAATTAGTGAAATTATGATCTGTAGGTAAAATACATTTTATTTAAATATTAAAAATATTGTATATATAATTAAAATATCATAACATACTGACATGAATCAATTCCTGTTGCTTATTTTAATGATTTTCTTCTCAAACGAAATATGTTTACATTTATAATAATTTCAAAATTAAATAAAAACAGTCGAATAATTTTACATAAATTAGAGACATTGCAAATTGTGTAACTTAAATGATGCAAGTGGACTTTTGATTTTACAATTATTCCAAACAACATTATGGAATCTAAAATGAACTTAATTATTTTGGCCAAGAATTTAAATGGTGTTTTATTCCCTAAATGTAAGTCAGTAATCGTTAGACATTTAAATGCTAATATAAATATTTAAATTTTCAAAAGTGGTTTTTTCCACACAAATAACGATTGAAATCGATTTTTTTATTTAGAGGTAATGAATAATTTATTAAATTCCACTACTGTGTTTTTGCCACTTTTTATAGTAAATGCGAATTTCATTTTTGTTCGTTTAATTCTTTTTTTCATTTATGCAATTCCACTGATAATTTAGGTAAATTTAGAATTTAGGTAAATTCTAAATGCTTGTAAACAATACTGCGGATTCATTGTTTACCTGAATATGAAGTGAGGAATTTGCTCTGCTACAAATTTCAATAAAATTGTTTTGTATTTATACTCAAAATTTTAATGTTTGTGAAATGAATATGTAGAGAAAAATTTCCCTTAATGCAACATGCAAATATGTTATTTTAGTTCATAACATATAGTTTTATATATATAGTATTAACTATAAAAATTATATTTGTATTACTAATACCGTCAACTTAGGTTATGTGTGTTACTTTATTTAGCTAATGGAATATATTTAATGTCTAAACAGAATTTGTCCTTGAGTTTAGTAACTATAGGAAAACGAATACTACGAGAAAACGAAAAATGCATAAATAAGACAAATGAAAAAAATACTCAGAAAACTTATTGCAAATATGGTATTCTTAATTAACAAATTTCATCACTCTATTCTTACGTTTCACACGTTTTAACCGCTATTGAAAATGGTGAAGGTTTTTATTTGTTTTATTTAGTGAAAACGAATTTTCGTTGCCAATTATGATGCGGTCGATACTCTTTCGGATGCTATTGCATTAATTAGTGTAGACATTCCGGATGAATACAATTTTTAAATTAATGGAACGTGAATCGAAAAAAAAGTTTAAAACAACTTGATTAATGAAGTGTATGAATTTTTTTATGATTTTTCTAATAACCATTCTTCGTTTGGTATCAGTAAATAACGTTTCATCTTGTAAGTAAAGTATAAATTAATCGTTCAGATATATAATAATATTGGTTTGGTTATTTTTATATGATGATTTCGTCACTACTTAATTATATTTCTCTCACAATACCTCTATGAGCACTAACTAGGGTACTGATTTTCTCGGCAAATAAACAAAATTCTTTTCGTGTAATAATATTTATTTAGGAAATTATTTTATTTTGCCTTATTTTTTGCCCGTGGTTTTGCCAACGTGGAATTAGTAAAATAAAAAAAATCCAATGAAATTAGTATAGATTTTGAAGGAACCAGTTACTTAGTTATGAGTATGATAATTATGAGTTTTAAGTATTATTTTGAACATAGTTTGGTAAACGTAATGTTGTGATGTGGCGATGATAATGTGGATTAAAATGCCATGCATAATCAACCCATGAATTTGGCACGTTAAGTGGATCACGTTCCACTGCGTTTACGCATTCAGTTTTTTGTTGATGGGCATTATTATTTTCCCGTTTATGTTCACTACGCTATTTCTGTTAATGATAGCATAATTACATGTAGGTAATAATTTACGGCGTATATTATTTCTAGGCACAACTTTATTGAAATCTGTTATACTGTTTAAGCATTAAAGAAAGTCAAACATACAAAAAACAGACGACGTTTTACTTTTATTTTATCAATGATAAATTTTAAAATAAAAATATTTACCCGTTTTAATAACTATGCAAGGAAAGAAATACAAATTTAAGCATTACACAAAGAACATAAACCATAACGAAAGGTCAAATTAACGCTTTAACGATTGCATCCGCAAAATAACCCCTTTCCGTATCTATTAATATATAAAGTAAAATAAGTTTTATGTGTATTTGTTTGTTCGCACTAATCTCTCGAACCACACGTCCGATTTCAAAAATTATTTTTGTATTAGACAGTTCATACTATGAGAGAAATTATATTTTGCATATATTCAGGCTATAATTTATAGATAAATACGGTGATAAAACATCAAAGCTTTTTAGTTTCTGTTGGTGACTTCTGCTAATCTCTGGAACCAAACCACCACTTTCTTTTTTTATTCATAGAACTTCCAGATTTGAGGATGATTACAGGCTTTGTATCATTATGCTTGAAGCGGAGCTGTGATCAACAATGAAGCAGTCGGGGAAAACTGCTTAAACGATGCAAGGTAGCAAGAGGCCGATTTTTTTATTGACCTCGAGTATTCACTAGAATATATCATCCACTATGATGATCAACGTTGTTTGGCAAACAAAGTGAAGGCGTTTAATGATCTCGGGCGTTTAGTGATCGGTGATCATCATAACTATGATAACTCTATGTGAGCGAAACCGCTAGCGCATATATCTATAATTATGTAATCCACTATAGATGTTGAATATAATTTTTTAAAATTGATTTAAATTAATACTTTCACAATAAATTATACATTTCAATACAACATTTATCTTAGACGGGAAATAAAAGTACCTGAAAGTGTAATTTGAATAAGTTAATAATCGTTTTTGGTAACTTTTTCACTCAAATGATGAAAGGTTTTAAATTCTGGTAAAAGAACAAAGTTTTTAAATATAACATATTTTGTGTAGTACTTTTATGATTCAAAAAGTGATTGTGCTAAAAAAACTGTGGTTACAGAGTCACAGAGTACATTTGTTTACCAAAATTAATCAAGATAATTAAGGAAACAAATGAAAAAGAATGTCAAAAATTAACAATCAGAATAGATAATGAAAGTGGTTAAATCTGTGTTTTGTATTATTGTATTAACTCTGTGTTTTCGTTGACGTGATTCGTCATGCAACCCAAAGGGTGAAATAAATTTTTTTCCGAAACGGAAAGACTAGGCTTTAAAAACTAAGGCATGGAAATGGCTCATATGCGAAATAAATGAGTTCGTCACTAAAGAGGGATAAAATTGAATGATAGGTAATATGAAAATTTGAAATTATCTGAGTTAAAGGTTTTTTACAGACCAAATGAAAATAAGATTACCTAAACTAAGGTAAGATCGAAATTAACAAAGCCAATAGATCACGTAATTTCAAACTTTTTTAAAAAGGAAATGACAATAAATGCGATAAAAGCCAAATGATAATAAACGTTCTTCCCTGACATAATGTATTTACACATGCAAACTATTCTTCAAATAATATAATTTAGTAACTAAATTGCATCGTCATGTATTGCTGAACGACAATATTTACTCGAGGTTTAAGTCGAAAATAATTCTTGTAAAATGAGAAACGAAATTTAATATTTGTAATCCCTGAATTTTGAAAATTTATAATTCTATTTGGTCCAGCACCTAAGCCTTTTTAAACTTACAAGATCTGGAAGCTTTAAAGAAAGCCGAAATATTAAGTGGACTGTATGGGTGAAAATGTTTTAATGGAACGTACATTGTAAGCACATTTAAAAATTTGTCTTAAAAATGATAAATTTTCAAAGACACGATCACAGGAAACATTTGCAATATATATTGGAAGTGCATTGTTATGTTTGTAATAAACGTATTTCCAATTAAGCTTTCACAAGATTGCATGTTTTTCTTATGTGGTCAATTTTATATATTATGCATAATTGTATTAAACCATTTTATAAAATTTTTCAAAATATTGTGATATTGATATCAATACTTCTTAAACAATCAGCAGACTCATCCACACCGTTCTGTCGACTCTCTAGTTAACGGTACTTATATAAATAACTATGCACCTAGTGTAATCGTATTTGTAGTAGCTTAGCGACATACCGTCGTAGCTTGTATTGTACAATCGAGCCGTAGAGCGAGCGGCCGAGTCGTTACAACGATAACAAACTGTTAATCTCCGGCTGCTCGCATTGTCATAGCGATGGTGGAAGGGACTCTATTTGTATCCAGTCACAATGTTTGACAAATGTGAATTCAGATATCTTTTGAAACATCCACCGTCCTACATTTAATACAACTCGCGCTGTCGTCTTTCTGGTTTGAGAAGGGTTATTGTTTGATTTGAACATTATTTCGACGGTAGTTTGCTCGTTACACAGTATTCTCATCTGAAGTTTTGATACGAGTTTCACTTTTATTGTTATGGCTGTACTTTAGGACGTATCCGCTGTTATATAGCTTTTTGTTTATTTTACTTGGCAGATAGCTGTTTTGTCGGCCTTTTAGAAGATTTAAGTTTTGGTTTTATTGTCAGATTTCGTATCTATATTGAATAATGTTATCACTTTTACCCAAAAATATAAATTCTATATGTTACTAGCTATTGCAATGTCTGTTGTAATTACATTTTTTAAAGTGTTGTTATTTTATATTTAGTAAAAAAAACATAGTATCTATTCAGTATAGGAACTTTGGCTATGAATAACTAATTGCCATGAAGATGTAAAGGAGTAAGATTATCTTCTGATATAACCCGAAACATTTTTATAGACAATTCCTATATTCGTTTATTGCATTTTATTGAAAATATTTAACAGAATATTCATAAACTCTGGAAGAGCAATTAAAAGAATTGTATATGCTAAAGTTTTGAAAATCTTTTCCATATATTTTGAGTAATGAATTTGTATCATTGAAATTAAAAGTAGAAATGTTTTTAAAAAAATAACCTCCGCCACTTCTTTTCAACTACTGTTTTTTTATTGAAATAAATATGGAACCAAATATTTAATTTAGTTATATTTTATATAGGCCGATACAATATTTGAGTCACAAGCTATATTTAGTTTTAGTTCTGCCAAACCAGATCAAGTAGTCCGAAGCGTTATGCTATATTTAGTGTGTATTGCTTAGTGCTACGATCTGTTATATAATTTTCGTATTTACGAATTTAATAACTAATTCCCTTATTATTTTTGTAGTTCACTATTTATTAAAATACCTTAATACAGAAGTTTTTTTTTTGTTTTTTCTTAACACTCTTTGATATTTTCGACGTGTGAGTGATGCCATAAATTAGACATGAATTTGATATAAATAAATGTTTGCGTGTAATATATATTTTCTTAAATAGAACCAGAGAGTTACTCTGTGTAGATTTCTATTCGAAAGTATGCAGAATTAATATTGTTTTTGTCCGACTTTGACAAATCATAACTATATATATATATATACATACATACACACACACACACACACACACATATATATATATATATATATATATATATACATACATGATTTTATGTTCTAGATTATTTGATGTTCTGCATGTCTTAGGTTTTAAGAAGTCACATGAAATTTGGTATGATCGATATTACATAAAATTTACACACAAATATAACAAAAAAATTATTTAAATATTTCGCATCCAATATCAAACGAAAGGTCTTGGTGAATTTATTTTAAAAATACATAATTGCGAACGCGAGCGATGGTGACGAATCGCAGAGCATGACACTTTAAAAAACCACGTGGAAGCCGTGCACACGGCTATACGTAGCAAATGGTTACAGCGATAACACTATCAATCATTGCTTTTGAATGGTGCTTTTAAGTACGATGCATAAAGTTGTAATAAATTTGTCATGTAAACACACATTATTGTGAACAAATTAATTAGTTGTAAACAATAATTATCAAAAATGTAAATAATCATTGTAAATTATATACCATTTATTGTACACAACTGACATTTATTGAAAATGTTTAATTCGTTAACCGTCACGTACTTTTATTTTAATAATTTATATTTTATATGAAAAAAAACTAAGATTAAATTGAATCATTGTTTTATATTATATTTACGTAATTATTAAACTGTAGAGCAAAAAGGCGGAACCTCTATAGGTTCCGCCTTTTTGCTCTACATTTTAATCTCTCTCTGCTTGATATTTCGCATGAAGGAAACCTCTCAAGCAAACCGCTCTATTCAACAATCCTAATGCTGAAGAAAATTTAAGAGATGTTCTTAACAAATCGTTTGTATAAGTATATACGTACGTAATTTTTCTAGCAAAATTTTATTTGTAACAAATACTAAACGCGTGTGGCCTTTTTCGGAGGAAACTTTTATAGGGTTTGCTTGTAAATTCTACAAATCGCAACAATTTATTGAAGCGGCCTGATAATTTACCGTATATTATTAAATTTTAAAAGTATTCTGACTTGACCATAGAAAAAAATCTTAACATAGAAAAATGGTTAATAGATGTTAATGTTATGAATGAATGTTTTAGTGTAATTGATATTAGGAAATACATTCATCTGCAAAAAAAATTACAACAGTATAGTTCACATAACATTAAATCACATTCCTGATTAAATGTACTCAACTTTTATTTAAAGAATCGCATGCTTAAACGAATCTGATTCTCTAAATATGCACGAGATGAAATTTTTTTCTAATTTCATAATGATCCAGAAAAAAAAGTAAGCTGAAAAACTAAACCTAACTACGATAAATATTTCCCTTCAATAAGATGGAACAAGATTTCAATATTGTGTTGACTTTACAAAATATTCAATTGATTACTAAAGTGGACTCTAATTAATTCTCTGTTATTAGATAATAGGTTTTTTCTGTATCAATAAAATATTAATAAGTTTATTATGGTAGTGCTAAAATTCGTATTACCTTGAAATTTTAAATATATATTCTTCCGGCAATATTTAAAATTTCTATACTCACACTACAAAACTTTTTAACGATTATGAACATGTTTGTGGAATATTATTATGTACCTACCAATGCCTCATTGCAAATAAATAAATCTATCTATATTGACATATAAAGCAGAAAACTTTGTTTACCTTTTGTTCACACTGATCTTTGAAACCGTACGTCCGATTTAAAAAATCATATTTATATTAGAAAGCATACACTTGACACAAGGGTATAAAATATGTACTATCTTGCCACAAGTAATAGATGCGGAGCAACGATAAAACTAAAAATATTTTTATTGTAATTTTTTGGTCTTGCTAATCTCTGGAACTTCACATTTTATTTAATAATTTTTTTGTTTTTTTTAAGTTGGTAAATATATATATATATATATATATATATATATATATATATATATATATATATGTATATATATATATATATATATATATATATATATATATGTATATATATATATATATATATATATACATATATATATATATGTATATATAAGTAACAGAAAAAACAGTAACAGTCCCAAATACTCCCGCTGGGACGGTCAATGCCGTTTGACGAAAGGAGAGAAGGCGGTTTGGGACTGAGGGCTGTAGAGAAACATAATTGAGGTAATTTTATGCAATTAAAACTGCGAGCAGAAGTAGCTCTCTATTAAAGCTGTGGTACTCTGTAATTGAATATCTGACAAAGTTGTTTCTTTTTTTAAGTTTTAGATAAAATTAATAAATATTTTATAGAAATAATTCGTACTAAGGAAATAATTTCAACGAGAAATTCAGGTATTACTAAAGCAAATGTACTACAGAAATGCGCGCAACTTTATTGTGTCGCCAAATGTTCGTCTTCTAAATGTGACCTCAGTTCAGAATAAAATCAAATTATTCTGCATTACGTAAAACACTCGGAGAGGTAAGTATTGTCTTATGTTTGAAAGAGTTGAGAAAACTTTTTATAAAATATATTACAATAAATTATTACAATAGAAATACATTTTGTCAGATAAGATAAAACACAAAGTTTTGCCCTACATCTGTCCAAAAACAATTGATGGAAATCATTGCACTCCACTTTATTGTTGTAAGTGGGGATCATGCAAACTAACTCCTAGTGAGTTTATGAATAATTATGATATATTTATAGTGATAATACATTTAATTTCACTTAATAAAATTTTTATTTTTCCATCATATTTGGTTAACATTTAATTTGTTTGCTAATTTATCATTTTGCATTGGCAGTCTTCATTATATCTATAAATGCCTGACAAATAAATAAATAAAAAAAATTTACCGGGTCATCTCGTATCGGAGATTCATGGTTCAAGTAAATAGTTCATATTAATAGATACGTTGGGTAACACTGAAAATGTTCAGCTCCTCGAAAATTTGACCGGCTATAAAGTTAGTTTCGAAGCAGTTTTCACTATAATCGATATAAGATTCGTACCAGTTTGAATAATTAAGTGAAGCATTGGATCGGGTTTTTCTTTAAATGTGGCAATTTTAAAACAGTCACATCGTCATTTTTTTTTCATAAAACGGAAACCTCGAATCTTTTTAAGACTATATGGAAAATCTTTACCTAAGTCCTTGATATTTTTGCTTTTGGGGAATGTACAAAATTCTCAGGATGAAAAAATTTTTATATCTGATTTTAGACTAGTGATTTTTGTATTATTATTTAAGTCAATATTTGCGTAGTAAAACCTGCTCCCGTTTATTCCCGGATGGTTTTTTTTTTGAATTTCATTGAAAATGTTTCAGAAAGAAATACTTATTCTAATTTCTAAATTTCTGTGTTCTATATTTTAGGTTCATTAGGATACGTTCAGTTTCAGTCATATGTTTAATATTGGATTCCATCTTTCAAATTTTCCTAGTTTAAGTAGTTTCTTAAAATCTCCATTAAAAACTGTATGACTGCGACTTCAAGACGTCTTTTTCGAACACGGGAAATAACATAAGTAAAATATCGCTTAAATTATGATTTAACCTCTTAGCTTAACTTAAATAAAGAACCATTAATATAGCTATTGTGGTAGGAATAATAATTCATTTGGGGATATTTTTGTAACCCATTATCCCCTATTGTAGTAATAACAATTATGCGTTTGTAGAATATTTTTGTAATTCAATATCCCTACGTAATATTTATATTTTCCCGCAGGTAGCTGTAAAATATGTCCAATATAAAGTGTTAATGTTATCATGTAAGACTGCAGTCACCAGACGTTCTTCTCGAATATCGTAAGTGAAGTAAGTACAATATGATATAAATTAATTAAGCCAATAATGAACCACTACGGAACTAAGCTTTAATATAAAAAACTTTTCGAAGTTTATTGAATTTTTCCGACAAATGTATTTTTCAAATTGTCGCTAAAACCACAAAAAATAATAAGTTTTAAGTCATTACGTTTTTAATATTGCAAATTAGTTTTATTAAACTTTCTAAGCCTAAGTGGTAAATGTTAAAGACTTTCAATATTACTCATTATATTTAACTACTTCGTAAATTCCACAAAACATAATAAAAATAAACTAAATTTTTTAATAAATATTTGTTTTTAAATTACTGAATAATTTTGATACAATTATTTAATGTATGTTTTTTGTATTAAATATTTACAATAAATTTTTGACACCAATAATCTCATAGTTTTGAAAGGAGAAAAAAAAATCGAAAATAGAATAGCTAAGCAAAAACATTGTTGAGATTCTCATGACATATTTTTGAGTACTAAATTAAGTTAATAATAAGTAACCTCCAGCTTATTTACAAGTATATGGGCATCTGTTAGAGTAAAATTATAAAATTTAGTGGTACCAAGTTAAGTTACATTTGAGTTAGGATACAAAAAATAAAAATAAATTTTCCACTTTTGACAGAATTCTAAAAATTATGAAGTAATGTGTTATTTCTTTAAATATTAAACTGAATGCAATTGACGTAAATCCGACAATGCAGGAATAAACATCTTTCAGTATTTGTAAATTAATCAATCAATACATGGATGTAGGAAACGATGCTGCTGAAGGAATTTGATGCAGTTGTTTTCAAATTCGTTCACGAACACGCACAATGCGTAGTCTTTGTAATTAGTGTGGAGTTCTTATGCTAGACGGTTTTAAATCTTAACTAAGTTTGCATCAATGTTTATTTACACTCCGCTTCAGTCTGCTTTAAAATAGGAACAAAAAACTAAAGTGCCTGTTGTGATTGTGAAATAAAATACTTAAAGGTATATTTAAAGGGATCTGTATTTTGTTTGGGGTAGAGTAGTGCTACAAAAAGCGTTTATTTCTCACAATTTTTTATCTAATATTAATTTACATCGTATTATTATGTCACTCAAAGCCTTTAAAGCGTGAATACTTTTCAGCAACAATTCAGATGCAAAAATTGTTGCACACGCAGGAAATTTTAATCAATTCATTAGATAATTTCATTAGAAAAGAAGATCAGATTTTAATACATTTGCAAACGTAAATATGGTTGTTTTTATTAGTTAAATTAATATTATTTGAAACTATTTTGGGCCTATGTGTCATAAACAATGTTACTATTACGATATGTTGCAATTTAAATAAAACTAACCAAACATTAATTAATACCAAATAATTATTGAAAAAAATAAAGTTTTCTTTCAGAATTTAATAATAAATTAGATCAGGCTAACAAAAAAAAATAAAATTCACTTTAAGATCCAATGTTCAAAAACAATTATTGCATATGCTATCTGTTATATTAGTGATATAAATTATTTTTACGTAATGATTTTCTTCACTTTGCGTAAGAGAACCTACCTATAGCGCTGTATAGCGAATTATGACTTAAAAACTATTTTAAATGTTTTCTTGCCTTGTGAAATATTAAACCATTTTTGTACAAAGTAACGAAATTTTCTTTTAAAAGCTTCAATGCTTGCACAATATTGAGATCAAGTAATGTCAACAGAATAATTGATTACTCCTATTAGAAGCGAAACATGAAAATATAAGGCAATTAAAAACGTGAAAATATTACAACTTATAAAAAAGAAGCGAATGGTGAACTTTTAAATTTCAGGGTAGGTGGTAGTGGCGATATGTGTCAGTCTAATTTATTCTCCTAGCATAAAAATGAGGATTACTAAAATGACATCATTATTCAGTATTGCCGTTCATATCTAAAGAGTTTAGTCGAAATTTTTACAATTAGGTAAATTTTATGTCGATAAGAAAATACCCTTATAATTTTATATTAATTACTTTATGAATATCGATCCGAAATAACCTTAATAAACTTGTACTAATAACTTTTATTCATTAGGGTTAGCACGAAAAATAAACATAAAATTTGGAATCATTTATTTTTATTGAATTTAATAATACCTTCTTAAAAAAGTTATTAACCTTTTAATTTGTTTGTATAATAAAATTATGAAATGTTTAATACATTTCATAATTGTGACACTTAAAAAAACACATCTTATTAAATATGCGTAATCAATCTGCATGATAATAAATATGGCATATTTTAGGATTATAATTTAATAAATCTGTGGCTAGTATATTTTTAAATCTTATGCAATATAATCGCATATAAAAATTTACATTAACCGATGCAGTAAATATTATGTGTTCAAGTTTGTGACAAACCGAAATACATGCAAATCTTTTTTTTGTTATATTAATCAAGTTGACAGAAATTTTAAATGTGTCTTTGGCTATGGGAATACCTATGCTATGCTAATTTAAATTACATATTTAGCAGTAACAAGCGTTGTAAAATATTACAGATTTCGTGATAATTTACAAGGAGAATGTTATATTGTAAATAAAAATAGCCAAAAATATATTGAAAACCCAATAAACGCGTTCAAACTAATCAAGCAACTGACTATAGACCTGCAGCGAGTATTTGAAAACACAGGTTAGTATTGAAAAATACAAAAATTTATCGATTATCACAAAAAAACAAATGAGTGAAAATTATAGTGTTTAATGACAGTGCTGACCCAAACTGCAACCACCAAATTAAATATTACAGTAAAGAGGTAATTGTTTGTTTATTTTTACCTTTTCACGCCATCAACCATTGCAATTCATACAATATTGTCTTAATTATATTGCATTTGGTTTTTCAATGGTATTTATACATGTAATACCTTTCTAGGTTTTTTGGGCTGTAACCAATAATGATTTAAGTAAATAAGAGTCCAATGGAGGTTTATGTAGCAAAGGCCATCAAATTCTGGACTGAAATAAAGCACAACAAAAACTAAATATACTTTTAATAAAATAGGTAACTGATTTTTAAAACAACTTTTGCTAAAATTAATGAAAGGCATACGTTCCCTGTATGGAATATCTTCGCAATTGGCAGCAGCACCATCTTCAGCTTATCTAAACTATGTGCAAACATTTAATAAGTTAAATTAATAATGTATTTTTAAAATCAATAGTAGCTGACGGTAGAACCATCAGTTATTATTAATTTTAAATAAATTGATGTATATGTTGAACAAATCTCCAGTGATGAAATTTCAATGTAACATTTGTTCTTCACACCTATAGTATTTTATCTAATATAGCAGAAAATCGCATTATAAAGGAAGGTAAACTTATACCTCGTACACAAATAAGCTCATAATAATATTCTTAACATGAATTTAGTAGCAAATTTTGATTATATTTACGCATTAAATTTAAACATACACATACCGTTTAGGGAGTTTAATTATACAAAATGCATGCATGAGTATTGTGTGATGATAAGGGTACATGAAAGAACGTAAGAAGAGAGATATGCGTATAATAAGGAGACTAAACATAATAATGAATCAATGCGTGATAAGCTTGGGATGATGGACTTCTCAGATTTCTATGCCTACGTGCATAGCGACAGATAGGTAGTGTGTTGCTTAGGACGATCGCTAGGAAGCAGTAATAATTAAATGCTGTTTTCTTGTTAAATTACTGTGATTAAATTGTTCTTTCAGCCAAATATGATCTATCCATTACTATCTTAATACAATTTTTCATTACCGACTATCAATTATATTGCTTATTTTTGTAGGTATAGGTTAACAATAATATTGAGTTGGCGAGAAATAAATCTTAATTTTCCAGCGATTTCCAGAAAATTATGAAAACTTCTCGAACCTTTCTAGATTAGATAAACAAAGAGCGTGGTATTCGACATTTTGTAAAATACAAACTGTAAAATGTAGAGATTTCACGTGAAAGAATTTGGTGTGCTCTTAATTTATTAATTTCATTTAGGTTGAGAAGCAAGTATAGCAGAATGCAATATTTACAAAAATATGTCTGAGACTTAGAACAGAGTCACACATTGATTCATGATAAAAATATAACTTTTATTCTCATCGATGTTCTTCATTCAGTGCAGTCACATATAATAATTTTTCGGAAATTAGACTTGCGAAATAAATCCCAGATTAAGTATGCGCTTTCTGGCAGACCTATCTTCATTCTTTCATATTTCAACAGAAAAACAATTTCATAGTTTGAGAAAAAAATGGAAACATTTTCTTTGGCTACCAAATGGGCTTATGGCCCTTCAATGAGATAGCGGTTTTATTATTTGCCAACCTAATATTAATAAGTCTTATGTATGTCGGGTATGTTTTCCGAATCTATTAAAATTATCTTCTAAAAAAAGGTATTTTATTTTTTTTCCTATCTTTAAAAGTAATGTGTAGCCCACGGTCAGTGCAGTTATAATTATCTTAATTATTACATACGATTGAAGTTTAATATTATTTCAATAAATTTCAATGTTATAACTGGGAAATAAACAAAATATTATGCATTTTTTTAGCTAACAAGTTACTCACATCAAATACGATTCCTTGAAGTATCGTATATCTCGTAAAATAATAATTAGTTTTCTTCAAAAATTTTCAGCTCGAACGAGCAGCATTGTATGCTGTTGATGATGAAGGTAAAGTAAAGACCAAAGTGAACATTAATAGAGTCAGCCAAGTGTGTTGGCTCGCAGATGCTGATGACGTTTATCGCAACGCGCTGGTGACATCGCTCATCTGGATATGCAATCGTCAGAACTGTTCCAACCTATTGTTTACGGAATTGGCGGCCATTTTTTACCCCATTACGATACGTCTTGGGTAATATTTTTGAACGTTATTAAAATATCGGAACATGATAAATTTTAAAACGCCACATGTATAAATTATTTTTTTTTAAATGGAGAATATTTGCAAAAAATAACCAAAATAGAATAAGTAGATGGCTTAGTTATTTTTTATTTTGTAGTAATAAAATAGACGTGTAAAATTCGTAATAAAATTTATTAAAACCATAATTAAAAATTATGTATTTTACACTCACTTTATAACAAAAAAGAAATAAAATAGATTATCCTACCGTAAGCCGGGTAATGTGGATTATCAATTTAAATTTTTTAATTGGTTAGCTTAATTCAAAATAAACCATACCAATAAATAAAGTATCTAATAAATGCACTGAAACCGTAGTCGTACTAGTTTTTAATATTTTGTATCTACTTTTTTGGTTAATTCTTTTGCATTTTTAGGATTCTGTAGGAAAAATTGCACACTGTCATTTTTAATTTATGGGTACAATTTTTGAAGGCTGAAATGAAGACTAGAGGCATTCCAACCTCCTCTCTCCCCTTTAATCTTAGGTTCAAAATTTTAATAAAGTAATAATTTTAATAAAGTAAGTAATTTTAATAAAGTGAAGTTCAAAATTTTAATAAGTCGGATAATAAGTATCAATATTTTCAAGAAATGCGACTAACAAATTCTTATACGTGTTTTCCAGAATCACACACGCACGAACGCAGTCACACTCGCACAGACACACACTCGCACAGACACACACTCGCACACGCGGACACACACACACACACGCGCACACACGCGCACACACACGCTCATACGCACACAGGCGCATGTGTGTGTGACATTAAAATAAGTGTGAGATCAATACAATTATTCAAAAAACGCATATTAATAAAATCGTCGCATCAAGGTACTGATTACCTCTTTATAATTTGTAATATCATGGCACCATTTATTTTTGTTTTCAGGATACTCGTTGCAAAAAGGCAGCTGTGCACGGCGGTGGAAACTTAATAGCGACCGTCATGTTTTACATAAGATATTTCTAAAGCATTTGTTAATTTTCCTCTATTATATAAAAATATTGCCAAAGAAAATCTATTAATGCCAAGCCTATATTATAATTTTACAATTTCGAAAACAAAGAACTCCTTCAATATTTCTTAATCGGAATTTTCATGTTTTAATTAGTTTTATACTACAATAATAATATATAAAACATAACATTGTTTGTTCTATTGAAAAAAAATTAGATTTCCATAAAATTTATAAATTGAAATTTCCAATTTTGAAATTGGAAATTTAAATTTATAAAATTTTTAAGTTAAAATTTTTGATAAAATTTAAGTTTCCACTTTAAATTTTCACGAGTTTCCATAATTTTTCGTTTTAAACACAACTCACCTGTGTGTTACGATAATATTTTCATAGCTGCTGGGACATATTGTAGATCAAGAAATGCAAGTCAGACATTTGACTGCAATAGATAAAAATATTATGTAATATGCTAGATACAGCACATTATATAAATATATTTTATATAATTCGTAAGTAAAATGTAACAATATTGGCTATATGTTATTAAGTTTCCTTCAGGTTAAAATTTTCATAGTCGTGCAAAATCAACCTTTATAATGATCGGATTATTAATGATAATTATAAAGGTTGTTGCTAGCACTCACAGTATCTACTGGACAACTACTTTCCATTGAAGTATATTAGTTTTTTTAATATATTACGAATCTCATTATGGTTATATCTGCATACTCCCGATATCTCTCACCCATTAAAAACAGTAACTTGATTAGTTATTTCTGATTAATTCTTTTGTAGTACTCTTTACTTTTACTTATCTAATATTCAAATCATTTTTATATATAATATCCATATGTTTTTCCGTAGTCCTCGCCATGGTTACTAGGTTGATCACAAGGTATGTGGCTTTTATGTATACAGTGTATATCGAGTATTCGGGCGGGAGATTGATTCCCGGTCGTTCTTCAAGCAGGACAAGGAGTTTTGTTTAAAATCGTGTAGTTAAAATATAAAAAATCAGTGACGGGTAGCTACACCATTGGTACATGAAGGCCAAGCACTTCCATTTCCAAGCCGCCTATCTAGCCTGGCCATTATAGATAAATATCTCCATTAATTGCAGAGACTTTTTTCCAGTAGGCTGCTAATTGAATGATTGCTTATTTTGCATACGTTTGGACTATAAATTTTACTTATTATGCTTTGCGTATTATTTGAGTACAAATTTCTGCAGTAGACCGCCTTATAACTATTATATTGAATGAAGATAGGAGAGAAAATATAGGAATTAAAAAAACATAGCCAAGATGTATAAAAATATTTTTTTAATTAGTTATTATACGGTTCTCATGTTACAAGATATGACAGTAGATATATATGACAGTCTGTACTCAACTAATACGTATAAAAATAAGTAAACCGTTAATAAGTTTGAATAACAGTTCAGAAAAGAAATTGAAAATAAAGTAATAATTGAGGCAATTCAAACGAAACAAACAAGATGGCTTTTCTGTCGACATTTGAAAAGGTTCCATGGGCATCTGTCTCCTCAATTATGTCAGAACCATCTGTTTATGATATGAATGCAAAGTTATTATTAGAACAAGCCAAAAGAACCCAACCTCGATTAATATTGATATTAACAATTAAACAGCTTCCATGATCGCCTCTCTCTTCTACCATCTATTAGTTCGATGGGATATTATTATACTATCATCAGCATTGCACAGCTCTCAGCTTCAAATCGATACTATAATTAGAAGTGAGTAAAAATCGATTTGTTAGATTTATTGTCATATGAATGAAGCTAATGAAAGCGTTTATAAATATTATTAAAAAATGAACAATAAAAATTATTACTTAAGAAAGCTATTCAATCAACACCGATTCAGAAATTAAGCTAATTTTTAAATCGTGAACACCTAACAAACATAAGTGAACACATCGTAAGCCTTGATATGTGCATTTTCCGGTAATATCAGTGGAAAGTGAAAGACCTATGCGAATGGGAGTCAAATTATAATTAAAAATGGCATCGCAATTTTTTAATTTGAATTATCTTTCTCATCGAAATATCATCCTTCCATTAGTAAGGTATAGCTGTTAAGGATAGACTCACAACTTAACCGACCTTTATCGATTTAGAGTTAATTTCAGTTCCAATATTATTGCTTAATTTAAGCATTTAGGCTTGGAACTAATATCGACTTGGTAAAATAAACAAATACCGTACAATTAAAGAAAGCTTGTATCAAATTTTCCACACCGTTTTTTCCGTTTAACGGAGGTCGAAAACTTCTGTATAATTCTTGTCGACCAATTTTTATTATTTCTTTTCAATAATATGGCTATTCATGTAGTTAAAAATTGCTTTTCACTTTTCGAAAAATTTGTATTTATATTACAAAGAATCGTAAAATACGATTTAAAGAATTTCAGTAGAAATCTAATAAACGTAGCTTATTCATTGAAAAACTTTTTACCGCCCAAACTACAACTGCTACGTTTTTTTTCTCGTCGAAAGAAGCAAATATAACTATACCGACTGAAGCAGCTGCCTCGAATTAGACCAAATCTTTAATCGTATCTCCATTCTTCTCCTTTTTCTATTAATGTTTTTGGCGCTATTTGTGTAGTATTTAGGTGAATTATTTTAAATATTATTTGCTTCCAGCATGTTTTCAGTTATAAGCATGATTATTTACTAATGAGCAAAATAGAAATATTTCTAGATATCGGACGTAGAAAAGGGCGGTTTCACAATATTCACAAAACTTGGCCTAGCAGTAAAACCCAGGAAAGGGTCTGCTGTCGTATGGCGGAATCTGTTGCCCTCATCTGAGCCCGATCTTCGCACCAAACATGCTGCGTGTCCTGTCTTATTGGGATTGAAATAGATTTTGTATATATTTCTGTCTCTTAAATAAAATCCTGGGCATAGTTTATTTGAAAAAAAACTTTTATTGGAAAAATATGTGAACCCTGTAAATATAATTATATAATTTTTAGGAAAAGATCTATCTTGTGTGAATATAAAAGGAGTGCAAAATAAAGAGAATTAAATAGCATAAATTTTGAAATTGTGAAAAGGATCATATTTCTGTAATAAATATAGATGCAACACGTCATATTTAATACGCAAATTAACATATTATCTTCTATAAAACGTTGAATTTAAGAAATCGTGATATATATTGAAGAGGGTTGCAAAATACAAGGATATGGAAGAAAGATTTTAATCCTTAAAAATAGGGAAGGTATTCTAACATTAACAAAATCAGGCGCAATAATTCACATGTAAATTATTACCATAATATAATTTATTTTATAATATGGCTCAGTGAAGAAATCACAAGACTGCTAGTTTTGGATTTAGCAATGAAAACAAAAATAATAATATTAGAGTCTTGAAAATAGTGAAGTGAGTGTGTGTATTTCAGTTTTTAGTTAGTCAAGGAGGTAAGAAAAATGCATTAAAACCACTCTATACAAAACTCTCTCGTGAGAAACGTAATTAACAGGATTTGTTTTATTATTGGGAGAGAAACTTTGAAATTTAATAATTTGTTTCAGGATTGTCAGAATCGGGAACCTATACTAGTATAGGTTCCCGATTCTGACAAAGTTCTGGAAACTTTACGAATGTAATAACATTTAAAATTTAATTTATTTCAGAAGTGGAAATTAAAATAATCGGATTTATAATAATTATATTTAATTGTAAATGTCTTCACTTGACTTAGATCGACATGTCATTTTTAAAAATATCTTACGCATGTAACTTTCGATTTAATTATGTTTAATTACTGTACATAATAACGAACTCATTTTATTTTTCCTGTTTTGACATCCTTGGTTTCCAGGTTATATGGCGTCATCTCCCGTTATAATGGATCCCGTTTAATCACTGTTTAATAACACTTCAGATTTTATAAAACATGCTTCCATACAACAATTTTGGCTATTTCATTCTGCACCGCTTCAAAAAGTGATCCATTTTTATTTGTTATATATTATAAAGAAATTTTTCGACGAATAACAATACCAATTTAATCATGTTTGATCATTCTCTTTATTAAATTTTAGGTAATGTGAAACTTACTCCCGTAAAACATTTTTGGTTTCTGCATTCCATACTACTACAATAAATGATTTCTTCTTTCTATTCTCCACATGAACTCGTAATTTCCATTCCTCAACAATAAATGTATTCATTTGTCCCATAACCATATTACATGTATCCATTTTGCTATTTATATTCTTAAGAAGCCAAACGTTATCTCATAACAGATCCAATAATCCCTGATATAAAATTATGTAACTAATTTGTCACAATTAAGTCATGTAAAAGTGTGATTATGTTTTTATCATCAAAAAGAAAATTCAATAAACCCGAAGGTATTTCTGTAACTTTATTCACGTATTTTGAAAAAATGCTAATAACCTGTTCCAGTTCTTAATAAATGGTTCAATGAAATTGGACAAGAATTTATCGCCCCCTGTGGATTAGAATATCAGGGACGAGAAGAAAATGATGAATGACAAAATACGGTGCTGACGTCAAGACGATATCGGTGTAAGAACGTAGTTACAAAATAAAAAAAAATTAATCTTTATAATTATAAGATAATTCAAAATATTTTTCTTTATTGAAATAAAGAATATTAAATGTATATTTATGTTTTAGTCGTTGTCTTCTTATGAATTACGAAATTCCTGTACTCGACCAGAGACATCACTTGGAAACATGAAAAATTTTCAGAAGAGAAGATAATAAAAGAACCAATACTAAATTCAGCTTGGTTACGTTATCCTATTAAAATGAAAACATATAAAATTACTTTAAAGTAGCTTTTCTATAAATAACAGCATTTGGAACAAAGGAAATTTTTTGAGAAAAACGTAATTCAAAAACCACTATTGTAATTAACTTGATAACGTTATCCTATTAAAAGTAAAACACGTACAACGTACGTAATGATAAAAACAGGCAAATTTTCTCTACTTTTGAGTCTTTTTTTAATGAAAAAATTAACCCAAGTGATAAAAAAGAATTTATTTCACATTGCAATATTACCTCAATTTTAAATAAATTAAATTTAATTAATCCAATTTTCCCCAAACCCTTGTAAAAAACTGATTCATGCCGCTCCACTCATGAATTAACTGTGCAGGTAAGCAAATTCTTAACATTTAAAATAATTTTAGCTCGTTAAGCCCGTTTCGAAAAATATTCAATAATTAGTTATTCTCTACCTTCTTTCACATAAATTAAATTATGTTATACTTTTTTGTAAAATAATGTAGAAATAGAATATAAAAGATAACATTTTTTAAAAGAAACCCGTATTGATATCATTTCATAATATGTTTAGTAAAATCCGTATTTTAAAGTGGTATATTGATGTTGGGTTTCTCAAATTTAAGGTATTTATTTCCTATACACACTACAAGTTTCTTATCGTAAAATAATTTCTTCAGAATAGACCGTATTTTTCTTTAGATTTTTGTGCGTAGTTTTAAAGTGGTAACTACCCGTTTGGAGCGCATAATTCTCTAATGGTGATATCTCCCAGATCTATTTTCATATTAGAATATAGAGTAATCCAGAAGGCGCATACGCACAAATCACTTCGCGGTCGCGGTGAAGCCAAAAATCGATGGAGGCGGCACCGCGCTCCGCCTACTAGCGCCCTCCCCCAACGCGCACGGTGTTACCAACAGAATAAATTTACCCACGGACTTCAGGAAATCGACGCATATAAATAGATTTGCTTGTAGCAGTAGGATTCAGATTTGCATCAATTTATATGGTCATGGCTTGGCTTATATGAAGTATTATTAAGGCCGCCGTGTTAAATTTCTAAAATGTTTATTCTGACCACAACCAAAGTATTTAGATTAAAATTATTTAAAAATTTTGTCACATTTTACCATTTTATTCATCACTTAACACTTTTAATACAAAAAGAAAACAATTATCTGAATGTCTTAAAGTAAAAATAAATGTGAAAAAGCACATAATAAAAGTTTGAAAATATTTGATCTCATACTAAAGAAATTCAAAATAGGACGAAACAATTATTTACATTAATTAGCATTCAATGTCGTGATAAAATTTCTTCATATTTTAAACAATATCTGTTCGCATTTTAAATAAATTAAAGAAGACGGCGGAAATGAATGAATGTAACGTGTGATTCTTGTTGTAATCCTACATATAGTGACTATAGACGCAATACGTAAAATATTCTAAAATTTAATACGATAACGGGAATTCAATCGTTACACTAAATTCTCCGACATTTTCCATATCCCAATTTTTTTACAAATAAAATTTTACATTTTTCAGTATCGAGCAATTAAGATGTTTTAATTTGGGTAAACAATTTTTTAAGAGGTGACAACACCAATAAAAATAGCGCGCTTCTGTTGATAACAATCCACTTCGATATTTTAAAATTGCATAGTTAATTGAAAATGAAATTAAGTAATAGTTTTTACGTATGAAACGTAATCCCCATTTGATTCTTTTTCAGTCCAGTGATATTTTTCAGGTGGGAATAGCACAAGCCGGCATTTTAAGCTATATTGTCACGTAGAAAGCACCATAACCTTTCATAGCTGTGTCATAAATTGCATTGACAGCCGTGTTTTGAAACTCTGCATTTTATGCGTAGTTTTTTGGACACATTTTGCTCGTTTTCTCGCCTTCTGGTGTACCCTTTATTCTATGATTTTCATGTTTAAAGTACACACTTACATCTTCGATCTAGATTAGATGTCAAAGGATCATTCGTCATTTGTCATAACATGAATTTATTGATTATTTAAAATTAATCATAATGATTATGGAACATTTTTTACCGCTAGCATTGTTCTAGTTTAAGTGTTATCGAAAAATTTGCGAGAGAAAAACGAAAAAGTTCATATTTTAACAACTGATCTTGCATTTACCACTAGCTTCTGTAAATATATATTCTTCCACAACTACCTGTCATTCAAGAAATATACCTTATATAATTTATTCAAGAAATATACCTTATATAACTCATTTTATAAGCAGGATGAGAAAATAATAGTTTCTTGATTAAACATTTCTAAATAGGTAAACATATTTGTTTTATCAAAGTTTAGGTATACGGACTGAATATAAATATTAATTTATAAAAGAAAATAAATGGAATGTTCGA
This sequence comes from Druceiella hillmani, assembly GCA_039881145.1. Classification (NCBI taxonomy): domain Eukaryota; kingdom Metazoa; phylum Arthropoda; class Insecta; order Lepidoptera; family Hepialidae; genus Druceiella; species Druceiella hillmani. The sequence continues at coordinate 9,692,229 of JAYKKI010000014.1, forward strand.
CAAATGTTTGTGGCGTTCTTGGATAACGTTGTAGAAGTTTGATATGTATCACCCGGCCTTTTTAAAGCACTTTTATTATGCGACCTGTAATTAACCATGTAACTGAAATGAATCTAAATTTCAAGGATTTGTAATTGTTTTATTATTATTCAACTTGGCGGTTGTGTGTAGTTCTGTAACAATACAACAATTTCATGAAATAAAAAAAGTTATTCGTACAACACAAAAATTAAAAACTTTTACACTTAAATATTACATTCCGTAAATAAACTGGCTCGCAATAACCTCGTTATTGATTAGTTTCGATAATTATATAGTTTTTAGAGCAATGTTTTTAAAAGCTTTTCTTGGCTACAAAAGATGATATTGGCTTTCTGTCTATGTTTTTTTTGACACCATAAATTCAGAGAAATATGCTTAAGATTAACATAATATTTGAGAGAAGGAAATATTCTCGCGATGTAAGATATAAGTAACGCCATCTATTAAGTGAGAGTATCGGTGACTCGAAACGATTAACAGTAAGGATAATTTTTTTCGATAACAAATCGTTAATAATTTGATTTTATTTCATTTGCCAATAAATAGCATAAAAAAGTGAAATTTTTGCTAATAACTGGTCAAAAAAATCAGGCTTTTAAATTTATGATAACATAAGGGGGAAATTATTTAATAGCGTCATCTACCGTAAGGATAATATTTATGCGTAAAGCCTTGTGGAAATTTTTAAAATTTAATCCCTGATCTGTTTCCGAATTCCATATAATATGTTCTACATTTAACTACATTTTTTTACTTGGTTAAAAGATCTCAAATCTAATAATTCTGTCAAAAAAATCTCAAACTCATCTTTGATTTAAATTATTTTTTTCATGTATTAACCTTTATTTTCATGTATATATAAAACTTGATTATCAGTCACATTTTTTTTTAAGTTGTGGTCGAAATATTACATTTCTAATAATGTATTTTAACTTAAATAAACTTGCACTGTTTCTTTGGATTCATTACTTTAAGATAATACTATTGTATATTCATCCAAATACAAATTATATTCCAACTACTTTGTAGGAAAAACTGTCAAGTCAAAGAAATATAAATTTTCTTATTCCGCCACTTTGTTTTACTGTATGTAATCCGGTAATTTAACGTTTTGCGGTTATTTGAATATAATGCACTTTTCTGAAAATAGCAAAATATTTCTTTTATTTTTTTCTGTAATAGTTATTTTCTCCATTTTCTGATATTTTAACTTGATTGATTTTATTAACACGTATTTAAGAAGTAATCAACATATTATGTTTTAATAAAGGAACGCGACAAGATATATCATATTGAATTATTAGAAGTTGATGTATTGAATATTACATAGTTCATTTTAAACAACAATGTAGAAATGTTATATCAGACCGTACTTCTAACTAAGAGATTATTGCAATTTTTTGAACGTAAATGTTTTCTTTATCTCGAAATATTATTGCCACAATTATATAGTTTAAGCATAACGTGCACAAAAAGGACATATTCTAAATAAATACGGCTGAAAATGTGAAAGGAATAAATTCAATATTTTTAGTCGGTTTTTACGTCATAAAGACTTTATGATGTATTTTTACATGATAAGGTTATCGAGATGACAGGCTATGAAAAATGTGCAATGCTGGATTCGATAGATTTTATTTATGTATGAATCAAAAATGCGACTTTGTGTATTCTACTGGTACAACTTCCCAAGTTTATAATAATTTTTTTTATATAGGGCTATCGCTAAAAAATTCAGTACGATTTATAAATTTCACGCCATAAACATGCATAAACATACTCGTATATTTTAGGCGGATGACAACGAACTAAGGGGCATAAGCCCGAATTTTTTTATGTTATCCATTACCAAAATAAATATTATATCTATTGAATGAACGAGCAAAGAAAATACTTCATATCTAAATAGACAATTGCATTATAAAAATAATGATGATATTTTATATGGCCTCTTCAACGATTTTCTCACGTCCAATAATAAATAAGTACATACGGCAACATGTAAACTTTAAAGCGTGTGCTTTATTTCTTACGGTAACGAGAATAAAGAAAAAATTTAAATTGAAGGTCACATTTTACCGTAACAAGGATTAAATTGTATGAATGAAGTTTACATCTTATTCTAACGAAAATCAAACTGAAACTTTAAAGTTCACGTCTTACTTTGGTAAATGTGAAACTCTACACTCGAGGTTTAAATTTTACTCACTGAATAATTATCTTATCTTTAAAATATTCATTTCGCTCTAACAAGAACCAAATTGCGTCCAAATAACGACCAAAAAAAATTTGTTCCAAAATTTGTATCGATTTCCTTTTACAACTTTGTTATTTTCAGTTCTACGACTAAAACTTGTAAATAATTTAATTTGCATCGAAAAATATTACAACAAATTTTCTGTGCCACCAATAGTTTGCCAAATAAACCGTAAAAACTTTTTTTTCCAAGATGGTGGCCGCAAGACAAGGGTTGCGATCCCACAAACTTGGATTTACCTTTACAATAACCCCCTTGACATCTAAAAAATAAAATTGTGTACTGGTAAAAAGTGGTAATATTTCAAAGGACTATAGAAAAATTATATTTTTTTAATAGTCTAGTTCATTATTTCCACTTGCAATACCTTTAATTAGTTTATACGCTTATATTTTAACTTATGCGGATTATTAAAAAAAATACTATTTAGAATTTAAAAAATGCTAAATTAATGGTCAATCAATATAATATTAAATATAATGGATGTATTTTCCAAAGCTTCAGTACATGCTCACTACTCTTATTTGGTAATCTCAACAGATTAGTAGACGAGTCCTGTTATTTTAAGCAAATATCGTAAAATTATGTCGTGATTAAAGACGAGAATAAGAAAAAAATTACTACAATTTAATAAAAATAGGTGAATTATGAACTTCTAATTTTATTAATACATATAGAACGGGGAAATGTATATATCTTATTTGCTCTCGTAGAATAACTATGAGCATTACTAAAAGTATTAAAGAAATTATTAATAAATCTTATTGAATATAATTTTATATTTTACAAAAAAGGAATAGTTTAGTAATAATATCATAGAAAATATTATGCATTTTCATAGAAATATTACGAACTACAAAACAAAGTTAGTGGTAAATAAGGTATATCCGATATTATATATATTCATATATACATGTGTGTGTATATATATATATATATATATATATATATATATATATATATATATATATATATGGGCATACACTACAATAAATTGAATAAAGTTTTGCATAAAACTTAGTTAAATGGAGTTAAGATGCAAACAGAAACGCGAATTTTCCACATTTGAAAGAATTCGACAAGTTATGAAGTATTGTGACCTCGCCTTAAATATTTCCCTGAATGCAATTGACGTAAACGCGGCGATGGAAGAATAAACATCTTTTAGTGTTATTAAATGAATAAATCATCACACGGAGGTCGAAAATGATGCTGATGAAGGAATTTGATGCAGTTGTTTTCCTCACACGTTACGCAGTTATTGCAATTAAAGTGCGGTTCCTCCACTAGGCGTTTTTAATTCTTAAATAAATTTGCGTCAATATTTATTAGTCGCTTCATTCTGCCTCACGATAGGACCAAAAAATTAAAGTGTATGTCGCGATTGTGAAATAAATTACTTAAATATCCCAGTTGAAGTGATATGTATGTACGATTTTGGTTGAAACAGATCAGTGTCACAATTGGACATTTATTTCGCACAATGGAGGCAATATCTTATCTGATATTAATTTACGTCATAGTGTCATGTCATTCAAAAGCTATAAAGCATGAATACTTTTCAGCCACAATTAAGTTACAAAAATTGTTGCACACGCAGGAAATTTTGATCAATACATTAGAAAATTTTATTAGAAGAGAAGAGCAGATTTCAATCCATTTGCAAACGTAAATACTCTTGTTCACTATTAATTAAATTAAGTTTAGTTCAGGTAATTTTGGGCTCATCTATTATAAACCATATGTCAAGATATGTCGCCATTCAATTAAAACTGACAGAAAGTAATTCATAACAAATTATTCTAGAAACTAAAACTTTGCCTTTGAACACTCCATGGCGATTCAGATTAGGCTCATTTTCAAATTCATTCTAATATTCACTGTTCCAAGACAATAACTGTATATGATATCTATTACGCTAGTCGCTTCAAATATTTGTGGGTAATCATTTTCTTCACTTTTCATAAAGCAAAGCTTCAATTTTAGTTATAATAATGTCTGAATTATGATTTTAAAAATAAATAGAAAAGCATTTTCTTTACTCATAATTATTTAATCATTTTCCATATGGATTCAGAATGACGGAATTGTCTTTCAAAAATCTTCAGGTCTTGCACAATATTTTGATCAAGTATTCTCAACTGATTATTCACTATTCTGCTATTTTAGGGAAATGATTTGTTAAATATTACAGATTTCGTGATTATTTGCAAGTAGAAAATGCTATTGCAAGCAGCAATAGCCAAAAATATGTTGAGAATCCAATAAATGCATTCAAACTAATCAAGCTACTGACGATAGACCTCCAGCGAGTATTTAAAGATATTGTTTAGTATTGTGGAAATTTAAAAATTTATCGATTATGATAAAATAATAAATAAATAAAAGTTTCAATTACTGTCAGTCAGAAATGACTTAAATTACATCCATCAGATTAAACAATTATTGTAGAGGTTATTTCTGTTTATTGTTACGTTTCCACGCCATCAGCATATGCGATTTATAAAATATTGCCCAAACTCTATTGAATTTGGTGTCCTAATTATACAATATACAAATAATATCTTTCTTAATTTCCCACCAATAATGGCTTAAGTAAAGGGGCGTCGAATAATTATTTTTTGTTACAATAGCTACCAAATTCTAGACTCAATTGTAGCATAACAAAAACTAAATACTTAATTTCAGTTGCATTCTATTAAAATCAAAAAATAATCCGACATGACTTTAAAAAAAATTGTTGACAAAATTAATGAATTGCATTCTTTATATTTAATATCCTTCTCTGAACAGTAATAATACCTCAATAGCGAAGTCATATTAAGTGTGTCAATTAATGAAACCTAGATAGTGGATCGATGCTAGGAACTGGTACAAAATTTGCTTTGCACACCTATGGTAACATCAATATCCATATCGGTACGGACGATGAAATGTATGGTAATAAAAAAAATTCTATTAAGACAAAACGAAATATTCAAAACATGTTTTATATGATCCTGCTGCAATGTAAGTTGACATTTGTGACTTAAAAAATAAATACTGAAACGTTAAAAATGTATGTTGAATGAGAATATAAAAAGTATTTTTCTCTATTTTATATCATTGTGTTAAAATTCAGGACAATTCTATCAAACAATTTTTAATACCAAATATACGCAGAGCAGTTTAAAAAAACTAAGTAAATTAAAATATCCGCCTGAGCGTTTCGTTTATTTCTAAAACTATTTTTAAATATAAATATAATTTTTTACCACACAAATATATTTGCCAATAACATATTTTACAGTCATAAAAAGTTGGTGATTACCTCAACAGTTACCATTACTTTTTAAACATTTGGAAAGTTCTAACAACACTATTTTTATTTTTAATAACACTGTTTATTTCAGTAGTTTCGAATATAGGGGCTTGAGGAACAATTTTTTTTTCATAAACTGATTCAACCGTATCTCCAGAGCTGTCTTACATATAATTTAAAAAAAATGGTTTGAAACCCTTGTCACTCCCATTTCAATTGGCATCGCACCACATATTAAGGGTAAAACTAAAAATTGGGTATTTCTTTACCACCTCAGGATTATTTTTGAGTATTATTTATTGAGATAAATGCGAATAAACATGTTTTACTATTTAGCTAAATTTCAGACTTCTGCGTTAAATACTTTCTAAAAAAAAATTTGTGACTTTTTCATCAGTATTTCTGGAATTTATAATGACAAAATTCTCTAACAAATAGTTTTAGAACCCCTCTTTCAAATTAATAACCTTTCAACGATTTCTCCACGCGATATTAAAAGTACAGCGGAGAGACTAATAGACACGAGTGTCATCATCATAATGAGTCCATATTTTCCATTTGAGGTCTGACAGCATGAAATGCTTAGAATATTTCTATAAATATTAGGCCCTTATTATTTAAATTAAAAAAATTAATTTTATGGTCCACGTCGAATCATTATTTACAATAAAAATTAAAAATATGTTGAATTTAACGTATTTGTAAACTTTTGCAGAACTTTTGGGTCCTGGTATTCCACTACACTTGTTCCCAAATGAAAACGACTTAGTGGGAGTCAGTCAAACAATGATGCTACTGCAAGAGACTTATCAACTGAAAACAGTCGATCTTGCCAGAGGTTTTATACAACGTGAACAGTATAGGTAAATTACTAATAGCGATGTCTGCTGTCTATACCTAAATTTTGTATTCTATCTACAAATACCATTACAAAATTGTGACATAGGTGTATTTATACGTGAAAAATATTTAAAAATATATGGAATATGCTAATTTGGCTTCTTTTTAAAATTGTTGTCTGTCTGTCTGTGCTCCTATCCATCCGCCGTTCAAATATTATGCAAAAACTACTGAATGTGTTAAGTTGAGTTTAATGTGTTGTTAGGTTGAGTTTTGTTGAGTTTGGTTGGACTTGGATTGATTGTATTGAATTAGGTTAGGTTGGATTACGTCGGATTATTTAGGATTCTAGATTCAGGTTGGGCCATCCTGAATCTAGAAGCCTGAACTATATATATATATATATATATATATATATATATATATATATATATATATGTATATATATATATATATGGCCATCGACTTGTGTTACGCGTCTGGGATCTGTTAATATGAAATATTTTTTTTTGAATGTTATATCTCATAAAAAAATTAATTTGATGCCAAACAGTCGACCAAATGCAAGATATAATTGCACAATTTGTGTTCCGTGCCTCACTTAAATTGTTAATAGTAATGCACTCCAACTATGTGGAACGCTGCTCTTGACTTTAATGCTATGCCGCTGACAATGCTGTATCGCAAAGCGTATGTGCGGAGCTGAGTGGACAGCGTTTCGACTGAGGCAAATTTTTAAAAACTTGCAAGTGAAAAACATTTCATCGTAAAAGTAATAAGCAGAAAAAGACAGTGTCGGGCAAACACGCGTTGTATATGTACGCCTTAGACGCAACATATGAATAGCTGAGGTACAACGCATACGTTGTGTTATTTACGTTAATATGTCAAAAGAAGACTCAAAATTTCGTCGATTTATTTATATATTTATGTGGGATTTATTACTAATTCTGCATCTCCTTCATCCTTTACAAGAATAACAACGTATTAAGTATATATTTTATTTTATTTATTAATAAATCTGCACTATATATATGTATAATACTTATACATGCGGGTATAATCGTAAATATAATTATAACGCGAGCGGCATTTAAGTGTTCTTGTACTTAAATTGCAGCTATATTTTTTTAATTGACCACAAGCTATGTAAATTTAAATGAAGATTTGATGTTTTCATCGATTTGTAATGATATTTCATTACATTTTCTAAAGGTAAAGTATTAAAATGTTGGATTGATTTACACTTGATATGTTCTTTCTCACTGTTAGTGCCGTTTTAATACTTTAAACTTACTTTTGTCAAGGGTCAAATTGCTAAAGAAGTTTCAATTCTGTCACGTGTACTGAGTTGCAAGCGATTAATTTTTTTTAAACTTTCTCGAAAATGAATGGTTTGGCAATTTTATGGTAATAAACAATAAAACTGTTTACGACAATTATTCACGCTAAAATTATTCAATCCCGATAATTTGGGTTCAGACTAAATACAACTTTCAGTATCAATCCTTTTTTCAAATTTTCCTGAGTGGTCTTTTTGGTGTTAAAGGAAGAGGTGGTCAGACATTTTAAATAATTATAAATGAATTACATCATATACATTCTTGCTTCAATGGGATTTCAGTTGTCATCCTGCACGATTCTCTTGTTTTTCTTTTTATTTTCCAATGTACGTTCTTTTTATACTTCACGTTTATTATTGAGACACCGTAAAATAAATTGTTATAGAAACTTTTTTATAGAACAGTTTCCGAGAAAATCGCCTGTGAAGTAGGTTTTATAGGTGGCTTGGAATCATTTACAAATCATTAAATATTTTAACTTATTTGCCAATGATATCGAATATTTTCAACAAAACTCAGTAAATGAGGAGCTAATAGAAAATATATCGTGTTCTTAGAAATATTTGAAGCATTGAACAATTTAGTTAAAACAAAGATTATTGTTGGCAAACAGAATTTAAAAAAAATTATTACTATTTAGTGACACAACCCTTAACTGTAATGATAAAATATTTTTTTTGTAATTGCTAATACAAATCTTTCTTTAAACATTAATTTTTTACGTCATTAACTGAAACAAACCAAAATTGACGTCCGTACAATGATTTATATGATCAATCGTAATAAAAAAATGTTGATGGCATAAATTACACATTTGTTAAATTTTAATTTATACTACAAGAAATAAAATTTATTATGTATTACAAAATATATTTTTTCTTATTTTTCAAACTTCTCAGCAATCCCATGACCGCAAGTGATTGCTTTAGCCTTGGCAGAGTTCTATATGACAATGATCTACATTACTATTCAAATCAGTGGTTTCTTACTGCATTGGAAAAGTTAAAATCAGAAGCAACTTCATCGCATGCTGCAAGAAAGACAACCATGCAATATATTGCCTTCAACAATTACGCAATGGGTGAGACAACTGTTTTTAATTTTTTAAAATAACAATTTGATACTGGTAAAATTCATAGAAAATTACTAAATATTTTGTAGGCAAAGTAATTTTCTTTTCCAAGCGCAGAATTGTGAAAATTTTCTAGTAATAATAAACAGTGTTTAGTGAAATAAACAAAACCTATATTCATATAAACTGCCAATAATTGGAATTTAGAAGAAATTTCTCGGATTCCTTTTGCAAACATAATGAAATTGTAAATTACCAGACGCTCAAATTAGATAGATCCACGAGTCCACATCATTTAGAATAGTTATGCCCTCAAAGGATAACAGACCAAATGACCAATATGAAGTGGAGAAATCGGCTCTTGCCAATAAGGTCCGAAATGATATTTATCGATTCTGATAATAGAAAATATTGAATTAATTTGAATGAAATTTTGTACTTGTCCAGTTTGTTCCTTTGATAGTTTTAAAATATTTTTATGACAATAACTCCAAGAGATATTTTGAAGCGAGTAATAATGTAATATTTCTGGAAATACATATTTCGACAATTTTACGTTATGATATGTAATAAAATTTTGCATTCCCGAAAAGACTATAAAAAAATGTAATTTTCCTAGTTACAACGTTTACTTCCACATATTTAAAAATATGGTTTTTTGTACAATTTTTTAAACCAATTTAGTAACTTTTGTATAGATATCAATTTTCTACATACACCATATGATAAATTTTGAATATCCTTAAACGGAATCGCTAAAATTGATATGCTTTATGTACTCCTGTGATATGTATGACATTTAAAAATAAATTGACAAGCTTTGTGTTGTTATCTCGAACACTTAGTGCTTTGTTATGTTAGAACAGATGACGTAGAAGAAGGATTGGTGTGGCTGGATAGAATCATTAAAGAATATTCAAGTGATGCAAACGTGTATGAAATAAAAAATGAATGGCAAGAAGAATTAATAGAAAGAAGAAAAAACAATGAGACTACGACATTCAAAGTAAGTCAGTATTATCATTACATGTTTTGTCTAAAAGATTTAAGTTTATTCTTTTAAATTTAGTTGAAGTCGGAAGGGACCTATATAAAATTTGATTATATAGTAGGCCAGATATATAAAGTAGCCCTCAGGTAAATTGTATAAAATACTCCTATGAATATATGTGATTTATCAGTTGGTTTCCGTTAATCCTTCAACTCGTAAAATACTTCGGCGGTATTAAATAATATTCGGTTATTGTTTGCATTGTGCGCACTCTCAATATGATTAAACAACAATTTAACTGTATTCAAATTGTTCACCGCTACTACTATAATTTTAATTTCCTTAATAGTAAAATGGGGAAACCTTTTAAAATATTTCCCATGTCTCTCCACTTAATGCATCTAATAATGCTGTGGTACTGCATCATCAGGATCACTGTGTACAATTTTATTGGGAAACCATTTGCTTTTCTTATCACTACACATACATACGTTGAAAAGTATACGACCTATCCGTGTTCAAATAATCATTGTGTTATGATTTTGGAATAACTTGATTAGTAAACCATCCAAATAACCACATAGAGATTATAAAATAATTCCGTTTGCTTCTACAGAAGCTATTAACTAAACACAAGTGCGTGCAGTAACAAATGAAAGTGGGTAAATTAGGCAGTGATTTATTTTGCTAAGGGAAATTTCTGATGGAGACCACATAATTATTATTACAGTTTATGGCAATTTTTTTCTTTTCTTATTCATTATAAATATGTAGAAAAAATAGTAAAGTTTAGATAGCGAATCGATTGAAGGTGGACCTTGCCCAGAACTGTGATCGGATAAAATCACTTAGGAAAACATCAAGCTAGTACTGGAATGCAGACGTTTTAAGACTTATAATTTAATGGTAATGTATGGTCTTTCAAATACGATAGTGTGAAAAATTCTACACGATTCTTAGGAAATAATTAAGCGAGTACCAATCGGCTTCTGACATTTTTTTCATTTGTTCAATAACATTGAATTTCCTTTTTTTGAAAGTGGGCAGAATTAAATCGGTAACTTCATTATTACACTTTGTGATATTACTATCTTTATAATGATCCTCTACTAAAAGAGAATAAATATAATAACATTGTCCCAGATTGCTCTGTCCTAACAATATAAGTGGTAAAATCTCGAAAGAAAAATTAGGATAAGAATTTTTAGGAATAGTGAGAGATTTTATTTCTAAATTGAAAAGATCATACCACCACAATAATATTCAACTATTACAGTCTATTACATCATAAATCAAGAGTATCACCAAAAAAGCGTCGAGAAATGCTTTCTCGCGGTGTATACTTACTAAACGCTTACGCAGCCGCGCACACCTTCTTGTCAATATTGCTATTCAGGAATGTAGCCCGACAAAAGTGGACTCTGTTATAAGCTATTATATTTGTTCTCCGAATTGGAATCGCATTTAAATAATAGTTAGTTTAACACCGATTTTGAGTGGAACTCAAGAAGAAGGTTTCAGTGGTTTTCTGGAAAAAAATTCAGATTTATTTTTCAAAGGATTAGAACTAATATTAAAGGTTGAATACGTCTGGCATTAATTTTGTAGAAATTCATTATTCAATATTAAATGAAACAACGTGATATAGTATAATTTCTACTTTCTTTAAGTTCTTTACCACCACCTAGTTACAACATCATCAAGATAGCAAAGACATCTTTGCTTATAGCCCACCTGAACATGTTGTAACACAACGAAACCTAGGTCGTGGTAATGAACTTAAAAAAAGTGGAAATAATACTATATCACGTAGTTTCATTTATATATTAAAGGTATATATTAAAGGTTTTGAAAAATTTATTGAAATATTTTGAAACGATGGAGTAAAAAATAATAGTTATTATTTACATTTTTACTCGTAATGCATAATTCTATCCGGAAAATATTATTTCTTAACTTATGCACATCGTTAAAAAAATAATTAACACTAACTGCTGTTTCACAAATCCTATTATAAGAATACATTTAATATAAGAATATTAAAAAGCATCAGAAGTCATGGCTACGAGTTATCCAAAACATATGTTGACTGATGGCCTGAAACTTTTATTCGCTGTCAGTAATTTATTACGTGTTAATTTCACAACTTCATTTTTAATTTCTAATGAGACTATTTTTATTAACTATTACCACCCAATTTAAAATTGTTTCCTATTAAACTATTTCTCAATTAATCTATTAGAATATCGGGTGACTAGGTACAGTGGAAGACCTGCCACATTTTTTTATGTTTTAAGTTGTATATAGTTAAATAGAAATGATGTTTCATATATTTCAAAGTAAAAATTAAACTCCTTATATGAAAAGTATCCTCCTATATAACAATCTTGTATGGCTGTCAGTCATTTTACTATTGTAATTTGACATGAAGGAGTTCAATATATTTAATTTTTTGGTGTTCATATTATTCAAACGGATCTAGATGAATAAAATATTATCAACGTAATTGTTACATGAAAGCATTTATTTACAGGATGACAAAGCAAAGAAACAGTACAACATTCCTAAATCTAATGAAAATATTATTGGCGAGGCGTTGTGTCGAGGGGAAAGGTCATCTCCGCAAAGTTTAACGAATAGGTAAATATAATTTTCAATCAAGTATTTTTAACCAATACTTCAAACAAACTTTCTCCTTAGAACGATACATTTTGACCATATTCCTATTAGATATAAATATTTTACTAACTAATTCTGAAAAGAAACAAGAAGTAATTAATTTCATTAACATTTAATGTTTTAGTGCTTCCAAATGAAGGATTTCAATTACGAATTTTAGTATGTGTATATATATATATATATATATATATATATATATATATATATATATATATACACATATGTTCTCGAGCTTATCTCCGTAACGACTAAAGATAAAATTATAAAAAAGGGACATTAGAAGTTTACCTAAAATTTATTCGAAAACTATAGCACGGAACCAAGTACTTTACTGAACTTCGATAAAATAAATACACGATTAAATTAGTAGAATTCGAATAAATTTAATGAATTAATTTTAGCCTGATACGCTTTTTTATTCACAAATATGTGTAGCCAAAAATAGAGATGACTACACATAAAAGGACAGTGAACACAAGAATAGAAATTGTCACACAATGAAAGAGACAAGTCATAGCAGTAAACCAAAAATGCCGGATAAGCGGCTACACTTCGCGTGTCTATAAATGTACCCACGCCAAATGCGACCGCTCCTTTTGTCGCCCACCGCCGAGAGGAGTGGACTTCTCAGAATTCTGTGCCTGGGTTCTTGGCATCAGAATGACAGCGTATTGGTTAGGACTGCTTCTAAGAAGCAGTTCATTTATTCTTATTCTTTAATTGTCGCATGTTTCTTTTTCAGATCGATTTCCTGTTTTTTGTTTGTCGACGGTGGTTAGTAAATGTATCCAATTAAACAGTGGTTATAAATATCACAATTTTTAGAAAATTGACGATATAGTACACCTCTTAAAAATATTCCAGGCAAATATATAGTGAAAAGTACTTCACATTTGTAGATAAATTAATGTACACCTTAATAAATATTCCTGCAAAAGTGAGCAAAGAAACCGTAGTGCAAATTTTGTACGTATTAAACAGATATTATTTGCAGTTTGGTATGCCGTTTCGACAACACTGGCCATCTCTATTTAAAAGTAGCACCTCTTAAAGTTGAAGAAATTTTTTTGGAACCTGACATACTTATCTACCACGAGGTTATTAACGATTTTGAGATCGAGCATATACAAAAATTGGCCATTAGAACAGTACGTATTCCTATATCTACTTGTAGTTAATCGCTGACGATATCAATAGAACGTAATGCAAACCCAAAAATAAGACAACTATAAAGATTAAGCTTTAAAAAATATGGTAAAATAGTGTATTAGAGAATAGTTTTTCTAAAAAAAACCGGTTGGATTCGGTTTTGAAACTGGTCGAGAAACTGACGATAATCAATAATAACTTGATTTAGGGAATAGTACTTCGAAATGTCAAGTTTGCTTTCAACATTAAGAGTGCTTATTTTTTGTAATGGTACTATATATATATATATATATATATATATATATATATATATATATATATATATTTATATAGAATAATAATTTGGGGCATTCTGAGAAATTATGTGATTTGATGAAAATTTATAATTTTGGCAAGTCTTAGTATATATAAGTACTTTCCCAGAAGATAGGAGCTCGTCTACCCTTCACGAATGTGGACCATTCATCCAGAAATATTAAATTACTTATATCGATTAAGGCCCCAACTTGAAATAAAGTAAATTTAAATTTTCCACGGAATTAAGTAAAATAATTGACATAATTGCATTACTAATATACTAGTTAACATCACATGGACATATAACCAATCCTATATGGCTTAGTATATGTTTTGATTTCTATCTTAATTAAAGTTACTAATATTTGACCCGAAACAAACCTGTCGTAATATCGGATACTGCCTGCTATTTTTTAAAATATGGGGAATTTTGAATTAAAGAAATATATTGATAGGAATATAAAGAAAAGACAAAATAGAAAAGAAGAAAAAGCAAGTATCTTTTAAGTTCTCACATACCAATATTTTTCACGAATTTCTTAATTATTTGGCATAGAAAAGAACAATATTGTCTCCATAAAAATCTCACAAGCATTTCTGTGTAGGGTATATAAAGAAAACCACGTTCGATATTCTGTACCGTAAAGATCATGTAAAATATCAAAATTCCCTGTGAGAGTGTTTCGAGTGCATTTATGTGATGAATTTGGTTTAAGACGAGAAGCGAACAAAGTAGTACGCAATGTGTATACGAAGGCAGGTGACTCTTATGGCAGAGTCAAACATTGACTCCAAAGGCTTCAGAAAGAAAATTTTATTCTCTTTCATGATCTTCATCTAATGCGGATCGCATACAACAAATTTGGGAAAATTAAAAAACCTTACCACAATGAATTCCAGATTAAGTATTACATCTGATCTATTCTCATTCTTTCGTACTGCAACAGAAAAATAGTTATATAACTAATAGTCGACCTTATTAAAATGGAACTTAAAAATATTTAGATTTTTCGCATTCCATACCCCATTTATAGTGACGTTTAGAAAACTTATTTCATTGCTTTTTTTTTCTATTTCTGGTACTGTGTGTTTTTATATTTGTGCTTTGAGTCACGTCAAAATCAGGTCCTACTTTGCATTTTTTCAGGTTCTACTTTGCTTAACTTCAACATTTCTAAAACAGTCAGTGTAGCCATTATTATCTGAAGCATCCTATAAAATGATAATTAGTTTTCTTTAAAATATTTCAGCTCGAGCGAGCAGCATTACGTGCTGTTGATAATGAAGGTAACGTAAAATCCAAAGTGAATGTTAATCGAGTCAGCCAAGTGAGTTGGCTCCCAGACGCTAATGATGAGGTGCTAGAACGTTTGTCACGACGCACTGGTCACATAGCTCACCTCGATATAACAACGTCAGAACTGCTCCAAGCTAACATTTACGGAATCGGTGGCTACTTTTTACCCCATTACGATATGTCTTTGGTAAGATTTTCGAACGTTATTGAAAATGTCAAGACATGATAAATATCAAAAGCGCATATATAATTTTTCCATCTACAACGGAAAATATTTTACAACACAACCAGATAGAATAAACAGATAACCTAGTTATTTTTCATTTCGTATTATATAACACACGTAAAAAGTCGATGAAAAAGTTATTTAATAGTATAAGTACACGTACTTATACTCGCTTTATAAAAAGGAACTTTAAGAAGTAGATTAGGAGCGCAGTTTTACTACGTTTTAATATTTTGTGTATCCATTTTTTGTTTCTTCTTTTGTTTTTAGGATTCTGTAGTGAAAATTCTAGGTGAGCACTTTTTAATTTATAAAAATAATTTTTTAAAGACGAGATAATGTGCAAGACGAGATAATGTGATATACCTCCTACCTTCCTTTTATCCCTTTAATCCTAGATTCAAACTTTAAATTATAATCTTATCGGATAATTTTATCAACACTTTCAAGAGACATGAAAATCTACGTAACACTAGGAGTGTATAAAGTTTTCGTGACCTTAACCGGTTATTAGTATAACTTTCTGTGTAAAGTCCAAAATTTATTGATTTAATATTAGAACTCACAAAATCTAATATTATATGTGCCAAACTGTAATTATATATTTTTACACTATATTAAAAAGAGAAAACTAATCAAATTCAATTGGCACAATTGCGTAAATAACTACTCTTACTTTGTTTTCAATATAAAAAAATGTATGTTAATTGAAAATCAAAAGGATAGAAGTTAATTGAAATCCAAAAAATCATGAAAAAAAACTTCAAAATGAACCCGTTATCAGGTTTTTAATCTAATGATACGGATAGAGTAATGATATCTTCCTGTTTCATTTGCTCTTGTAGAATATAACGAGAATTACTAGAAAGGCCATTGTAATTCAATACAGATGTCGTTGTAATGCTTATGTGTTGCTTGTAATGAATGCTGGATTTGGTTCGTTCGTGCTTTTTGTGAATATTCATACAATCATGTATAATTTATTACTGTTCATATTCATATTTTACGTATTAACATTAGATCAAAAACTTTTAATTGCACAAATCTTCTAAATTGCATTTAACGACATTAGTTTCACAAGTCAACATTTCTTTTTGGTTACAGACTCCAGGTTGCAAAGGAGTGGCCGATTACGGCGCTGGAAATAGAATAGCGACTGTCATGTTTTACGTAAGATAAGTCTGAATCATTTGTTTTCCTTTATTATATCAATATATAGCCAGAAAAGAGTTGAAAAATTATATCAAGTACTACTATATAATTAAGTCTATATTATAAAGTTCAGTTCGCTTTTCCACCTAACAAAATATATATTTTCAAAATTACAGAAAAAATGAATTCTTCCAATATTCATTGATATTCCGTTACATTTCTAGCATAATATGAGCATATTAGTTTGACTACAATATGTTCGTGTGAAAAGTGAATACAATAAAATTGAAATTTTCCCGAGTGCAATATTTCAAGAAATAGGTTGTTTGTGTAACAAAAATATTTTAATAGCTGCTGGGGTTTTTTATAAATCAAAGAATGAAGACCTGTCATTTCACTACAAACGACAGAAAATATTTTGTATGTTATAAAACTTGTAACTGAAATAATAATGTTAGAGATAAAAGTAATGTCCTTTTTAGAGTATAATTTTCATAGCCGTACAAAAACTGTATAAAACTGCACATCCTTCGTAGAGGAGTTATTGAGGATCTCGATATTTACTTACTTATATGTTCCTGATATCTCTCACAAATTAAAAACAATAATAAGACTACTCGGCCCTGAATTAATTTTTTTCTACTTATTACTCATTACATTTATATATTCATTACGTTATATACATCTATAACTCTAGTTATTGAGACCATGGAATTGACGGTTGCGACGCACCGCTTGGACCTGTGCTCGATTCCCGGCCGCTCATGGAGCGGAGCTGAGAGTTTTATCCATAATCGCGAAGCTAAAATGCAAAAGATAATTTGCGGCATCAGCACCACTGGTACAAGAACCTCACGAAGTAGAATTCCAACACATAGTCACAGATTGCTCTCTGACTTGGAGAAAGATGCTACAACATGAAAATCAGTGTAAATTTAAAATGAAAGAGAGTTTTACGACTAAATTGTAGCCTATGAGTTGCATCGCTCAATCACGCCTAAAGACTCATGAAAGAATATAGAAAATGAGATGGCGAGTTTTTATTCAATATAAATCTTCTGGTTATTTAAAGAAATATATAAAAGACTTAATTTTGGATAGTTTCTTCATTAACAACATTGTTTATTGCCTAAGTTGCAAACGCTACTTTTACTATTCTTTGAAAGAAGTGCATATATTTCCACTGGCTGAAACAAATGCGTCCACTCACGCCAAAGCCTTTTGTTTTATCTTAATTTTTTCATCTTCATATTAATGTTGTTGATTGCAATCAATCAGTGTGCAAAGTTTAATTTCATTATTTAAAACTATATTTGTTTGTCTTCTGTTATAATTTTAGTTTGATCGTCTACAAATAAACAAAATGTATATATTTATAGATGTCGGATGTAAGGAAGGGTGGTTTCACGGTATTCACAAAACTCGGCGTAGCAATAAAGCCCAGAAAAGGATCCGCTGTCGTGTGGCGGAATCTCTTGCCTTCATCTGAGCCAGATCTTCGCACAAAACATGCTGGATGCCCTGTTCTATTGGGATCAAAGTGGAGTCTGTATATATTTTACATTTTCTTAAATAACATTTTAAACACTGGTAATTTGAAAAAAAGTACAAATGTCAAATTGTAATCAATAAAATTAGACGCGGAAAAATATTTTCATTTAAATTTTAAGATTAAAAAAAATTCAGTAGGCAAGAGTTAACGATTATTGAATATAATAACAATCGTTCGGTTTAATCCATAATGCATGCGCTGTAAATAGAAAAGTTTTAAAAATTTTTTTTGTAATTATTTTGTTATCAAATGAATTAAAAAGCAATATATACATATTAAAAACGTAAATTTCTATATTGGGAAAAAACATAATGCAATAAATATAGGCGTAATACACCACATTTAAATAATTTCCATAATATGCTCTATTTTATAAGGCGTTGAATTACAGACATCATGACTGATTCATATTAATTAGGAAGGGTTTGTAAAATATTAGGATGTAGATAAAAGAGAGTAGTTTTTAAAAGTACAGAAGGTATTCTATTTGTAACACAATGGATACATGCGCAATAGTTACATGTAAATCATTTTATTATGAGAATATATTTTATTCCATAATGTGACGTATTTTAGACCTCTGATTTCAGATTTACTCTGATTTTAGACCAGTTCAGATTTAGCAATGAAAGAAAAAAAATTTATTAGAGTCTTAAAAAGAATGTGTATATATATATATATATATATATATACATATATTATTTTGTCATCCTAAGGAGATAATGCCTCAAAACCGTTATTAGAATACAGGGTATACTTTTCGACGGATTATAATCCCATTTTAACTGCATTTGTAAATTGCTTTTATACTAATTTGGATGATATAAAGCTTACTTCCGCGCAAAATTTTTGAAACTTTTGTTCTATATTACTTTAGTAAGTGATCCATTGTTCCGTGCTGTAAATTTTACAACAAGGAACTTTCGCTCTCAAAATACTTATGATTACTTAAAACTTACTGCGGTATGAAATGTTTCTCTCCTCCATTGTATCCTGCTTCAATAAATGATCTATTCTTATTTATTATAAATTTCATTACAAGAAACTTCTTTGACCGATAAAGATAGCATTTCAGTTGCGTTTAATCATTCTTTTCACAATAATTAAGATTCAATAAAACTTACGTCCGTACAACGTATTTGGCTCTTTCATTTTACATATCTTCAATAAGTGATCCATTCTTTCCATTTGCCATGTGGTGCAATTTAAACTTTTTAAAATAATAAATCCACTTAACCTATAAATACTTCATATGTGTAAATTTTACTATTTATATTGTTATGAATGCTAACATTAACCAATAATCTTTTAGGTGCAATTATACAAATAAATTGCCGTGATTATTTTGGATACACGGGTCGTCTTATTTTCATCACCACAAAAAAACGAATTAAATCCAAAATTCATTGTGTAAACAAATTGCTAATAATCTCTTTCAGTTCTGAATGAATGGTTCCATGAAGCTGGACAAGAACTTATCGCTCCTTGTGGTTTAAAATATCAGAGGCGAGAAGAAGATGACGAATGAAAAAGAATCAAGAACACATCTGTAAAACAATATAATTATAAATTAAAAAAATGAAATAAGTATTACATAAATTGAAATATGTTTATTTACTGAAATAAAGACCAAGATTTATATATATGTGTATTATATATATATATATATATATATATATATATATATATATATATATATATATATATATATGTATCTCATCAATTGGGAAATTCTTAAACTCGGCGTTATTTAAAATCAAGTAAAAATTTTAGAGGAATAGTTAATGGAAAAACCTCTACCATATTAAACTTGGTAACGTTATACTATTGGAACAAAAATTTATGAAAGCACTTCAAAGAGACTCTCCTATGAGAGATATTATTTGGAAGCAAGGAAAATTTTCAGAGCTACAGGTAATATAAAAACCAATACTTTAGTTAAATTTGGTAATGTTATCTTATTAAAACCGAAACTTATGAAGGTACGCTATAGAAATCCAAAAACAGACCAACTTTCTTTGTCTTTCAGTCTATTTTTAAAGAAAAACTTTAGTCCAAATGACGCAAAAAACTTTATTTCGTATCATAATATTACATTAACTAAAGTACTGACTAAACTGAATTCTTTCCCACAACTTCGTAGGAAACTGATTCATGTCGCACACCTCCACTCTATGATTTATTTTTCATAAAGTACTCGTAAAAATATATCGATTGTCAAAATAAGTAAGACTGGATATAAATCTCAAAATTTCTGATTAGTTTTTTGTCGTTCATTTCATTTGAAAATATTAAAAAATGAAATGTTAGTAAATTAGTTTATCTGAATTAGCCTATTGTTTTCCTTACCAGTTAGTTCAATAAACACCATAAAATCTGCATAAGCACTATCTGCAAACAATTGGGGACGAGTAAGTTAAAAAAATCTTGTTTTTATGTATTTAGTATTTAATTGTTTAAGTTTCAGGTAGACACGTCCAATATACACTACAAGTTCCTAATTTTAATGTATCTTCTTCAGATTAGACTATATTTTTTAAGATTTTGTGCTTAATTATTAAGTGATAAAAATACGTATGGGACGTACATTTTCTAATGATGATATCTCCTAAATCTTTTCGCGTGTTTTAAGTGTATACTTAGATGATTATATTTATTAATTAACTGACATTAAACTGGTTTATGTAGTATAGACAAATTTGCAATAGTAAATATCCGAAAGTACCTAACTTAACAACTTATCCTGCTTTTATCCCTCGCTTCGACAAATAAGTTTTTTTTCCAAAACTACCTGCTATGGTTGGCCAATTTTTAAAAAATTACGTTTCATTACTTAATTACATTTGCAAAATAAGTTAATACAGGTTTTTATAATAAAATACCTAAATGAATTAAGAAATATGTTTATTTTACAAACCAGAACCTTAATATATGGAATGAATGGTGGAGTTGTTAAGTTATGAAAGAAAATAAATGTAATGCTCGACTAATGCTTATAGTATTCTTGGATTCGCAAACATTTAATTGATTTTAAAACTCAGCTCCCTGTATCTTTTTAATTACGTAACATTGGAACAGATTTTATTTAAACATTATCAACTGGATTCCATTAACATGTCCTTAAAATTTCTTTTGTTTTCTTATCTTAAAAAAAATTAAAATAATTAGACAGTAGTACCTAATTAGCGTAAAACACTACCAAAATAATCAATAGTAAACTGCCTTTTTATAATTTTCTCTTCGCATTTTTGAATGCATTTCAGGAGTTCAGAAGCCACCTCCGCTTTTATCTATTATAATTAATATGAACATATATCTAAATAAATGACATTACCGTTACCATCACTTTAGTACAATTGAGACATATTGCGTTATATTTCATATAAATAACCCTTAGACTAAGTCTAAACAAGTGCATAATTTTCTAAAATGTAGTTGAGTATGTAAATCTATTAAATTTCCAATAACTGATACAATAATATTCGCAGTTTTCTATAATACATGAACCAAAGAAATTTTTTTATTTCTTAATTCTGTTTGAATATAAGTTGATTTTCGCAGTTGTGACATTAGATTATTAGAAGTATTATGTGTCAATGTCAAATCTAAATGATGGCTAACGGCGAAGAATTATCACAAACATATTTTGGAAGAAATTAACCCTTAACGACAACACGTCCCTACATTAACCCTTAACGAATATATTCGTCTATGTACTTTATCTCTCCCTCTCCAGTACGCGCTGTGCGCTTGATTACTCGATACGTGCAGTTAAAAATAATACGTAATATAATTTTGCGTGTGGTTTTTGTCACCGAATGTATGTAGTTAGTTTATTTTCAACGAAATGTTACACTTTCTTTTTTGTGGGTTTATAATATCCAAATTTAACCAAATGATCGTAACATGACTAGAAGAGTCTGATTCAAATTTGGAGGGTGGGAAGTAAACATGCTAGAAGTGCCGAACAAGGACTGCAGTAACGTAAAAAGTATTCAACTGGATTATATAAATGAACATTAATTCAGCAAAGATTATATAACCAATTGAAAGCGCAAACAGGTCATATTTATTCGCCAAACGTATGCAAAACCTAGTATATGCGACGATATCGGCTTAGGTTTGCTCCTGTGGGACAGTTGTTTACGTATTTTATATTTTCATAAACAAAAAAAGGCTGAAAAATTCCTAGTTGTGCAATAAAATGGTGTGGGAAATCTAATATCACTTAAAATTACGAAAACCATTGAATTACATTTAACCTTAACTACATATTTTTCATCGTAGTATTTCGTTAAATTCAAGCAAAATAATGAATTAATAAAATAAATTATTTCATTTAAATATTTAAAGTACATTCAGTTGTCTATTTTTCCTTGATAGTGTAGTTACATAATCTCCCAAATTATATCGATAAATTATTCGAAAAAATTGTGCTCGTATAGTTTATTTAATTCACTTATATTATTGACTGAACGTACATTTTATTTGAATAACTTGAGTTATTCTTTTGTCTTATAAATATTCAGAAACCCAAATCTCTGATATTAGGTGATTTATATATATGTAAAATTTTTGAGATCTGAAGTTTCAAAAAAGTTCATTATTTTTTTAAATTTTCAAATGATATTTGGGGGAAAAAAATTAGATAAATGTTACGGGCAGAGAACATTTTTTTCCTGCGAAACATAGTGTCATATGTTTAAGACATTTTACATCTGATTGCTTTGTACAATCGCTAAATTGGAAAATAAACGACGTCTGTTCAGTTCAGCAGTTCGTACATTATATTTATTTATTTTGGTAAGAACTTTTTATTTATAGTTTAGAAATTTATTGTATCTTGTATTTCAGAGTTTGATAAATTAATGTTTTAAACATAAATATTTTCCGATTTAAAGAGGTTAATAACTTTTAATGTTAATAAATAACTGTTAATAATTTTTAAAAAACTTTAGTTTTTCAAGAAGGAAATGAAATTTTTATCATTGTTCATTATATTGTAATTTGTGTCATATGTTAAAAAAAATGATATATATTTTATGGAACTTTACAAAAAATATTAAAGAAATTATTTAAAATTAAACTTAAACAAATATTATGAATGCTAAATAATTTGGGAAATACTGTAAAGTTGTAATTGATGAAAAAATAAAAAGTCACGTAGAGCATTTTAATTTGGTCCCAAAAGAAAAAGGAAGACAAGACACTTCAATATAAAACAAGGACATTGAAAAAAAATTATGGACATTGACGAAGACAATTTGAATTTATAAATATACTAAACATATTTTGAAAAGCATCGGTATTGAAAATCGAGAGTTGATTAAAAGGCAGCACCAAAAGTTCTTAACAGTTCATATATCAAAAACAAATACTCTTTGGAACTTCGAGCGTTTGCATTAATATTGAATTTTTACTCGCCAAAAGTATACGATTTTAACCGGACAGCATTTAGTATTTATTTACCTTATCCTTACAAACTCTGATAATGGTATCAGTCTCTAGATGGACAGCCTAGATCCATCAAATAATTCCTTGACGCTCTTACAGTATTGACTAGAGAAAGACAAACTGATCAGATTTATGCCCCGATAATATTTGATGAAATGACTATTAAAAGCGATATCGATCATCCGCAAAGGCAAAAAAAATTATGGTTACGTCAATTATGGTGCCTTTTTGACTCAGATGGTTAAAGTGAAGCTAAAGAGGCTTTAGTTTATCTTTTGGACCGTTCAACGCGTCATGTAAATTTTTTTCTAATATTTCCTAATGGACGGCATCAACAGTTATCAAATAGCAGCTCTTCTAACTCAGGCCTTACATTTAGTAAAAGAAACCAGTAGTCAGGTGACTTCTGTAACATTTGATAGATGTCCTGCAAGTGTAACAATGGAAAACTAATTATTTATTTATTTATCTACTTTAATTAACTTAACTGATACATATGGCGGACTTACTTATACAAGAGCAATCTCTTACAGCCAACCATAATACCAGTCCAACCCCGTTCGACGAACGACCGGCAATCGAACACGAGTCCCCGGGGTGCGCCGCGTTGTCAAAGGCCGTTAGCCTTGTGATCGACCCAACACAACACGGCGATGGCAAATAGGGATCATTTTTTTTTACATTCTAATTTGTCAATGAGTGGACCTAAAAAATTTACATCCACATCTTCTTAGATCCATTACACATGATCAAACTTGGGAAAAAGACTATAGAATATTATGATTTTTTGACAAAAAGGGTGGAAAGATATCATGGAAATATATTTTTAATTTACTGGATTTCAGACCAAATAATATTTCCATGTGCTAAACCGTCTGAGAGCTAGACATATATGTTTAAGTCATATCATGAAAGTAAGTTTAGCGACACTGATTTTCATTGAAAGTAGTTTATATGCTCTTATACTTTATAAAAAGCACCTCAAATTATCTTAGTATAAAAATGTTATTCTTACAGCAAATTTTTTAATAATAATGAATGATTTTTTGATACATTAGATTTGCATGTCCATCACAGGTATAACTTCAAATCAGCAGTTAATAAAGACAATGCCGCATTTATAACCAATAAATTAGACAAAGCAAAGATTGAAATAATGAAATTGTCTACCAAAATAACTAAAACTAATGAAATACAAACTATTACTTATAGATACACTACGACATACGTTTTGTAATTGTATAGAAAGTGCCAAATATATGATCCAGGAATTTTGAAGGATTCAATGGAAGGTATTCACAGAAACGTAACGAGAGAATAATTGGTTTGTTTTAGTGGATATTTTGAACATGATAAACTAAAAGTCGTTAACGGCTATGGGTATTCTGAAAAAATATAAACGCAAAAAGCCGCCTCAATTTCTTTCCAATCGTTATCGAGAAGTTGGATCGTCCATTTGTTGCTTCACGTCAGAGGCGACATTTCCGTTACCTACGACTAAAGCCAAATAAAGCTGTACTTATTCCATCCTACAAACAACACAAAAACCTTGATTTAAATGCCCAAAAACCGGAAATTGTCATGGCTCACAACATCACAATAGGCGGCGTTGACAGGTTAGTTCAGAAATGTGCTGTCTGCTCAATTACTTGATGGAGACGACGACGGCCGATGGCGATATTTTAGGTAATTAAATATTTGAAGCTAATGAATATATCGACATTATTATGAACCAAACTCAAACAAGGGTTTGCAGGTTCAATTTCCAAAAAGGAATTTGCTGAAGATCTCGTAAAACCTTACTTTGAACACCATGTAAAAAAGATGGTTAGCAAAGAGAATCTCAGTGCACCGTTCGCCGATTATTAAAGACAGATTAAATATCAAGCAATCGTCGACTCATAACGTTGAACAATTTTAAACATAAAAACTTCAACCTATAATCTCAAAAACAAACGCAAAATATGGCATATGTGTTTTTAGTATAAAAATCAAACTTGCATTAAATATTCCAAAGAAAATGTCTGTGAACTGCCGCCAGAAATTGTGATTATTTGCGGGTAAATATATAATAATAGTGAATTGATTGTGCTAAAAATAATTTTATATTAGGCGCCAGACATATAACATTTAAAAATAAGAAATAATATATAAGTTGTAATGATTTTTTATTTAGATCTCAAATTGTGATACCAACTAGATTTTTTTTGTAAAATGTATAAACCTGTGATAAGGGTTGAAAATTAATGTCTATAAATTTAATTTCTATTTCGGAGGCTAAATGTATTATTTGAATAACAATATACTAAAAATTGTAATGTATATTTTATTATGTTAGTGTTTTAAGTTATATTTTATTAAAATAGAAAATATGAAAGCGGTCACTACGATCATCATTAGATGCCAGTACAGCTAAAAACATAATTATTTCGAAACTTCTTTAAACATAAACAGCGGAATATAAAGGCTTGATGGGTCACACGTAATTTTAGTACATGAGAAAATATAATCAAATGAGAAATGCTTTAGAAGTGGGAGGTACATCACCAGGCGTTTTTACCACTTCTTGGGGACAAATGGTTGAGTAAAATATTTTTCAATTCATAAATGTCATAAATCTTTTAAAGAAACTGTCTACTTTCATGTCCTCAGGTTTCGGTAAATGTGAATTATTTTGTTCGCAGCCATATCAGGTGAATTAATGTTTAACTATTTTATTGCTTGCAGTGGCTAAAAGTTGCACTACAGTGACTCCATAAATACTTAAGCACGTATAAATGTTGAAGTATCTACGTATACATGGTATTTCTTGTAAATTATTTATACATTTGGACATTATATTTTGCTTTATAAATATATTGCCTAATATATTTTTCATAGGCGCAATGCATACGACTCAGTGGCCTCTTTATTTTATGATTGCAGATTTATCAAAGTATTTTTGCTTGGGCGTAGTTACTGAAAGACATCATCTTGATTTTTTCAAACTTTTAATATATGAAACTAAAATCTGAAGAAGGTGGGACTGCCTGTACATTTTAAAGTTTCATATCTCTTGAAAGAGATGCCATGTTATATATTATAAAGCATTTTCTATAAAGTTATAAAATACCTCTGAAGTAAAATCCCATTAGATAGAATTCTTAAAAAAAAATTGAGCACCTACCCTATTTTACATTAAAAAAGGAACCAAAAAAAAATTTCCATGCGTTCATTTAATTCGACTTCTGCTTTTCCAATTTGGCCACTATTAGTCTTAAGTTAAAAAGTTAGTATACCATAGGAAGGATGGGTAAGCGGACGTGACAACATTATAAGGGTTTCATTTTTACCGTGAAAAGGAATCAGAAAATTTGAATTCGAATAAGAATAAAAACCCGGTGAAATTTGGGATATATCATCAGTTATTTATATATTTTTATATATGATATTTACCTCTCAAACACCGTAATTGGTGGAAACATAAGCCGTAGGTCAAAACAAATTTTTCATAATACCACTACCATTCCCATATACTACTTTCAAAGGAATACGTAACAATCTAATTCGCCATATCCGTTCCCGCATTCTCCAAATGCAATTTCGTATCGTAAGGTGGAGCAAGAAGGGCAGATCTATTCACAGAAACACCGAAACTTCCTGCTCACGATACACTCTATTGGGAAATTAATTTGACTTATGCGCGTTATGTAAGCCGCACTCTAAATAAAGTTTGGCTACGTTTAATAAGTTACGGAACGTCAATGAATTATTAAATAGACGGAGGAGACACAACGATTAAAAATATTTAAACATATGAAATAATTCCAGAGACATCTATATTGTTACACCAAACTGGCTTCATTGATTTACTGAATAAAAAATAAAACGATTATAATTAATAATTATCAATAATATTTTCAACATTAAGGATTATCTTAATGAAAGTGATACGATAAGAGGCGGCTAACCATTTATTGAAAATAGAATACTATTCAATGCGTGTATAATTTCATAGAAAATATATGCAGTATTACGGAAACATTTTTTTTTTTTTATTTCTTTTTAACGGAGATTCTCTTCGCCACAATAAAATATAAGTACTATTGAGAAAAAGTTGTCAATAAAAATATATGTTATTGAAAATAATTATTTCTGCAAATTATTGGGTCTAAAAAAATTAAAGGTTATGCATTCTTCCTATATTTATGAGATGAATACAAGAAGAATACTTATTTTTTTTAATGAACTTGGGGAAAATGGTAGAATTTATTAATGTTCGCTAAAATTATCTCATAAAAATAGATATTAAGAAAAAAGAATATTGGATGTTTTGCAATTACCAGAAGCCAACCATTTTTAAAATGTTCTTTCGAATTAAAAAATTATTTACTTGAAAAATTTATCATTTACATAGATACATCGCCTTAACAAAAAAACAAACCGTCCTGTTTTTTTTCTGAAACAAATATTGGTTAAGTATTTGTTAGTAGGAAAAAAGACTTTAATTTTTTATATGATTCTAATTATATATATGAGCGAAAATATCTACAAATGCGATATTATATTTTAACTTTTTACTTTGATTTTCAAAGAAGTAAAAAATGACTAGTCGTGCCGCCGTCTAGCCGCTAAATAGAGCGGCATAATTTTTCATCGTATTCCAGGAAATATATTAATTAGTAAATCTCTACTTATTACTTTTTGTCTTTATTTACATCATTGTCTTTTTATAATGTGACAATTATTAGTACTAATTAACATCTACTATTGCGCTCTCCGTCCTGTTTTATGATAATGTATCGTATGTAATATTTAATGCATGCTTTCATAATTATGCTCGCTTTTAATGTGCTATATATTTCACGAATATTTCCTCGCCATCAAGTTTCGCAAATGTGTCTGGTCCAATTTTGTACACTCTATCCTCAAACCGCGATGCGGCCGCACGCGAGCAATCGGGCCCAACCGAACAGGTCTGAGAGACTTCGGTTCTCTAATTAGCTGTGTTTGGCCTCTTTGATTTATGATAGCCCTATATTTTATATTGATAAGGATTCCGACGAGATCTTAATAAATTTGGTTCAGTTTTTAATTGAAGGTTTGCAATTTACAATTGTATTAAAGAGGTAGGGAGCCCAGTTCATCGGAATTAATGTAGGGAAAGGTATTGTTGCTATAATTCTGAATTTTAGGTTCACCACTTGTCTATAATTGATTTTATTTATATTTATATTACTTATGATTGATAATATTTGTATTGACATAGTGGAATTGGGATAAATGTTTAATTTATGGAACTTACCTGATTTTCGACTTAATGACTGGATGACGAGATGACCTTACATACATAAATTAACAATGAAAATTAAACGTAATTGAAAATACTTTTCTATTTCCTATTTATATTTCTAAGAAATATATTTTGTGCAGAAACAATGAACATAAACTATTATGAGCTTCTTAATTTCTTTGAGAGGTTTTGTTATTCAAAGTTAATGCCGCAAACCTGTAACTGTATGTAGACTATTGGTTCCCACGTCCATATTCTATATTGTGTTTGAACAAATGATATGGGAGAAAATTGAGGTGTATTATTGTACAACATATAATTTTTGACACATTTAAATTTGCGTATTCTTATTTTCTGCGTATTTGCGTATTCTTATTTTCTGCATCAATTAGTGATGAACGTAATTTTAGGGGTATGTAGCTAAACGCAAATTACTAATTAATGAAAACACATATCCAGCCAGTCCCATTATGTGACAGTGACACATGGTTCTAAAAACAAAGATACTTAATTTTCTTGGGATTCGTTTGAAAGTATAATCTTAACAGCAATTTTTGACCTAGTCCAAGATGGCGTACAGAAGAGATTTAGGTACACCTTTGAGCCTTACAGATTATATAGAGTTCTACAAATCACCAACTCATTTGCCGAAATCGACTCAAAGAGAAAGGTCACCTATTGAAAATCCAAAATAACTATTCAGTCAATAATCTTAACTTTCAGCAAGCTGGAAGGTACCCAACTACAACCTTTATGGTGAGATAATGCTGCTAAAAAATTTATTCTAGTGAAAGAATGGTGAATGGCAGCTCTGAAGAGACAACATTGAAGGAAGCATTTTGTCGGGACAGCAAAGAATATAGCATGTTATTATGGTATATTCTTTGCTAACTCAATCAAATAAAAATAGACGACCTCTGAAATGTTTCCTTATTTTGATGCTTAAACAGCGATTTGCTAATCAAAACTAAAAGGGTTCTTCTCTCTGACATGGAATATTCAAATTTAGCACAAAGAAAAGTCACATAGGACAACTAAAGAAATAATCGTCCATTTCTGATTCTCCGTGAAAATTTTACGTGGCAAAATATTTTTTTTATTTTTCACATTTTTTTAAATTACGTACACAATAAACTTTACTATAATATGATACAACGGCATAGAAACATCAAGGTACAAGTCCTCACACACTTGACCTTTTTTTTCATATTTATTTAAGCATTCAGGAGATATTTTCATTTAGATTTCAACATTACATCATACTAAGGCAATTATAATAAAACCCAAAAAAAAAGACGCAAGTTAAACCTGAAACTGAGTGTTTTTTATATAATATCAAAAATATAGTGTTTTTTATATGATATCAAATATATTATATATATAAGTAAATTTGATAACTGACAATTTATGTTCCAACAACTTTCAGTAACCCCTGAGAAGTTAATTATATTATAGACCAATATGCTTACAGGTAACTAACTAATAACGTCGTAATTTTGTCGCGAACAGTATAACTTTATCCGATGGGCTAATCACAGGAAACTTAGCATCGTGGTGATCTTTACGGGAGCCTTCTGCACGTTATCACTTTCCGTCACTCAAATTGGCATTAAACAGCTAATACGTTTGCTCAATAATAATGTGTTTAAATTTCACTTCGTCAATGTCAATGATATTAGCTTCATAAACCCCAGAGATACATAAAACCTGGTGCTTTCCATATTAGAAATTTACGTTGAATTCATGTTTAAAAATAGTGATATTACAGTCGTAAAATATGCAGTAAAATTACACCGTAAAATATGATTATATATAGAGATATGATGTAAAAAGGGCATTTTCATAAACAATGCTTTTTATTTATTTTATTGTTATTATTAAGTATCAAGTTAGCTAAAACGGAATATTTATGATAATACGTCTTTGTCGGCCTCTTTATAAAAGTACGTAGTGTATATATTTAATATATCAATAATTCTTATTAAATAAGAAAAGAAAAGATAATAAAACTGTAAAGACGTATATAATATCTTCCCAGAATTTTTTATAAATAATATTCAATATTGCTCGCATTTTTTAATATGTAGTCAATGCCTATATAACATAAAAATTAACTTTTAACCGACATTATCTTTCGATATATGTTACAAATTAATTTACTTTTTCGATCTTGATGAATGATTAATCACGCTTTTCATCGTTTATCAACCTTGGCACAATGTAACAGACGGGGCGTGAAGAAAATCGTTTTTTGAACTCAAAATCGGCGTGGGTTTATTTACAAACATTTAGGGTATTTACCCAAATTTTATGTCAATATATCGACGTGTAATTACTAAAGCGTCTAGGAAATAAAGTTTATACAACAACTAAATGAAACGAAATAGTCCAAAATAGTTTATGTGACGTTTAAAACCGGAAATAAATGTATGTTTCATGCTAATATTGATCGTTTTCCTTTCATTGTTTATTAAAAGGAACGTTCTAGGCTGAAATAAATTAATGTGCTTTATATATACTCATATAATATGTGTTTATAGGTGTATAATATGTGTATTTATTTATATTTGTGATAATAACCATATTCTTGAGTAAGCCAATTAGAAAAAAATGTAAATTTAATTGAATTCCTTAATATGAACATATGTTCTGCTAATACCGGGGCATTCTTTTCTTGAAACTTACGTCTCTGGAATATATGTAGAAATGCTCCTAGGACGTAAATAATATCGGGTTATACAGCAGTTATTCCTAAAAATACATAATCAATAAAACAAAACAAATCATTTGTTAATGTTGAAATTATCGTGCATTTAAAGCACAAAACGCTTTCCGAAATGCAACAAGTTTTCGACCTATGTTAAGGTCGTCTCTATCATGTTTTGTTTCTATACGAACCTTGTGGCTTTATGTTGAAGACTTTTTGAAATTTACAATATGATAGAAAAGTTGTAATTCATCGAGGAGGAACGTCAGTTAAAACCGAAAATGTATTTAACTTATTTCTGGTAATTTTACGGGATTAATATAAACTTGGAAACAAAAATTTTTATGAGTGAGAAAAACTAAATTACATTTTTAAAAAAGTGAATCGAATTTATTAAATATTTTATATGTTCTCTTTACTGACCAAAAGTAAGTGTAACAATGGATTATGGATTTTATCAACTATTCTGTCGGGGTGAATACAAATGAATACATGGATTTTATCAACTATTCTGTCGGGGTGATGACATCTCTGCATGTAAAATACAAAGAGACGTAATCTGCACTATATTTGGTCTTACTAATTCAGAGAGTGCCATAGAAATAGCGTTTATAAAATACTACAAAAAACAAAATAAAATATTTGAGATTTTTCATCTGCTTATAATTTTAAGAAATGTTTATGGGATTGTTTTTTTCAGTTTCTATAAGGATGTCATTTCTATTTATATAAGACCTTAACCCAACACTATATGGATTCTTGCCAGTGTCCTATAGCTAGTTATAGGAAATTGGGACACAGTTTCAGCACTGAAGTGCAGAGATGAATTTTTATTTCGAGGTCAGTTTGGGGGATGAACCAAAAGTTAAAAACAGCTTCTGTCAAGGTTTTAATTTGTTTATGTAAGGTCAAAATTTGCTTAAGCACGGGTAATATTTCATTTAAATACTTTTTATGGAATATTTATAATTTTACTATGAATATTTACACTTAAAACAACCTTTAAAAATCGGTAATATTGTAGACGCGGTCGGTATTCATGAAAAATTATGAGCATTTCATTATCTGATGGGGTTTTTTGTTGTAAACAAGTCAAGCTTCCTAATTAATGATTTCAAAGACAGATTCGAGAAAAATTATTTATCGTAAGTCGTTATTTATATAGACTAATTAGTACAATAAATATTTAGCGATAACCAATAAAATTAAGTGGGGCGACATGAATATTACCATAAAAGTTCACGATAATATTTATGTGCAGAATCATCAATAATTTTCTATAACCTTTGTGTTTGCTGTAAACCTATGTATGTGGTTTCCTATTTTTTTTCGGAAGTAAGGGGGAGGAATATATTTTTCCATATATATTTGAAACCATAATTAATTTATCTATATTTTTGAAAAAAATATCTTTGACCCCAAGGAATTGGTCCTTTTGAATGATAATCTACCCAATATACAGAAATTTAAAAACCAAATCGATGAATTTACTTAATCCCAAAAAATAGTCTTACACTGAGATTAACAAATGAAAGCTGACAAGCGTGCAAAACGTGCTTAAGGAACAGTTTGATCAAAGGCTATGTAAATTGACGGATAACTTAAGATAAAAATTAAGTCACAGGATGAATGGGCTTCGTATGAAAGTTTTAAAATACTATAGTATGTACAAAAGAAAACGAGAAATGTTCTACTAATGTCAACGTTATGTACGAATAAAAGAATTCTTGACAAAAGTAAAAGAATGGCCATTGACAATTTAATAGAGTTGAAATAGGATGATTGTAGAATATCTGTTTAAAATTAGAAAGCAATACAGATGTTGTACACGTAAAGAGTTATATAGCGGTTAAATCATGTTGGAGATAGTAATAAAGAGGACTGAGAAGAAAATAGAGATAAACAATAAGTGACGCAGATTACTGACAAAGATATCTATCGGACGAATTTGGAAATTTCAGGCCAGTTGTAAAGTAGGGCGTCAGTAATTTAATAACATGAATGATGTGGAATGAACCTAGATGCATATAACGAATAACAGAGGTTGAAATATAAAAATATTCAAAAAATGTTCCTTAATATAACTCGAAAAAATTGAAAGAAACAAAAAAGAATAAAATTAATTCAAAAAACTTTTCAAAATGTTTTTCCAGTAGATTATATTATTTTGAGATGCCCTGAACTATTCGACTATTTGCCCGTTTTTTCATTTGTATGTGACAGCATAATAATTTTTTAAGTTTTGATGAATTTTTAGGAAATTTAGTTAAATACGTGAATACATTAAAACAATTTTTTTTATTTCCTTTTTAAATCTTACTTACACTATATTGAGTAAATATTCTTTGTCATCTAATAGAATATCATTGAAGAAATCTATTAAAATTGAATCGAAAATATCTGACAACGTTTCATGACACCGCTTCACCTTGGTCAAATATACCATAGAGATTCTCCATCCATTTTATCATCTAAGTCAAAAAATTGAGAAAAAAATAGGACAACAGTATGCATTGAGTGGTTCAATGTAAAACTATTACATTCATTTGAAGTGCATTTGAAGTAATTGTTTGAAGAGATATAGCCAACTCAATTTTGTCTTACGCCCGTCAAAGATAAAATTGGCAATATCTTGTATGCATAATGAAATATAAATAGACGCGTATTGAGAAATTAATTTTAGTAGTTGAATTTTAATGTAACTAAGTCTGTGGAAGCATCTTAGTGTGAATTAGATTTTATATATATCGACTTATGAGCAGGAATTTTGCACAACGGAAAGAAGGTATAAAATATTTTCAGGGTGACCCTCAGATGTCAAACAGTGGTGAATGGTCTTTTGCGTACTCCATTTAAGGTACGGCTATTAGATAGGTATTTTAACATGAAATTATTACCACGATTCGAAATGAAGAGTAATCGAAAGACACCCCCCTCCCCCCATTCCCACCATTATCAATATAATTGTAAACTGTTTTTTGGAAAATCTGAAAAATTCCAGTTCTATGTGAAATAACTATCTGATAGATGTGTCAATATTTTACTGAATATGACTTCAAACAGTTACAATCTAATATTTTCATATGATATCTATATCGATACGTGTCTTATCTTACAGTACACACCTGTGATACTAACTAATTTAGATATGGTAAAGCCCTGTCAGATCATATATCCGTAAGTCCTCTCATGACACATTATCTTTCTTGATAGTGTTTGCGGTACTTGTCATTGAATTTGTTGTTCTCTCAGTACTGATCATAATTTTGCTCATATCTATGTTATATATCATATAACGAGTATTGAAATTCTAGAGTTATGAGATATCATTTAACTAATTATGGCTGACAAGAGGTTGTGTGGGTAAGTTAATAATTCAGTTATAATATAAGGCATATTTGAATAAATACGTGGTTTCCAATCCTGCCAATTTGTATAATTCTGCATTATAAAACAAAAAAACTGTAAACTGTTTGTGCCTTAACTTTGGAAATAATTGATGATGAAAGGAAAAAGGGAAACCTTACGAAACCACTTATACGTCTGTCGGACCAATTAAAATTGGCTTAGATATTTCTGTGAAATGTGGCAAAATAATAAAGCATATTAACTCGTATATCTTTCAACAGATAACATTAAAAAATGTTCAAGTGGAAATTTCAAGTGGAAATTTGAAGTGAAATAGGATATTTTTTGAAAGAATTAGATATAATTGTAGGTACTGGAAAAATTCAAAATGGATTGAAATATATAAAAAAAAAAAATAATTTTCTAAATATTCCATATTTTAATGCTTGTGAAAGACGTAGTAGACAATATTCTATGTTATGGAAAATTGATATAAGTAAATAGGTTAATAGAAACGCAATTCACACTTAAATGTCTAAATATATACGAAACCCTCACAGTGCAAGTACTCAATGCTTAACAAGTTTTTGAAATTCAGTAGTGCTTTTATATTTCAACTCAGAGATTTTTTTAAGTCAAATAAAATTAATAGGAACAAAAATTAAAACACAGGTCAAATTTAGTGCTATAAGAATCCCTAAATTTAAAATTGTGATAACTTTTTATTTACGTCTCCAAACTAAAACCTGTATTTAAATAGTATTTTTAGATTTATGACACCAATGTTCATCATCATCCACGTACCGAATATGCGTAGGGCAATGACACTCCTTTCTCAATGACATTGTTTTAAATAGAAATGTCATTAGCCCTCGGAAAATACTCTTAAAATTTTGAACTTTTCTCTAATTACGATTCGCAATATACAGTTGTATGTTGTTAGTACTTTATTTTATATAAAAAATATTACTAAAATGCCTTCCTGCGTTATGAAAAACTACTATGAGTATACAGCTAAAGTTATTGAAAATCTGGTAACAGTATTTGATTTACGAGAACGTGCAAATAATTGTTTCACGTTTTCAGTTACATTCGTTTCTTTAGTGAACGAAAAATTCAGTAATTCGGTGTGACAGAAGGCTGTGTACCCACACAAATAGTCAACAAGCCTAGAAATCTATACTTTGTTTAGATAAAAGTTATAATCAACCTAAAAAAAAACCTCCATGCACTTTGTCCGTGAAATCATTACTTTAGACTTTATAAATCAAATGACAATTTAAGAGACAGAAAATGAATGACCAAGAGAGCAAAACTAACTTAATACACTAACTTACTTATATATTCAAATCTCTTTAAACATATTTTCATTACTGATACTAGAACGGTTTCATCGCGTATTGATACTTTTTGCAAAGGAGTTACCTTATGAAAAATTAAATAAATGTTAAAGAAATTCCTATCTATGTATATGTATATATATATATATATATATATATATATATATATATATGTATATATATATCTATATATATATACATATATATATATATATATATATATATATATATATATATATAATACGAATTAAATAACTTTAACTTATTTACATAAGATAAGTCAGAGTTGAGGAAATTAGTTATATTTACTGATACATAAAAGCTGGATTATATCAATCTCGACCATAAAAGTGGCCATGTACGAAAACATTATTACGCTCTCAACAACCTCAAATGTCAGTGATACTTTCACATTGGCACCTTATTTACGCCACTTTCGTAAGTTACTTGAGCATCGCTTTGTCCACTATAAGATAGAGCGGAAGTTCAAAATATTCCGTCGCTGTTCAAATTATAATAGCTGGAACGGCTGTCAGAGTGTAAATAAAACATGGAGCAAAATTTTAACACTATTTGAATATTTTTCGTATTAATTTCAATGATCTTTTTGTTGGCAGGTGGAGTAAATCTCTGCTTCTATTTTCTTGTCATGTAATATGTTTCTCATTAATAATGTCATTCCACATAAATAATAGAATTTTTTAAGATGCAGCAAGTTCTCTTTATACAGTCTTTTTTCAGGTTACATAGCTGAAAAAAGAATATAGATCAAAATAACCCTCCAGTTGCAAGTAGTTTCTCAGGTCGATTAAAATAAAGTTTAAATAAAAAAGTACAAGTGAAGTATTAAGTACTTAATATAACTTTTTATTCGAACGCCTTAAGTTTTGAAATCAAGTAAAACGTATTGCAGAGTAAAAATCGTAAAGTTCAAATGTGACGGGTAATTCAAGTACTTAAACTATTTGTGATCACCTTTTACAATTTAACTTTTCCTTCATATTTCCGGCAGGATTTCATGATTTTATCAATTCTCAAAAAAATATAGTCTAATTAAAACCAATAAAAATTCTAGTATCTAAAAACCTCCAAAAATTCAAAACACTAAGCAAAATAGATAAGCCTTAGAATACAATAAGTGAAATCGGTTGGGATTTTTAATCGTATATATATTTAATATCAAAATACCATAAATTCACGATATGAATCCTGGTGATGTGCTTAAGCGGTGAATAGTACATAAAAGGAAAAAATATCCACGCAATGTAAAATACAAGTAACAACATATAAGTAAGAGTATCGACAACTCGAAATGATTGATAAAAAATAAGATTGTTCAAAATCCTATAATTTGATTTGATTCCAATTCCTAGTATTTATCTAAAAAGACATCGGGATATATTAGTTGTGTTCATTATTAGTCTAAGATCAATATAATGTCGGGTTAGTTTTTATAATTACATAAGGTGCAAATTACGTAATGGCGTTATCTTTTATAAGCACAATTTATATACGCACACACACACACACACACACACACACATATAGATAGATATATATATATATATATATATATATATATATATATATATATATATATAAACTCTAGTGGAAATTATTCAAATTTTATGCGTGATCCGTTTCCAAATTGCATACAAAAAATTTTACACTGAACTCCACTATATTTTATCAAAGAATTTAGCTTACTTAACACTGATTTCTAACTTTTTCTTCCATGTATATATAAAACTGACTACTAGCTATGTATTAAAATTTAGGTTCCAAAGTCGTTAGAAATATACCGGAGATTTTGCTGAAGAGTGCCAGTTCAGTCAGTGTCAAAATTATTAATGCTTTTGGGGTTAAAACAGAGCGCAGTGTATAACCATATATTTAGGCTAATAAAAAACTAATAGAGTTATTATCGTCTTCTTGCGTTTGTGTTGTTTATCATCAAATTATTTGCTATAATGTGTTACGAAGTGAGAAGGGTGTCAAAGCGGCTCAAAATGGTCCGAATGGCTCGAATGTGGATACTACGTACTTATTGTGTAATTGTGTCCATTAATAAATTATATTCCAAAAACTTTGGAGACATACTATTAAAGTTAAATAAATTTAAACTTTGCTTATTCCGGTACTCCCACCTGTAAATTTGTACACGGTTCGCAAACTCTCTGAAGAATAATTCAATTAACTTTAAATTTAGTTCTATGAGTTCTATTATTACTATCTTGAACCAAGAAGATATATTATATTATATTTAATGGTATAGTTGAAAAGATACCGATCTGGTCTCAACGAGGTTTAATATATTTTATCTGGTTATTTTAGCGGCCCTTTGAATATAGTGCATATTTTTGAAAAAGAAAAACACAATAAATAATTTTCTGATATATTAGACACAAACTCGTATTAAAGAAGTTATTAATAGATTACATTCTAATAAAACAAAACAAGAAGGCATTACAATTACAATTTTTATTTGGGTTGTTATACTGAACGTCACATACGTTGGTTTTAATATTAATATTGAAATGTCAAACCAGACCTTATTACCATCAAGAATCTTATTGCGATTTCGTGAACGTAAATGATTTCTTTACCTTGAAGCTTTCTAGCCATAGCAATATAGTTAAGGCATAATATGCATATGAAGAACATATTCTAAGCTAAATACCGCTGAAATTATAAAATTAAACAATTTAATGATTTGCGAGTGTGCTAGGTGTTACGAAATATTGAAACCCGATTACATGTTTTGAACACCGTATCGTTTTATGTAATAATGCTATGGAAATGATAGGCTGCCGAAAATATGCAAGGCTAGCTTCTGTAGATACGATTTACATTTGTAATAAATGTGCGACTCTTCATATTCCATTGATACTAATTTAGAAGTTTATAATTATTCTTTATTGTACTCGAGAAATGTTGTTAAAACATATAGTTCCAGTTATAACATTTTCGCTATAAGAATATATAGACATGTATTTCATATGAATCACAAAAAAAGCTTATATTATCAGTGTCTGTACTGAATATTTAAGATTTTCATGCCACACTATTTAAAGGGCACAAGTTAAAATTTTTTTATGACATCCAGCTCGAAAATAAATTTAATAAGTATTAACTGAACAAACAAAGAACATATGATGTGCCTAAACAGGCTGTATTATTGGTTGTATTGGTTGTATTTTCAACGATTTTTCCGTGTCCTAGAATACATAAAGTTTATATTGCAACATGCTGCGTCTAAGGCGTGTTCTTTATTTTTACGCTATCGAGTAAGAAAAACTGAACTCAAGAAAATGAAGTTCGCGTCTTACCCTAACAATAATTAAATAATTTCAATGAAGTTTATATTTTACTTCAATGAAAATGAAATTGTAATATTGAAACTTACAACTTTTACTCTATGAAGAATCAAATTGTATCATGGAAATGTTAATTTTTTTCTCCTAAGAATTGCACCGCCCCCATTATAATCAACGCGTTTGTTTGTTATTCTTGGAAAAATAACAGTTTTTATTGAACAAGTTCATATTTTGTGGTTAATTTTAAAAAAAAATTAAAATGATAAAAGAATTAAATTACAAAAAAAGAAGAAAAATTAAACCATGAGTTATGGGAGTAAAACTGAAAATTATAGTCAAACTCAAACTAAATATATCATTAAAATGATTTCAATACATTTTCACATGGAAAATTTCTCGCAAATTAAAAAAGGTGCTTTAGTGGGACATAAATGTATTGTAAATCTGAGGATTTACAATAATGGTTGAAACCATGTCAATTTCTATTACATATTTCAAAGGTATGGGAACTGATTTTAGTTTGTTTCGTGATTGATTACTAATCACGTGATATTTTGAGCCGTTCATGCGTGAAACTGATTTTTATATTTTTTATATTTATAATGTTTTGTGAAAATTTAATTATTGAAAAACTTCTTTAAATATTTACTTACACGAAAAATATATTATATATTATGTACATTAATTCATATTTGTAAATATTTGTTTTAAATTTATGGAATGCCTAACGTGCTCGTTGAAACGTATTTTCCGTGACATTTATGTATTTGCTAAGCTCAATGTACTATTATGTATATATATATAACTTGTAAAGTTTTGTGCACTTCGTGTTTTAGTTGATTTGATCAATTAACTTAATATGGTGTAATCTCCACAGAAACGTTATAAGTCCGTTTTATTTTTGATGCTGCTGTTGCAGGTCGTCACTTGTATCACTTTGCGTCGCTACATGCAAGATTGTAGAAATTGATTATCAAATTTATCCCTAAAACATTGGACGTCTCATAAAAATAAAAGGTGAAGAAAATTTTTCTTAAGTAGATGGATTGTATGAAGATTGAGATAATTTTTTTATGAATTAAACAGGAATATCCCAACCCAAATGTTTAAGTAATAAAGACAAATTACATCAACCGCTTATTACAAATTACTTACACTAGCTCATTTTCTTCATTTGGCTATCCTTCTCCTATATACTTTTTGTTTAATCGTCGTTTCAAAAGGTAAATATGCAGAGAAATCTAAATTATTCTTATGTGCGCATTTATATATATATATTTCCGTTGTAATTACAAAGGTTAATTTTAACATACGATAATGCGTCTTCATATATTAAAAGTAGCGACGTCCTGCAAATTTACTCACGTCGAATTATGCTTTTCCCTCTCTGTGGTCACGAAATGCCTTCGCTTCGTTCGCCAAACTATATCGATCGTCGGGATCGGGGAAATGTCAGCGGTAGTACTCGTAATGATTATCTTTATCTACTTCGATTACATTTATTAAATATGGTATACTTAATGTTTTTACTATACTATTTTGTATTGAAGAGATTTACAATTCAATATTTTTTTATGCTACATATAAATTTTAATGATAACATGATAATAACTGTGTTAACGTTTCATATTATAGCCGCAACTACCAAAATTTATGTTAATTCGAGGGAAATGGACTTTTAATTCTCTCTGAGTACGAAACCCTGTAATTATATAAAATTATATGTGTTTATGTTTATATAAGTATAAAATTAAACACATTCATTACGATCACTTGCTAGTTAAGAATAAATATTAATGAAATTATATTCAGAAAGGATTTTATTCCCTTTCAGGAACATTATTCATATCAAATTAATGAAATTCAAATTGGGGCTGACTGTCAGCCAGAAACGTAAATGCTACAAATTTCTTCTGATGCTGTTCAAGTTTTTTACACATAACTAATTGTAATAATTCCACTGATTTTAATTTACTCTCTTCGATCTACCATCGCTATCAATTTTAAATGAAAAACTGCAAAACCTAAAAGGCATTAAAAATATAATAAAAGAAATTTGTTTAATTTTTAAGCATCAATTAAAATCTGAATTATTAGCAGTGTATAATTTTTGAAAATAACTGATCAAAAGCTATTTGAAATAACTTTCACTTGAAATATGCCGTGGGTGTAACGAAACTGCGTCACATAGATTTAGAATTAGACATAAAAAAATAAAAGTAAGCTTATTGAGAAGATTTCCCTCTAGGTTCGTTTGAAGTAAGTTTTAAGGATGATATTACAATAATAGGTACTTCCATACACCAGCGCAAAACTGAGGCATTAGGTTTAGGGTAAAATGTAGCGCTTTAAACAAGTGAAATGCTTTAAAAAGTTAAACAGTGGATTGTGTGTGTATTTTTCAGTAAAAAATAGTTATTTTATAGTTACACTGATTAATAATAAAATAATGTATTCAATGCAATACTTACATTTAATTCGCACCACAGTATTATATAATTTTTTATATCCCGTATTGCTTTTATATATCGATATGCATAAATAGATTTACTTGGGTAATAGTTTGAAGGAAAGCCTGTAAATGACTTTTAGTGGGTTTTTTAAAAATTAAAGTTTTTCATGCCGTTCGAACCTGTAAAGGAAGGATTGATAAAAATATCAAAATTTTAACACGGGCATTAAATAAATCCTTGTGTAGTCAAAACTACTGGCGCATAGGAGGTTGTCTTAACATCACTTACCTTTCACTCTTCACGGCTCGCTACCAATTTATTTGATTAATTTGTATCGTGTTTTTGTTTTGTGAAATATGTTTAAGGATGTTCGGCCTTGTTACCCATTGGTCATTTGCTATATCTTGGTATCTGCTTCTTTCTCTACAGTGTTATAAATATTTGTTAGATTCCAAGCCTAGTATTTTCTTCCATAATACGCCCATATTTTTACAAAAATTGACTATTTTCAGAGCTTATATATTTTTGAGGATATTACCTGCATCTAAAATTAAATTAAAGACATCATTCTTCATTAACTGATCTCCCAAATGCCAACAATTTTTTATAAATTAATGTAAGGGTATTACATTTAAATCAAAGCTAAGGTTTACAAACGTATAATTGATGAAAACCAAATATACAAAGTTTTTCGTATTTTATTTTCAGTGGTTTTTAAATGTTATGGTGTTTTTTATTATACATCTAATCCATGCAGTGGTACTTTGTAAGTAAAAATGATTGAATCACCTCTTGTGTTTTAATGATTCTAAACTAGAATTATAATGTGAATTCTAAGTCAGATTTACTTTAACCATTAGTTTTTCCATAAATAAATTTAAGTTGA
This sequence comes from Druceiella hillmani, assembly GCA_039881145.1. NCBI lineage: Eukaryota > Metazoa > Arthropoda > Insecta > Lepidoptera > Hepialidae > Druceiella > Druceiella hillmani. Next base: position 9,735,204 of record JAYKKI010000014.1, read on the forward strand.
AATTAAGGTAATTACCGCCAAATATATTAAATTTTTAAAAAAATATTTCCGCAAAAATACAAATCATATCTAAAATAGCTATTGCTGATGTATTTTCCAAACATTTATATACGGACATTATTTATGGCAAAATACAGTCATAAAGCATCCATGTCATCATTCTTGGATTATAAACCCATAAAAAAGATTGAATGATGTAATAATATACGTTATGCTATTATATTGTTTAATCTTTCTTATTACTGTAAGAAGAAAAATTGATTTTCTTCTGAGCTATAACATTCAGCCACACCAAAACCTAAATTGCAGAAGAATGACCCAAGGGCTACACTGATAATACCTTCCTAAAATCAGTCGTTACGCAGTAAAATAAGCCCTAAAGTTTATGAAAGATGGAAGACCATCCGGTGAAGATAAGCTCTATATGAAACATTTAAAATGTGGTAGTAAGTCAGCTTCAGTTTAATGAGTCATTTTCGAACGAAAAACACCTGAAACGTGGAAAATGTGGTAATAATATTGTGAAAGAGGACCAATACGGCTAGCCCTTTGAACCACCGCTCTATTTGACTGTTAAGCCTATATAATTGTTTCATTTAGACGATCACTCTATATCTTGCCGGTAGGCTCAATATAATCCATCTGAGCAAGTAGTTCAAAATATAAATCAAAGCAATAAGCATATTCCAAACAATCTGCCTTTGCCTTGAATACATATTCACACTCCCCAAATGATTTTATTGAGCGGAAAAAGCCTTACTTATCTTCATTTCGTCGACATTATTCATCTTCGCAGAAAATAAACCCGACCCCTAAACCATAATACAGGAGCATTGCGACACCTCATTAACTATTGGTTCACTAACGAATACAACTAAAACAAAAGTCATGTGCAAGTACTAGATCGTAGTCTCTATCTTGAGTAGAGCCATCGATAGAAAGACTATAAAACACATCTAGGAATGTTTTGGTCAACTTATTGCTCTTGAAAAGAAATAGACAAGGCTATAATAAAGTATTCAACATTCATTAGAGTAATTTTTTTAATCAGTTCCGTATTTTAGTAAACATTCCTCAATCTTCAACGGTTAAAAATATCAATCAATCATAAACACTGAATCTACAGACAGTAAGTCCCACCTGTCGAATCGTGTGGAGTGAAAAAGTGAACTGAGTACGTGTTCATTAATGCATTAACCAACTACAAACGAAAGAAATACTGAGCGCGCTATGTTAAGTACTCTGCATGACAGAATACGAAGCCATAAAATTAATGGCATATAAAACAGGAAGATTTTGGGATGAAGGCTGCTGGCCAGTAATACAATATTGTAAAAAGGACATGAAAGTACTGCCTACAAAAACACAATATTGATATTTACATTAATATAATTTGGTAATTTGATACAAATAATGTTGAATATATAAATCGGTTAAAACTATTTTCATAAAGTAAATATGTTTAGTTCATACATTTAGACAAAAAATAACAATTATTTTTTTAGGTATTCTACAAAGTATAATTCAATATCACTTAACTTAAATTGTTATAATAATTTTATAGGTAGTTAATTAATAAAATCTTCTTTCGGTCAAAATTCAGAATCACAAGGAGCTATTAACTCTTGTCCGACCTGGTGAAACCATCTGGTTATAACTGAAAGAAAAGAAGAAAGATCTGACTGTGTTTTTTATTTTATGTGCTTATAACTGACGGCGAGAAGCCTTTATTAAATAAACTACGAGTACAATGCAAATCACCAAATTTCGGTTAATGCTTCACTTTTGTACTACATGTTTTCATGAATTACATTGTTAACTTTATAACGTAAATATACGACGAATAATTTAATGTTACTATAGCTTTGCTAATAAATGAACTAAGGCATTACTTTTAATGTGTTTATGTCTATTGACATACCGCAGTCTGATAATATTAACGTCCAGAAAGTGTAACTAATTTAAGAGAAGTATAGAAAAGACATGAACTAGAGAAGTATCGTTATGATACCTATTTAAGAAAAAGGTTAATGTGGGAAAATAAAAATTAGGTACAAAAATAAAATCGGCGTAGACTAAATGTAAAAAAATCGAATTAAAAATGAAAAGACGAAAGAGACTGTCTCTGTCATTGTATCATCTTACATTATAAGTTGAACAAGGTTGTATAATGTTATTCTGAATGATTGTACCTAATTTATCTAACATTAATCTTTTCGTATAAGTATTGCTAATATACCATTGCTGGCAGCCTTCCTAAATAATTACCTTATTTATTTTGTTGAAATTTCAGAAATTTCTACTTTAATATTATCACAGTGATTATTTTAATATTGTTCCTCATAAGGATATTTCGATTTATTTTTGTTTAACAAGTTATTTAATTACATAAGCCGTTTTGCCATGTTTAGTCGTTTTTTTTCCTAAATGTATATGTATTAGTCGTTTCTTTTATAAACTATGCAAAACTCTGTTTTTACTACGATTGAGAATATTCCTTGCAGCCATTCGATTTGCAATGGTATTTTGAAAAATGGTCGAAAATCTAAGACACATATAACTTTAAGGGATATCCCGTTAGCTGCTTATAACTTTTTATAACCACTAATTTTGTCATTTTTTTTGTAAAAGGTTACTGTTTATTAGAAATGTACAAATAAACAAATATAAATCGGTAGAACCCCGAGAAAATTTTACGCATCGTGCATTTTAACCATTTTTCTAATTGAAAATATCTAATCGAATGAATTTTCTAATACATTTTAGAAATTACAACATTCGCGTAAATTCTTAAAACTAAATAAGTTACTTCCTGAAAAGTAGAGAAGTGACTTGTCTGCTCATTATTTTGTATTAACCTTGTTCAGTCTCGTAATACCAAATATTTCTCCAAACTCTGCTGAAATTTCGCTTTACCCAAGTATGAAGTGGTTCCTTTCACCAAAAAGGCATTTTTACTAAATATTTTGAAAAGACTTCAAAGAAAGTATGAACTGATTTTTCTTAGTATTTTCTACACCAAATTTCACGTCTTGTTTAGAATATTTTATTTTCGTGTAACATTGTTGATATTTTCATTTCTGTTGTTATAAATTTTTAACTATTTTATGAGTTCTATTCGCAGAGTATCTGAGAATGAATAAAAATAAAACTTTAAACTTACTCCATTTATGACCCTGTATAAGAGGACATGCACCGTGTAATGTACGCAGATCGGGTTCAGTGGAAGGCAAGAGGTTACGCCACACGAGCGCTGTTCCTCGTGCGGGTTGGACGACAACTCCTTGCTCAGGGAATACTATAGCCCCGCCCCGACGTACGTCGTTCAGCTGATATTTTATTTAATGACAATTATATATAGCTCAAAATTAACATTTTGAAAAAAAAAGCCTGGTCTACCCAATTTTAATAAGTATACCGAAATTCTTTCAATTATTTGTATAAATTTAAAAAGCCACGACGAGAAATTGTGTTTAACATTAGATCAGAAAAATGTGAAAAAAATCGAGATTATTTAAAACTTTCAATAAAAGTATTTCAATAATTTTTATCTCTGCTTGATGTTTAATCCAATCCATATTGGACTAAATATCTTCACCAATTTTTTATAAATATGTCATAATTATTTCGTTTTTAGGGTGTTGTCCCCCAAAATAAAAAAAAAGAAAGGAACTCTTCTAAGATCACTTGGTTGTTTATGTGACCATGTGTTTGCAAGGTTGAGATATCAAGTCATCTATTAGTAACTTATACCAAGGCCTATAGATTTAAATGAAAAATGCATTGTAGAAATTTAAGTTTTTTGCTTCGCTCAACAAAGATATGTGACTTTTAATAATTATTTTTCTTTCACCTCAAAATCTTCAGCATAACAAGACATTCACAGCACAAGGGAAAATCCAAAAATCAACGAAGTAACATCAAACATTGTGAATAGTCTAATAGAAATACTAGGTTCCATTAAATGTTTATAAATCTTAAATGCGCATCGAACGCTCCTAGTGCTAAATAGTATATTTTATTTTTTATAATTAAAAATATACTATTCCAATTTAATAAAAATTTTCAATGGAAACTGGCCACAGATTTTCGTTGTTTTCTATCAAGCCATTTAAAAAATAACAATTTCATATAGAGAGATTATTTCATAGTCAGTTAAAAAAATATGTGTAATCTATTATTCTATTATTCACGAGTTATTATTATTTAAATAAGTAGCGTAAATGTAACATTGCAAATTAACAATTTTATTACAAATTGAAAGACATCCCTGTAAGAGATTTTGTAATATTCAAATTCATACAAATATTAAATATGTATTATGATCCACATAATATGAAAACTCTATACATCAGATTCCAAACAATATGCAACGAAATTAATGCATGTATATCTTTATTTACTGAATAGCTATCGTTTAATTTTATTTGAACTTTTAACTAATTGTAGTAATATAAATAATTAATATACAAATAAGTTTTGCAACCAGTTATGACTTATACTCAGCTGCAATCGTTCTCGATGTCTTAATCGCCTTAATATTTACGTGATATTTATTAATACAATGACTAAACTGTATAGACACACTTTGTCCTAACACGATTTTGATATAATGTGTAACACGCGACGCAGACGAACGACTTTTACAGGTGGTGAGTCGGCGGCCGACAATTGCCGACTTTTATCAGACAACGGGGCCGACTTTACATCGACTCAATGCATAAGTCAAAAATCCCGCGCCACCAACTGAATGTCACCCGTCTTTATCAGCGTGTATTTAATCGTATCTTCTATCCTTCTATCCAATAGCGTGTTTTAAGTCGTAACGTTGGTGAGTGGCATCCCGATTTTTTAGCCCATAATTATAAATAGGGTCTTGCGTTTGAACGTTATATTACCAAACGCAAGACCTTATTTACGGTAGACAGGCCATTGTTTTTTATGCATAATTCTGTACTCTAAGTACACGTGTAAACCATACCAAACAAATTTCATTAATATTTTTGCAACGAAAATTATATAATTGCAAGTATATAAATTACTGAGTAAAAAAAACAAATTTAGAAAATACTAACTTATAGTTAGTTTTAATATAAAATCATGATTGGTAAAATCGTACGTATACAATCATCAATATTAATTTGAGCAATAAATTGAACTAACGTAAAATATTGCAGTTGCCATCCTGTTCCCTGTTTTGTCATCATGGCTTTCAAGTACCTCTTGTGTCTGAAATGATAAGAAGTAAAACAATTTTAAGTGTTAGTAGTAATTTAGTTTGACGTATAATATTCATATAATGATGGCGTTGAAATGAAGTAATAATGATAAAGTTGTCTTACAGATATAAAAATATAAAAATATTATCATGACTTGCCAGATGGTATCGCTTATGTAAATATAAATTATGTGCTTATACTGGATTAGTTTCCGAAGTATGTTGGCTGACAGCAAGAATGGAACACAAAATTCTCAAGTATTGACAGAAATCGTATTTTCTTTAGGTGCTCCAAAAATTTGTATGATATAGGTAAATGCAGCTTAGCACCAATAATAATTTATGTTTCTTCTTACTTTAAATGACAGAGTATCCACAGGAAAAGAGTATTTGATTTGGTGATTATTTGAAAAGAATCGACTTGAAAGGTGCTTTTGCTGCGAAGAAACCGTATCAGACGTTAAACTATGAAGATCTCTTTGCACTATCCTTTGAATTTGAATTTTTGGATATTTCTTGTTTATATTTTTATTTAAATTCGCAATATCTGTTAGCACTTGCAAATTCAACAGTTAGCGTCAATAAGAATAGTAATTAAATCGAAAAAAATTAAACCAAGCCTGGCTTGCAAAACACAATTCTTGCAGGAAATATTTTTTAAATCAATTTAACTAATAAACAATGAAATAGTTATTGATGATGAACTGTATTTTACCCAAAGTTAAATTTTATTCATTATATAAACATATTGTCTAGTTAATTATCTACTTGTCCTTAAATTATTATTACAAGTAGACCAATGTTTGAATTGGGCACTTACCCTTACTCTATTTTTAAAACAACATAATATAAGAAAGTATACAGCTTTTGTTATTATTATTATGTTGAGAGTGTCTGCACAAAAATTACACTGTTTTTTCAACTTCAAGTTTTTACGGTTCCCTAGTGTAAAAAGAGACCCTTATATCTTCGCTGTATCCGTCCGTGCATCTATCTATGCATCTGTCTTAGCCTCATGGTTTTTAGAGTAAAATTATATAGATAATAATTATTTTGTTCTTACATGCTCCATATTGGGATTTCAATTAAAGTAAAGTATTTAATTTAATATTTAATACCGAGAAGGAAAATTTGAATGTGTGTGCGGAATAAGGGCGTATATTTTATTCCCGCATCACCACAGTACCGACGAGTAAAGATTCATTGAGGGAGGCTTTTAAAATAAAATTCACATACCGTTTACAGTTTTAATAAACTTTAAATCATTTTTGCGAAAAGTTAAGTTTCATATCTATGTGCAATTTGTCTTTTACTATAAATATTCAAACTTAAGTTTGGAAAGCAAAAAAAATATATTTATTTGTTTATCAAACTTTATTAAAAGCGTAGAAAACAAAATTTACAGAGGCGGACTCGTTGCTACCTGAGCTAAATTATAGCACAAAACAATTAATTAAAATAACAAAATAAGTGCTATGGTGGACGCTAAGTGAATCCTAATTAATTACTCTCACAATATAAAGTAGAAGAAAATTACAGGGCGTTATTATAAGTCTAAATAAAAGGAAAATAAAGGGATGAATTAGTGGCAGGGACGGAATAAGGATGGGTTACAGTATGAATTTCGATCTACCGCTTATAATAGGTGGTGTAATTTAAAAAAAAATTTCAACTCAACAAACAAGGATACATTTTTATATTAGTATTCAGTGAATTCCATAATCTACTAGCAAATACAGTGAAATATTTTTCATGGATTTCAGTACTAAGCTGAGGAATTAGGAGAGAGTACTTGCTTTTAGTATGTAATTCAATGTCGTGTGTTGACAGCTATTGGAAATTCGTTCTGAGACATGAAGGTGTAATGGGATTATCGAGGGATTACATAAAAAATATAAGTGTAATTTGCGTCTATGATGCATCTTTAACGATTTAAACCATGATCGATTTTCAGATACACGATACATTTTTTAAGGCCAAAAATATACTTAATGCACGGGTTTTGAACTCGTTCCGGTTCATCAAGTGAATGTTCATTTTGATTAGAATTACACACGTCTCCATAATAAAATACAGGCGGAAGTAAAGAATGACAAAATATGTACTTTAGTTTGAAACGGATAAAAATTTTGAAATCGTTCAAGAGAATGTATTTTGAAGAAAATCTTTCAACTAATGTCACTAATTTGAGGGTACCCGATGTTGGTCAATAAGTAGGCCAAGATATATCACAGTTGAGGTAAAGCGGATAACAAAACCTTTAGTGAATATTTCTGGTAAATCAGATATTCATACTTTCTAAAGAAGTTTTCAACTACTAATAATGACAGCCTGTCATTTAGTAGGGTTGATCAGAAAACCCAATTTATTAACCTACTGACTGACCAAATTTATATGTCTGCCATCAATATATTAATGCAGGAAGATATTTCATTGACACTGAAGTAATATCATATTTGAAGAAAATCAGCACATAAACGATAATTAAAGGACAGCTATTAAACTCTAGTATCAATATTAATAGAAAAAAGGACTAGGAAAAAACATTGTAGTATGCCAGCAATGATACTAGTACTTGAATAATTTTCCTAAATTTTTCCTAAATGATTTTCCTTTTGTTGCCTATCTGCGGCCTCGAAGATAGGAATTTAACCAATAAACATATTGTTGAGACAGATTTATTGATTCAATTCAATATGTCAAGATGTAGGAGTCCACAGAATTGAATGAATTATTAAAATCTGGTAATATCAGAACAGATAGTTTTGAGTGATTCAAAGCTAGGCGCACATTGTAAATAATAAAACTCGATTCGATCAAAATTATTTCGGTTAACCTACATTAATATTTAAAAGTATATGTAGTCATCCATGGAGTTCTTAGACATGTTTTTCTGGTACGTTTTGGTAATTACTGCGGGATAATTAAGTATGGTAGTAATGTAATATTTTGTTTTCTATTTATAATTCTTTCTACTAATCTATCGCGTAAATAAACTAGTGCTTAATAAAATTACGGTCCGAAATTATTTGGTAGTTATGTAGAGGTAAACAATTAAGAATAATATTTATTATATATTATATATTATATTTGTATATTACAGGAAAGTTATGTTGGTATATTTACCCCTCAAAAACGATAAATGGAAAAACTATAGATACTACAATTTTTTGGTTATATTTCTAGAAAAGAAAATTCCAAAAAAAATAAATCGATATATTTTCAAGATACGTCATTCATCTCAATAAAAATAATTTAGAAATTTACCGGTGCCATATCGTAATGCAGACCATAATGCCCTCCGGCCGTGTACCTCACAAACTGAAATTCTTCCGAATTCATCAAAGACAGACCGACTATACGGCTAACTCTGTTTGCTATGTTGTTTACTATGTCATCTGTATTATCAGCCAACAAATTGCCTTGACATACTCTGTCAGAGAAAACGATGTCTTCGTTAACTATAAATCCCGCTTCACAGCGAATTTGCTGAAAATGTCTCAAAATTTATTCTCGAATGAAAACTATATATTAGGTTAAATCAAGTTGTATTTTAAAATTTAGCAACATATAATAATAACTGCAAGTAACAATTTATATAACATAAAAATGGATAAATTCAATAAAATTTAGATTAAGTTAGTAAAGATTAAAAACTGTTTTTTTTTCTCCAGAATAAATTTAAAGAGTGTCATATTGGAATACTATCTATTAATCTCTTGAATCATTTTGTTCATTCGGATATCATTTTATTATTTAACAGTATATTGGGTGCTCGGAAAGGGACTTTAAGCAAGTTTCTTAAACAGGAAATTTAATTTAGAAAGAGTTGGCTAGGATATTTATCCATAAAATCTGAAAATATTTTTTTCTTGTAATTTTAATCCACGCTTCAATTAAAAATTGTTTGAATGGTATTTTGATCATATGTGCGTTGATTAATAATAAAAGGGGTCTAACATTTTTTTTCATTAAAATATATTTTTAAAAAAATAATTAAATAATTATGTTAATAATTGTACGTGCTGCGTATTTGAAAAAAAAAACAAATATATGAACATTCCAAAAATTATATTTTTTTGTTCTATTACTTTTATTTTGTAATCCTTAACCATTTTGTTGTAAATTTCTTCAAAATTCAGCCATGCTAATTCTGCCGTTTTATTATATATATAGATAAATATATGCGTCTAGTGAGGAAATATAAAATGATGATTATAATAATGACTTCTAAAAGAAACATATACCGTCATTAAATAAAGCAGTAGGAACTTATTTAATTAAATGCTCAAAACCAAATAGAAATAAAGATGCCAACCTGTGACGAGAAAATCCGGGAAGAACAATAATATTAAACAAACCGTTTATTATTTTTATTGAGGAGAAATAAATCAACTATAAGCTAGAATAATCAAGACATATAATACTAAAACGAAAACAAAATGTTTTAGACCTTTGCTTCCAAAATAATTCGCATTTTACTAAAAGGTAATAATTTATTAAAAATGAATCAACCGAAAGTTCTACTTCCAAATAATTTTTTACCTGTGACGTAATGTAATGATTAAAAGAAGGAAACTTTTGATACTTTCCGGATATGGGCAGCTGATTAATTAAATTTAAGAAATATCGAAATACTTTGTTGAAATCCAGAAGAGTTGGCAACCCTAAAGGTGAGTAGTGCGGATATTTCTATAACACTATTTAGTGTCAACCAAGCCTCCAAGATGTTAAAGTGCAGTCTCATTAACATCAATTATGTTACCATTTTCAAATATATTCACATGTATAGATGTAATATAATGTTTACATAAACTAAATTATCACTCCATAATAAAAGCAGTAAATTTTTGATTCGTGATGTTATTTTATTAGTAAGCGTCTGAAAACAATTTGTGAAATATATCACTTCGCCATATTGAAAAAATTAACTATCTCGACATAAATTGCTTTACCTTTTGCCCAGTATGGAGACAAATTTCTATATCTAAATTCATCAATAATAATGAAAAAGTAAATATAAATAAACATGTCTTGTGTAGTGAGAACATATTTTTTGGCAACTTTAAGACACTAAAATTCAAACAGAAGAAATATAAATTATTTTTAATTAAATCTAAATAATGTTCAGATTCGGCCAAAATGATCAAAACGAACCTTGTCCGTGGCCGAGGTTGATAAGTGGTTTATCTCATAATCGCTAATGACGCTGTGGTATAGAAGTATATCGGGATCTAAGAACAATTCTTCCACTTTAAAAGGAAATAGTTTCAAGTAAAATTTACCTTTTGTTTCGTATCGGCATCTTAAACTGAAATTAAAAAAAATATAACGTGACCCATAAATAGTATTTCATACTGGTTATTAGTATATTAACCCAGAACTCATACGTATACTTTATAATGTGGGCGACTAATGCCTTTTTTATTTCTGCCCGACGATTATTTTGCTTTTAAGCATGTAGTGAATTTAATAAAGGTATTTCTCGATCTCTCTTACACAGAATTCCTACATAATCATTATACTTATTCTTTTAAAAGTTCTTTGAATGTGAAAGATCAGCTTTTTGTGACTTTATATTCTTACTTCAAAATGAATTTTTTTCTATTTTCAAACCAATCATTACACTTATTGTATTAAAAGATCTACAAATATTTATGACAAGCTTTTTGCGACTTTAGAAGATAAGGGGTTTAACAATTATTATTTATGGGTATTTTAACATATATTTTAATATATCTCTAAAGAGAGAAATTTAAAAAAAAATATTTTGAGACTACTTAATTTATTCCCGTGTAAATTTCCAAATAAACCTTTTTGGCTGTTAGCTGTTGATATGTGCACGGATTAATACACTTTACCGAGTACCGCTTTGACAAATTTCTACCTCAATCAGTGTCTGGCTTAAATAGCTGTGACAGACAGCATACGGATACGCAAGTGATTTCACAAGGGTCTGTTTTTCATTTTGTAATACGGAACCCTAAAAGTAGCACAAGATGTTATTAACATTTTTAATTTTTTTTTGCTCATTCTGAGACACATCACCAATGAACTACGCCTCTATGGCAATTATAAAAAAAACCGTTGTTTTAAACTAAAAATATAATATTTTCTTTATTACTACATTTTGCTTAAAAACACTTCTGTTACTTTTATAAGATTCATCACTACTAATTCAAAGCTAATAAAATTAAAAAAACAACAAACTAATTTTTCTTTATTACTTGTATTTAATCAGTCTCTTCGTTTTAAATTAAATAAATAGATCGCCTAAATTTTTTTTAAAGAAAATTACATAATTTACGGAATTTACAAAAAACACATAATGTAATATCATTGAGTTTGAAAAAGAAACCTATCAAGCATAAGGAGAACTCGCGGGTAATATACACATTTAGGCATTTATACACTTTGAAAGGTACATAGTATTTCTAATTAAACTATTTACAAATATTAATTTTTCACAGTATATTTTTCACTGGCATAAAAACAAACCAATTATAAAATTGTGCTATTTTGCATAGAATTAATAATCTTTGATTTTTGGATTTTTACTTGTTTTATAAGACCTATCTATAAGGTCGACTTTCAAGATGGTCGACCTGAACTACCCTATAAATTTTGATGATTAGCGAATAAGTTCACTGTAAGATTAAAAAAATTAGCTTTAAGGGGCCATATTTTTTACGGTGGTAACTAAATATTTTTAAAACAATCTAATGCTATAGACCTCTGGGACGAAAACGGAAAGTGATTTGAGGGACTGAAATGTAAAAAGGTGTATGAAAGGGGATGAATAAAATTTAAGGGCAAGTAAAGGTTATTAATGAAATGTGAATATTTTTGGGACTTTATGACTTAACTAGTAAAAAATAATTATTTACTGATAATTAATAGATCGCGCCTCATACAGAACTTTTTTTTTAAAAGATCAGTAAACGCACATGATATTAATACCTTTTTGTTCTATTCGGTAGCGGTTGGTATTCTCCTCGACACATGGCCTCATATGATAATAGATCTACAGGATCGACGCTCACCCATCCGATGGGTAATGTTGATTCACCGTCTAGTAAACTATGCTGAAAAATAAATAAAAATAAGTTTTACTTGGATGAAAATGATGGAAAACGATTTTTCGAGTTTCTAATTTCTGAAAAAAAAATTTTAATTCTGTTAGGATAGATTACTATACTGTTAATAGAACTGGCGATATAGTTCAATAAATATCTACCTTGGAGAAAAATATCAAAATATCAGATTAATTTCTTATTATAATTTCACACCTTCATCAATTAGGTGTAAAATTAATTTTGTTATTTCATAATTTTTAGGATTCGTAACTTGATTCAAAAAATGGAACCGTTAACAATTAAAAAGTCATAGTATTAAAGCGTACTAGCCCGTATATATTTGAATAGTTTAACAATATGTCAATAGGGATTGAATAGAAACCTTGGAAAATTCAACAAAAACATTATATATTTTTTAGGTCTGTTTTATCGCGTTCAACATCAATTCAAAGATCGGCATGGGTATTCCAAAATTAGTGTTCTAGAGTGTTACTTCTAGAAATTTTACATTAAGAAATCTCAAGAAGCGTATAACAATTTTCAAAACGTGGGCCTACAGACACATGACATCCACATCTTTGGCTGAGATAGTAACTAATGTTTACCAGGAATGTAAACTTTGCGACGGGTTGTTTGTAGTAGTTTTTTCGACGGGTTTGTCAGAAATGTAAGCTTTTGCAAACCATTAAACATACTAAAATTGTATACGTGGGGCAAATGCTTAGGCATGATGGATACAATCTCTTGGAACGAATAATGATGATGAATAATGATGAATGAAAACTTGCAAGGAGAAGGAAATCTGGTCGTAGAAGAAAATTATGGTTGCTCAACATCGGAGAGTGAAAAGGGATTACGAGTGCCATCGAACTCTTACGCCTTTCCAAGGACAAAAACAAGTACGCAAAACTGACTTCCGACTATCCCTAGATGAAAAAGTAACTGTAGAAGATAAAGAGTTAGAAGAAACATTGCTAAAAATTTTCACAAATATTTTTTCAAAAATTATTTCAAATAGAAACTTGAAATTTAATATGAATGGAAAATACATTAACGCACATATACATCAATATTTAACAATAAAAATATCCATACACAAGTGTTTGAAGAAGCAAATGAAGTAACAATTTTTTTTTCATTAGATATTGTTGAGAAAAAATCTGTGATCCAACTTTGAAATCGGTTTTCTAATTTTTTTATTTATTTAATGTCTCGAGATTGACTTACCTACATAAATATATGTAGCATAAACTTTCTAATTAAGAAAACTAACTAAATACACAATTACTATTATAGTGAGAAAAATGGCATCTGATCTGATTTAGCAGAAAGTAAAATATTCGTGCGAATTACGAATTCGGTTCAACACTAAAGTACTTCAGTATGACTTAAAATTAAATAAGACAACTGATGTCTTTCTTACTGTTTTTGTAACTGCTCATGCATAAACGAAGACTCACCACGTGACGCGCAAATGCACAGCAGATACAAGTTTTACCGCAGTCTAAATGCATCGCTTGCCAAGACCGCAGAATACGGGGTAAACGCGAGGTTTACGTTATGAAGCATGTTTAAGCTATTTCTTGGATTTTCGAATTCTTGATATGTTTTTTCTCTTCTCGAAAATGGGTGAATTTCTCGAGTTTTCTCGTTTCGAGAAATCTCGACAAGAAAACCTACTCTTAAACTACGAACCTCAAAGTTAGAAATAAATAACATCATTGTATGGAGCTTACCAAATTATCAGCGATGTTTCTAAATTTCATAGCTTTTGTGAAAGTCCCTATATTTTTAAACCTGTCAAGATACCCCAGCCAATAAATTTGCATGATGAAAAATAATATTAATATTTGTAAATAGTATAACAGAAATACAAAGCATACGTAAATATTTATATGTACCTAAATCTGTATCTAATTCTGCAACCCTAGTAGTTCTAGCCCTAGTTACCAGGTTTAAATCATATCCTATAATTTTACAAATTTTTCAAATTATATCAGTATTAAGGCACGAAATCCAATTTAATTTTTTGTTATGCGGATTAATAACAAAACTACTAAGTAGCAATATGACAGTTAATAGTATTCGCACACTGAAAACTTAAGGAATAATCTGATAAAATCCTTAACGCGCTGATATTTTAAACTTTCCACATTTGACAGATTTGTCCGAAAGAATTCGTTTCGAAAAAATTAAAAAGTTTGAAAATTGTAAATTTTACAAATTTAACTGAAAATATCTGTTATGAATTATAGTTTTTACAGTTTTTGCAAAGAAAGAAAAACTCTGGCCTGTTTTTTTAACACTGCTAGATACGTAAAATAATATTATTTAATCCGTATGTATTTATACGAAGTTATCTGGGGATGTCATATTTTTATTTTGAATACATAACAAGTAATTGTATATAACAAGTTCTTAATCTTTGAGTAGATTACTAAAATAAATGGTATTTGCACCGAATAACTACATGAAATAAAATTATTAAATCAATATTTATAGGTTTATTAATTGCTATAGTATTAAAAAGTCTTGTAACACTCGAGTTTTTTAACACAAAAGTTAAATGTTTATTAATCTACTTTTAATTGTTTTTAACAATTATTAAATATTGTCGATACTAAATTAAATAATATTTACTAATAATAAATATACTTTCTTAAATGCAGGTGAAAATAGCATTCTTGGGGTTCAAAACACGTATAAAAATTTCAGCGTTTAAGAATTCATAATGTTTTGTTAGACTATTTGCAAGAGTGATTATTATTTTTACTATAAATACACCTTGCCTACAATGTCTTTAACAGGCGTAAAGAAATCGTGAATTTAAAAATAAAGCTACAGTTTCATTACTCATAACTACTTTACTATTTTGTTTTCAGCTCCATTGAGTACTAACTGTTCAAAGATCGGATATCAGAAATATGGCAGCCAAATCAGTAGAATTTGATATTGTATCCTACTTAGTAGTATTTTAAAAGTAGACCTGTTGAAAATGGGTATAAAAATGGCGAAATTTAGTATCCAACAAATCGTCATATTTTGGAAAAAGAAACGAAAAAGCGAAGTTTTCCTTCATTTAAAAAATCCATTTCAGCGATAACCCAATCTATTGGAGCAGAAATTTGTTAAGTGCTCGTTTCTATTTTTAAGAACCTTTAAAAAATATCATTTTAAGTTATATTTAACATCGCTCCCAGTTTTCGAGGCTTTACATGCTATGTGTGAATTCCAAGTTTCCTTATAATTTTATTTCAATATTAGAAGCACATCAGAGACCGACGGATCAGTCAGCATTACCACAATAATAAAGTTCCCTAGAAATTTTTTTAATACAAACACTAAGAAGAAAAAAATTCCAAGCCATTCTATACAGCAAAATATTAAAAGATTTTATAAATTAAACGAATATTACAAAGAGAGTTATGACCTTTAAGTTTTAAATTTTAGTGGCTCAAAAATAAGTTATAATTAAATAATTCGTGACCAAAATACTATAAAAAACAAACTTAAACTGGGTATAAAAAGTACATGAAAAATTTACTAGGCGTCTTTCCTACACTAACATGACTTATCAAAATGTTTTACAGTAAGAGAAGTGGTACTTCCGTAAGGCCTACGAGTTTTAATTAAAAACTGATCTTATGCTGATTCATCTAGACTACAAATTTCAAATAAAAATCGGAAAAATCGATTAATCGGGAACAGAAACGATCCAAACAATAATACCACTAATGACCATTCCATTTGACAAAACTTTATCCCCTTGCGCATCCATACACAGGAATAAAAATAGTACACTCTGTTGCACAAAGTGTTGATAATAGTGGGAGAAAATAATTCAAACACAATAATAATACCACTAATAATCATTTAGTTATCTGATAAAAACTTATCCCTTTACACATAAGTCCACCTTTACCCAGCAATAATAATACATTGTGATATACAAAGTAAAGAAAATGGTGTGCCGAAATAAAATTTCATGACACGACAACGCTAGTTTAACAACTTTCCGTTAATTGTAAAACTTATGTTTTCACTAAAAGTTCTTTTATACCTAGGAACAATATAACATTCTGGTATACAATGGGAATATAATAATATAATGGCATAATGAAATAATAATTTGGTCGCACAATAACGTCACTAATTACGATGTAGTCTTTTGAACAAAAGTTATCCTTTTACGCATAAATTAATTTATATCCTGAAATCATAGTACAATTTTGTATGCAAAGCAAAGATAATGATGCGATCATTTTTACCTTGGAATAATTGAACATGAATATAGATTCATGACATGTGTAAGAAATGTAGAAATACAATTTTGTCTCTGGTGTATTTTCCTAGAGTTACTAAAATATAAGGTTTTACCTCATATTCTTCCTGTTCAGTTAATATTGACTCATTTAATTCTTTCCGGATCGTATCCATTCTTTGTATATTATGCACATCGTCAGGAAATTCTTTTTTAATTTCGGCTTGCCACTTTAAGCTGACCTCCAGATCACCTACATAGTAGTTACAAAATATTATTTAAGCTATAAATGTCATAGTTTATTCCTTTGTAAACATATGCAAGTAACGTCAAATTTGTTGTAATGAAATAATATAAAATAAAACAGAATGCAAAAAAATAGTCCACTAAGTATCGATGATACATTTTCAATATAAAATCGCAAATTGTCAGGCAAGTTATCAAGTTTAATTATCTGCTCACTATGATCAAACTACAGACATGAAAGTGATTCTATTAAAATAGTCGGACAAATATCCATTCGTATTTATATTAATGTCATAATATATTAATGTCATATAATTATAGCAATCTTTGCTAATAGCCCACCTGAACATGTTGCATTACAACGAAACCTAGGTCGTGGTAAAGAACTTAAAGAAAGTAGAAATACTACTACATCACGTAGTTTAATTTAATTGTTCATTACCTTCATTAGTAAATTTATGGTATTAAATATAATTTTCAATCCTACACAGATAAATCTGAGAATCAAATTTAATATTAAATCAGTTGGTATCCGCGATTCGAGTTGATTATTATAAAACTTTTAGTTTATAAAATATAATATATACTGAAACTCTTGAAGGGTTAAATTTAAAATACAGGTAATCAAGAATTCATATTTATTTTTCTAAACTGTCAACAAATCATAATTTGAAATTTAAGCTAACCGATATTGTAAAAACTCTTGGCGATAAAATCCAGTAATTCATATTTTGATATATCCGCCAAAACAGGATCAAGACGCCGTAAACCATTGCTCAGAATATTCGTGTTGATTATTATCCAGTAGTACATGAGCCATGGTTGCACAGTCGCTTGACGACATTGATTCACTAGAATAGACAAGTATATACTCATAATACTGCTCACTGTAAACTGGGATTTTCTAATGTCTACAAGGTGGATACCGATTAAAAAGGCAAAGGATTTACGACTTCGAGCAAAAATATGAAGTTGTTTAAATTTAAATTAATTGCGAATAGATTTGTAACTATTGATGAAACTTGGATACATAACTATACTCTAGAGTCAAAACAATAACAAAAATGAAGAAACCTGAGATCACCAGCTCCATAGGCAGCAAATTTGATTTTGTCCGAAAATAAAGAAATAGAATTAGTTTTCTGGAATTTTAAAAAAATTGTTATAACTACCTGCAAAGTGGCACCATTAAAATCTCCACTTAGTACTGTAATGTTTTGTGCTGATTACGTAATGAAATATAGGAAAAACGGGTATAAATATTAACAACATTTATTTTTTTTCATCAGCAAATAGTGCGTGCCGACGAATACTTAGAATCTGGCTTATCCTCTTTATCCGCCTAATTTGGAACCATCTGACTTTTATACGTTTCCAAATTTAAAAAAAATTGTGTGAGCAGATATTGACATTAATGTCAGAAGTCAAAGCTCTAGTCACCGCGTATTTCGAAAGTCTGGAACATTTTTTAAAGCCGTTGTAATAATTGTTTTAAAAACCAAAGGAAAGAAATGCATCGAGCTAGGTGGTGACTATTTTGTGATATTAAAAAATAAATGGTAAATATCTGTATCTATTTCTATACTCTAGCCGCAATCTTTTCAATCCACCCTAGCATTTTAAAAAAACTATTTTAAAAAATCACGCGATTTAGCATTTGACTATAAATACAGTAACTAAAAAGGTAAAAATTATTTGATAATGATATGCCAAAAACATCAAATATTTTTCAAAGGGTAAAATTAGATATCGCGTAGGTGTAAATATAATACTGTGTGCGTATAAAATAATAAGTAATGAATGAAAGAGGGAAAAATTTAGGAGATGTCATGTCTGGACCCGGCGCTAGTTTGAAGATATTAAATACGTCAGTATAGCTATACAACAAATAAAAACGGCATTGTTTAATTTGGCATTGTGACTCTCAATTTTGAGGCGCTCGACTTCCATGGAGTTGAAACTCCGTATCGAACATGTGAGTCTATTTTGATTCTTCATATATCTTTTTCCAATTGACATTTTCTCTATTTTAGGGTTCATTTCCATATTTCGGACATTTTATCATTTTTGCTGTTTAAATCATTAAACGTTTAAATATAATATATCCAACAAAATGCAAAAACACAAAATTGCCTAAATAGCTAGACTAAGTTAATATGACCTTATTGTTTACATCAGGAGTTCCCAACCAGGGGGGCGCGCCTCAGAAGAAAAAACAAAATTATACAAACAACATTAACAAATAACATTACAATGTAATGTTTAATTTACATGCATAAAATTAATGAAATTAAATATCATATTCAATATTATTACCACAAACTTCCGAAAAATTTGTTGTTTTGGTGTACATTTTTTGTTGAGAAATCAGTTTGAGTGTGTAAAATTATCGTCTTACTGTTAAAAGGTAAGTCTGTGTATTTACAAACTTCAGTTACCATTTTTATTTAATTTACTAAATCAAAGGGAGGGGGGTGGCATGAAAAAGTAAAGGGGGGGCATGAAAATATAATTTATAGTCCGGGGAGCCTCAACAAAAAAAAAGGTTAGGAAACCCTGGTTTACATTTTCTTACCTTGATTTTACGTTAAGATTGCATCGGCCAGTGGCATCAACGCAAGGGTTTTTACGAATCTAGAACATTATTTATTTGATACTTTATTGAATGCCGACATCTATTATCTTATAAATTATCATTAAAATTTTCATATCATGGAATTTTTCATGTTCAGCGTTTTTGTCACGCTTTCTTGAGTGTTAGCTAAGCGTAGCATCCAATTTGGAAACGTGAAGGTAGGTGCTTTACATGTAAGGTAGTTTTGTTTGGATTATCAAGATGACATTTTACCCCTTAGCTGGTAGATATCCGAAGCTCTGCTTTAATTAAAAATCTTTTATAACTTATATGTACTAAGCTTTTCTATCGATGATGTCGTCAGAAACAAAAGCGCTGTTTAAAAACATTTGTATGACTTAGACTGTTTTAGTTGAGGAATTGGACTTTACAAACTGACCTCTGTTCAAAAGTGTCTAATATACCGTTAGACAAATCACTCGTCTTCAGTTGGTAAATAGTTTGTAAACGGTGAATGCCCCCTACGGAACCAACTAAATCGTTTTCATCGGGGTATGTTAGTCCTGAAGTTTCTTCATGAAATATTCCTATAAGCAAAACATTTAAAAGTCACCGTATGGCCATAGTATAAAACATCGAAATTTTAATATTGACCGTCCTATCTACTCAAGTTGAAGAAACTACGACTAAACTACGACCTATATCTATTCAAGTTGAAGAAACTTTTTTTTCAAAAGTTTTACATAGTTGCAAGAGCCATATTTCTTAAATTACTAAATCTAATAATAATAATATCTTAATTATACCCAGTAAAAAGTATGAAGGCAAATAATTAAATATTAGACGTTTTAATGCACCAAATTTCCATAAATATACTGCGTAATGAAAAGTTTTAGAAGTGTGTGCCATCAAACGTTCTTACAAATATTAAAGATAAATGTAATTAGTTTTTTAGCTTCTAGTCGTCCTTAATTTGCAACAATAATATATTTCATGATCATAGCCTTATCTCTTGAAATATTTTTTTAGAAATCCCACATTTCTCTCCCTCTCTCTCTCTCTTTCTCTCTCTCTCTCTCTCTCTATATATATATATATATATATATATATATATATATATATATATATATATATATATACATATATATTCCTTCCTTTCAATCTGTTAACTTATGACTTGGGTTCTACTAGATGGTAGTATCCAGTTTTATTTAACTTCATCCTAGGTGTTCTAGTTATAGATCTATATTAATACTTATGAGGTGTAAACTGAACAATATAACGCTATAAATAAAAAAGTGAAACTGGGAATGCTTTTGTCAGTGAGATATGCAAATTTTATCGCCAATACTGAAATATACAACTATCACTTTCTATGCAAGCAGAGTCATGGGAAATAGGTAATGATAAAAAAAATAAAAGGATTTTTATATAATTTTGTCCATTTTTTTGGTTTTCCCAAAATGTTTATTGGTATAATACATTGCGATATATAAATATTAAGGGAATGTGATATACACTTACACAGAGAAATAGTTAGGTTTAATATTTAGTAAGAAGGAATTAGTTATACAACATAATGCATCCGGGGCAGACAGTATGGAAATGGTTACTAGAAATGGGTAAATCATGAATGAACAAATCCGTGAGACCCTATATTTTGAAATGAAACAATGATCGAATCATGAATGTTTTAATTGTTCGGTCTTTTTCGTCGTTGTCAATCACGCGATCTCATTCACGATTGGTTTGGGGATTTCATTCACGATTGTTTGATCGGTATTGGAGAGCGGTGCTCGAATGATATGTTAAACTCTACCGACTGGTAACCGACGCGCAAGGTCGCGTTTCATTTTCATTCATTTCAGGCTAGCGTAGCGGATGAATAATTTAAATGTTTAGTTTTATTTTATTAGACTTGACATGATGACCACGATCACGCCGTAAAGAGTGCAACGACTGAGAAGAAGTAGTAGGTAAACTCACATAAACTTAAGTCTCGTAGATGGCATTAAGTTACTAAAGTAACATGAACTAAAAATATCAAATAATAACTCTGTCACAAAATTGTTTAATAAATTCAATAATTTTTCATAGGTGTGTGTGTATAGAGAGTTATATTGCACCACACATGCATCATCATGTTACTGCATAAATCAAAAAGCCTATGTCGATTGTAAGATCAGAGACCAATATTGATGGTCGAACCCAATATTTACTGTGACACTTGTGCATCAAATCTAAAAAACTATTTGAGTGCGTATCTTTGTCACGCTTTATAATTTTAAAAAGGATCTAAAGCAATTAAATTACCTAAAATGAATTAGGTATTATAATGCTGAAACCGTAAATAAATCCACTTTTTACATCAAAATAGTAGTAACTCCAAAACCGCCATAATATATAGTTACAGCGGTCGAAGTAGATGTTTAGTGCTTGCCATTAATGAATTTACCTTAATTTTTAAAAAGCATTTAAAAACAACCTAATATCCTGAATCAAAAAAGCTGAATGATTTGATTACAGGTTTGGATTTATTAAAAAACATTTGTTACTGAGCTGTTAAGTTTAAAATCGCAGAAATTAAATCTTCTTTAAGCCGATATCAATTTACACCTTTCAGAAATCAGCAAAATTATTTTATTCGGATTTTCTCTTTCTAACATAGGATTCTGTAAGGTTTCTAAATTTTTATTATTATTAATCATATAATATATAGGTTTTCGTGCAATAACTATTTTTCCCTTGTTTTAGGCAGAAAAGAAAGATTTTTTTTCAAGAGACCAGTTCAAAAAAAATTGACCAGCTTTAAGGTGAAAGAAATAACAAAATTTACGTTAACTAATTATTAAACCAACGAAAAGACTAAAGAGATAGTGTATCTTAAAACACTAATTACAATATATAATTTTCATTGAGTTTTTTAAGACATCTTTATGTAATAAATTCGATGTCAGTATATTATAATAAAACTGAAGTTTTATCACGCATTTGAATGGTTTATTTGATAAAAGAATTAAACATTTAGGGATAATCAGTATTGGTAGTATCTACTTACCAAGTTCTTTTTTTAAGTGAAAAATGTCCACTGTAAGTCTTTTAATTAGTTTAAAGGCATTTAAAGGATTCTCGATATACATATTTGCATCTCCATATTGACTTATTTTTAAATCGTCTTCTTTAAGTTTATTTCGAAATCTGTTGAAAAATAATATAATTTTTTATTTCATTTGAAATATATATTGAAGTCTGCGAAAACTATTTCGAAAATTCTTAAAGCTTACCTTAGTACTATTTTGTCTTAAAAATAAGGTATCGGCTTTTAACAAAAATTTTAATTTCATTGGAAAAAGCGCAAGTTGTGAAACTTTTCAACTTAAATTTTGCTTATTTATAAAGCGCTGTGATAATCTAGATATTTATCTACTTTAGCTCTCTTTGATCTAGGTATGGAACAAATTAAACACTTCGAGATACCTGATCGAATGAAAAGTAGTTTTTACTCCCAAATCTACCGAGGGTTATTGAAAATTTTTACGAAAGATTAAATATCACTTCAATGAAAATTTTAAATTTTTTTTTATTTACATTAATACTGATGATTTATCTGAGAAATTGATTAAATTATTGAATTTATTATTTAAAAAGGTAAATGTTGGAAGTTTAGTGGTTTTTCCTTACATAAAAATAAAATTTGTTCCATATTACTTCCAAAAATCTTTTCCTAATTAACCGTGTCATACAAGCTTATGGGTACATAAACATTTAAGGAAAGCTTGTATTTCCATTAAATTCCTAATAAACATGTATATTATTTTTACCATATTGTACATCGTCCAGGAATCTTAATTTTATTTGGGCTTATAAATATCGTCAAATTGTCAAAAAAATTAAAATAATTCAGTCATTTCTGTAGCTTTCAGAAAACTTCTAGATATTTTTTGTAACTATGTAATTTACAATCTATTGTTTTCTTAACTTTGAGTTCAACAGCTTCACTTCAAGGAGAATGTTTAGTGACCTTACTTTGGAGCTTACTCAATACCAGCATCCAAAATTATTTTGTTAGATATTGGATTTTTGTAACTAAGGCTGACAATTATTCTTTTCTTACATTTTGCTAATTTACAGTCGATAGAAATGGGACAGTTAATGGCGACGACTCGTGATAGTGTTTCTCTTTTTAGAAAAGAAAAAATATTAAAGGCAAAAACAATGTACTTATTTATATGCGTTATTAATTATATGTAATTAGTAAAATATGACTTTCACCTTAATAGCCTTGGGTTAAAATTGTGGCCCAACGATTAATTTTTGCAGAAAAATGCTCTTAAGATAAAAGCTCTTAAATTAGAAAATCGAAAAAGTTTTCAATAATTTGTTATGTTTCCATTTGTTAAATCTATCTAATATTTTTCACAAATTTTATGCAAATAATTTTGAAAATTAAGTGCATTAAGAGAAAAATTAATTAATTACTGAAAATTAATTTTTTTTGCCAAAACAACGATGTACGTATAAATTTTAAGTTCATGTACATACCAATCTTTGTTCATTTTAAAACTGAATAAAACAAATAATATCGATGTAATAAGAATGAAACTCTCATCGTCAACGATTATCATCTCTAATATAATCATCATTATTCACCATTAGTAATCCTTTTAGTCACTTCCAGATCCAAAAACATTTTAAAAGACTTATACTGCTATATATGTTCGCACAATGTTGCATACTTGAAGAAAATTATAAAGTTAAAAAAAAATTAAAGTATTCGTTGATATACTTAGATTTCTGAGGATTTTCGAATAGACAAAGAGGCTTGTAGAAGAATTGGAACAATCACTGTGTTATTGTTCCGACTTATAACTTATGATTAATAATTATCATTTATCTCTTTTTGGCGTTCATTATGGCTTGTTAATATGTCCGACTTCGTTACAGAAGATTAAAAAACAATTGAATAATTTAAATCTACTTACTGCGTCAGCAATTCGAAGATTACATTCTTCTTACCGATCAGTTGATCTATTTTATCTATTAAGTTTCTTTGTGTATCAATCAACTTTAACATTGTATCCGAAGCTGAGTATAATTCACTATTTATAAATGAAATATTGACAAGCGTGAACAAATAAATGATGAAAATCATGTCAAAATAAAAAAGTCCCTCTAAACGAATAAACAAAGGGAAATATTATATCATTCATATATATATTATTCCATTCACATTTTCAATAACACTTTGCAACTGATGAAAATTTATATCGAATCTAACTACACATCTTAACATGCGACGATAACGACGAAGAAATCTATTACCAAACGATTTTATTACACGCTAGATTAAATTTGAAATGTATAACATTTTATGATTCTTCAAGTTCAAACGTTAAAAAGAATTATAAACTCCTCGCGTTTATGTTGAAATTATTTCACGGAAGGTTATTTTACAATAGGTTTTATAATTTTTTTTACTGTCTTATTTATTGTATTGCATAACACATAAAATGTTGATAAAACTGAATCTAGTGTAAACGTATATTTTTTGTCTAATATTTAAATTTTAACAAGGGACAATATCCTTAGCTTACAGCATAACACCAATTGCCAAAACAGAGTATTCTAATGGAATCACTTCCGTTTTTATCTTACCGTCGGTCACAGAATTTTTTTTGGAAAATCATTCAATGTAAAAATTTGAAATTGAGCACAGAAATTGAGAATGATCGCCTAGCATAAGTATATCAAGTATAAATTTTGTTTCTGGGTCTTAATTTCAAGGGATAAATGGTGAAATACATTTGTTTTTTCAAAATTATCGTGTAGGCTGTCAAATAAAAACTCGTTATGGCACAAATTTGATAATATATGTGATTTATTTTTTATGAATTTCCTTAACAATTTTTTTAGGATACGTCCAATTTCTGTTCCTCATCCTGTTCACCAACAATAGGAAAAAAACCTTAACGTTAAGAATTAAGTTGAAATTATACCCAAATTTTCACGAATGGAAAATTCTAGTGCGATTAATAATTACGATTTGTTGGTTTATTTCCTTATAACTACTGAAATAATATTTTTACCTCCTCACTCAGCTTCGTGTATATGCTCTGTAATACGTTGCATTGGTGTTATCGGTGGCGTCTTTCGGAGTGCGTTACGACTAACCACTTGAGCGGGCAGGTATATTTCACGTAACATCGATGCTCGCACCATGCCCATTAAATTATGTGTGTTGATATTATTGTAACGAAATATTTAGCATAGAAATAGAAGCAATATGGTTACATAAGTATAAAAAATTCATGTGTGCAATTCACACGTGGTAGAAGTGAAAGCTTCAAAAATTTTAAATTAAAATTTTGAAGTTTAATATAAATGTTTTATTTTGATAAAAACTAAAATAATTAGAAAGTTTTTATTATTAATAATATGTAACTAAAATTGACACATTTCATCTAATTTTACAATTAAATTAAATTAATCTCTTATTTAATTATTTTGCACACCTATGTTTTTTTTAATTCAGAAAATGATCGAATACATACAAATTTAAAGTTATGAAAATATACATACAAGTACTCACAATCATTATTCACAATATCATTTTTAATTGCGCGCATAAACACGCATTAACACACGTACAACGCTGAGACCCAAGCAAACTCTCGCTATGCCTTGGTAACCACGAGTGGAGGGGGTACGAAGCAAAGGACAAAGAGAACCATGAACATAAGGAACACTGTATAATGCTTCTATCTTATTTTCTCCCACGGTAAATCTTATGAATTTATGTGTCTGTCTCTATTTACTGTCGATTTTTCGTTTCATCGACTTTCAAATCACAACGAAGCTAAGTTTTCACTTCAAAACTCTTAATGATTTTATTTTTAGTATTTCATTATTAGTTGTCGACCTAATGTTGTATATGAATATATATAAATATATATATATATATATATATACTTCCCCTTCCCCTTCCCCTTCCCCTTCCCCTTCCCCTTCCCCTTCCCCTTCCCCTTCCCCTTCCCTTCACCTTCCCCTTCCCCTTCCCCTTCCCTTCCCCTTCCCCTTCCCCTTCCCCTTCCTTCCCCTTCCCTTCCCCTTCCCCTTCCCTTCCCCTTCCCCTTCCCCTTCCCCTTCCCCTTCCCCTTCCCCTTCCCCTTCCCCTTCCCTTCCCCTTCCCCTTCCCCTTCCCCTTCCCCTTCCCCTTCCCCTTCCCTTCCCTTCCCCTTCCCCTTCCCCTTCCCCTTCCCCTTCCCTTCCCCTTCCCCTTCCTTCCCCTTCCCTTCCCCTTCCCCTTCCCCTTCCCCTTCCCCGTTCCCCTTCCCCTTCCCCTTCCCTTCCCCTCCTTCCCCTTCCCTTCCCCTTCCCTTCCCTTCCTCCCTTCCCCTTCCCCCTTCCCCTTCCTTCCCCTTCCCCTTCCCCTTCCCTCTCCCCTTTCCTTCCCTTCCCCTTCCCCTTCCCCTTCCCCTTCCCTTCCCCCTTCCCTTCCCCTTCCCCTTCCCTTCCCTTCCCCTTCCCTTCCCTTCCCTTCCCCTTCCCTCCCTTCCCCTTCCCTTCCCCTTCCCCTTCCCTTCCCCTTCCCCTTCCCCTTCCCCTTCCCCTTCCCCTTCCCCTTCCCCTTCCCTTCCCCTTCCCCTTCCCCTTCCCCTTCCCCTTCCCCTTCCCCTTCCCCTTCCCCTTCCCCTTCCCCTTCCCCTTCCCCTTCCCTTCCCCTTCCCCTTCCCCTTCCCCTTCCCCTTCCCCTTCCCTTCCCTTCCCCTTCCCTTCCCCTCCCATCCCCCTCCCCCTCCCTCCCCCTCCCCTCCCTCCTCCCTCCCCCCTTCCCTTCCCTCCCTTTCCCTCCCCTGCCCCTTCCCTTCCCCTTCCCCTTCCCCCCCCAACGAAAAATGACACATCTTTAATTATATAAGATATAACTCCTTGCTAAATGAAATAATATTTTATTTAATACATTAGAAAAGCGCCAAAATATGATGAGCTGTCAACACCAAGATGATTCTTGACTAACAGTATCAACGGCGATAATCACAATCCCAGCACCGGATGCGGCTAGACACTCGGCACTTTAATTAAACTGGAGAACAATGTCGCGCCCTTCTAACTCATAACTTTATCCCGTAGAACGGCGAGCAAAGTAATTTCATAACAAAAATTTGATGTTTTCCTCACTCAATTCGTAACAAAGATTACGATTTGTTCTTTGTGTCGCGGTTTTGTACATATTTGTTCATCGCCGGGTATTGGTGCACTTACTCATTTTATTTTGATTCGACTAACTGCTATAATCTAATAGACCATTTATATTAAGGAACTGAATATATTATGTAATATTTCACAAAATTATTCATTCATTGTTTGGTATGTTACATCGTACACATGTAGGCATATTCATTTCATTTGTTTATCTGCATGCATATTGTTTTATTATCCATCTATCTTGCTAAAGTACGAGGTGCGAAAATATATTTTATTATGTTATTTAATTTTACTGAAATGTTGAAGGCTAATTTCCAATTGGAAAAATTATAATAAAATTAAAATACTTATATGCCTATTACTTATATATAATTATTATTACTTATATATAATTAATTATATGCCTTTTACTTATATATAATTCAGACAATTAATCATATTTAATATGAAATAAATTATAAAAAATCTCAACGAAACTCCAGTAATAGAAAAGGATGAAGACAGGGAGGAAGAAAGGGATGTCTGCATGTAGTTTATTTCAAGTATTAAAAATTCAAATCTTCTCATTTTTAACACATCTTTATTGATTTAATGGCGTATTTGATACGTTAGTATTATGTCACTTCTTTGATTTTATGACTAAATCGTTTTCCATGGAAAGCAATTTTCCACTCAAGAATAAAGACTTATCTCTAGAATATAGTTCATGACCATATACCCAAAAGTGTGAAAATTTATATCAGAGACGCGAAGAGAGGAAATAATGATTAAGGACATCACTTAAAAGTAATAAAACACATCAACGTCGCTCGACCCGCAACAGAATCAATTTGGGATTCAGAAACATAATGTTCATATTTTAGATCCTTATTATTCTTTTAAACCGAATCAGCCTAATTAACTGAAAGGAATTAAAAATGCAATAATATTTAATCGGGAGACATCGACCCAAAAGTATATAAAAATTTACAAACGATATACATTTGAATATACCAACTGTGTAGTCTACACATTAGCTAACAAATAAACGTGTGAAGAGTTCTACGTAATTGAATTAAATTCTAGAAAACCAGAAGGACTCACTAAGGAGATAACATTCATGTCGATTTAACAATTAGGATGATTTGTTTTAATTAACTTTTTTAGATCCTTATTATTCTTTAAAACCTAATTAGCCTAATTAACTAAAAATAATTAAAAATGCAATAACATTTAAACCGGAGAGATCGACCCAAAAGTGCATAAAAATTTACAAACGACATACATTTGAATGAATTCAAGAATGATGAATTCAAGAATCATCTTGTGTTGACACAAGATGATTCTTGACTAACAGTATCAACGGCGATAATCACAATCCAGCACCGGATGCGGCTAGACACTCGGCCACTTTAATTAAACTTGGAGAACAATGTCGCGCCCTTCTAACTCATAACTTTATCCCGTAGAACGGCGAGCAAAGTAATTTCATAACAAAAATTTGATGTTTTCCTCACTCAATTCGTAACAAAGATAGGTAATTTTTCTATTTTAAAATATTTTTAATTATCCTACAAAATATTCAGAACTCGATGCTAAGCAATTTTGTTCACAAGCTGCGTTCACCATTGGAAAAGCTACACTATATAATAACGGTTTGCTATTTGTGATTTTTTACGCGTGAAATATAATTACATAGTTTTTCTGAGTAGCAACATTTAATAAATTGTTGATTGGGAATAATAATGAAACAAGGTTATAGATACGTTAATTTATAAATAGATAGAAGGGTTATGCAATATATTTGAAATATTAAAAGAATACAGAGAAAATATAAAGAATTACCGTGCAACTGACACACGATATTAACTTACAAATAGTCTGAATTGTTAAAAGTAATGAATGTTTGGCAAAGCATGAACGGATGAGTTAATTTAATACGGATGTACTGTCGAAAGCATTTTCGTGAGTATATGTATTGTAAAAACTTTCTTATGGTGGCTTCCCATGACTCATGATTTCACAGGCCGTGCCGCGTAATGGTATCGACACAGCCGGCACGGCCGTGTCACATACAAGTCACTCGTCCCATCGTATTCCTCGCCTACACGCCTACGAATTATAAATTTAGAGAAAAAATATTCATAACATTTAATCCGGAGTTTTAGAATATACTATTGCAAGCTGGGACACATATTCAATTTAGTGTTATTATACATATTAAATTGTATATAGACATTATTGCGCATAATTCCTTTTTGCCATTATCCATACTAATTATGAATTAAATAAGGGGGTTAATATATTTGTTATATTTGCTGAGTTTATAATATTTTGAATAAGGCCATCACTAACACAGCGTGTCGAAAACCATTTAAAAATAAAAGTTTATTAAAAGTTTTAAGAATTATTGCGTCATTTTGAAAAAAAAAGAAACATTCTACGTGTTAGCTCCAACGCGCCGTTGGAGTTTATTGCTTAATTACGATGGCTTGGAATGTATTTAATAAGTAACACTGTATATAAATATAAATACCAGTATCATCAATTAATAATGAATTAATATAAATAATATATCAATTAATATATCTCTTACCGTTAGACAGCGTTCGAAAGAAATACATTCGCTCGACAGTTTTTTCCTTGATTTACGTTGCAAAACTGGTCTACTGGAAATTTTTTTCTAACGAAATAATATTCAACCTTTGTCAATCTTGAAGGTCTTATCTAAATGTTGGTGCAAGGATTTTTGAAATCGGGTAATTAGTTTGGGAGATCACCTCCAACGTCTAAACTTACAAAATTTAATTTTTTATAGTATATTAATTTTTTAACGGCATAATATACAACCTGTGTCCATGCTGAAGGGCCTTTCTAAATATTGGTGAAAATTTTTTTTTAAATCGGATGAATAGTTTCGAAGATTACTTCCTGCATCCAAACTTACAAACTGTTACACTTTTTTAACGCTCTGAACTTCTGACTTTACTTCCCGTAAGACTTTATACCGGGCGCTATATATGAAAATCAATTCTTAAGGAGTAAACTCAAATTATACTTGTGCGAATTTTTAGGAATCAAATCCCTAATACTCGCGTAATTAGTTTATTATTTAGAAGGTCTAAGAAGAGTAACACACGATGTTTCTTATGGTATATATTTGTATTTTTTAAAAATTAAAATTCAACATTTTTACTCCAAACTAAATGAAGACTCAATGCAAAGCAGCATATCTACAAGAAAGTTGTTATACCAAATTTACTGGCCAACTGCCAAAAACCAACTTTCGTCTAATTTATCCACTAACTCAGCATATTATTTGCAATTCGATAACTTAACAAAGTAACAAGTATACAAGTGTACAATTATACAAGCGTTCGCGATATTCCAGTCCACAATGGAAATAACT
The DNA here is from genome assembly GCA_039881145.1 of Druceiella hillmani. Classification (NCBI taxonomy): domain Eukaryota; kingdom Metazoa; phylum Arthropoda; class Insecta; order Lepidoptera; family Hepialidae; genus Druceiella; species Druceiella hillmani. Next base: position 9,766,173 of record JAYKKI010000014.1, read on the forward strand.
GGTTTTTAGATTTATTTTCATTATAAATTCGTAAGCAAAACTTCCGTCAGCGATACTATAATTTCGCGTTTAGTTCCTATCATAATTTTATCGCTGTATATAATTCTTGCACCCGTGTGAGGTGTGAGCAAGCAAGGCGCCTGACGGCAATAGTTTGTTTTTTTCCACTTCAGATCGTAAAACATTTTAGTGTAGTTATGTTTGTTTTTAATCACGTTTTATTGCTACGAAAGACGAAGGGAAGTCTTTTTACAAAATTACACGAATTTGCAAAGTCGTATTCAATAAATGATATTAATTTTATACTAATTTTAACCGTACGTAAAATTGTAATTTCGGTGTAGCAAATCTCTATCCAACGTAATTATCACCTTTCAGATATTACTACACTTAAGAAATTATATGTCACAAATATAAAAGATGTGCGTGAAAAAGGGTAGGAGCTTGTATGTAAGACATATTTTGTCGTGTCGTCGATTCGAAAATAAAACCAATACATGCAATAAACCGAAACGAACGAAATACATTAAATAGAACGAAAACATACTGTATCGTTCAGAGGCGCTTGTTTATAAAACTACAAATTAAGGGTTTTCGGATTTTTTCCTTTACTAACGCCATGAGACTTCTTGTCAAATTTTAAATTTTTTGTCACCGGAACTACCTTATAAGTTTTCATTTATTTTCTAATGTCAAAATATGCGACATAAATGGGCGTATTTTTAGGGTTCTTCTTGATTGCGCTGACTCAGAAGCTTGATTTTTTTATAGCTCCAAAGGACCATAAACCTAACATTTTGTATTAATTTCAAATTGATACCTCCACGCATTCGTGAAAAAAAGGTCTTTCCCGACAGACAGACGATCAATAAAGTATTCCTCTAAGGGTGATTTTAATCTTTTTGAGTCTTTTGCAGTTAAAAAGTTCCATTAACATCGATTTATTTATTTGAAAAATCACGAGAGGTTTATATCAAAGAGACGTGAGATTAATTATGTTTTTTTTTTGGAATTCAAGTTATCATGTTAACCTGTAATTATCTCTATAATTTATTAAAATTCTGGGTCTGTACATTTAAGTTGTTCTTTTTTCTTTTTTTGCACACAATAATTTTACTTAATAGTAAAATAACAATTTCTTATATACGCCATAAAAGTGCTACAGTTCACGCGACAACATTAATTTAGTAACCGTTTCATTACACATATTAATATGTCTCTGAGTCGGATTTACTCACATACAACTACCACATTTAGTTTCCAAGTGACGAAGCCTCCATAGTTAAAGTCTATTACCTGCGCCGCCTTTTGATTAAATGACATAGATACGAAATCACCATAGGAGGTTATAATACGAGTTGTTTTCTATGAACAAAGAGCACACCTGCTGCGAGTTAATTAATGAGCGTAAAGTTTTGTCTTTCCACGTCATAGTTATGTTACGGTGCTGTAAGTTGCGAGGTTAGATTAGTTGATGCACGGCGTGTCTTCAGAATTAAGCAATGGAACGCGGTTAGTCTTGCGCCACCCGTTATAGTTCGAGGGCACGTTTTGTGTTCCATTTGTGATTAATAGTTTCAGGGTATATTGAGGGTATATTGAAGAAAGTTACATTGTTTGATAATATAACTTGTTACGAAGCACGTACACAGATATTTGCATTAAAATTAGGAAGATTTTCTTGAATCTAAAACCAAAAAGTCTAATTAAGAAGCTTAATCTGTGACATCCTAGATGGATGAACGCCTTTATTGCCTTACTTTTTTCTGAAACGTATTAGGGAAAAACCACGTCCATAACACAATCTCAACTTGTCTGGCAGTTAGACTTAAAACGACAGTACCTAAATAATATTTTCAAAACGATAATTATGTGGTTTTAAACCGAAAATAACTTATTAGTGGCTTGATCTACGAGAATTTTGACTTCGTTTGTATTGGCATGCAATATGGATATCATTTGTCATCGTGTATCACCGCATATTTTTTTGTAGTTTGATCGCATCATTTCATTTTCGTAAAATGGTTATATTTCCTGAAGTACTCATGTACATGTAAAATCATTTATTGTCCCAGACACATACATTTGCATACACACGCACATTTATATTTATATATATACCCACCTACATACATAGAAGGTAAAGCTTAATACTGAATTGAACGGCTCTTTAATACTTCTTTAAGATCGCACTGAAAATTATTTTTCAATATAAAATATCGCAAACGAAGAAACACAACTTCTTTTCTTCTTTTTAGTTTTAGAACAGATAGCTAGCCACTCCTTTCAATGTTATTAGTTCTAATTCAAGACAATATTCTATCTACTCCAGCGTCAAATTTCATCTTGTCAATTTGTCCCGGACAGAGGGCTCAATGGGTTTCGAATTCATGAGCTTAGAAGGACATTTGTACCGTTCTCGGGGGAGTACCATCTAAAAGCTATTCACCAAATAGCCAGTAGGTAACATGAATACACATCGCAGTTGCCAGAGGAAAATAAAACAGTTTATAAGTAAACATAAACACAGTTTATTATAATATTAATGTGATCGTGGGTTAAATTATATCAACAATATTTAAAAAATAAGTGAAATATAGTAAATTATTATACAGGAATTTTACTTTTATTATTTTTCTTTTATATACCTATTTATGTTTGCTTTAGTTTCAACTGATTTGGTAAGCAATCCAAAGCCAAAACAAAATTGTTCCTATGGCAAACTTTGCTTCTTCAATATTGTTAGACAAATATATTTTAGGTTTTTCGTATTAAAATATAAATTGTTCGATTAACATCATACTTGTCCTAAATAAGAGACTAAATAAGAGAAAAATCTGTCTTTTTAAATGTAAATTATATTTTCAATATAAAGAGAATTATGAGTAAGAAACCAAATAAAAATATAATTGTTATGAGTTACATAATAACTTTTTAGATATAATTAGAAAAATATATCTTCACAGGCCCCGGCGGGTCTAAAGTTTATGTTCTAGTATTTACTTTTTCTTCCAAGATAAAAAAAAATCCAGAAAATATAACATTTGGAATAGGTGATACTAGTCAAAATGTGTATTAGAAACGTGTAATGCTTTTATCAACAATAATCTTTTATGAATTTGATAATAACCCCGTTTAATAAATTGCACTTTGAAATATTCGGTATAAGTATGAAATCCAGGTTTCATATATTTTTTATTAATTAGTAATAAAAAATATATGAAACCTGGATTGTTCATTTTTGATACATCAACTGAAAAACGAGCTAGTAATTATTTGCATCAATTTCGAGTTTGCTTCTTTCTTAGTGTTGCGTTACTAAACAAGTTTCATTTCCTTGGATATTAATAAACGTCAAAGTAATGCGAGTACTTATCTCAACTCCATGATTTCAAGAAATAATATCTTTGAGTTCAATAATGACAACAACACTCCTTTGATTCTTCCATCTCTACAATATACGAATCTGTTTAAAGGCAAAATCTTTCTCTTCGGGAAACAATCGAGTACCCACTATAAGACACAACTAAGCAAACAACACATATTATAAATATCTGCTGTTTACTATATTGTTTGCATGACTATATAACACATTTTATAAAGATCTGTTGTTTACTACTTTGTTTGCATGACTAACAGTCACTCAGTAGTAGCACTTTGAAATTGTTTTCCAATTCAGGTATATTTTCATTCTCATATTGATTGAGTGAAAACCTTTTCTTTTTCAAAACGGTCTCTTTACATCTCAACAATGGCACAAATATTATATTCAAAAACAACAATATCCGATACAATTAAAGTGATAACGAAAAGTTTAATTAATTTTGAATGGAAACTATTATGAGAATATGGAAATAAATAAAGTTCTTAAAACATTTCATGAAAACATTGTTGGCAGCTTTCACTGGCAGACCTTACATCAGTTACTCGTTTGTTGTGTATATATATATATATATATATATTATATTATATATATATATATATATATATATATATGTGTGTGTGTGTGTGTGTGTGTGTTGTATATTTACAAGGCAATCGTTTTCGTCTTTTGATCAATATTTCTCTTGCAACTTTTGATCTATTATTGCACGTCGATCGATTATTTCAATAAAAAAAAAAACTGTCACCATTTTCTATTATAATAATCCCAATAATTTTTTTCATTTATATAATGTAAGATGTGCCTTAAAAATTATAAATATATTCTGTAAAATATATATTTATATAATAAAAACAATCATTAATGCGGCGTGATTTTAATTTAATTATGAATTTTTTTCGGAAAATATAATGTTTTTCAATATTATAAAACTGGGCAATAAATTAAAAAAATAATTTCTGACGATGGAAGATCAAATAAAAATACAATGGTGGTGTAAATTTAAATCTTCTTTTAAATATTTGAGAAATATTGAATGAGCATGTTTGGATTCACATCGACAACAAATAAATACAGAATAAATATGAATTAAGAATGTGATCATATCGGCTTGTTTTTTTTATAATTTTGAAACCAGTCCTTTCATTTCGTTCTTCATATTTATTAGGTATTTTTATTAAAATTAGAGCAAATGAAACGATTGGTTTTAAAGTTATAAAATAATAAACTGAAATATTTAATACTATATTTATTCGCTTTGTGAATCCACAAATTTTTATCATAACAAGTCGCGTTGAGCCTATTATGCTGTGCTGAATATTAAAAAAGCGTAGAGTTTTATCATCTCCACGTATTTCATTATAGATATATTGGTCTTATTATTCATAGTTTTTTTTCAGTAAAATATTTTTATAAGATGAAAACTTACATTTTTGAGTTAATATATAAGAATGAAAATAGAAAATTCAGTTAGTGTAAATTATTCTTAATGTTGTTTTTTATGTAGTAAAATTAAAACGTTTTATTTTATGTATTCCTTGGTATATTTTAATGATCTGGAGTAAAATTTAAATTAAAAATTCAATCACGTAGAAAAAAATGTCTAATCTAGTATTTCGAAATCTAGGATTTTGAAGTTAATTAATTCTTATTAGATTTAAATTTTTTCTTCATGTTTCGTATCAGTATACGATATGCATTAATATAACTACATTAATAAGTAATAAAGGATCGAATTGATGAACTAGAAAGCATATTTTTCATAATATGTGACAAAACTTGAGTGTCTCTTATAATTATTTTATTGGAAAAACATTTTTTCCTGGCCACCAAATAAAATATATTTCAGTAATTCTGCATATTATACTCTCTTGTATCTTATATTCTTATATCATGTACATTTCTAAAATAATTACATTATTTAGTGAGCGTCATTTATCGAGGCAGTCTTATATGCTAACTTATCCCAAACAACTAGACAAATTTAACTAGTATCTTATAAGACTAAGTAAGTCTAATAAAACAAATATTGTCACGCATGCCTGGTAATAACTTACCCCTTCAATTTGTCTGAAATAATGGAAAAATGCAAATTTTTAAAACAATGCGTTCCGACAACATGACAACCTGATAATCATCCTATCAAAAAATTATGTCTGGAGGCAGAGAAAGTTTCTGTGAATGGCTGCAAGGATAATGCAATTGTGGAGTTGTATGAGATTAATTGTTTTTTTATGTTTTGAAACAAAAGCTTCCCTTCAATAGTTTGCTTTGGACATTTCGGGCGCATAGGATAAAGCTTAGTATCCAGCAATTTTTTTCTACGTTTGAGTCCCTGGGAGTATTGATGCACCTTCGCCTGATCGTATTAGACCGGATAGTATTTTAGGGATCAAGTTATCAACGGAAACAGAGACATAAAATAAATGTTGACCAGGAGCAATTCTGCAAAATATCGTATTCGATGGCATACTCACAATACCATATTCACGATTACTGGCATTCGGAGGAGCGAGTCGTAGAGAACTATAGAATCGGGCAGAGTTTTTATATAATCGATCAGATTACTTGACTTGAACATTGTTGTAGAATCGATCAAATTACTTGACTTGGACATTAAGAACATTTTGTCTTCCAACAATTCCATGCTGTACTCTTTAGGAGAAGACTGGCAAAGGAGCCAACTGTGGTGATGATCGGGTCCAAAATCAGCATACGGCACCAGATCACATACCTGGGTATGGTCTTTCATTTAAGATCGAAATTTGAACCACAGGCGTGTAATATTGGGGAGAGGGCCAGGGTGGTCTTCCATATTAAGTTCCGGCTTTCCTTAACCTTTGAAGTAATGTTTTCGGTAATATATCTTAGTTTAGTGGACTATGTGTTCAATGTACCACACATTGAAGTTCAGCAAATAATACGGGTTATACTGATGTCGCAGAAGTCCCCGTTTATGACTCTGACTGAGGCGTATAACATTTGGTCAATAGATGCGTTGCCGGTTTTGGCGAGGCTCCTACCTGCCGGAAATTATCGATCTCTACAAACTGTCAACAAATGTCAACATTGAGCGATATGGCCAGTTCTTATAAACTATTTTTATAAATTCCTTATAGACATAATTATCATTGGATCTGAGGCATATAATCTATCCTCAACGGGATGGCGCATCATGCCTATTTATTACAGAAGTTCAATATATATATATATATATATATATATATATATGTGTGTGTGTGTGTGTGTATGTGTGTGTGTGTGTGTGTTGTTCTTTTCCAGAATATCTCGCAACGAGTTGTATTGGGGGCACACAAAGAATACGTACTCTGCATCTTCGCTGACCCCGGGACAGGACGGGCACTCTGGGAAATATTAATATTTGAAGCGATGTAGATATGCCCGAAACCAACCATGCCCTGTGAGCATCTGCGTCAGGTAGCAGTTGATTTCACCTTAATTTCGGCTCAGCCAGGCATCCAATTCTGGTATAAGATGGTACGTCCACCTGCCCAGGGTTGCGGAGTCCGCAGTACTTGCCATCGACATATGCACTTTTTCCGTTCCTCCACACTGAGTTCATCGGGGCTCAATGTAGTGCCCTGTAGATGACCCTTTTCGCCGATAAAGCGTTTTTCGTTATTCGGCCAGTACTTCAATCGGCAGCATCACAGCGATAATAAGTTTCTCCTGACACTGTTCTGAAAGGGCTGGCAACTCTCAAGGCACTCAGGCGATATAGAGAAGCTATTTCCCTTCGTGAAGCATGGATTCTGAGAGTCTCAGCCCATACGGATATTCCGTATGTTAATACCGATGTAACCACGTACGATAACAAAGTCGTTCTACTTTGACCCAAAATATTAGGCATTAACCGTGCCAAGGTTGCCCTCACGACCGATGCTTTGGAGCTAATATGTTCCACCTGTTGTCTGAAACTGAGTCGGGCGTCAATCATCATCCCCAGACACCGTATAAACGGTTGTGATTTCTCGTTCAACCACTCTCAGTGTAACAGTCTCCATCTGCTTTCTACTGCCAATAAGCACAGCCTCCGTCTTGTGCTTCGCCAGTTCCAAGTTAACTGTGTTTATCCACCTACTTTTTGAATACTGATTAATAGTATTTGATACCACTGATTTTCTTGAAGGTAGTATCAAATGCGAGTTCTATCTCCTTGAGGTGCTTTGCGACTATCACAACGGCAACATCATCCGCGTATGCCACGAGATTGACATCTCTTGGCAGTGCTACTTTCAGAAGCCCGTCGTACATGATGTTCCACAAGAGTGGACCCAGTACCTTGCCCTGAGGTACTCCTCCAGTGATGTTATGTTGCTTCCAACCTGCCTTCGTATTATACTTCAGCTGTCTATTAGTGAGGTAGCTTGCTACCATCTTCTGAAGGTAAGATGGTACGTTCATCTCATTTAGGTTCCGCATAATAATTTGCTGAGTTGAAAGCATTCTTGATGTTCAGTGTGGCCACCAAGCAGTATTTCTTGGGTCTATTGACCACAAAGTTTATCACATCCAGTGTTGATCACCATTTCCGGAAACCATACTGGTTGCTGGCCAGCAGCGGATCAACTGCTGCTTCAATCCTTTGGTGAATTATTCGTTCCAATACATTGCCAGTTGTGTTCAGTATGCAGATCGGACAATAAGAAGATGGTTCTTCAGGCGGTTTCTTCCCCTTGGGCAGAAGCACTAGCCTCTGTTGCTTCCATTTACGAAGAAAGATACCTTCTCTAAAACATGTGTTATACACCTTTAAGAATTGTTCCGGTGCTACATTGATGGCTGCCTTCAAAGCCATGTTTGGGATTCCGTCCAGGCTCGGAGCTTTGTTATTTCCCACTCTGTTACACGTCTCCATCAGTTGGTCGTTCGTGACTGGGGGGATCTCCTCAATCTTGAACTATTCTGTCAGGTAATTTGCTTCGCGTTGTTGCGGGAATAGCACAGTGACGATCTTCTCTAGGAGTTTTAGACACGTAGGCATTAGCATCAGATGGTTTTTTAGGTGTGTCAATGCCGCCAGGAGAGATTTCCCACAGTAATGCGCAATAATCACTGGCTGTGTAGCCATCCGTCATGCCACGGGTGAGTGCTGCTTTGCATTCTCAGTCAGGTGATCCAAGGAGTCCGTGAATATATCAAGTGGAAAACTGGGTGGAGCGTAGCAACTGTAAAAATGGATGCCTTCTAGATTAGCTACAACAAACTCGGCCTCTCTGTTATTAACTACACTCTGAAGACCAAGACCAAATGACATCCTCACCGGTGTTATCCGCTTCTCAGAGTTGAGTAGTTAGGTGCTTGTATGACTCCGATATTAGTACTATGTCCGTCTTTAGTTCATGAGCAGATATTGAGCGGCCTCACAATGGTTTAGGTTGATCTGAAGAATTTCCATTTTCTGGATCTTCTGGAGTGTCTTTTTGAAGATTGAGTATCTGCTAGAGCCAGCTTGGTGTGCACAGTTCTCTTTGTTGCCATTTCCGATACACGAGGTACATCGAGCTTCTTTTTTACAGTTAGAAACATTGTGGCCTTCTTCTCCACACCTAGTGCAGAGTTTAGACCGGTCTACCTCATTCTTAAATTGAGTGGCGAGATGACCATATTGCCAGCACCTAAAACATTTTTTTGCTCTCTCCACTGCTTTAATCTGACAATCAACCCAGCCAATCTTGATTTTGCCATAATCACCGAGTACCTTCTTCGCTATTGGCACTGCCAGCGTCACCAAGGCAGTCCGAGTGCCTAAGTAGGCTTTACGCACCGATCTACTTGCGTCTGATGGTATTTGATATTCCTCTCCAGCCGCCAATTGCAAGGCTGCAAGGATGTCATCTTTTGTCGTAACATCGTCAATATTTGTTATCTCGAGGTCTTCTTGTGGCCCCTTACTTATGACCTTAGCATCATCCTTGAGGAGGTCAGTAATAGTTTTCTACAATTCCTGACCTTTATCGGTGTTCTCCTTGGTGAGTATAATCAGCAGGTCTCCAGTAGTTGTCCGACGAATTTTATCTACTATAGAGCGGACCCGTTCATCCGAGACGCCCTTCTTGACCCGAGTAAGTATCTCAGCATACTTTTCCTTCTCCCTCGGGCGGACAATCAGTGCATTGGGTCTGGTCACTGGTCTTCTTGTCGTCTTCGGCTTAGGCAGCTTCGAAAGCTGCGTTTTAGGCTGCATCTTGTGCTATGTCTTCTTGTCCTTCTTGGTTTGAACCAGCTGCCAGTTCGTTGCCTCCTTCCTGTTGTTGGTGTGCTGAGTTACCTTCTTGGAGAGTTCAACCAGTCCACAGTCCTTCTTTTTCTTCCTTTGTTTTTCGCCCAAACCCGGAGACGGCCGTCGCATCCTTTTGGCCGACGTGGTGTCACGCTTCTCTTCCGTGACCGAGTCGCTGTCTCCATCGTCCCCAGTCTCCATTTCCATCATCTCAGCGGCGATCTGTGTACGTCTTGTTATTGATGTACTCGGATCGTTTAGCACTTGACCTTGTTGTTTGGCTCGAGCCTTATTTTCCAGTAGTAGTAATCTCCTGAAAGCATGGCCTATACTGGTTGACTTGGCTTTTATCTCTTTGTGGACGTTTGGTCTCGGTTGGACAAACTCTTGCAGCTCATCAATAAGCTTCTCGAGACGCTTCCAAGCTTTCGTCCTGTCCATTTCAGTACTTCCATCCAGTGCCCCTTGCTGGGCATGGTGCTCGTTGTCAACTCCTTTACTTACGTCAGTTTGTTTTTTATTTTTATTATTAAACATCTTCATACTGTTCCCACGAGTACCTATGGAAATATCAGTCCACTCCAGCAGAGACCCGGTTGCTGGAGCAAGGTCACTATATACACCTGGAGTGAGACCTGGTGCCCCAGGGGAACCGTTTGCGACGCCGTCTCTCCGACGCAATGCAGTCATCGGCACGGTATCTTGACACCTTGACTTGAGGTGTTTTGTCCACGAGAGCTATTTTATTTCACCTCCTGCCTACCCTCTGCTCCGGAGAGCAATGAACATCATCCTATTCGCACGAGGAGATGCGTCCGGTAGCAGTATCACCTATGTCGCGATAGTGTGTGTGTGTGTGTGCATATAAGACGCAAAATTATTATTGACCCGTTAAAAATATTTTTTACATCTCATTAAAAATAATCTATTCTTTGGAATTTAGCTAGCAAAAAATAAACCTAAAATATTTTGTGCAAAATCCCTCTTAATACAACATAGCTAACGTTATCGAATTTGACATATTAACGAGTATACACAAGATAAATGTAACGACATTACAACGACAAAAACATACATTAAGTCGGCATGAGTAGTCAGAGCATAATTCTGGGAGCATACGTCAGCACAGTACGTTGTCGTTGCTTTACGTCATTCGTGTGGATTAAAATTAATATGAGGTTATTAAATTAATGAAATCCACACAGTCAGTCTTTTTCAAGCTCCATATTTTTCACTTAATAAAGTACGGGTATGCGTCATATGTGATGTGTTGACGTTTAAATTCATATTCGCATTTTGTAATTTAGCGTAACACTATCAAGGTTATGTTGGTACTATTGGTTGGTATCATTATTTAAGGTTGTGTTGGTACTATTTTTATTGTTAGAGTAATTTTGTAAAGATTCCCTTTTTCCGAATTTCTAATGCAAAATCCGAACCTTTATATAATCACTCGCGTATCTCATCGTCTATCTGTCACAGCCGCGTTATTCAGAAACCGCTTGGCTTGGAAATTTGGCATAGTAAAAAATGTTGGTAATCCACATATATTTAAATAACTAAACTGAAAATTGTTTAAATGGGGATTATAAGTTTGTCAAATTACCTACTCGAAAAAAAATACATGTTTCATTTTAATACGAGAAAATTAAAATAAAATTGAATCGTTTTTTATTGTTATATTAGACTTTAAGCTATATAAAACTGGGATACTATGTTTAAATTTTAGTGTCGCGAAGTTAATAAGCGAAATATTTAGCGACCTTCAATAACTTGTATGGTTTTTAATACATCAAAAGTCCCTAACTAGTTAATTTCTTAAGATGGCACGATGTTACAGCACAGATAGATGTAAAAATACTAATTCATATTAATCCGGTTATTTCACAGGATAATAAAAGTTTATATGATTAAATACCTGCAATAAAAATTTAAATCACTTGGAAATTGATTGTGTCACATGCAACCTTCAGCAAGCTTATTGGGGTGGATTGGCATACAAATCTATATTTATTGCCCCTCGCCGCACCTGTAGAGCGCACCTGTAGAGCGCCTTACTTAGTGGCTCAAAATATCTCTTCAGATAAACTCGCCCATTCACATAGCCACTTCAGCTGTTCTTACTTAATAATCCAAAACTCTGTCTTTCCAGCTTCAGTATTATGGTTATAGAGTTATTTAATCGATATCGAAAAGTTTTGGTAAAAATATTACTCTTATGAAATTTGCTAAAGCGCCTTATGAAAAACGATTATTTTTGCGTTTACATAAACGCAATTATGAAGTTAAGTTCAACTATCAATAAGCTGCGAAACCTATCAATCTATAATGACAGCAGCTGGACTGTATTGAACACACTACTTGCTTGAACCTAAAGTCTAGTCCAGGGCATTAACATGAACATCAAAAGTCCTAGAGCTGGGTGGCGTTTTCAATTATCGGTCCGCTTGCGAATTGATTCACGTTTTTTTTAACTTGTCTGGCAAATCAATAATAAAAATTATATTTTCCTACTCTGAATACCATTTTGAGCAGCATCTGTTTGACTCTACATTCTATATTCGAATTAATCTACTAATGTCACTATAAGTTGTAATTTTTTAAAATTCTCTAAATTGTAATTAACTCAACCTGAGAGGTAAAACGAAGTGTTTACCTCTCAGGTGTGTATTTAGCAGAAATTTCAAAGAATCAAATCCTCGCCCTTTTCTCATTTATATGAAAAAATTGGCATGGGTGATTATTTCAGAAAAATTAATTCCGGTACACATGTAAAGGTAAAATTGTTCAGAAACGTTACAGAAAAACCAATTAAGACTATTAATTCATTTGTGATTTTTGCATCCAAGAATATATATATTTTAAAAAATCCAGATGTAAAACACTTTCATTGAATATGAAATTACTTTATTTAACAAAGTATGATACTATTTACCGTTGCATCATTAAAAATGATCGATTGTTAACGAGACGCTGATTACTACTTCCAAAACTAGGGCATCATGGATTTTCGGAATGTTTTTTTTTAATAGTCACCCCGCCTCATCTATTCACTAGTAGGTAGACTCACGGTCCACATCAAAGCGTGTAGAATTTTGTTTACTTTAAGGGACCGTCATGAATAAACTACCTATTCGAAAACCAGAAAAGGACATTTGATCTATATAAATTGTGAAAATTGAGTTAAAAAATTAGATTCCTTTCAAACAATAATATGTTTTTAATATGAATTTTTTTGTGACACGCACATATATGTTGTCACAATTTTTGCAGAATTTTTTAAGAAGAATAATCTTGCCATGTTCTGTATCCGAATATCCCTAAAAGCTTGCGAAGTGTACACCAAGATATCTCCCAGATAGTTGATTTTTGCAACTTCATAGTCAATTATTCGGTAATTTTAATAGATTTACCATTTAAACCTTTTCGATCAATCTATCTACTAGTAAAAACCGCAACAAAATCCGTTCAGAAGTTGCTGAGAAAATCACATAAATACAAAGAGGCAGATGTGATAGAAGACTTTGTTTCATAATATATATTGATCATATCAATGAATCACACAGGGCATCCACATTCATCTTGAAATTATTTATATAAACCTGACATAACCTCCCTAGTCCTAGTTCCATATAACATTAAATTCACTCCTAGGTTAACCGTCCATATCAATTTGGTCAGAAAGCGTCCATTATGTGGTGCACCTAAAACGGGCAAGGAAAGACAAGCAGAATTGGTCAGTCAGGCTGAGTGACCGAAAACATAAGTATCGTCTACGTTAATGTGATTGTTTAGTCCAGTTTGACAGTGCACAACGGTAACGGCCACTTATTGACCATCCCATTAGTATCGCCAGTAGCAATGTTAGAATATTAAATTGCCTAGATATTATTATAAAAATTGCATAACTTTCTATTTTTCTGATCGGGTTATACGATGAGAAAATATACGAATTTCGTTTTCAAAAATGTATTTACATTGTAATAGTACAACAACAATAAAAAAGTGTCTATCTACTCAATGCGTAATAATTAGCCATATCTATAGTACATATATGTCCGTCAATAGTTGGAGCTACGTTTTTTTAAAACGCGCCATAAAGTTTTCAAATCAGAAATATATTGGCCAAATGTGCGTCTCCAGGGCTGAATTGTAGAGTGATACGTGAAGGATGAAGGAAAATTTGTTGTGGTAAGCCTGGCTGCTGAGAGAAAACTACTTTTAATTGAAATATTTTTAATGCCTTATTTTTATCCCCTTTTCTTTGACCATGGCCAAGGATAGAAGCATAATTATAACAACGGTATAATACGTTTATCAATGGTTTGCATATACGAAGTTGCGGGCACAGCACGTCAGGAATATGATACAAAAATATCTAAAAAGATTAATTTAAGCAAGATGTTTTATTAAAACGTGAAAAGAGCGCAGGTCGAGCACTGACATTAATTTTAAAAGTTTTTATGTGCTCGTTTTTGGGGATTTCATGGCCAAACTAGGAACACTTATAGAGATTAACATTTGTTTGCTATGTCTGTCTTTATATCACAATCATTGGAATGAATTATTTATAATGCACACAAACTTATGAAAAAAATCTTTTAAAACATTTTTAGGATATCTCTGCTTTATTTACAGTCGGGAGGAGTTCTTTTCGTTCGTATAACATTTTATTCTTTAAATCGTTGAATAGGTCTTTAAAAATATTGTGAATATGTCGTATGCACTTTTTTCGATATCGGCATCATTATAAGAAATATTACGCTCTAAATGATAAATTCTTTTTCATGTATGAAAAACATTCAAAAAAGTAGCATATATAACGAAATTTTAAGGAAAACTATCACAGCTCTTCTAATTTACTGGTAATAGTCGATCAATTTTAGATATATAGTTGGGTCTGTAAACAGTTCATATAAACTCCATACAAGTGAGTTAAATCGGCTACAAAAAGAACTTAAAAAAGTTAAAATGAATATTTATTACTGTTTAAAATACACAATAAAATATATTTGTATATTGATGTGATAAGAAAGACTATAATAATTTGTAAGTAGTTTAAGATAAATTTTCATATACACTTTAATGTTTATATGCATATAAATGTGTACGAAACCATCGTATTGTGTATAAACACAGTTCAGCTTTTCAAGTTCATCGAATAAAAAAAATTAGTTTTAAGAAACTAACTGATCACATTTCAAAATGAGTAACTCGTGCGAGTTTAATTTTTATTCCCGTAATATTAGATGAGAAAACATAATTCAGATTTAAATACTTTTCTTACGCTCTACTTCAAGGAACGATTACACTATATATTTAATCCTAAGGCAGTGGTACAGGAAATTACACCTTTAAATAAAATATCAGGTGAACGAACGCCAGCGACACAAGAATTAAGCTCTCGAGTTTCCGTCAATATTTGAAACAAGTCGCGGCCTTACGTTAGAGGTGCTACCGGCAGCTTATTAAACAATTCGTACTACTGTAAGTACGGTTACTAACTGTATTTTTGTTACGCTGGACTCTATTAAACTAGTACATTGGACTGGCTTTACACAAAAGTAGTAATAAAACAATTTGATTCCCACCATTTTGGCGAAAAATATTTTATTGAATTTATCCTTTCAATTAAAATACTTGCAAATTGTTAGAATGTTTTCCAGAAAACAAGCTTTTAGGCTACATTGTAGAATTTGGATTCTACAATATATCATGCGATGATATAGCATCCAAAAAATAGTGTCAAGAAACCGACAACAAGATATAATTCCCGACTAACAGTGTCCATGGCCATAATCGCAACAGCACTGGATGCGACGAGTTACCCGGCCGCTTTAATTAAACTTGAGGAAAAGTTTGCCGCCCTCTAGGTAGAAGGGTATTAGAGGGTTCATTATTCTGACTTGTGTAAATGTATCCCAAAGAAAAAGTAAAATAATGTCATAACACAAATTTGATATTTTCTTTTCCTCGTTTAATTCGTTACCAAGATTACAATTCAGCCTTTACGTCGCGGTTTTGGGAATATTCATTTATCTCGCTGAGTGGTGTTATTATATTTTTTCTATTTTGGTTAGGTTTAACTGGAATAATATAAACCTTTTTTTGATTCTGTATTATTCCACATGGCAAAACAGAGTCTATAATATGTTGTTCTTCGAATAAGTGCTTCGAAATATTAGATTTATGATATCTATGATGGTACTAACAGTGATTCGTCCGCATTAACTTTGTTATATAATAGAGACATATTATTTATAGAATTATAGATACATATTATATGTAGAAATCAAAATATTAAAAACTAATTATTACTAACGAAAATTCAGGTTTCATTTCCATAATCAATTTCTAATATTTCAGTATTTGTTAGTTATTTAAACTGAAAATATATTGAGCGTATTAAATAAACCAAAAACTTGAAATATTTTTTCTGTCTCAATTTACTTATTAAGAATTAATAAGCACATAGAACTGTAATTATATATTATATTAAATCGTGTAATTAAAATATATAGAATTAAGTTACTATTTTATCGGTTTTATTTTCTGTAATTGCTGTTTAGAAGGTCTGTAGTAGTAGAGTTCAGGAGTAGAAGAGGGTTCATGCTTCTCAAAACTTCCCTACTCTGTTTCAGCGGAGGACTTCAGTAGAATCTCTCTTTTACAGAAAAGAAAGCAGTGAAAGCCATTTTTATGATCCCAGTATTTAATTTTTATTTTATGAAAAACCTTTAATACTTTTTTAAATTAATTTATATTGGATAAAAATACACTCATGCAAATTTAAAAATTCTTCCTTTACACTAAAAATAAATCAACTTATATCAAACAATATATAAACGTTTTTAGAGAAGAAAACAAAAATGTATAACTTTCAATAATTGATCATGAATTTTGGTTAAAATAATGTCGCTTAAAATGTTCTACAAATGAATTTCCTATAACTTGACTTTGGTTTCTTTAGAACATACATCATCGACATCAATTTTTATAAATGCCTATTATACTTTTTTTATACAATCAACATCGAATCACAATAATAATAGTAATAATACTCAAATCACTCGCTATTTTAGGCTTAATAATGGCTTTGTCTTTTTGTATCGTATTGCTATATATGCCGTGTGGAGCCCGGTGCATACAATACAGGACACTTAACCCTTAATTTAACGTAGAAATAGCGTAGTGAGATATACTATTTCAACTAATCAGTGGAATCAGATGTGAGAAAAATATATATTAATGTTAATAGTATCGTTTTAGTCGCTGAAATCTATAAAATCCGGTTGCCATAAAATTTAGCAGCATCCCATATATTCGAAGACATCTTCATTGTGAAACTAAATGAGCCATATAATAAATGATGAAATTCTTAAATTATTCTGAGTCCTGTTCGATGTTTGTTATATTGTACACGTATGTGCATATTCGTTTACTTGACTACCTTAACACAAGTAAATTTATGGACCGGCTAAAGGTTTAGCCGGTTATATTAGTTTATACTAATATCAATATATTATATTAGGTAATTGAAAGAAGTTGAAAATGGGAAAACATGTCTAATGTGAATCAAAAATATTCAGCCTAAATCAAAGATATAAATAAAATATAATAAATTTACAAAAAGTAAAATTCCTGTAATAAATATCAGTAAAACTAATATTTAATAGAAACTGAACTTGGTACATCAATGAAATAAGAATAAAGGCAAATATTATTTTTCAATGAATTACGCCATTGTTTCTTTAACTTTTTTTGTTTAATTTTTCATAACAAAATTACAAAATAATTTGTACAAGTTGTCCATATGAAGGTGTTGTCATACAACAAAACTTAGGTCGTGGTAAAGAATTTAAATAAAATAGAATGATACCACATCACGTAGTTTCGTTTCGTTGCGAATAATTAAACTAAAATTAATTTCCATAAATTAACGTCCAACATATTCAATGATTTTTATTTTTTTAATAAATTAATTACTTATTATTAATCACAAAGCCAAAAATATATGTTTGTGCATGGTTATCTCAAATTTTAACCTCTACTGTATCATTGAAAAAAGGCCAAATCCCTATTAGTATATTGAAACCCTGATGGGGAATCAATAGTCATAATAGTCATTTCGAGAAGCAAAAGGGAAAAGGCTGTATACCTTATGTTCATTATGTGTAATTAATTACAAGGTTTTAGTAATATTGAATAGAATCAGATTATTTTGTTACATATAAGAAGAACGAAAAGAAAATAAACACGATAACATTTGAAATTACTAGCAATTTCATACGAGAGACCTAGGATATAAATTAGAAACCAAACGCCCCCTTTTTAGATATTATTGGATTTGGACTTATGATGATAATATTTTACCATTATTTTTAATTAAAGTCAACATTAGCTTTGTGTCTTTATTAGTCAATATCTGTTTGAATTCGACATTCAATTACTTTTCAGTTTTTTCCGAATTTGTTGTTCTGTTTTTTGTCAAATCTTGCCAACAAAAATAAAATCAAAGTGAAGCCATCAAAAAATGCTTAATTTTTGGCAGATACGCTATTACGCCATTTCACTTTTTAAATTGTATGGGAAATTTCTTTCTGAACAAAATATTAAAAAAAAGATATTTTACTACTGTATTAAACTTTACGAAAACTTAACACCAAGTACACAATTGGTGCACTTACAGTAAAAACGCGTTCAGGCTTCGATATATATAAGAATTATAAATTTGTTTGATATGAACTGAAATACGAAAAATTTCAGGTCAAGAATAGAAAAGGTATAAAGTTGTAAGGAACGTTGATCGAAATAATCGAGTTATCCAGTTATTTCATTAGTTACATGATTAGGTGAGATAATTTTGAGAACAAAAAATGAGAAAAAATAAAAAAGCAGTAAAAATAAAATTTCGAGATACATTCAAACTGAATAATGAATTAGTTTTACGTAAATATGTATTAACAACAAGTAAATGTGTGAAGAGTTGTGAATAACTGAAACAAATGGAAGATAACATCAGGAACTTATTAAGGAACTGACATGGATGAAGATCTAAAAGATCGGACGGCGTGATTTAATTTATTTCCATTGGAAGTGGAAAATATCATATTTGTCACTTTTAATTGTCATTTTCAATGGTCTTTCATTTGTCATTTTCAATGGTCTTTAGTGAATTTATAATTCCCACTATAAATTACAAAAACAATCCAAATATACAATTTAAAAAAAATTTCAACTATCTTACAAACTCCCATGCAATTTCGCCCTAGTTTCCTAGACAGACCCATAATTACAAAAGACGAATACACGTGTCAATCATGCAGAAACCAATTGTTCAAACACAAGTGTTTCATTCACAAATACATTTGTAGTAAAAGCTTATTTCAGATCTTCAGAGATGTGTCGCTTATAACTAAACAAGACATCTCAAGTTGTAAATATGCATTAAAAAGTTTATATTTTTTTGTTTGGTACAAAAGTATTTGTACAAAAATATATAAACAAACGGTCTATGATATTTTAGCTTAGCTGCAATTTTTAAATATTAGTGATGGTAGTCGAGATTTAAATTATTTTGTAATTGGGCCATAAGGAAAGGAAAGAAGATTCAGAAATGCAGAAACTTTGCATAAAAGTGAGAAGCAAAATTTAATATTTTCATGCTTTCTAAGCGCATAATTAGGTCACTGAAAGATTAAGGTCTATATTATATGGTGAGATGAGATGGACTATTTGATACATTTGAAATATTTTAAAAGATGAAAAGAAAGTTAAAAATCGTCATTTGATTGGTTATTGGTGATTTTTTGTTTAGAATGGACAAACTTTTGAAATCATTTTCGAGACTTCGAAAGTGCTGAATATTCAACATAATTACTGATTTATTTACCTGAGATTGCTAATATATAGATAAATTTGAATATTTTGGTAAAGGGAACAAAGCAGTGAAAATAATAACTTCTTCTTAAACCTAACTGACAATTAGTTGAGGTTAATTTAGAAGTCATTATGTTGCTAAAAGTACCGTGAATTCTGAAAATGTTTGAGCGCCTTTTTTTCATTTTCTTCAATAGAAGATTCTAAATTTTGCGTGGATTAAATCGAGTCGTTGTTTCCATATAACTACGCCGATTACTTTTACCCTGCTTTCTATAATCTCAGTTACTTTTTCAGCCGGATAGTAGATATTCATTCAATTTCTGTTAAAATTGAAAAGATATAAAAGAAAACTTCAAATATTTAAAATAAATAATAGAACCTGAAATAGCGTATTGAAATTCCAATTATAATATTTTTTCAATAAAATTAAAGAAGTCATCAAGTCTCTATTGTGTTCAAATACGAAATGCATATTCAATTTCGTTTCGTTTTTGTGTAATTTGGATATTTCGAGGTTACTTATTCTTATTTGAAATGATTCAGACTATTAATTTAAAAAGTTGTTGCTTAATTTGTTATTTCATTGAATTTATAAAACTTCGAATACTGGTATGATTAACAAAGACTGTCGAAAGTAATTTACAAAAAATATGATTACCTTACATATAATGAACTCCAATTAAAAATGGTAAAAATGTTTGCATTATTTAAAAAAAATTGATTCAAATCCGAATTTTTCGACAATCGAGTCACTCACAAGTGTACATATTTTCGTATTTAGCTAGTTCAAACAAGTATTTGCATTCACTTATATAGCAAAAAATTCTAAAACGCAATTTAGAAATTCCAAACTTTCCGACTTAGCCACACTGGAGCGACATGTTTTAAAAAAAAAATAGAATTGCAAATTTGCTAAGCATATACATATACTCAACTTTACTCCAATTTAATTACTAATTCAGCATGTTATATCCAACTTAACGGCAATATCGACGACTGAATAAATAAATATATCGCACCCTTTGCTCAATCGGACGCTCCATCTCAATACACAACGCAACCGGTTATCGGACTTTATTTTCATTACAAAGTTATATAATGAAAACTTTCATGAGCAATGTTATGTTATTTTCACGTTTTATAACCATGGTATTATTTTTGTATAAACATCCAAACAGTTCGAGAGTTTGTTTTCTCATTTCCACTTCAGATCGTAAGACATTTTGGAATATTAATTTTTATCGTACGAAAAATTTAATTACGGTTTAAGAAAATTTAATCTATTACCAAAATAATTACTGCGTAAACAGAATGTCCTACAGCTAAGGACATATGTGTTGCAAATAGAAATTATGTATACTTATATGTAACAGCATTATGCAGAAGGGCATACTTTGCTATATGATGAACTCAGACAGTAGAAGAAATTGAAAGAGGATTTCGACGAAAAACTCACTCACAATGTAAGGTGTTGATTGAAAAATGACACAAGTTCAGTTTTATGTAACAATATCATACTTATGCGTCAATTTATTAAATAACTAATACAAATATTTAAATTAAAGTCTAAGGGACATAAAGACTAATTACGAGGACAAGGCTCTTTGTGAGGGTTGTTAAAACATCAATAATTCTCGTATAATGGTGTTGATACCATCTTATTATATTTAAGCGACATAACATTTTTGATCGTCACTGGAACATTTCTTTGTTTTGTTATTCCCATAATAACTAAAATAATTTGTACTTAATTAATACGTCGAGAAAATTTATTATAATTTATTTTTCCGCCGCATGATTGTGAGCCTATTTGTTATTAACACCAATGTTAATAAATTTGTAGAAATTTGTAAATAAGAAAAGTAGAAATGCTATTGTGACATAGGTATATAGATAAAATATACATTGCAATAAAGTCAATTTGACATTTGTGCATAACCAATATAACGCAATACAACCATAGCTGCTTTGCAATTACTATTTTCCTTTTGGCGGGCAACGTTTTTGAGGCATGTCCATGTAATTAGAGGAGTGCACTTCTATTTTTTGTGACTATTATTTCATCCTAGTATATTACATTAATATCGATTGACTTATTTGTAAAATTATGAGAATTATGTATCCGACAGACGTGTGTATAATTGATTTTTTTGGGTTTCGACCTATTTTTCTAATGTTGCTCTTTTACTGGTTAATTTGACACATCTCTGCGATTTACAAAAATTCTGCTACTACAACTTCAAATATTTTTTTTTTCTTTGTACGAAACGGATTTTCATAAATTCTCTAAAAATTAAATTAATAATAACTTGCATAACTTTTGAATCACTCTGTTGAGACAACGACTATTTTAGTACTTCCACATATTTACCACGCCGAAACCTGCGTAGGTATGTTACCTGCCCCATTATTTATTTGATCAACCCAATTATGAACCCAGTGTAAGAGGTTGTAAAATGAGATATTTGCGATGAGTAACGCGCTCACCTGCTATGATATATCGAGTTAATTAATGAGTGAATGCCTTTGTATCACAAGACCATAGTTGTGTTGGAGCACTATAAGTTTTATGGCCGGATAACGGGATGTACGGCGCGCCTTCAGCACTAAACAATGAGACCCGGTTGGTTTTGCGTCCGCCACATTGGTGTGAGAGCTTGTTTATTTTCCATTTGCCATTAATAGTATGTATATTGAGGACTATTGTAAAAAGTTCTATTATGTGATATGAGGATGTGCAATGTTGGTTGTTGATTCTCCATAAGCCAAGGTATTTTGCTTGGTTTAATAATGTAAAAATTAAAAATGTACAGAAATTTTCATTAAAATCGACTGGGCAATCTAGGACCTGAAACCAAACAGTCAAGTATAGAAACTTTATTGCCTCTATGAGTTCCTTTATGGATGATACCTTTTATTTTCATTATTTTTTTGAGAAATATGTTATAATGGGTTTCAGAAAACAATGACTGAGTTCACCTTGCCTTGAAATTTTACTTGTGATTTATGTATAATGTGGTTAATCTCATTTTAAAAATGGAAATTATCCGTTTTAAATCGGAAACTGGAAGTGTGGATATGTACAAAGAGTGAATACAAAATGAAGCAGATGTGTAATTATTATCTACTCTTCTTTTTATTATTTTAAAATTAATTCTCTTATTTTGCTGTCTTATTTTTGTTATGCCGTTTCATTAAAACTAAGGTAAAGAACAGGATTCGTTAAGATCGTTAAGACAGTATTAAACATAAAATCATTTCACCATACAGGTAAGAATCTGAGTAGGTATAAGTATATTCTTCGCGTGTATGTACAAATTTATCCTTTTATGAAATATATTTTTTTTGGTGAGAAGTAATTGCGTGTGACGTCAAAAAGTGCAAAAAATACAGGGTAAAGATATGTGATCATGAGTAAGTCTACTTTTATTTAGCTTTTAAAGTATATTATTCTTTAATAATTAACCACCATTTTAAAATAATGATATGTTAAGTGACGTACTCCATATCGAAAACTTTAAATAAAAAAAATGATTGAGTTCAATATAATATATTGAATATTTCGATAATTTAAATTGTTTATTACATTAATTTCCTTATAACAACTTTATTTTTATTTACAATATTATTGCATTTGCAAATTTTTAAATTGTAATTTATTCAACGTACTGAATATTTTTTTTTAATGGTATTAATTGTATTACTGAAAACCCCTCAGCAACATAACGTATTGATAAGAATAATAATAATTATTGTATCCCATTTAATAGAAATATACCTCAAACAATGTTTTATTTTTATTGGTTTAATTTATCACAGGAAAAATATCATGTAAAAAAGTATATAATATTTCCGTTATTCGATGCTCTTAAAGTTTTTATTTTTTATAATGGTGAATTTTGGACTATTTTCATTGCAGGGACATAAATTTATTTTTCTTTTAATATATCAATTATATTATATATTTCCATATTTCCTAAGTTACTTTCTAGCATGATATTTTCGTAACTTCTTTATTCGTATGATTTCTGTAATCCTTATTTTCATTACCATTCGCATGATTTATTAATTTATATTTAAAGGTTCTCAGCAGGCAGGGCACTTGGAGAAATATGAATAAACTTAATTTTTAAGACATAATATTAAAAATTAGTTACCAACAAGAAGCAATACCATCTACTCGCAATAGTTTATAATGGGTTGGGTTGTTTTGGTTTTGTTATATATATATATATATATATATAGTGTGTGTGTATGTATATATTATTATTATTTATAAATTAAAAGTTTTTATTGCCATTTCTTTGTCGTTTCGTATAAACAAATGTTTCTCTATGTTATATTTACTTTATTTTCTTTAAAAAAAACTACTTTAATATATCTAATTGATACATAAGGCGGACTTATTGCTACAAGAGCAATATCTTACAGCCAACCACAAAACCAGTCCAGCCCCGTTCGACGAACGGCCGGGAATCGAACCATACGGCCTTTGACGGTGCGTCGCATCGTCAAAGGCCGTATGCATTGTGATCAACCCAACACACCACGGCGACGACACGAATTAGAGACTTATATGGAAAATGGTCTAATGTTGATGTAGGAAATACAAAATTGTATATTTTATTTCAATTTATCGACTGGTTTAAAAGCAGTAAAGGGAAATTTTGGATAACCCAATGTAAAATTTTAAATTTCTGGTGTGGAATCTTTCAAAGCCACAGAAAATTATATTTTTTTAAATAAATCTTTTCGGTTGACTCAGTAAAAAGACAATATTTCATTAATAATACATGTAGTACCACTACTGTCAGAAAAAGTGCAATTAAATACTTTTAAAAATGAGTTCTCTTCGCATATATGTTTCTCCGTTGATTTAAAAGACGAAGATGTATTTAGTGTAATTTTAATTATCTACCTGTTTATAACAACGTCATTCACGAAAATTTAGTTTTTTTTTTATACCAGCAAAATTTATATAAACTCACTTCATTCGATATTGCGGTATTTTGAAAATTCCTTTAATTTAATGCCTCTAAAACTATCGCTTTTCTATAATATCATTAGAATAATCTTCAGTCTCTTCTTAAGGAAAGTCTGAAATTGCACAATGGACTATTTGTCTTCCAAATTTTTAAACTCTTCAATTACAATATTTAAATTTTGTTCACCGTTTCAACAGTTAGTAGATATGAAGGGATATTTACCCTATTAGATAATTTGTTTCGAACTCAATTCTCGTATTTCAACAAAAATAGGAATGTTGACATTTATTGAAAAAAGTAGAAGAAAATGTTTCGATAGCACATCAAATCACAAAATGGCATGTATATAAACCGTAAAGAATTGAATTTTCTGTAAACTTTTTGTCTAGTTTTTAAAAAAAAAAATTTTACTTGTTTATGACAAATCGTGGAAAAATGTTCGAAAAATCGTTTAGCTAATCACAGAAATTTCTCATCATACTCCTTCGTAACAATTTCGAAGGCGGAAAGAGTGCGACCGCTTTTGTTAGAGAATCCAATCTAATCTAAAAAATCCTATAGATACGATATATTAAATTTATAAATCCAATTATCTTGTAGATAATAATCCACTCATTTTTGCAATTTGCTGCGATAATGTATTAAAGAGCACATTAAATTAAAACAAAAAACAGACGATAGTACAAGCAGCATAAATTATTGTATTGGCATCTTTCTTACTCAACTGGATAATGCTTCCTCTTTAAATATTCTTACCTCCATGGATTTTACCCTTATTTTGTCATAGTGAATTTTCATATAGCGTAATATACTTATGTTATGAAGAATATATTAGTTTCATTATTCGCAGTATCTTTTTCCAATATTTTCGTGAATATTTTTATATAAAATACACAAATTCATATACACACGGGTGACTACTTAGTATTTTAAAAGCCAAAAGTCAGTCTGATTAAATTAAAATTGTCACGCAAGCCTGTTAATAACTTATCCCCTTCAATTTATCTGATCAAATTATTTCATATTGCCCTAATAAAAAGGAACAAAGTAATAATCTAAGCAATCTAACGGTAAAAGAAATTTTCCATACCTATGATCTGACTATACCTATGTCATTATTAGAAAATATTTCTCCACGAGAATTCAAAATAAAAAATTATGACATGAATATGACATTTAATATAGAGTGACTGTGAAAAAGAATACAACAAAACTGTATATTAATTTATTTTTAAAATAATAATTAAAAAAATATTTATATAACAAAGGAAAGAAATGGGATTTTTAAAACAGGGAGCTGAGTGAAATTGATTAATTATTATTATGATTTTCCTAAATAATGATGACCATTGATTAGATAATGATGACTATTGATAGAGCCATTGATTATTAGAAAATTGCTTTAAAAAAAAGGGATGATGATTTCTTTCTCTTTACATTTTAGGTTTACACTTTATTCTATATCTTTGTATTAGTAGGTCCGCCCCAACATCGTATGTATGTATTCAAAATATTCGAGCAAAGTTTTTTGATATGTGTTCTTGTGCTACGTTAGCCAAATAAAAACACTTTATTTTATTTAAAACAAAATATAACAATGTGGGCCTGGAATGTTCCTACGCCAAGCGTGCCTTTATCCTCTCTCCTTCTCCCTTCTGCATCCACGAATACGTCGTACTGAACTTTATCAAAATGCATTTGAAAACCTTTTATTTGAAACATATTTTATTTTTTCTTAAAGTTCTGACCAAAATTATATTACCTATAGCAAATTGGAAGATAAAAAGTGGTAAATCCCGACTTCGCACAGTTATAATTAAATTGCTTAATTAACTAGGCGGTCTTTGCAAAGCAATTACCATCATAATTAGTTGCAACCGGTTAAAAAATGCCATATTATTTAAAAGGCCGATTTGTATAAATAAGGGTTTATGTTAAATTTAGTAAATAATATTAAAAATATCCCTTTAATAAATATTTATTTTTATTTAGTGCACTATTTTAAAAATCAACATTTTTCTTATAACATTAACTAAAATTAACATGGCTTAAAAACACTTACGGACAAATTATTATTGTTTTACTAATAGATTATTTTAAATTACTTACGAAATAATATAAAAAAGACGGTTTTCTTCAACCTTTTTCATCAGTGAAATATGTTGGAAAATAGACGATAAAATTATGAAAATACCGGGTTTTGATTACGAATCTGGTTACATATTTATATTTATTAAATTTTATTTAATTTTTTTATAACAACAATCGTTGTAAATAAAAATAGAAAGCTCTCGACATATTCTTCAGACGTAACTTGAAGGCAATTGGGGCTTTTCTTCTTTTTTTTTAAAAACAAACAGTGCAAAGAAAAGATAACAAGATGGATTGAGATCTGATTGAAATTGGCTCTATTTTCTCCAAATAATCTCCAAGAAGAAATCTAATATTACTTTTCATTACTTAAGACAAATTTATGATATATGCTATTTTTCTTTAATTCAGGGCAAAATAAGACTCACTGCAAGTCCTTTTAACATATATGTTCTAGGATGGATAAGTAGTCCTTGGTTTTCCGTAATTGATTTTTCAGTAAAATGGACATGCTATTGTATGTTTAGTAGACCATAAAATAATATTACTGACCATCTTTCGTTATGCAATCCATTGAGTAAGTTCAACATAATTCATAGAGAACATCAACACCACATTTTTTTAAAGATAATTTCTGGCTTTTTTTCTATACCAGTATCTCTCTTAGCATCGTGATGCATAGTCGAAGCTAAAAATACAACTTTGTTTTTTAAGTTTACGTCGTTTACGTCTTCAATGTCGTAACATTGAAGATTGTAGACGCAAACACTTCAATATGAAATGGAGTCTATTTTGAAACATAGTAAAGTTAATATTAAGATGGTAACTGCGTAGGTGAATGTAGAAATAAAGTAAGCCAAAAAGAGATATTATTCACTGACGTTAGCACACTTAGAGCCACAATCTTTTATATATTTGCCTTTCAAATTTTCTCGCTAAATATTAATATAGTAAATAATTTTAATGTGAAATATCTAATGGCGCATTAGGATAGCAGTTAAAATATTCAAATAGCAAGAAACGCCTTGACATTCGACTATCTTCATGTATTGTGAGCTTTTTCTGCCCGATTCCCCATTCGGCCTGATTCCCCTTTCGGCTAGCTTTATTGTATTGTAGCTATCGTGTTAATTCGATTGGCTTGACTTTTTAGCTGTCACTCCACCAGCTCATTTATAGCGGGTGTCTTGCAATAGACTGATATGACATTTTCGAGATATTCTTTTATTTCTTGCACGAACAAATAAATACTTCTTTAAGCATACTTTCAAATTTATATCCCTATGCATCGTTTGCTTTTTTCCCTCCTATTCCATATAATTTTGCATAATCACTGTAATTATCAAAATTTCCTTTTTCCGATATAGTTTCATTTTTACTGTTTTCTGCTTGGGGTATCTATTTATATGGATTTTAAATACCATTATGACGCTATAAAATATAAAAAAAAATAATAATACGAACGAACAAAAATATAACACGGATTATCGCTACCGGGTAAAATATATCCATATTCTCTTTAAATCTCCACTGTGACCAAACGCACGCCGTCGACTGTGGTGATATTATTATGAGACCCAGAGAGATCGTTTTTCTTTTCATGGTCGATATAAAAAAATGGAATAGTTGACTACTGGTAAATTTGGGGTTTTTTTAATAAAATGCCACGAAAATGTAGTTTAATTAAAAACCATTTTAAAATAACGATAAAAATTTGTTAAAAATTTGCTAGGTTAGTGTTTTTAAATTTAATTACAAGCATAGAGAAAAAATATATCACTTTTTCTAATCACTTCTTTTAGTAAAATGAAAAATTTATTGAGTACTAGTAGACTTTGCCTCGTACACGTTTATACCTTAGAAATATTGAAAGGTACACAATATTTCAATTAAACTATTTACAAACATGACTTTTTAACAACATAAATGTATTGTGTACTATATCCTATATATCCATAAAGACATTGTGCATATTTTAAAAAATTGACGATAATCGTTGGAGCTGTCCTTTCATTTTCTACTTAAATTTTTCCTTTCAAGGATTTAGGTTCAGTAATTTTAGAAACAGTGGGGGTAAGTATAGAGCATAATTTGTGAAGTGCTGATATGTAAATTCATATTCACTTTTTGTAATTGTGTGAAAACTCCCTTATCCAAAATTATATGTGGAAAATATTAATTTAAATATTTTCATCTTGGTTTATTTTTATGGCTCTATAACCCAAAAATAAAAACGGAAACCTTCCTAAAATCGACGTCTCTCCACTGCCATTACCGTTTTTCTTAGTAATCTCTTGACGTAGAAATTTGGCGGAGTAATAAAACATTTAAACCCTCAAAAGACCCAATTTCAGAAATATTTATGTGACAATTTTTTACAAATTACGTACACAAAAAATTATAAAATTCCATGCATTGTGCCAAATTACGGAGACACCAGATTTTCACCCTCTATTCAAACTTCAAAAAGTCATAAATAATCGTATTTCCGTTATTTTCAATTTCACGTTCCGTTTTCTTTCATATCGACCTTAACCGTTTTCCTTCTATTTCTATTCCTCAATATTTTTTTCTCCACCTCAAGTTTTCTTTCTTTTTCTTTTATCCAAATTATGGCCGACTCATCAAATTGGATTATTTGTCTGTTTTGTTTTTTTTTCTGCTTTCCCCCGAAAATTTTATTAATCACGTTTTGTTGCTATCGTTTTTTCTTATCTAAATTTTCAAGCGCATTTGAATTCTAGATGACTGTAAGAGATTGCTTCTATTTCCCTAGGCCTGGTAAATTATTTTTCCTAAAATAAATAAATATAGTTGGGTATCGTTCGAAACGTATATTTATTAGGGTCACAAAAATATTTTTTCTTAAATTTATCTTCCGAGATATACTAAAAAATACGGAAAAATATATTAATCGTGACCACTTCGACTGTATGTAATCGAAATAAGATCGTTTGATAGGAAGAATTCAAATCAAAGCATGATTTAAACAAATAATTCCAGAGGGTCATTCAACTATATAACGTTTAAACTATATTTTTTTCTTCAATATATTGAAAAATTTATAAAATTATAGCCTGATCTCTCCCCGCTTCAGATATCTTCTTACTGAGAATTTAATGCCGTGCTTCAAGTATTTATTTTTCTTGCTATAGATTGAATGGCTAATCCTTTCATAATAATAACATTTAATGCCAAATACATTTATTACTTTCTAGTATAAATCCAATGTCTGATTTTATTATTGAAACAATTATTTATTTCCTCCTCCATGCATTCATTATTCTCATAAAATGAACATTATCAAATACTTTCAAAATGCGAACAATTAATTCCGCGCACGAGGAATTTATTATTCTTCTTGTATAACTATTCAGCAAGATGTGTGTTCAATTTTCAGAGTGAAAAAATGATGTCAGTTTTAATTTTTACATCGTTCCGTTTGCTTTGTTTCTTGCATGCAAGAATTTTGAAAACTCTGTAGATGTAAAAAACAAAAATCAAAATGAACAGCTTTCAGAAAAGTATCGCATGGACAGAATCTAAAAGCCATTAAGCTCTAATAAAAAAGACATCGAAATATATACTATAGTTGATTCTGCAAATTCAATAATATTTGCAGCAATTTAAACTCTTTTCAGATAAAAACTTAAGGAGACTTCTTAAGCATTATAGAAGTTTCTTGACATGAAATACTGTCTGCAAGAATTCTGGTATACATACCATTATATGTTTTTTAATGATGCCTAGATGTAAATTTATAGTTTAAGATATAGATTTTTTAATGAAAATAACTTAAAAAAATCCGAAAAAATACTTTTCCTATAGATGATATGTTTGATACTCTATTTCTTATTTTAATTTCCATACCTGTACATAAGAAATAAAATAAAAGTAAATTCAATAAACATCTTACCGATAACATCCAACTGCTATGCTATTTCTATTACCAGTCAGTAAAGTGGCATACATGGGAATGCCATAATAGGGGATAAATACTAAAATATTACGGTAGGAAAAACATGTTCTATACGTCATAATTTAAGCTACTAATATCGGAAAAAAAAATAAAGTGCCCCTTTAAAAAACACCTTTTCTTTAGATTCAATACGACCTTATAAAAGAAAGATCCAAATGTCGGAACGGATCTTGCACCTTCCTGCTTAGAACGGAAGCTTATGCATAGATAACTTAAATTTTATGTAGTATTTGTCCAATTTTGATTTTAACTATGAATTAGGATATATTATGTATCTCTCCTTTTTAAGTAAATAAATAACTTAATGTATGAAAAACACTTGGAAAATAATAAGTGCCTGTTGCCATGGGTTTAAACGAAAATAATAGTTCAGAGTTTAAGAAAAATTAAACAATTATAACAAAAGTTAAACTACGGGGTTTCAATTTGCAATTTTAATAGTGAATTCGGGAATTTATTATAATTTAACTTAAGTTTTTTGGTGATATTAAAATTGAAACTACATTTGTACAAACAGCTTTAATAGTAGACTCGTTATGCCCTATCTTAGGTTTTAGGTTTTTTTATTTGTTTTTTCTATCCTCTTTCATTCAATTAAGCGTTGATTTCGACAATCGATGATATACGTGTTTGCAAATTGTTTAGTATTTTTTTTATGTTAAGTTTTAGCTTAAAATGTAAAATTTTTGACATTTCTCTCCACCCTAGTAGGCGGTCGATTTTAAAAAATTCCTATATTAGGTATTTTTGTTTTCTGGTATTTATGTTTTGATTCGTGACTTTAGTTGACGTTATCAGATCTATCTTTTCACGTATCGTTTAATAAATACAATGTTATCGTCCTCCTTAAGGGGTTATTTCGCTATAAACCATCACTACACTTATTGAAATGTTTACGTTATTATTATGACAAAAGTTAAAGTACATTTTGGTCATCAATACAAGATGAGAAAATACATGTATCCGATATTTGGCAAATTTCTTACGATTCTGTAATGCTTACAATCGTGTAATAAAACATAATATGTAAATAATCAATTAAATATTATATTTCGTCAAAAGATTGAAGATCAACAATTTTAATTTAATTAAACAAATTTTAATTGAATTCGTTTTATGAGGAATTTCATACCCCAACTATTTAATTTTTATTCAAAATCACAAAAAGTCGACAATAAAAATAAAACTTATATCGCCATTTCTCCGATAATTTTGCTGTTTGGATAGTTTTTTTATGAATTGATTTACGTGACATATTTTCTAATATTTTACATTAAATAATTGTACAATTCTGAAAATTTTTCTCTTTTATCTCCAAGTTAAATATTTCTATGTTTGGTTCTTCTATTATTTAGTTTAAAAAATAAAGGAAATTCTTAACATTTCTAAAGAAGCTACAATAAGTTTTGCTATTATTTTCATTACAATTTCTTTACAAAATAGAATCTAAAATGCTCATATCGTATTTTGGTTTTCTTTAGTATTTTTAGTCATTGAAATTATTTATGAAAATTATGAATATAATAAAGGCGAGAGGATTAAATAAAGTTTATTCGATTTTTACCTTTGTCACTTAATTATTTAAATATATCAATGTTTTTATTTACATTCAGTGAAGCAAAATTAAACTATCGTAGAATTTATTCTCCTAGGATATGCTTACGGTAGACATATTGGTTTCTTTTGTTGTAATGAAACAGTGGAATACAATTTAATTATGTATTGATCCAAGAATATTTACATTGTTTTTATTTTCGTTCCATTGTCTAAACGTGCATGCAAGTAACAACAAAATTGCACGAGTCAATTAGTGGGATAAAGAAAAAGTACATAAGTTATAAATATATGAATCCAGCAATTGAAAAATTGTTTATTATTTTATTTTGGGTCCAATTTTGTTGCTTAGTGTGAAAGGAAAATATTCAACGATCTTCAATTTATACAAACCAGAGGTCTTGTGATATAAAAAGTACTTTATTTGTTAACTTCATGAGATGAAGCCGTGTTACAGTACAGACTGATACAAGATGAGTAATTCATATTTTTTCACGTATTTAGCAGGAGAGCACAGATTTATCCGATCGAATACCTGCAATAAAACGATTGAATACACCTGGGAGATGATTGTGTTGTGATAAAACGATTGATAAATAAATTTACTGAGCCTTGTTGTACATGAAGCAATATACTCCTGTCTCTTTAGATAAACTCACCCATTCACACCATTACAATTCTGGAGTTGGAAAAATGGCAAAGTTTAATTTAATATTTTTAATTATTATGCGTTTACCTTATAAATGATTCATTATGTTATGATGGATGACTTTAACGAATGTGAAGATATTTCGATTGGAAAAATAGTTATTATATTTTTTTTCATAAAATGTTAAATTTTTAAATTCCACAATTAAGATCTGATACCTTGCAAAATATTTATAAGATATTAGATCAAAAATCTCGTGTATATAAATATAAATAACAAATAATCCAAAAATAATGGATATCCTTTTAATTACAGGTGAAGAGTATTCGGACAGGAAAAACAATTTTAAGTTTTGTTGAAATCCAATGGTTTGTGAGATATTTGGATTTAAGGAATTTTTTGGAAATACAGATCAATTGTACTATTGATTACTGTCTTAGGTACAATAGCTACAAATATTGAAATTTTCCCCTTCTGTTCTCTGTATAAAATTTTTAAATAATCATTGACTGCGTATTATAATTTTTAATAATTATTTATAAATATTAAACTTTAAATTTGTCCTATCGAATTTGTTTCTCTCAAGTACAGCTCATGTGGTGTGAACAAATATACGAAGACACTCAAATCTCAATACCAAATATTACAGAAAAATGCGTATTGAAAAAATAAAACCGTTTGCCACATGAAAGAAAAATGTGGCTATTGAGGTGGCTAGAGGTGATGATTATTTTACCAAATTTGATTTATCGCGAAATGTTTTTACTCTTACTTTATCACGGCGATCTATTTTTCTACACCACCAGTGATAGAAAAATAGATCGCCAAAATTATTTACAAGCAAATTTTATATTTAAGATTTCAAATATTTACAAAACTTACTGACGTTCCAATATATATATATATATATATATATATATATATATATATATATATATATATATATATATAAATACATATATATATATATATATATATATATATATAACAACAAAGTAGCCGAGGGTACCTACTTGAAAAAATAAAAAAGTACAAATATCTCGAAAACTTTTGCACTTTCATTAAATATGAAATTTAATTATCTATCAGAATACCTCTTTTATTGGTGCATGAAAGATTATCGATTATTAACGAGATATTAGTATCTATTATTTCTCGGAAAACACTTGACGATCACAGAAACGACTTAAATTTTTTTTATGCTTAAGGAGATCATATTCTCAGAATTAACATAAAATAAATCTTTTCATAGGCCGAAAGAAAACTGAGGAGTGAATTTACATAAAAAGCAAGTCGGTTAGGATAACCTTAAAAACAATTTAAATGGAAATATATAGGCGGATGTAAATACCAGAAAAACTTTAACTATATAATTTTAATATTTAATTTTAATAAACGTGTATATTTCACGATTAAGTGAAACTATATGATGTAGTATTATTTCTATTTTCTATAATTTCTTTACCACGACCTAGGTTTCGTTGTATTACAACATCTTCAGGTGGGATATTAGCAAAGATTGTAAAGACGAAACCTAGGTCGTGGTGAAGAAATTAAAAAAAGTAGAAACAATACTACATCACGTAATTTCATTTAATTGTGACATGAATTTCTACAAAATTAACGCCAAATATATTCAACAAACGTGTATATTTATAAGGACCTGTTGACTGTGAGTAAAATTCTCGCTATGCTCACACTACCGATAACATTTAAGATTGTATAATATATTTATATTCTATTTACAAATGCAAATGCCTTTTTTATTTCAAATAATCAGCCTATAATTTTCCATTAAACTTTGGGTAAACCCCTGGTAACGCTGTTTCTCATAATTTTGAATTTATCTGAAGTTTTTAAGGGAGGACATATGTTTTGGTGGGTATTTTCAGCAATATTATTGAAACTGTTTTACATAAAATTCTGACAAATAAAATAGTTTCGGGAACCTAATAATATTTAATCAATACATGACGTCAAAAAATGTTGAAGACTTAATTTTACTCCCATAATTTTATAATATAAATATTTTTAATATTTGTACTTGAGGTTGCATGTTGAGCAGTTTCGTGAAATAACGACCGCAACATTCTTCAAAGGGGAAAATTATGGGTTCGATTTTTCCCTTTTGAGGAATATAACCGTACCTCAAAAAGGCAAAACGCAACCTATATAAAATCACCCAAGTGTTAGTATCTCCATGCATCCTAACAGATTCTGTTAGAATTTATGCGACGTAGAAACTTAAAATTTTTTACTAAAATTTTTTTCACTGGCTTAATTTATGCAATTTTCATAAAAAATGAAAGGGTGGACAAACAAAATATTTTTTTTTTTTAATATTCTTTATCATGTGGTACATTACTTTAAAGAGCTTTTCATGAGGAATGCAAGTAATATTTCTTTTCTTAATTTTAAAATACTTATTTAAATAGGCATTTCAAAATTATGCGAAAATGGATCAATCACCCCTTATTAGTAATATCCGACTATGAAATAATTTTTATTATCTGTAAAATAGCTTTGCACAAGTTGGGGGGAATTAATTAGAAGTGATTTTTAAATTAAAGTTTTAATCCATTATGATAACATTAACCATATCTGATCATAGTTATTTACAAAAAAGTTCCTGGACATGTAAGGTTAAGTAATATAAATATATGTTTGTTATATGCGTTCTTATTTGACGAGCTTTGACTATACAGTTAAGTTATTTACTATATACTCTCACACATCGATTCCAAGAACAATATACAGTATTAAAATGCACTTAATTTTTTAAGAAATTTATTGATTGTTTTTAAATATACTGTTATCCCTAAATTGTTAAACAACTAGTGTACGGAGAAACTACAGATATCCATTAAATATTAAACTTCCTAATCCCATTTTGAGTATATAATACGGATCTAATACGGAGGTAAATTTGCTATTGTTTTATTAAATTAACTATTTTTGGATAATGAGTTTTTATGCAACAAATCGTATGAAAACGAAATGTTTAATCGGAGTTATCAGGAATCGTACCTATTTGTATGACTTTAATACCCTGAAAAAATTATTACATAGTTTGGTTTACTTATTCTAGTACCCGAAATTAATTTAATTAAAAAATACCACGATGTTACAACCTCAAGTCACATCTAACCTATTATTCGACTCTACACTAACCTTCCATTCATTCAAGAGCGTCCATTAAGTAGTGCACCTGAATCCGGCTAGAGTAGTAACACAGAATTGGTCAGTTGCGGTTGAGTGACCGCAAGAGCAAGTGTCGGCCACGTTAACGCGGCTGGTTAGTTCAGTGCGACAGTGCACTGCGGCAACGGCGACTCATTGGACGTTTTCATTGGTATCGCGAGGAATATTAGAACAAGAATTGGTCTGATTTGATTGCTATCATAAATATTGTAATTTTCTTATTTTACTTATGTTTTCACATACGTTTTTCGTATATGTTTAATCACTTAATAAGTAATTAAGTGTGCCATTTTTACAAATTTAATTTGTCATTAATGAAAATTAAAACTAAACTCAAACCCGGCGACTGGAAATATCAATTTCATTGTTTTAATATTACCAAGATAATTAAAAAGCAAAAACTGCTCACGCGTATATGTGCAGCGCTGACGTACCACCGTGTGCTTCATTCCATTTGCCGTATTTTTTTATTTCCCATTGATATATTTAGTTATTTTTGCAAATGAAATATTAAATGTTTTTCTTCTTCTTTAGCCATTTCGACTACTAAGGTGTAGCCTTGCTTCAGTTTATGCCATCTTCCTTGATCTTGGGCAGTTTCTATAATTTTTGATGCAGCTGTTTTCTTAATATATCATACTAACGTATCTGTGGTCTTCTTTGTGGCCATTCCTTTTCCCATGGTCTCCGCTCCACCACTGCTCAGCACCACGAGCTTAATTTGTGGGCAACCTAACCAGCCCCGACCCATTTTAATTTTACTAATTGTTTTGTGATATTGCTAACCTTGCTCTCTTCACCAGTAATTTCTTTTACGGTGTCTTATTGTAACTAGGATTACATTTGTAACCAATGGCAACAGTATACTTTTAAGTGGTTATAGAGGACACAGTATTTCAGAAATGTAATTAATTAAATATTGAAATAGAATACACAAAATAAGGCGTCTTAATGAAATACGGAAACGGCAGACGAAGTAAATGTATTGATTTTAACCGCTCCGAAGAGTAATGATATTATCTTTACTTTCCACGTATTTTTCCAAATAATAAAATTGGGTTGTAGGAAATGAACTTGTCTCGTATGAAAAGAAATACCTATGTAGAGAAAATTAAGAAATAACTGTGACAAATTAAAACATTATTCACAAGAAACGATTTGTTTGTACGCACTCTTGCATTAAACGATTACAGTAAAATCCTTTAAACGATTACACTAATCTCAAAGCAAAGTACAGGAAATCACGTCTTTAAATATAACATGAGGTAAATAAAGGCAGGCAAAGTAAGAATTAAGCTCTCGAATTTGTCAATATTTAATAAAGGTCGTCGACTGTAGCGATGAGCTAGAGTGTTGACCATTTCTTATACAATTCATGGTACAGTGAGTCTTGTAACTGTGGGTTTTTGTTAACGAGTCCCACATTGCGATTACTGTCTAATCCGCTTTTATTAGTTATCTATGGTATAGGCGATAGGCAATTAGCTATCAATAAGCAATTTGACAGAAGAAAGAAATGTTTTTTGACTAAGCTTTTCATTAAGCTAGAAGCTAGAAATTAATTTCGATAAAAAGTTGCTAATTTTAATTAGATAAAAATGAATAAACCACGATATGCAAGATGATTAACTTATATAATAAATATTTAAAGCAGATTTATACATAAGCAATAGCGTTTCATTAAAAAACATAAAAAACATCATTTCAAAGCCGCATGAAAATATAAAATCTTTCAACTTTTTCTTTTCTTGAGCGTATGTTTTTATGCGGCAGATCATTGATTTAATTAGAGTACTATCCATAAACTAGAATAATAAAATTAGGCTAAAATTATTAACCATAAAGTAACTTTTTATAAAAAAGTTACTTTACGGCTAATAACAGTAGTTAGTTTAGTTTAAGTAAAGTTAATTTTAATAATTTTCCACACTGTTTTTTTTTAAACTTCTGTCAGATTTATGCCAGGCGCATGCGCTCCTACGCAGGACGCTGGTGCGGCGCGGGGTGCTGGCGGGTACGTTTGTGCGTATGTGGGCGTGTGCGCGCCTGCGCAAGTATACGCGAGCAGGCGTGCGCGCGTGTTACCGTGCGCATGTGTGCGCGTGTGCGCGTGCGTGCATGTGCGCATATGTGTGTGTGTGTGTGTGTGTGAATACACACACACGCACAAAGATGTGTGGTTGAATAAGAGTCAAAGTTTGTTTTTTTGCATTTTATGGATTTACAGGTGCACGTTGTGTATTATTTGTGTTTCATAAATAACATAAATACATTTTTTTCTACTAAAAGTAGTCTTGTAGATACGTAGTCATAAAGAGTGACTCAATTATAGGTATTGGTTCCAGGCCAGGAGTATTGTTTACCTCCTTTAGGATAATGTGGATAATGAATCGTTGCGTGATATCAGTCGCCACGCTCTTACGTTTGCTCATAGGATTTCATAGGATCAGCCAACTTGCGGTCTGGTAGCGATGGGTACCTTTGTCACCGGTCACTATCGCGTGTTCCTGCCGCTGGCTTTAGAATTATACCAATCGCTTCCAGTATTGCATTTCACAAAGGACATATCTGTGTTCTACTATGTTGTTACTTATAACATTCACAAAACAGTAACAATCGTCGTAGTGATGAATACTATGTTCATTGTTGTATTTATTTAGTGCACACATGACAAATTGGTTTAGGTAGACAGGTACAAATATATAGAGTGTAAATAGAGGTTGATTGTTTAAAATTAACTTCTCTTTATATTATTTTTAACATATTATTTTGTTAACACAAATTTAAGTTCCACAAGACTTGAATATGTATTATGTAATGTTAATAAAATAGGAAACAATAAACCACACATTTTCTTAATATTAGGGTTAAATTGCTGCAAATGTTTTATATTGGTACAAATACAGACGTAAAATAAAAAATAACGTACACGGAAGTTGATTGTCCAAAATTTGCTAGATGTTATTTCTCAAATACTAGTTTCTAAGCGTTATATTGAGTTCCAGAAGATATAAATATAAATGCTACATAGTTAATTGAGCTATCTGAAAAAATATAAACGTAATTGCCTCGTTTATATTTTTTCAGATAGAATTTTAAAATTAATTGTGATGAATTAATGAAGAACTCAAATTATTTGACATATTATTAAATTGAGCACAGTACATATTACTCGTCATCTATGACTTTGATTGGGAATAAGTCTAAATTTGTAAGTGGGCCTAAAGACAAAATATTTGTAAATCAATTTTTTTTAATTCGCACAATCACGTGCTATTGTGGTCCAAATATAAATAAACAATTAGGGAAAAAGCAGATCTTACTACTCTATTACCATACTAACCATAACTATGAAATTTTTAAAACAATAATTTTAGGCAAAATTAAATGAAATTACGTGAAGTAGCAGTAATAATTGTTTAATTGCTAACCCCTTAAATAAATATCGGTTTTGTGTGCAAATATACATTAATTCGAGAGAAAAAAAACTAGAATATGCAATTTACTGACTAAATAAATATATTCCACCTTAGGTATAGTAATTTAATTTGGGTACCAGAAACTATAAAAACATTTGTAGAACTTAAGCAAAACCTGTGGACATTTTGCATTTGTATATTTTTGAATCCCAACGATAAATAATAATTGAACTTGATTATTTCCAGTGCATTTTTATTACTTAGTAGGCACCTAAGCACACGAATCAATTTCCTGTTTTATAATTATAATAAAGCTCCTTCCGGTAAACAAGCTTCGTACTGGAGCTTTCTGGCAAAGTTTCGATAAGGCGTAACATAAAAGACGTTGTAATTAATGCAAGAGAATGCAAATTGTGGTGTAGACAAATTTTTTTTTCTTTTACAATAATAACATTATTCAATTATTTATTTTGTAAAGGATTTTAAGGCTACGCTAAGTTTAAACCATAACTATGAAATTTGTAAAACAATAATTGTAGGCATAATTTGTCTTCTACTTTTAGTGTAATATTATTTATACTTGTAGTCACAAAGAGTGTAATGGTGTTCTAAACATTTATGTCATTAAATTTAATTACTGAAAAAATAAGCCAAATCATTAGTTTAGTGAAAAAATATTGCACTTGCCTTAAAACTACAAAGGATGTAAAAAATATTTTGCAAAACTGAACCAAAAACAGGTTATGAGAAAGAAAAGAAAAAAGCAAATGCTCTTGTGGTAGTATAGTTCATAAAAATAATCTTGTCAAAAAGGAAAGAAATTGGTCCTATTTAAATTACTTCTAAATACAATGGCACTTAATAAAGAATAACTGGAAATTTTCAGGTATAACCTATTTTTAAGTATATTACTCTGAAATTAAGAAATTCTCGTATGTATTTAAATTTCTACTATTCGTCTATTCTAAAATACGTTTTCCGTTTAGTAAAGAGCAATAGCTATGCATTGCTTTTTATACGGAATTAAGTTATATTTAGATCCCTATATTTAGATTTAAGTCGTTTCGTATTTAGATCTATATATATATATATATATATATATATATATATATATATATATATTTATATATGTTTATATATATATATATATATATATATATATAAATATATACAAAAACCTATGAACCCATACCCCACTTATAGACAATCTCAAGCTTCTAGCTCAATTCAAGTGCCAGGCACAGTCTTATTTATTTTGCATTTTGATAACCACTGACTCTTTAAAATGTACAGAATATTTTTCGTTGATTTAGAATTTTGAAATTTGGGACTTATCACAAATAGTGGAAAACAACCACAAAAAGCATTGCTTTATGTAATAATTGAAAACATTATTAACATTTTAAATATTTATTTGTTCAACCCTTATACTAACTCGCCTAAATGTTTAATACCTACATGTGACCTTGAATAAGAAATATGGTGTTTATTTAGTTTTCGAGATACACTTATTCGACGTTAACGCTAGGATTAATTATTTTGCAGTTCGTCACGCAGCTTCGTCAAAGTGAATGTGACAAATACCTTATTCGACTTAAATATTGAGCCATAAAAGTAAGTAAAATAAGATTACATCATTGTCCGTCAGTCTTTCTGTTTGTCTGTCAAAGCCCTATTTCTCAGAAACTGCTTGAGACGTCAAGTTTAAATAAAAATTCAATCATTTCTAATTCCATGTTAAATTAAACATTTATATAAATAACTACCTGTGAAATATGTAATAAGCAATATATTTAAGCTATGAAAATTTAAATTTTGTCAACAGTTTAATAGAAGTACCATTAAATGTTTATAAATACCTACATGTGTACAGAACTCTCATCATGCGCATTTTACTAGCGCTTGATAGATTTCTTTTTATATGAATGTTCTGTTTATGATAATTAAAACATTTAAATATAATTATAATCCACAAAATGTTGATGACACCAAAATATAATAGGGAAATATTAATTATTTTTCAACAATAAAACTGGATATAAAAAAATAAATATCCTAAAAATAATTCTATATGCATATAGCCCTCACTATACGAGTTGGCCTTAATGAAGGAAATAGGAATTTAAAAAAGGATTAATGACATAAGCCTACAAACAGCTAGACAATATATCCATAGAAGCTGGACTACCTTATCAACTTTTAAAAACCAAGACCAAATACATAACAATGGCGCGAGAGGATACAACGGTGAGGGAATTGCATGTCGACAGTAAGATAACATTGAAGAGTACAACAACTTAGTTGAAATTAAGGGACAGCTCTGTGCTGGAAGCCGATAAATTTATAACCGATATAAATATGAAATAAAATCAATTATAATTACGGTTTAATTAGGTCCTGTTTTAATATTTATATATTTATGTATATATATATATATATATATATATACATATATATATATATATATATATATATATATATATATATAATGTAATTAAACTTTTCCATGGTAACACTAGGTCGTTTCTCAACCCCTTGCTAGCAGTGCTAATCCAATCTGATTTAGCAATTACGCTTATATAGAAACAAGAGTAATTCAGTTTTTAGAAAGCCTTTGGTCACACGTTATAAAAGTGAAGTATAATCGAAATTCATATAAGTTGCTAAAATTTACCTATATGGTCAAAATTATTCAATATCCGTATCCTGTAGCGCAACCAAGCGCAACAAAGTCATACATTATTAAACGTAAGTGGCTGGAGTGACAATGTGAATTGCCGAGTGTATTGAAGCAGACAGTTTGAGCTTGTGAGTAGTGTATGGGGCCATTTAGGTGAAGCAGTAGTGCAGGAGACTTAAGGCAATTTGCGGCAATACGAACTAAATTTAAGCTGGCATGCACTTCTGACTTGATAGTTGGTAGTTTTACGATTAACGTGTGTTCGGTGAAATGTATTCAATTTTATAAATAACATATTTGTTGGCTACGTAGTTAGTGTTAAACGTAGTAACATATAGCTACATATTCGTGGTTTTTAAACTACTTAAATACTTTTAATGGCCAAGTTATTCACCTAGTTTTCTCTACAAAAGTTCAAATTGAATAGTTATAATTAACAATAAGCATATACAAATTTTGTTTTTAACTATTTTTTCTACACTGTAATTACTGTACAATAATAATTAAGAAGCTTAATTTCACATTTACAAACTAATTAAGTCTAAAAATATTTTATGATAAGTCTTTTTTATCTTCTATCCTGTTTTACATATTATAGACTGTGTCGGAAAAAGGTGCAGAACTAATTTAACGGAGATTTCAGCTGTAATGAAATTATGAAATAATAATTTAATTTTTTTTTCATTAATATTAATAAATAAAAAATATGCAAGTACAAGAATGTTTCACTTTCGACTAAATAAAGAACAGTAAACATTGTAATCGTATTGTCACTTCCATTAAAAACTAAAAAAAAATTAGGATTCAAGTAAGAACTATTATGTACGTACAAAAATTTGTAATCTACCTACTTTGAAATAATCTTTCATCTAAAATTCTGTACAACTCAATTAATAAACTATTTGTTTAATTCCTACATAAACATTACACAATTATGTCATTTGCTTTCATCGATACTATCCATTAAATACAAGTGAGTGCAATAAAAATTTAAAATGCTTAAAATTTACTATTATGCAGTGACAAAATTCCTCACTAAAGGAGGATAATCGCCAACAGAAATAAAGCAACATCTAAATGCTATGGCAACTCCTTTATTATCCACTGTAAATAATGTGCCAAAAATTTTGCTTAGGCGGAGACTAAGGCAAATCCCATGCTGGAACATCCTCAGAAAATAACACTGGAGAAACTTAAAGCAAGTCAAAAAAAATATTGCAAGACACATTTAAAGACTGAAGAATATGCAGCAAGATATGGTTTTTTAAAAATAACAGTGTTGAGAATTCTACAAAATAATATAGGGATAAACAAGTCAGTGAAGAGTGGCTTCTGAAAGTTCTTTGCTTATCCAATAAGAGTGATGTGTAAAATTTTCATTGCGTTTTGTCGTTCAATAAAAGTCGAAAGTAAAAGTTAAAGATTTTTGAATTTCTTAGCCGTGATCAAAACAATGCCACTTATATATTTTTTAATAATTTTAAAGATTTCGCAAAATATTTTAAGCATACATTTTTATGATTACATTGTTAAAATTTCATTTCATCACTTGCACATGAAAATAGTTCTGAGATTCTGATTTATAATAACTGAAGTCGAACAAACGTCTTATCGTGACCTAAAATTAAACCCAGTAAAAGGAGCACAAATCACATGGATTCGTACAAACTGAACATTTTACTAATTAATTTTATCAATTCAGCCAAAATATATAAAGAGTAATGAATATAATATATAGCTTCTGGATTACAGATAATGGTTCCAAAGTATATGTCCTTTGGAACCATTTTCATTACACGATCTGAAGAAAAGTAGTTCGAAATGTGTCCAATGAAATAAGTTAATTTTAAATATTAATGCAACTGATCAAAAATGGGAAGAAATTGAATTTTTTTTGCTCATTTGACAGTGCTTATAATTACAGAGACCGTTTGTTGGAAAACCTGGGCACTTTTAATAAATATATAACCCTTCAGTCATATATTTAATTATTTAATATTCAAAAATAGTTAAGTTTACGGAAATTTGAGGATAGCTAATTAAGCTTCGTTCTTTTGTCAGAGAGCAAGTTGAGATTATATAATTATTACAATTGCATATTGCGAGATAATTTTAAAAATATTGCTGCATATATCCACAAAACCATATTTGTTTATATCCAAAGACCTGCTAAAGTCGCAATGATGAAAAAACAAAGTTACTAGAAGTTTTTCAAATAATCTCACAGTTTTTGAGAAACTACCGCTTTTTACAAACCTTTGAAAATTATGCTAAGGAATTTATTGACATGGTGAAAAATAATATTAGTATTTGTATATGTTGGAGTTTAATGGAAATATTATGTACCAATTAATATTTGTATATTATTTGCGTCTATCGCATATTGCTTTGCTTGCTTTTCGATCTTAATGCATTTACATCAAAAAAATTTGAGGTAAATTATAATAATTAATGACACAATATTTTTGTGTTTATTTTATAAATGCA
Source organism: Druceiella hillmani (assembly GCA_039881145.1). NCBI lineage: Eukaryota > Metazoa > Arthropoda > Insecta > Lepidoptera > Hepialidae > Druceiella > Druceiella hillmani. The sequence goes on from JAYKKI010000014.1 coordinate 9,810,726, forward strand.
CCCTTTAACAATAACCGATACCACTTGTAAGTAGCCCACTTTGCGTTTTTTCAATGGGTTACCCACACATAGCATTAGAAAGATATTTCTGCAGTATTTTTGACAATTTTTGAAAAAAGACGTTTTTATTGAAAAAGCTTTAATTAAATATCTTAAGGTGTAGTGCTACATATATATTAAGGGAAAATATTATTTAAAAATATTCCGTGCGCCTTCTAGAATTTTTCATATATCTCATCATCATATCTCATCATATCTCATCCTTACTTATTTCTTGAATTGGTATTGTATTCTGTTACTAAATACTTTTATTTTTCTAAAAAACTCTTGGGATTAAGTATTATTTATTTTTCCTTTCAGTACTATCCATGATGAGTTTATTCCATTGTTTTATTATTTTTCATTTAAATTTTTTAACCAGTATTAATTACATTATTTATAAAGTTTTTAAATAAAATTAACAACGTAACTATTCGTGTAGCACAGTAGAAACTAAACCAACACTAAAAACTTGAAGATATTTTAGCTATCCATCCTCTAAAGAAACAATTTAGTTTCAGAACAATTGTTCTCTTTACAAGAGAACGAGATAATATTTTTATAACGATAACAACGAATGGCCTGGGCCACGACGCTAATTGATTCCTTATTAATTTTTTTATGAAGATAGAAGAGTAACCTTTAAGTGTGAGACCAGCATAAGACAAGTATTATTGATAGGATTTTAAAATCCGTGTATTTTTAAAAATTTTTAAAAATTGTATTTAAAATTGAAACCAATATGGTATCATATAATCTAACTAGTCTATTTCAGATACTAAGTTTTATCTTAAAAGATTGAATATTTATGCACCGATTTAACGAATACAATCAAATAATAGTAAATAGTTCTCAAATAATTAAAAATAAAACCACTCTATTACAATACTCTAATGATAGAACACAAGACAATTTCTACAAAGATAAAATCAGAACATGTTTAACATGTTCTGATACACCGAGGGCTACACCCGATCACCGCTCTAAGCAACACATTCTTACTCGTCGGTGTCGATGCGCAAACAGCGGCACGGCGACCCAGAATTCAGTGGGGCGCGCGGGAAATCCATTTCGTATACGTCCTACGATGATCAGCGGCGTAAAGGGTAAACAAGCTCTGTGCGAGTCCGAAATAAAACCGAAATCATAAGTCCATCTATACCATGTGTCTGTCCGAACCGAAATCATCAGTCGATTTATACCATGAATTCGACCGTATCAAAATAATCAGTTGACCTAAACCACGTGTCCCTAAATTAATAAAGAATTGAGCAAAATTTTAGAGACGCCTTTAAAGTCACTTTTCAATGTTTCTGTGTGAACTGGCTAGTTCACGGATCTCATGAAATTGGCGAACGTAATACCACTTCTCAAAAGAAGTGTTCAAAGAGTGAAGTGCAAAATTATCATCCTGTCTCTATTCTGCCGATATTCAGTAAAGTTTTGAAAAACTTATAGCGATAAGATTGATAGATTTTCTAACTAAAAACTATATTATCAACTGCAACCAATTTGGTATCTAGAGATCTAAGTCCACAACAAATTCAATTGTTGCCGTCATTTTAATGGCGCTGGATAAACCATGGAAAACTATGGGGATATTTTCCAATTTCTTAAAAGCGTTTGACTGCGTGAACTTAAGTGTACTGTTATGCAAGCTGGAATCTTATGATATAAGAAGAAGTGAACCTAAACTTTTGATAAATTTTATAATAAGTCATATTTATCAAAAAGATGCCAAGAGTCCAAATCTGAACCACACCCAATTAAATACACTGTATCTCAATGATCAGTGCTAGGTTCCTTATTTTCCCTAGTTTACAAAAATGATCTCAATGTTTATTCTCGTGGAAAACATGGCATTTTCATATTTGCAGGTGATATGACTATAATCATCAGAATTTATATCAGAATTTATATCATCATCGTGTTTAGTACACAGTTAAGTGTGTGGTACACTTGAGGATGTCTATAATAGAAATGCGCAATTCGATATTTAGCAGGTTTAAGATCCAGGAACTCATGTATGGAGGCATTCGAAACAGTGAACCAAGTTTCAACTGATAATAAATATTTCGTAATTACCATTTTATTTGACTCCGTTATTATCAATGATATTTTTAATATTTTAAAAATTTATATTTAATTTAAAATATAATTTTGTATTCAATTATTTTATTTTAATAACGTCTTTTTATAAGTTGTCAATTAAAATTTAAAATATTGTTTTTATTATTATTATTATTTACAGGATTTGTAAAATTGACATTATTTATTTTGACATTTCGTATTATTATTATTATTTCTTAATCATATACTATTAATAGTCAATAATTAATTTTTCATTAATATTAGTATTATCATTATTTTTTCTATGTAATTGGCGATATAGTTTACATTTAACGATACTTTTGTGGATATATTAAATTTTAGTTGACACTTCCCATTGATATTTTTTTTTTATTAATGAAATTATCACTTTCATTTAAATTTCATTTTAATTCATCTGGCTTGTTCTTCACTCGTACTTCGGTGGTATAATTATTTATGGTATAATTATTTACCTGTCTTTTTTCCTTTGTTTTGCATTTTAATATTCTTTTACAATGTGCAAATTGACGTGATTGAGTGTGTCTTGTGTACCAGTATCCAATAAAACTCGAAGCGTGGGGGCTCTTCGCATGCCCTGTTTCGTACACCAAATATCCGTCTCTCTCTCAATATTCTCTTTCGGCGGAAAAGTTGATAACATTTTCTGTATTGGGCGTCATGTAATTGTAAATAAAACGCCATGTCGTGCAGTTAATCCAGTTTCCTCGACTTCTGCGTCTTATATCGCAATTCTACATCTGACTTTAAGTCAAGTGCCTTAGTACTCGCTTCAAGTTTAACGAATGGTTAGGTTAGGAACCACCTTAATTAATCAAGGAACTAAATAGAGTGCAATTTTTTGATTATCGTTTTACCACGCTGAAACTGGTAAATATTTATTTTAAATTGGTAACTTTAAAGTTACTTCATTTAATCTAAAAATAGTGGCAGAGATCAGGTGACATGTTCCCCTCAGCGCAAACAAAGCGTTTGCTATATTTTCTTACTTATTTATTTGCCTAATTTAAAAGTATGATGACAAAATTTAATTATTCTACGTTTTTCTATATACTTGTATACACGTAACATCTGTTAATCTATTTGTTTACTGTTAAGTTGAATTCTTCTGTTAGTATTTATTATATTATTAATAATATTTATTTAATGAAGTTCTCATGTACGAAAGATTAATGTAGATCTTAGATTACTGAGCTTTAATATTATATATAAGGCATGTCTTTCAACACGGATATGTACATAGCGTTATTGGATGCGCGATCATAACGCCTCGTGTTATATTTAAACTCCATCATCGACCCTGGAAGTTACGAAAATCACAACTTCTTCGCAAGCGGAACCACGGAAAAGCTTGTTATGTTATATAAAATATAATTGTGTATGTACGTACTGTCCATAAATTTATGAAAAATTTTATTTTCGAAATAAATCAATAAATAATTCAGCACAATAGAATTGTTATTTTCAAAATAGGTTTAGAATTTATTTTATCTTTGACTGATAAAAGTATTCAGTTTGCTAAATAGGCGAAGTGACCCGCAAATATACGTTGTAACAAAATATTTATTTTTGTTGTTTATGTTCAGTTATTAAAAACGATATAACGTTACTTCTATGAATACATTTCCCTTTGAAGTGAGTCACAAAAAGCGTATTTAATTAATATGTTATCAGTTCACACATTACCCATTACATATTTGTTAAGTGAAAAACATAAAGCATTACGCCTGGGAAAGGCTGGCTCTGTGGATTTCACTAATTTACCAATATCATGTTAATTATAACCCACGAAAATGACGCATAGTCACGAAAATATACTATGCTAAACTTTACTTTCAGAATTACGCGCTGACTCCGTTTGCAGACCTAATGTTTTTGTCGTTAGAGTGACGTTAAATTTATCTCATGTGTAGTCGTTGAAATGTAAAATGTGATAACATCAGCTATATGTAATATTAAAGGCATTTCGCACGAAAAATTCTCGGGCTATTTTTTCGTAAATAAATTTTCAATGACTAAAATCAGATTATTTATATGGCAGCGTCGCTATATTTTATGGGAGCAAAAATAACTTTGTGTCCTATAGAACATAAGCCTGAGCCTAGAACGATTGATGATTTATGAGATATCATATGGTCGGTATTTATGTTTAATTAGATGGAAAACATGTCAACTTGATAAGTAAATTTTTAATTGATAATTAATTCCTCATTTATTTAACATTTGTGATTGCACTATTTACTCGCATATATAATTTCTGATCAAAACCTTAATAACAGTATGATTATTTAAGAGAAAATTAGTTTTTATTTTAATATATTCGCACAAATTTTCCATTTTTACTGCCTTGTCAACAAAACACAATATTAATTATAAAAATTAAGCTGAATAACCATGAGGGTTTTATTCAGATTCATATGACAGATCAACCTATAAAACCAATTTTCTTTTTAAAATCAAACACTTACTTAAGAAATAACTTATTTTTCTGGATAATAATATCACGTGTCAATCATAAGGAAGTGTGTAATAAATAAACGTCATCCTATTCATTATTTTTTGGTTACTTATATTCTTATAATTTTTATATGTAATGAAATATTAGTTGGTTAAACTTTCTTCTTCATTCAATTTGATTACAGACAGTAAGTACTGACGAAATTATAGGAAATAGCCACAACAATAAAACTTTTATTTTGCCTCATACGATATTACCATCTTCAGAAAACATATTTAAATATATCAAATTGATTCAGTAGTTCACTCAAATAATCCTCAACCAAAAGGTATGTCCTTCTACTATATACTTTTTTTAATCAATACTTGCCTTTTTTTACACCATCTTTATCTACAACTTGCCGCCATCTGGCAGGCAGTCACATTATGTCACCGTCGCTCATATTTGGTGTCTCAGGGCATGCAAAATTAAAAAGGTTATTTTGAAAGTTTTCCATATTGTCAATTTGTTTTATTTTGTAAATGATTACTTAATTCGTTATCCACTTTTGATGCTATTTCTGACGACCATATTTTGCTTTACGTAATTTGAAAATATTATGGAGAAAATAACTCAATTCTGCTGACAACTTGGTTTGTTGGCACGTCGATCCAATAAATCTTTGCATCCACCATAGAGTTTTGCGGAAGCAACTCCTGATAAGTAACTCCCTTGACATTTCACCAGCAACCCAGAAATATCCTGTGCATATTTGGGCACTGAAACTTTACTTGTCCTGAACTAAGTCGTCGGTGTGTGTGATTTTATTTATTTATTTATTTATTTATCACCTATGGAGAAAAAACAGATACAAGTCATAGTGAAATACAAAATAAGGGTTTTTTGACAATAAAGTTAACTTATATCCTAACATTCCCACATGAAAGTAATATTCTACATACATATATCCTCAGTATTTTCTAGATATTTCCATGATACATTAAATATTCAGAAATTTTATAAAATATCAAATTAAATTTTAATAAAGTAAGATTAACAATCAAGCAATAACTATTAAAATTATTGAAATCAGCCTTTCATTTAAAGTTCACTGTAACAGTTCTCAATAATAGAATTAATAGTAATCACTATCCCGCCTATAATAATATCGATTAAATAAAAAGAAAAAAAAAACAGAATATCACGTCGATTTGAATAAATGAAAATGTAGTGTTAATGCTTTCAAAGGACTAATGGTTGTATAGTATCCGTTTAATTGACTGTTTGTATTGAAGTACTGAGCTGGCAAATATATCTAGAGAATGAAATTTTCCGTCGCAATCATCACAAAGCCTGCGTAGTGGTACACGAGCACCAGCATTAGTGCGAGCGGTAGGTAGATGGAACAGTGCGATGCTACGGGTCGCTCTCCCTGGCACACGAAACTGCAACTGATTCACTATATCGGCGCAATCATAACGACTATGGCAAATATTATAGAGTACAATTGTTCCGAGTTCGATACGCCATTCGTGGATAGCATGGTATTTGAATGTGTACAATGCATTATAATAGTCTATTTTGAGTGTATTGAAGCGATATTGCAATGTATGTATAAATCGTTTTTGCACTCTTTCGATCATATCAGAATATGTAAGATAGTAATGATTCCAGACGGCAACAGCATATTCAAGTTGAGATCGCACAAGACTTGTGTAGAGGATGCGATACGTTCTCATTTGCTTAAAGGATTTGGTAGTCCGTAAGACAAAGCCTAGCAAAGCATAAGCTCGCGATGTGATCTGCTTTACGTGAACATTAAAATATAGCTTTTGATCGAACATTACACCAAGGTCACGTATGCAATTAACAGATTCCAAAGAATGACCACCTATGTCATAGGTGTGAAAATAGATTGTCTTATTTTTAGAAAAGGTGATCGATTTACACTTACTGTGACTTAATTGTATCTTGTTTATTCTGCAATACGCATCTAGTCTTTTAAGATCTTCTTGTAACTTCGAATGATCAGAAGAATCTCTTATTTTGGAGAAAATCTTTAGGTCGTCAGCATATAACAGGAACTTGCTGTGTTTAAAACAATTGCTGATGTCATTTATAAACATGATAAACAAAAAGGGACCCAATATGGAACCTTGAGGTACCCCTGAAGTCACGGGAACATGAGGTGATAAAAACCGTTAATTTTTACTTCCTGTTGCCTGTTGCTGAGATAAGAGACGAACCAACGAAGTAAATTGCCCTTTATACCGTTAAAAGAGAGTTCTTTCAGCACGATGAGACGATCAACCTTGTCGAAAGCTTTTTTAAAATCTGTGTAGATGGAATCAACCTGTGTCCTGCAATCCATAGATTTAAAGAGATATTGCGAGTACAATAACAGGTTGGTTAATGTTGACTGGTTCCATACGAATCCATGCTGGTCCTCAATAATACGCCGATGCAATGTCGGATAAATCCTATTGTGAACCACTTTTTCAAATACCTTAGACACTGCTGACAAAATAGATATAGGCCGATAATTTTCAACAGACTGTTTATTCCCAGATTTATATACTGTATGTGCACCTTTCCGGCACCTGCGAAACGTACCCGGCGCGATATACATGTTAAATATTATAGTGAGTGGAGCAGAAATCGTATCGTGTGTGTTTTGAAGAAATATAGGTTCAATGTTGTCTGGACCTGCTCCCTTATTGGGATTGATTTTCTTGAGGGCATTAGTTATTTCATCTCTTTGGAAGCGGATGGAGGTGATAGTAATATCCATCTGAAGTGCTAAATTGTGATGAGGTGGTAGGTTTTGTTCGAAGGATTCACAAATATTATTTGGATCTAGAGGTGGGTTCCGTTCAAAGGTAGATTTGAAGAACTAAGAAAACATTTGGCATATCATTTGAACGTCATTCGATTCATAACCTTCGAAATTCATCGACGATGGATATCCTTCTGACTTCTTCAGTGATGGCACGTATGACCAGAAACCTTTTACGTTGTTATTAATAAGTTTCTCAGTATTGTGTTGTGTGTCTGACATCAATTTTGCCATTTCGTACCCAAACATACTCGTAGCCTTTCTGTTTTTTCGCGGCACGTACTTTTGCGTGAAGTATTTTTTTGTGTAACGTAAGATGTTCATTTATATAAATCTTTTGTTCGGGCACTGAGAGCTGAACAGAGCGTGTTGTGAGAGAGCGACGCACGCGTGCCGCCACTAGAATGTTGTCACGCAGGCATCGCAATGTTACGCGGGCGGTCCCTTCGGGTAGCAACGCGATGTGCACTTCGTACTTGCTCCAGAGGTATGGGTACGTTTAAGGCTACTGCTAAATTAGCCACTATATATTGAATATTCTCACTTTTATCCTCAGGAACGTTTTGTATTTCGATGTTACATTGACGAGCTGTTTGTTCAATTTCTTCAACTTTCGATTTTAATAATTCGAATTCTTTTCGCATCAAGTCACTGGAGGCCTTTAAACTGTCTATGGTTTTGTTATTGTACGCTATTATTGCCTTTAGGCGATCTTGTTCGGTAGTGTGGAATTCCAAAGACCTTTCGAATCCTTCCAGTGACATGATTTCTTCTTTAATTGCATTTAGTTCGGTTTTAATTGACCCAATCACTAACTCCTTTAAATCATTTTTTATTTTTTCTGTGAAGGTAGTCGCAAATTTATAAATTTTTGTATCAATATGTGTTATATAACGTTCAAAGTCAATCGTAAATATTTCCGAGCCGACAGATGATGACGGCGAAGCTACTATTTTCGTGTTCTGCCGAATTTTACATGTTGGACATTTCCATTTACCTTTGTTCATCGGGAGCATTTTTTTGAAATCTTTCTCTCTCATTCCGATGCAAGTGTAATGAAATTTTAATGTACATTTAGCACATTTTAACCCCTCAGTGTCCTGGCAGTATTTGGAGCAATTAGAGCAGTTCATGGTTGATTCAACGAAATTAATTATAATGTATGCTAAATATGGTATACTAATTGAGTGAACGTTAAATTCATCTAAATTATATTGTGCCATCTACCGATGACTTAATATTACTAATTACACCATTATCAAAATAAGTTCGTTGGTCTTAAAACTTTAAGATGTTGTCAGTAGGCGGCGCTGTTCATCTGTGGTTCCGTTAGCGGTGGCGCTGTTTAGCAAATGATTAATTGCCGATTTTGACACTTTCTTCAGTGTCGTATTTTTGAAAAACTTGTATGGTAGTGTTCTATTTGGTAAATGTCTTTTATTCAATCAACTGTGTCTCCAGTGATTAGTGGTTAAGGCAATATAATAGATTGGTGTAATTACATAAATTGCCTAGTGAAATTACAGATCACTAATTTCCTTTCAGTGTCTTAAACAGGATATTAGTTTTGGCTGAAGTGAAATGTGTACCTTAGGCAATCTATGTGTAACTAAGAATAAGGTGATAAAATTAGTAAACTTGCCAATAGCGGTATATGCTGAGGTCTGGATATGCACAGCTACTTCTGCAGGTCAGTAATCGATGATAGTTTCACTTGTATAGCGGCAACGACTCGCAACTTGAATCCAGAATTTTACCGTTGTTAACTGCTATTTATACCCGAAACTTTGATATCTTACCTGGTAATCACTATAATCAATATCAAAACAAACTTGTGAAATTAATATTTATGCTAAATATGATAATAATTTAAATTGAAATTCCTGATTACGGATACGTCCGCACGTAGGTAGGTAGGTAGTTTTAGATGAAAAATGATTGATTTATATGATTGAGGATGATGATTGATTTATACAGTTCACTTTTCATCACTATTTACTAATTATTTCAACTAACTGAAGTTAGCTTTTCTCATTGCGTAACTACTTTGATAGTCCACCAGCTGCTCAGAATCTCTTTTCTAGTGTTCGGTTCAAATTAGGTGTTGAACTTCTTATTTGTCCTGCACTAAATCAAATATGCGATTAAGATATATAGTCTACTTTATATCACTAGTTACTAATTGTTTCCGAAAATTTAAGTTAAGTTTTAATGTCAATAATGGCGATGTAACTCATAAAGCACGAGTTAGTACTTAAAATCAATTTTAAATTTGAATAATGAGATATATATATATATATTATGAATTGATATAGAATTGTGTCCTTCAATAAAGTGTATAAAAAACAGTGCTAAGTCGCGATATTTGCACCGTTTCATTCAGTTGACAACTTGTGATGTACGTTGATCCTGATTGCATAATAAAAATATGTTTGAATTACATTACCAGAATTTTAAAACAGATGGTATATAATACTATCAATTTGAACTAGCTGTTATAGCATATATTTGGTATTTATTGACTAAATAGTGCCATGTCATAACTTTGTCCGAATTGATATGTTCTGACCTTTTCTTTGTTAATGTTAAATTTTCTTCGCTTTGGTTTTTGAAACTCATGATTAGGAGAGCGCAGGAAAATTTGAAACCATACAAGATGCAGTTAGCATATTGATATCAAACATAATAACATACACATGTGTGTGTGTGCGTGTGTGTATGTGTTCGTACGTATATACACATTAACATAACCGCAACGTAAATCTTTCACTTTTAGTTGAAACAGATACAGAATTTGTAAATTTTCACATTACGCAAAATGACGTTTTGTCATATTCACCTAAAATAAAAGTCAGTCAAATAAGGCAATTTAGAGACGATCACCGAATACAGGGAAAAATTTCAAACTAAATAGCACTTACTGCGGTTGAAATAATTAAGGTACCTTACTCGGGCTGATTTTCAATCTATTAGTGACACATCCAAGTTTTGCCAATTTGTCTAATTATTGTAATTGCCTTTTATTATTAAATTGAGTTGAAATTTACTTTTTTCATTAATTCATCTAAACTCCAAGTAATTTAAATATTGAGAAATCAATATATACGCTAAAATCCGGGAACTTGCTTGTTTTAAATTCGGTAAAAAATTAAGATGTAATTGCTGATATAAAAACTAAATTGTCTAAACAGTTTAAAATGAAGGACATGGGTAAAGTAACAAATTATATTGGAATAGAAATTGAATATAATTATAATCAAGATAACATTCTAACTTTAAGTCAAAAATTTTATGTTGAGTCTTTAGCTAAACCTTATAATATTGAAAGTTCAAAATTATTTAAAACCCCTATTGAAATAAATTTAAAATTGGAACAATCTGATATTAATGAAAATGTAAAATACCAAAATTTAATTGGTGCACTCTTGTATATTAATTCAGGCACCAGATCAGATATTTGTTACAGTGTAAATTATTTGAGCAGATTTCAAAACTGTTATAATGAGACACATTTCAAATATGCTCTGAGAATTTTAAAGTATTTGTATTTGACAAGGGATCTTAAGTTAACATATTGTAATAATATTAATGCTGATATTTTGGATTGTTATGTGCATGCCGACTGGACAGGATATATTTTGGACAGAAAGTCTACTACAGGATCTGTTATTAGATTATTTGGAAATATCATTTATTGGAAATTAAAGAAACAAGGTAGTGTAACAAAGTCTTCTACATTTGCTGAATATGTTATCAGAAGCGGTAACAGAATTAAAATTTCTTATTTGTTTATTGAATGATGTTTTTACTAAAATTTGTAAACCAGTTAAAATTTATGAAGACAATTTAGGCCCTGTAGCTATTTCTAAATATGGAAATTTTACAAAGAATTCTGAGCATATTGAAGTTCACTATCTATAATATAAAAATAACTCGGATTTTCTTCCTGACGCTATAACTCCAGAACGCACGAACCGATTTCCACGGTTTTGCATTCGTTGGAAAGGTCTCGGGCTCCGTGAGGTTTATAGCAAACAAAATTTAGAAACAATTTCAACAGAAAAGCAGGAAAACAGGGAAATCATTTTTCACATACAGCGCCATCTCTGATACATATCATGTACTACAAACCAATATGGTTTTGCATGGTTGTGGAGCAGATGGCGCCAGTATTTTAAGTAGGTGGCGCCGGTGCGTGATACATAGTTTGACAGCTACTCATTGTACTCTGCTCAGTTAATTTCATGTGACATTTATCATGTGCACATTCTTTCAAACGCTAACTTAAAACCGGTATTATGTTCACTGTGAAATTGTGAAATTGAGGTTATAGTTATTCGTTTCCTAACAGTTCAATTGGAAACCATCAAAACAGTCACGCGTATTGTGCAAATTTTTAGTCAATTTCAACAGCAGGCATTTGTCATTTTTTTGCAAGTGTGTAAATTATGTGGATCTTGCATTTGAGGTTAAATTCACCAGTCTGTCCATAGTCCAAAATGCCTAGAGGACGACGTGCGAACATCGGCCGCCGCACAAGACATGCAAGCTAGCAACAAGTGTATTCACAGAACTTAAACGAAGAAAGACAAAATATAATGAGAGAAAATGCCCGATTGAGACAACCTGTGAGCACACGAAGATCATTGGTATCATACAATCGCTTGGCATTCAAATATGATCCCACTGCGAACTACAGTGATGATAACAATTTAGATATTGGACCAATGACGACTGTATGCCGATATTGCAATGCGTTAAAGTTCAAAAGAGAAACGGCTGGATTGTGCTGCGCAAGTAAAAAAGTCAAACTGGATCCATTACTTACACCACCACAGCCACTGAAACCATTGTTCGATGGAAGTGATCCCGATTCCAACCATTTTCTTCAACGCATCCTTGAATACAATAACTGCTTTCGCATGACTTCCTTTGGAGCTAATATCATTCGAGAAGGCGGCTTCATGCCGACTTGCAAGGTAAAAGATACAACACACACAACCAATCACTCATACCAACACAATCAATTGCAACACATAACAACTACACATACACCACACACTACACCAACACACGATCAGAAGTCACACCGTATTGTTCAACAAATGATTGTTTGCAATTACAGATACAAGGACAAATATATCATTTGCATGGTTCAATGGTGCCAACACCAGATGAACCGCATCAATTTCTGCAAATATATTTCATTTCGTTGATGGTGAATCAGCTGAATGTGCTGTGCAATATACAGGGAATACAACAGTTAAAGAGACGAATTATTGAACAGTTGCAAGCATTTTTTCACGCTAATAACGCTGTGGTTATTATGTTCAAAACAGCATTGGAACGAATGCCATCGGATACGCACAAATTTGTCATAAGAGCGGATCGTACCCCAACAGGTGAACATGTGTGAATATTCAATGCACCCACCGTTGATGATGTTGCTGCAATTATTGTTGGCGATCCAACTAAATCACGAGACATTGTCGTTCAGCGAAGAAGCAGTATCATGCATCGTGTAAAAGAGACACATCGTTTGTACGATGCGTTACAATATCCAATCATTTATTGGCAAGGGCAAGACGGATACGACATCACGTTGAAGATGGTCGATCCAATTACAGGTACAATATTCACACACTAATTATTGCTATTATTGGTTTCCATTAACAATACATTTAATTTTGCATTTTCAGGCGTCAAGCGCAATGAATTACTATGCGTATCGTATGATGATTCGTACACATTAGGAGAATGTCATTTTGAAGTGCCGTCGGCTATTAAAGCAATTCACTGTCGACATGTATGTCAAAGTCGAGACCGAACGTTTAGCGTTCATCCGATTCAATTAGGCAAAGCTACGATCTGAGGACTATATACACTTGCGTGATGCTATTCATTCAGATGGTAATGTTCAGAATATTGGACGCCTGACGATTCTCCCATCATCTTATATCGGAAGCCCATGCCACATGCACGAATACGCTCAAGACGCTATGACGTACGTGCGAAATTATGGAACTCCGGATTTATTTATAACGTTCACATGCAATCCGAAGTGGACGGAAATTGAACGTGAGTTGGATCCGGGCCAAAAACCGCAAGATCGCCATGACATAATCGCCAGAGTATTTCAGCAAAAACTCAAGGTTATGATGGATGTGCTTGCTAAGTATCGAGTTTTTGGTGACACATGTTGTTATATGTACTCGGTGGAATGGCAGAAGCTGAACAAATTACAATCAAATGAAGTGGATGACATCATATCAGCTGAAATTCCTGATCCAGTCACTGATCCCCATCTACACGACATTGTGACGACACTATTATCGCCTTGCATGGCTGATGGAAAGTGCACAAAACGATATCCGCGACCGTTAGTTGCTGAAACAGTCACAGGGAACGATGGATATCCATTTTATCGTCGGCGTTCAAAAGAAGATAATGGTCGAACTATCAAAGTTAAAGTTCAAAATCAAGAGATTGAGATCGGAAATGAATTCATTGTACCATATTGCCCGCTGCTATCACGAATTTACGAAACACATGCGAACGTTGAGAGTTGTCATTCGGCCAAATCAGTCAAATATTTATGCAAGTACGTCACAAAAAGCAGCGACATGGCTGTGTTTGGTGTTGCGTCGGAAAATGCGAATGACGAAATCAGCAACTTCCAAATGGGCAGATACGTCAGTACTAATGAAGCACTGTGGCGATTATTGTCATTTCAAGTTCATGAAAGATATCCCACAGTTGTACATTTAGCAGTGCACTTAGAAAATGGACAAAGAGTTTACTTCACTGAGGCTAATGCGGCACAACGAGCTGAGAGACCACCATCGACAACATTGACTAGCTTCTTTGCAATGTGTGAAGCAGATTCGCAGCGACGCTGATCTACGTTGAAATGCCCAAGTACTACACTTGGAATCAATCAACAAAGAAATTACAACGTCGCAAACAAGGAACCCCAGTTCCAGATTGGCCACAGGTGTTTTCCACTGATGCGCTAGGTAGCATGCATACTGTTTATCCTAGAAATGATGAATGTTTTTATTTGCGACTGCTGTTGGTAAATGTACGTGGACCAAAATCATTTGCGCATTTGAAAACTGTGAATGGCCACCAATGCCAAACATATCGAGAAGCATGTCGACTATTGGGTTTGCTGGAGAACGATTCTCATTGGGATTTAACACTTGCGGATTCAGTTGTTTCATTAAATGCGTACCAAATACGAACGCTGTTCGCAATTATCATCACCACATGTTTCCCTTCACAACCAATTCAGTTATGGAACAAATACAAAGACGACATATGTCTTCACATATCTTGCATCGCTTGCGTATTCAAACGAATAATCCCGACATGCAAATAACCGATGAAATATACAATGAAAGATTGATTCTGATTGAGGATCAATGCTTGACTATTGCAAACGAGCTACTGATTGAAGTAGGAATGATTGCGCCAAATCGATCAATGCACGATGCATTCAACCAAGAATTGAATCGAGAGCTGCAATACAATGTTGATACATTGCAGGAATTCGTTCGAAATAATGTGTCGTTGCTGAATGAACAGCAAAAACAAGTATATGAAACATTAATGCAAGCGGTGGACAATAATACTGGTGGTCTATTCTTCCTGGACGCACCTGGAGGAACAGGGAAAACATTTGTAATTTCATTGATTTTGGCCACAATTCGATCAAGATGTGACATAGCTTTGGCGTTAGCATCATCTGGAATTGCGGCGACTCTTCTAGATGGCGGTCGTACTGCACATTCTGCGCTTAAGTTGCCACTCAATTTAAACACAATTGATACTCCAACATGCAATATTTCCAGATCCAGTGCAATGGGAAAATTGTTGATGCAATGCAAGCTCATTGTTTGGGATGAGTGCACAATGGCACATAAGAAATAACTTGAAGCACTTAACTTCACACTGAAGGATCTTCGGCGATATAACAACATCTTTGGCAACTTGATGATATTGTTAGCAGGCGATTTCAGGCAGACGTTGCCAGTAATTCCCCGCGGAACGCCTGCAGATGAATTGAATGCTTGCCTGAAGGCATCACTTTTGTGGAATAAAGTAAAAACATTATCGCTAACCACCAATATGCGAGTTCAAATTCAAAATGATCAAAGTGGTGCACAATTTTCCAAACAATTGTTAGCTGTTGGAAATGGAAAAGTCCTAGTTGATGCGACAACTGGATTAATTACTCTTACCAACGACTTTTGCCGATTTGTAGACTCTCAATTAGCTCTTATTGAAAATGTTTTCCCAAACATTAGTGAGAATTATCAGAATTATGCTTGGTTAAGTCAACGAGCAATTCTCGCCGCAAAGAATAATGATGTACACGCACTGAATTTCACCATTCAATCAAAAATCGCTGGCGATTTGGTGACATACAAATCCGTTGATTCCATAACAAATCCCGATGATATAGTAAATTATACAACGGAGTTTTTGAACTCTCTGGAGTTACCAGGATTTCCACCACATAACTTGCAACTCAAAGTTGGTTCAATTATTATGAAATTGCGTAATTTGAATCCACCGCGACTTTGCAACGGTACTCGACTTGCGGTGAAAAGACTTATGCCGAATTTGATTGAGGCAACCATTATTAACGGAAAGTACGCAGGTGAAAATGTATGTATTCCTCGAATACCAATGATTCCGACTGATCTTCCGTTTGACTTCAAACGATTGCAATTTCCGGTTCACCTTGCGTTCGCAATGACAATTAACAAGTCGCAAGGCCAATCGCTTAGTGTTTGCGGGATAAATTTAGAAAATCATTGTTTTTTCACATGGGCAGCTATACGTTGCGTGTTCACGAGTTGGGAAACCATCCGCTTTGTTTGTGTTAACGTCAGACCAAAAAACAAAAAATGTGGTTTACCAAAGAGCACTTCAATGAAACGGATAATTTGCGGACACGTATAACGCTTCGATTCAGTATTTACTTTGGATTCACTTTAATTTTTTACTTAGAGAAGTTCAACTAAATTACACTTCATTTTTGTAATCGAAATGAATTTATTACTGTTGTGAAATGAAATAAAAATTTTCCTTTTCAAATACAAAAAAAAAAAATTTTTCTTCCTCTTTTAATCCCCATACGAAATGTTATAAAAAACGAAGCCATCTGGTGGCGATACGGATTTCGCCGGGTTTGCTAGTAATTTTATATATGACAATGTTAAGTAAGGCAATATTAATGTTGTAAAAATAGAGTCCGAAAATAATATTGCAGATATATTTACTAAAGCGTTGGGAAATGTTAAATTAATTAAATTCAGAGAAATGTTAAATTTAAAAGATTAAAATTAAGTGTTAAGATAATAGAGACTATTGTAAGTGTTTATAAATGTTTTTTGCCAATATAAATGTAAGGAGGCGTGTTAGAAATTATAGGTACTTTTATATTGACAACACTGCTCCCTCTCTCTCAGCTTTGCAAAGAAAATGGCGGATTACTGTTAAGATGTGTAATTGTGTGTTAAGGTTTTATAATAATAAATAAGAAGTTAGACATATAAAAGTATTTCTAATTCAATAAAATAACAAAATTAATTACAAAAAATATTATTTGTTTACTTAATATTCAAAGTATATTTGTAGAAGCAACAAAGTAGGAAAAAATATGACCTACGTTCATATAATAATTATGAGTATTATTTTAATTCGTTACTAAAATGTGATCTTGCTATGTCGTGATTCTTATATAAGTATTATGTTATTATGAATTAGAACTTAATTTATTTTGTTTATCGATTTTTTAGCTATAATACGTTTTATTTAATAATACGTTCTATTTTTTTAATGTCATGTAATTAAATAAAACGTATGATAAATAAAAAAAAACATTGAATGTTAATTTCACTATTCCAACACAGAAACAAAGGACTGTTACTCGCTTGTTGAATGATATCAATTTTTTTTCCTTCGAATGAAATTAACAGACTATTACTTTATTTTCATATATTAAAATGTACGATAATTTTCAAATGTTAACTGAAAATGAAAATAATCAGGATGGAAATCCTACTTCTTCTCCACAACTTTGTTGTTTTAATTTGCAAAGGAAGTGAAATGTTTTTGAAAATAAGTAATTTCTTGTAGAAATCCGAGATTGTAAAATCGTTTAAAAGATTGAAAAGAATAAATTCGTTCCGGTCGATGAACAATTGAACAACGTCCAAAAATATATAAAAAAATTCGAACTTATTTAAATTACGCTTTTGTTCTAATATTTCAAAAAGCAATTCATCTGGTATGGTTCCACTACACTACTATCCTAGCAGCAGTTCACTTATACTTTTGCTATTCCCCTACAAACCTCGCGATACTAGTAATATTTAGAATATCAGTCTCTTGGTCTTGTCATTTTTAGTCATAATTAGCTAAACAAATTAATTCGTGAGTACCCGCAAACTTAATTATAAGTTATAATAAAGTTGAAAAGGATGATAATCGTATTATTGGGGCGTACTCTTCGATACCGTAGCGTCTTCCCATTATGTCTGGTAAATTGAAGGGCTAAGTTATTAGAAGGCCTGCGTATAAACCTTAATTTAATAAGACTTACTTAGGCGTCGATAGTCTTAGTCGTCTTAGTCGTAGGATAAAAAGCGTGGTATCAAAAACACAATTAATATTCACCCTTTCGAACTTTGTTTTGTACACTGTTTGTTTCGTGCATAAATTCCTGTCATAAATACTCAACAACTGTATCAGAATTTAATGTATTTTTATCTGCAAGTAGACAAAAAACATAAGTTCAACAGTATGTCCAACAGTATCGATTAGTACCTACTTGAAATTTTTGGGCGTAATGGATAGATTGATCTAATCAATATATTAAGAACTCGTTTAAAAGTAATAATCATTTATTAATCTTAGGGTTAGAGGTTCCGAAATTCCTCAAGTTAAAACCAAAGTATAATTATAATCGAAGTTTTTTGCGTAAGTCAATTTTTATTTTTAATATCAAACCTTATTATAGAATAAACGTTAATATTGGTCTAAAATATTATTGCCGTCTTGGTGCAGAAATATTAGAAAATATTATTTTGTTTTTAATATTCATTAAACTTATTTTTAAATATTCAATAAATTGTTTTTGATAACAATAATAAATAAAAAACAACTTATTTTCTTTTTAGCCACAAAAAATGGTAATGTTTACTTATTGAAAATCTTATTATTTTTTTATGAAAATAATTCTTCGTTAATTTCATATTAATTTTTTGGTTTATGTAAGTGCATATGGATTTTCAGGATGTATTTTGCAACTAACAATATCCTTTGTAAATAATTCACAAAATGAAATTATTTATAATATCATAACACAAGCTGGTAATGAATAATATTAATTTGTTACCGTAGTTCGTTACGATAGATGTAAGAAACTGTATGTTGATTACGGTGCGTGCAAAGTTGGCGAGAACTTGTCTGCAAGTTTCCGATTCCTGAGGTTCTGTAGCAACAAAGGGTTTCTTCTTTACTATTTGACAAAGAATATATATTCTATCTATAGCCATCCAGTAGATAAGTATTTAATGTTAGGTGCATAAGACTAAACTGTCGAGTCTATTGAAATATTTTGAAAATAAATAAGATTTTCGTTTTGAATCATTAAATTTACTTGCTAACTTTATTTATTAAATCCTGTATTCAATAAATGTAAATGCATAAGAAGTAAGATATATAAGCATTCGACATTATTGGAATACTTGTCACAAATAAGGAAATTATCCATATAAAATTGTGGGTTAATTTTATCTGTTGGCACTTCTATGTGTCCGGGTGTTGTCCTTGCGTTTCATTCTTCCTTCCACTTTAAAGGCAGCAGTGCTATGTTTATTTTTAGCTCCTCACCAATTGATATTAAAAACGTTTTCAAGTCAAAAAATATTCCGATGTACGTCAATAATTAGGTTTGCGAAGAATGTATTATGAAATGTAAATTTTTCTCATATATATTATACATATTGCAATGTGTCTAGTCAATGTAGTAGCGACAATTTAAAACGTCAGTCACGGTAATTGTAGTATTTTAAATAAGATGAAATCTAATAACAGCCAAAGAAAAGTTTTTTCTCACACATTTTGTATGATTTGTGAAATGACAACAAATGGACAAAAACGACTTTTTCTTAAAAGTTTATAGTAGAACCATTGGTACTTTTATTTCAGTATAGTTGAATTACTAGTAGTGTGTTTTCATATAAACTTTGCACATATCATTAGAGATTTGCTCCGAAAATTGTTACGTTTTATTCCTCTTGACTACTATTTCATCAAAGATTCCCTGATTTTACAATTGTTATATGTACTAAAACGTTGGGATCGAGACTTTCTTAACAAGTCTTAGAGAATATTGCCAGTTTTAGTTAGAATGTGCATTAAATTTATAATTATTTTAACAATTTTATTCTAATTTTTGTTAAGATTAGCCTTTCATTAAGTGTATAATTATAAATTAATTCAGACTGTAAATGGTCGAAATGTAGATTAAGTATTTTTGACATTAGCTAACTTAAAGACAGGGTAAACAATACACTGGGATAGCGGCTGTTGTTTGTGCAGCATTTAGTGTATCAGATCCAAACGAGTGGGTGAATAGTGATATAGATTACTTTGTCTTTATTGACGATAAGTACTGCAAGGATTGCCTCGCTGCTAGAGATAATCCTGCACTCAGCGACGTAAACCCTGACTACCTTGCTGTAATAAATCTTATACTAACACTTATCCATAATGTAATAATTACAGTACTGGAGAATACCAATTACAATGGTCACATCGACAATAACAACACTTCTGATGGCTTCCCTAACCTAAATAATGTATTAATAAGTTTTTTCAGGGAACATTCAAATGGGATACTTACAGCAAACGCCATCTCAGTAGCAGTACATTGCAGAACTTTAGCTGAAAATTAACTTACTTTTTGTTTGATTTGTGGTCCCAAGGGTGCTTCAGCTCCCTATAATGGTACCACTTGTTTCATGCGTTTTAATGATCTGGACGGCTTAACATGTCGTATTACATCGCAATTTATATGTAATGAAAAATAAAGTGCCAGAAGAGAAACTTCGGGATAATCTTAATGTGTTCTCGTTAACATAATTAAATATTTATAATCATGGAGGTGAGGTATATTTTAGTAATATTTTGGGGTTTGCTAAATATTTATTACACAAGAAATTTAAAAAAATTATAAAACATGAAATAATTTTGAGAAGTTACTTGTCACAGATAAAAGAGAAATTATATTTTGGCAGCACACTCTAATTTTTAGTGTACCTTCAAGAGATTGATTTTCAAAAAAATCTGCAGTTACAGTTTCTTTTAAAGATTTCTTGACCATATTTCCACACTCTCCTCATAACTGTTAGATAAACTACATTAAGATCAGGTATATAATTATTTAAACATGGTATTTTTTGTATATAATCTGTTATTCGAATTATATCTGTTATTTGCCATAAACTTGACTAATGAGATTGAACGGCGGTCAGTTTACCTTCTTTCTGCATCCGGTATATTTGTTTCGGTAAATAGTTTAACTTAATACTATTTGTTTGTTATGTTTTTATAATATTTGTTTTACTATCTCTAATATACCAATATCGTAATAAAGTTATATTACGATATTGGTATATTAGAGATAGTAAAACATTTAATTTTACTTAGGAGACTATGTATACTTAAATATCAAGTGAAAAATTGCTGAATAGCTTCTAGGTCGTACTCCCGCTGGGAGTATAATAAAGTATCCGCCCGCAAACTCGTAAATTTAATACCTGCTGCGCTCTCGATCCAGGATAAATTGACAGGGTGAAACCTGATACTGTAGTAGATAATTGACGGTAAAATGTCATTGCGTAACTGCCCAAGATGACAGCTATTGTTACGTTTTCTTAATTATATTTAATTACACTGAGGGAATTTTAATATTTCAGATCAATATTATATATATATATATATATATATATATATATATATATATATATATATATATATACACACACATATATATATATATATATATATATATATAATGAATTGAAGAACAAAATATTTTATCGGGGTACTTTAATTACTTATGCTTGGTAAGACTTCCAAATATTCCAGAACAATATATGGAAAAAAATAAAGCAAAAAAGGTTGTGCCGTGGTGTGTTTGGTTGACCAAAAGACATACGGTCTTTGACCGCGCAGTGCACCGCAGGGACCCGGATTCAATTTCCGGCCGCTGGTCGACCAGTAAATAAATAAATTAATAATAACAAAATAAATAAATAACAATTTCAATTAAGAAGTTGTTCAAATAAGGAAATGTCTTAATAATTCATTACAATTTATGTCTATCTTATAAAAAAAAACAATTATGAAAAGAAATTTTTATGCGGGTAAAATCGTTTCTTATAAACCAATCACTAAGTGAATTTAGTGACAAATCTTAGTGTTGAATGATTAACTTTACGGACGGTTCCTTTCCTGTATGGAATTGAAATTATTAATCGCATCAATGAATTAAAATCAATAAAAATATCCTGTGCTATATTTTTATTACTAATATATAAAGTTAAGAAAATAATGATGTTAGTAGTAATTAATGTTTTATATTCTTTATTCTCACATAATATTAGACCCCTACTGAATTTTAAATATTTAATAAAATAGTGTATAAACAAAGTTTTTGTACGCACAGCCAACTTAGCAAAATTATTAGGTAATGCTCGGTTACAAATAATATTTTGTGTTGCTGTAAACGAGGTCAGGGTTTTGATATTTTCAGCCAGAGACGAGGTGTTTAGGTTTAAACGCAAACAATTTACTTCAAAATATATTTCGTCGTCACTATAAATAAATAATAAAGTTCAAATTCCAAGATCAATGAAAACAACTTAAGGTTCAACTTTATTTTGCTTGCGGTTATGTTTTGACATCCTAGTATATATTGCGTACAGTATAACCACCAGTGCACCAGTAACTTCAAAGACCCTACGTCTCTATATAAAATTTAGATATTGCTCAATCACATTAATTCGTACACACGGAAAAATTAATTTCTTCCTTCGTCTAATTTGCCAAAACCTAACTGAATTTTGTTTGTTTGATCGTTGGCTTGTAATTCTAAGATCATTGTTCATATAAGTTATGTACACCTTAAAAAGTCAATAAAATATATTATAGATACAATCAATTACACAACATTAATTTATGCGATATCCAATACTATCAAGCACGGCATATCGAACAATTCCTGTGCAACAAACTCTCACTAGGAAAACCTTTATTTTAAGTCGCATAATACTAAACGCGCGCTAGTTCTAAATACCTAAGACACGCCGCACATCCGATTTTCCAACCCCATACTTATATCACCCCAAAAAGACTACGGTATCACGAAACAAAGTTGTACACCTATTAATTAACTCGATACATCGGGGCAGGTGTACGTTATTCATATCAGACATCGCATATTACAAACTTTTTCATTCATTTGGTATTTGTATAGTTTAAATAAAAGGCGGAGCATGTAATAGATCCTAGCTAGGGAGGCTCTGGCGCTTATGAAGTTATTGTAGTAGTTGTGTGTGGATAATGAATGGATTATTGAGTCCGTGAACTGCAGCAACTTCATGGTCTAGATGAAATATTGTTAATTGTATTACTACAGTAAAATGTTATATACAAAAGGGAACGAAAAGATTACTTGAAACTATATTTTTATACAGATGTTAAAGTTTCCACATGTCACAGAGATATTACAAATTACCGTTAGAAAAAAATAAACTTTACCTATTTATCAAGGTATAACCTATCTTATAAGATTCAACGACAAAGGAACACAATGCAATATCTGTATAAATTTTTAACAGTTCAGTTTTGTGGAGGATAATATAGATGACGATGATAAAAGACCATTTCTTTTAGGTATTCAAGGTATTAACTCGATTTAGTCTCTCTCAAAATTCTGTATCCTTTCAACAGAAGCCTGATATTATCAGATATTATAAAATATAAAAACCAAAACAAATCTCAGGTTTGACTACAACAAAACCTCAGAACTAACCGTCATATAATACAATTATTCGTTCTGTTGTTTCTAGATGATATTATAGATAAGTAGGGTCATGATAATTCTTACAGTATGGATGCGCATGTCACTCAAACAGAAATGTATAAATTAATTCGGCATCCCACAGTGCTTTTAGAAAGAGTTTTAGAGCACTTTAGCTTGACGATTATCCAATAATCTATGGTTAATACATAAATACACTTTTCTAGTATTCCGACTAATTCCTCTCTGATTATAATGTAAGGAAAATCACGTTCATCTGCGTCAAATATTCTCAGTGCATATCCTATACTATATTTAAAGCTTTTTAAATTTATTTATCTAGTTTATCATTGATATAGCTAATGTTCGGCAACATTAGCCTTATTTGAAACATTTATTACATGATGGTTCAAGAGATCAAGAGAGAACTCTAAATAACTGACAAAAAAATATAAAAACTTGTAGCGCTCAAAACTAATTGATGTGTATTAGTATGCGTATTTTACTATTTAGCTTATTTTGTATAATTACAACATATTATTTTTAGACAGACTATTTAGTAGACATTTAGGTGCCTAAATTCAAACGCAAAGTCTTTAAATTACCATTTAATGCTGACAAAAATATTTTTATATGAATTTATTTAGTAAATTTCTCGTTCAGCATTTTACGCTCAACTCGACAATGAGGTCGACAACCTAACAAACAAATAAATCGCATACTTCACACGCGCCCGCGCAATCGTAACACACAACGGTAATAACCGATTTTCTCACTTTATTTTCATTGAAATGTTATAAACAAACCTTCTATCAACAATGTTATTCTTCTTTTAGTATCAAAATAGAAACCTGTACACGATGCGATCGAGCGCGATGGAAAGATTAAATTCAGATTTCTAATTTATAGGTCTAAAAACATTTAAAGCATTCATTTTTGTTTCATTTTTAGCTACCTTTTGTTGTTGTTAATGGACACAAATTCGGACGGTGAAAAATAAAATATAGTGAAATTCAGTGATTTTTAATGACATTCAAGACCACATTAATCTTCAATGTATGTTCTGAAAAAATGAATTATGTGAACTTTTGTGCTTAATATCGTTAGGAACATGATTAATTGCCTATGAAAACGTGGATAAGTTCAAAGCTAGACGCTTAATTTTAAAGGTTTTACAGATCACTTTTGCTGGCTAATTGGGAGACACTAATACGACGGAGTTGCTGGTAGAAATAAGTCAAATAAAAGTACCTTTTGAGAACCATTAATAAGGATTGAATAATGTGACTTAAGTCACTTTGATATCTCAAGAAGTATGATTACTGATATATTTTACAGCACTCAGTGTACAAGCGAATATTTAATTTAACACATGAGTACATTAAATAGTCCGCAACATACTTGATTCACTAAGTTACTTAAAAATGAAATTCAGACCAATTCTATTTTCATGCGTGTGAATTATTTGTCATAAGTTTTCTAATCTTGATTCACACAATATACTTGAAATGAATTAAATACTATGATATACTAAGAGTAGATTAATTGGTAAAATTTACTCTAAAAGGAAAACGTCCAAAGATAATGAATGAATGACTCCTACTAGAGTATTCAAAATATTATCGACGCATGGTATACATAAATTACATTTTTAAATGATAAACGATAACGCCTAGGTATGAAGGTTAAGCTGGTAAGTGTTTATAAATACGTAATGTAGGCCAAGTGTGAAAAACAGAGAAAATGTTTATAATAAATATAAAATAAAATATTCTACATAAATATTTCACAAACAAATTTATATTATTAAGGAAAGGATAATTTATAACTGTTTAATTAAATCAATGAAATGGCGATTTAAAATTTAAGCAACATTTATAAAATAATTTCAAATATTTGTGCTTTTTTATTTCACTTTTTTTCATTAACGATATTTTTTATGATCGAACTATATTCTTTTCAGTTTGTATCTCTGAATCTAATAACTTTTATATTTCTGGGGAACCTTTAATAAATTTTGTATGAATTGTATGCCATTTATTGTTGCCATGTTTTACGAAAAAGAATCTCGAACGAGATGAGAATAGCTGTATCAGAAAGAGTGTGAAATATTGACCGTCATCGTTGCTTCTTAACATATTTCCATAGGAAATACACTCAATTAAAAAAAAATTATTCCCAAGAGCCAATTTGCAAAATTATTAACTTTTATTTTGGTCTATGTGTAAGGGTTGATGACGTTTTCTGATAGGGGAACATTGAAAATCATCATAAGGATTTCACGCTACACAATAGTTATCTCAAGAGCAGTACTTCCTTCCACATTACCATTTTCAAGAGTTCACAGTTTGTTTTCAATTTCGCCCTTTCCCTCAATGAGAATATGTTTATTTTATAACGTACCTTAATTTAAAATTTTTTCATGTAATTTCATTTCCATATATATACTTTAAAAATAAAATCATTACAAAATATATGCAAATTTATATAAAAAATTTATTAATGGATGATAATAGTATTGTTAGAGCATATAGTCCGAAAGCATCGGGTCTTTCTATTACATTTGATAAATTGAAGTAGTTAAGTGATTTACAGTTCTGCATGTCAACATTAATTTATTAATATTTGCTTGTATTTATAAAATATTAAGCCATCTCTCAAGGTCGTATCTCTGTGATGTTCTCGAAAAAGACTTTATTTTGTTTAATAAAACTTGTTCGGCTCCTGAATGTATTTCCGAAATAGTTAAATCATTACTGCTTCAGAAATGTATATGTGTCTATTATTAGATAGAATAAAAACTTAAGCTAAAAGTGTAAGGTCGATAATTAAGGAAATGGTTTGATCTGATTACCACGAAAATAAATATTATTAAAAACAACTAATTATGTGTGCTGTTACTCCCTGACTACTTCGCCTAAAATACATATATTAATATGCGGCAGACGGCATTGCATTTTTTTTTTAAATTCTAATCCAAATGATATATTAGTTATGTATAGACTATGTCTACATCTATAATTAAAATATTAATAACTAATGTAAACACGATAAAAATGTATTAACCAGGAAATTATAACTTCCACCTTACACCAAATGAAAAGTCGATGTAAGACTCTTTTAGGGGTAATTTGATTTTTACTTTAAATGTTACAGGATAATTATAGAAGAAACTTTTATATTCGTTTATTCTTAATATCTATTGTGACGAATAATTCTGTATTTCATTGTGACGCGGGAGTATGAAAAAATACTGTAGGGTATTTAATAGTTGCTTTAACAAATATTCATCCACTCAATAGTAAAGCGTAGAGTAATAACCAAAAAAGCAACTTACTTTATTTTAAGCAACAGAAGAATGAGATGTTTCATTTACATCTACAGCGATCATCTGATTCTTATCTTCTTCAAAAGAAGTGCTTCATTATTTCCATGAAACGAAAACAACGTAGTCAAAGGAATAAATATCGAAAGATTAACTTTATAGAGGGTTCGTTTCCTGGATCAAAACTAACTTAATAATTACATCCATTATTTACAGTGGATAAAAATATCCTGAGCATAAAATAACTAATATCTCAACTTTAAATTATAGCGGATTTTTCCTAAAATGCGCGTTTTATGTCCATGAATTTTACATAATATTAATTGGGTACTGAAATTAGCATTTATTTAAAATTTTTAAAATTGAAAAATATTCTGCAATAAATGAGGTCTTTTAGTTTTAGATGCGTAAAATTCCAGACAAAATATCATTCGAGTTATATTTTACTCACAGGTTTGTGAATTAAATGAAAAAATACATTCATTAAATTTACCGAAGACATATTGCAGTTTCTTTGTTTTTTCCTGGCTTGTAACTTACAATAACCTTTTTAATCATTAGCGATTACTCCTACGTACCATCAATTATAAAGAAAAATATTTTTACGATATCCAATACTAATCATGCAAGACACTTTTCTACACAAAGAACTAAACACCAACATTGGATAGAAAACAATGCCGATTCGGTAATAAACCTTCATTACAAAATGTTAATGACAATTGGAACACAAGACCCATTGTCACATTATGGCGACTGATACGAAACACACCGCGCCTCGTTGTTTAATGCTGATACAAACCGAACATTCTCTCATCCAAACCCGTAACTTAAAGCATCACACATAACTACGGTCTTGTAAGATTAATGTGTACTAATTAATTAAACCAACATATCACGGTATTGTAATATTCATCGGCAATTATAGGCTGTAACACCTTATATTATAGCTTTTTAAATTAATTTATTGTTGGTGTTTATTTAAAATTCTATGAATGCAGTAGCACTCAAATTCGGCGCTTGCGAATTTATTGTGACAATCGTGAGTGGATTAATAAATTAGCTACTGAAACCGAGCTACCGAGTGAATTGCCGTATCCTCACAGTCTAAATTAAAAATTATTAATATTATAATAAATACCTATTATGTACAGAATGGATCGAAAATATTGTTTGAAGCGATACATTTCAGATAAAGGTAGAATTTCTATGTATTACGGAAATATTACAAGTGAGCGGTAGAAAATTTTCATTTTCATCTATTCATGAAACTTTAAAAGAAGCACCGACAAAAGAAAGAAATATAATTACCGTGCAGGTTTCTTAGTACTTCATCAATCGAATTTTTAATTTCATGAGTGTAAATTCGCTTCAAATACTATTATGTGTGCTTTGAATACATACATCTTATTACATTGTAATATATTAAAAATATATTACAAATAACGAAATGAAACTTTAGTTTAACTATAACCACACGTGAAAACTATAAATAAACATCCAGATTGCACTAGAGATGAACGAGACTGAGATTATTCTCGCAATAGAATGTGCGTCACTCGCATGAAAATATACTATATAAGCTAGAACGTCCATTTAACGCATAGTAAGATCCTTGCTTTAAAGTACTTTAGCTTAACGATTGTCCTGTTGGCTATTATTAGCAAATAAATACTCTCTTGTGGTATTATTATTCCCCTTTTACTTTTTGATAACCACAACGAAGTTCAGTTCTATAATAATTTTCGTAAGCAATATTTACTACTTTTAGAGCTTTTCAAATTATTATATTTATTTCATCTTTACCTTAACGAAACAAAACCATTTTTTGCACATAACGACAACTTGCATCTAAACTGAAGTAAAGTTCATCAGCTTTGCCGGATATAAATACTTTCCTACTCTACGAGTAATGACATTAACAAAATTCTTTTTAACTCCGCAATGAGCAACTTTTTCTGCTTACGAGCTGAGTTCTCGCCACATTTAGTCAATAAAATTAATTATAGTTATTGGAATTTCTGTGTTTTTCTGTCTTATTCGTTATTGTTAGTTAAAGTACTTAATATTTATCTACAAACCATATGTAAAAAAATATTTTATTTCAGAGAGTTTTTTATAAAATTTATCATGAATTTATATTTATTATTTAAATAGAATTTATAACTTAATTACCAAGATTTATAAGTAGAACGTTGAATTTCATTTGTACTGGCCATGACTTCTTAAAAATTTGACTGCATTGAACTCCCACAGTTTGTTAAATTAAAAAATAATACAAATTGTATCCTCTCATTGAATTTTGTATTGACATATATTTTGATCTTAATTACAAAATATATCATCATTAACATCAAATAAATAAAAAAATTTATAGTCTATCCAAAATAAATGTTTTGAAAGAAAACCCAAATAAATTTTATTTGAAATTTCGTTTCGTACATTGAATAGATCAAAATATCGACTATCACCATGGTGGTTTTTGTGTACAACTTTAAATTTACAGCTTATATGGTAACACATTCAACTGTAAATAAAAAGATGTACACAAAAAGAACAAACGCAAAGAGCTAATCATATTTAATTCCTTTAAAAGTATTTCTAAACCGATCTCTAATTTATCCTTCTATTTACGACCGCAGTTTATGCCATTATCTGACAACAAAAGCCATAAAGTTTAGTCATATATATTTATATATATACTTCTGAGATATATGATTTAAAATGATTTTCTGTTTATCTCACTTTTTTGTTTTTAAAATCACACATTTTCACATTATAATTAACTAAAAGACATGGTCTTAAAAGTTTCTACAAAACGTTAAACTTATCCAAAACGAGCCTTTTTTCCAAAACCTCAAGAGGCAATTACTCTCCTAATGCTCCACCACTGTATTATTCTCTCAGTGTTCCATTAAAACTTTCTCAGCCCTTTGGCAAATCGTCTTTATACTCGTAATGAAATTTAGACGGCTTCTGTATTATCGTTTTCCGCTATAATTAGTTTCGTGAATTAATTCGTGTGTACATGCTGGATTAATTATAAGCTTTAACAAAATTGGAAGCAATGAAAATCGTATTGTTGTGCCGTAACGTCCGGAAGCGTCACGTCTTTCTATTATCTCTACTAAATTTAAGAGGGTAAGTTATTAACAGGACTGCGTGACAATATCAATTTAATTATATTTGTTCGGCCATCTCTCTAGGGACGATGCTTCCGACTTCTAGACAATACTTCCATCATAAACTTTTTATTGTTTAATAAAACTTGTTAGGTTTATGCCTAAATTTCTGACAAAATTACTTTAAAACGGTATCAAAAATCTTTGTATCTTTTACATAAGTATGTATATAATTTAAAAAGTATAACATTGAAAACTTCTTGAAACACTTTGGCACAATAGTCTCAAGAAGGACTACAGAAATAATTAATTATATGTAACATTGCTCTCTGCCACGTCACCTATAAGGATTATTATTATATGGCAAGGAGATAATTTTTAATTCTCCTTTTAAAGACGTTTTAACCTATATGGCATTTATGTCTATATTTAAAATAATAATGAGTCATTTGAAAGCAATAACAATTTATCAAAGAAAGAATTGGAGCTTGAATTGAAATCGAGGAAACATAGCATCTTCTGTGTGATTCAAAATGTTAATTTATGGGAAATAACGAAATTACGAATTACATATCCATATTCGTTTAAATTTTTGATGTCCACCATTTTGACGCGGAAATAGAAAATACTGCTTGGTTTCTAATATTGAAAATAACAACCCTTTAGTACCTTAATAATACATCACATGATAATAAGAAAAAAACAACTTACTCTAGTTTAATTTTAAGAAAAAATGAGAAACTTCATTTACTTCCATTTTAAATTTTACTTACATCTAAAAAACCCTTTTATTTCTCTCTTTTTTTTAGAATGATTCCTCATTCTTTTTTTTAGAATGATTCCTTCAATTTTGGATTTCGTAAACGCCTATGAACTTTTAGGATATATTTTTCGCTTTACAACGCCCATCTTTATATACGAACGAAATAAAATTATAACTTGACAACAAAAAATAACAACCGATAATATTTATTTGTTACAATAATTGGTCATTATTGAAGTAAGAAACTCAGTTTTGATTACTATTCTCGCAAGGCTGGCGAGATCTTGTCTGCGCCCTACGGCGCGTACGTGTTTTATAGCTGAAAAAAGGTTTCATCTGGAATTTTTGCGAAATAATGAAGACAAGTATTTAATTTTAGGTTCGTTGGCGCTGACTCTCTAACCTCCTGATAGTGTTAAAAGTTCAAGGACTTTGCTTCCCTTTCAATCATTAAATTTATTAAATTATAATTAATTGCTATATGTTAAATGTTTACATAATCAACTTTAAATATTTCCGTAGTTATTTCGTGTTGGCTTTCGAATTTTTTTTATTCTCATGTGATTATATTAAATATTGCGATATTGTAATTCTACTTTATGATATTTTTGACATTATCGAAATATTACTGTGGGCGTCTGTTATAATTGAAAATTTTCTTATTTTGGAAAAGTGAAGCTATAATTAATAAAACACGATTTCTGAAAAAAGGAGGTTCGGTATCCAACATTGCCGCAGTTATTTTTGTGGAAACTGGAATCGTTAAAAATATGTTAAATTAAATAAAATATCTTTAACCGCTTAATTTTTTTTTTCAAGTAGGATATAAATAGTTTTGTATTATTTAAAAACCTTTCTCAATTAACAGATCTAACGATGGAAATTCATGAGTTCATTTTAAGCGTGCAGACTAGACGACTTCCTGTACTGATGATTCAAATCGTACGTATGGGTAGAATTTATACGACTACCAGTTCAGACACCAATATATGAATTGCTACTTTTCAAAATACCGAATACTGAATCACATTTCGTATGTTCCTAATTATGATCTGCTACACAGGCGCACTGGCGATTTGGTCATACTAGGTCATACTACTACTACAAGAGAAGCACGATAGGATAATATGAATGAAAGAGATAGTTGTATCTGCTCAGTTTTACTATCCTAGCAATAGAAAGAAATTTGGAGAAATGACAAACTATATTAAAATCCATACGAAAGAATTAAATAGGCTTATGCCTTAGGAACAATATCGATAAAGTTTTCTAATATGACTAGATACTAATAAATAAATAGATTAGACAATATACGAAATGTTAAGACGAATACTAACGAATATTGGTTCAGTTTTCAATGTCGACCGATCGAGTACTTCGGGTAGTATCGACTTGGTTGCACGCTTATGCGAATTATTGTTCATGCGATCGACACGGGAATAAGTTTCACTGTAATCATTTTTAATTATATTTTCATTAAATCTTTTAGTTTATTTTTTTAAATATATAAATGTAAGTAAATCATTGTCAGTTTAAATACAGCTAATGAAATTAGTGATTAATTTGGATAAATCTAACTTAGATTAGTTGGTTAAAATTTGTTAAAGAAAAATTTTTTCTGCTTCGAAAACTGGACAGAAGAGAGGTACTGTTTTGTTATTTTTTGTGTAGTTCGTAATGACAAAAATAAATTTAAGTGAGATTCATGTAAAACCGTTTTGTCCATAAAGGGTGGTGCAATATAAAATATTAAAAAACATTTTAACTCCAAGCATCCTACTTCTTAGCAAGTGTTGAAAACAGAGATGCTCACGTTACTTTGATAGATAATTCTGCATTACCTTCAGAACCAAATGAATTTGAACCTGCACCCAATACTTTTGCTTAACATCGTGTAACAGACATTCGATTCTTATTACTTCTGGTACATTCAGGTCTATGATAGAGATATAGTAGTAAAGATATAGTAAATAAGCCGTCAATAGTAAAAAACCACAAACGTCCTGTTTCTTCTTTTTTGAACAAACAGATTTTCGTTAACAGACAGAAAATAGTAAATGAAAAAAAAATTTTACATAATAGTGAAAGATTTGTAAATATTTACCATTGTAGAAGATAAGGTTTTATAGATTTATTAAAATATTGAGAAACAACCTTTCAAATACCAAAACGCGCCATTTTGAGTAAAACCATGGTTCAGCAAAAATACGATGATGCTCTAAATTAAATGAAAATAAAATGCTAAACAGCAAAGTACATCATAGTTACGACCTATTGTTGGACTTCTTGTACGGTCAAAAGTTATATAGCAATAACAGCTCATTTCATTACAGATGCCTGGGAAAGGTTTTTTGATCTTTTCCAATGTTTTAAATACAATGACCACAATACGGGTGAAAATTTGGCGGGTGAATTGAAGAGAGTCGCGATTGAGTGGGGCGTTGAAGAAAAATTAAACGCTATAATAATGGATAATGCTGCTAACATGGTAGCATCAGTTCGTTTGGTAGGTTGGGAACATTTACCGTCTTTTTCTCATACCATAAACGTAAATATGCAAAACAGCATAAAATGTCTTACGCCAATAGTTAATACAGTAAAGAGCCTTATTGAGTACTTTCATCGGAGTGGTATTGCATTTGAAAAACTGATGTCATTACAAAAGCAGATGTCCCCAGACGAAATAACATTGAAACTTATTCATGATTTTGCCACTCGCAAGAATCCTATGTTTCACATGCTACAAAGGATCTTGAAATTAGAGCAACCTATCGAAGCAGTACTCAGGGTACTTCATGTACCAGTTGACACACTAACTGTGACGGAATGGGAAGCCTTGAAGATATATGCTTGCTTTAACCATTCGACCAAATTACGGTAGAAATGAGTTCTAAAAAGCAAGTTACTGTATCAAAAATATCATTATATCGCAAGGATTAATTACGGCATTAAATAAAATTGCTATAAAAGTAAAGACGCGGGTGGCCCAAGAATTAATTATAACTTGTTATCTGCTTTACATCCTAAATTTCACCGTGTAAGCCATCATTCCACATATTATAAGGCATCATTCATAGATCCTAGATTTAAAAATATTGCTTTCACATAACGGGAAGCATTGAATAGAGAGAAAGAATGCATAGGGAATGATAATATAATTTTGTGTGCAGTTAATGAGATTGTTGTGTCTTCAACTTCTTATGAACTCACAGTATTAACAAAGACTATGGATGATATGATGTGGCCAGAAATGGCTATTAGGGTGGCTACTGTGACAGCAACATTTATTTCAAATGCAATAATTAGTTGGAGACAATTTGGGGAGGAGCCCATCTTTAAAATCACAGAAAATTCAATCAATTGGTGGAAAAACAACACTTGCAAAAAGAAGTATATAATATGACATATCAAATTATTACAATATTAATTACTAATAAAATTTTAAGAAGAGATAAAATACGATACATTAAATTATTACAATAATAATTACTAATAAAATATTAAATCACTACTATTCACAGATAAAATTTACGATACAATGTTAATTTCTACAATATTCAATACCAAAAACTTTTCCGTATGAAGAACAAACAAACAGATTGCCCAGCCGCGTACTGAAAAATGATTGATCCCTAATAAACTCCTATTAGGAAAACGGTAATCACAAAACCGAACATAAAAAGTATTGTCGCGTCACAGCAGCTGACATAACGAACCGCATCCCATTATCTAATGCTGAAGACACACCACACATTCCCTTATCCAAACCCCTATACAGCACCACAACACAACTATGGTCTCGTAAGACAAAGCCACATTAATTAAGTCGATACATAACGCAGGTGTCTGCGTTAATCATCACAAACATCTATTACAGCGTCTTACACTGGTTTCGTGTTTGTGTTCTTCATTTAAAAGACGGGACAATAAATAGGCTCCTAGTTGCGGAGGCTTAGGTGTTTGTTAATTTAATGTGGTGATTGTGTCAAATTATCTTGGTAACGAATATATTATTTAGTCCATGCGGTTAAGTGAACTGCAGTATATGTATTGACGAAATATTGTTAGTTTTTTTATTACAGAGAGTCATTAACACAATGTGAAGCGATATATTTTATATACAAATCACATAGGCATTATAAGTGAGCCGATCAAAAATCTAATTTTATGTATTTATCAAAATTCCTCTTTAAAAGAATCATATGATCAAATAGATGATGAAAAAATATCAAATATATATGAGTATACGGCAAAAAAATTTAAAAATTATTTATTTTTGAAATTAAATATTTGTGAATTTACAAAATAAACGTTTGGGTAGTTCAGCGTAAAATTGGAAATTCATGCATATATTTGTTTTCACTAATATTTTAATTTAGTTAAACATTTCTTATTTCGATAAAAACTAGCAAATTTTTTTTCTGGAATTATCAATGATAATAATAATAATATCGTGTAAGTTACTATTATTTAGTTTATTAAAATTCTCTCCCATCTCTGTCATCGCTAATATTGCCGAAAGCGATTTGAAATGCAAAGCACTTGTGTCCAAATCCAAAGCACAAATAGATGACTATAAGTATAATTTGATGAAGACAGATGACAGATGTACGAAATGTACAGGGATTGAAAGTAAATAATTTCAATTACTATCACAAATTATTTACTTTCAATCCCTGTACATTTCGTACACTCCTGTCATCTGTCTTCAAAAGAAACAAATCCTTAAAATTAAATTATCATTCCTTAAATAAATGGTATATGGACACAAGTGCTTTGCATTTCAAATCGCTATCGGCAATATAGCGATACAGAGATGGGAGAGAATTTTAATTTTCCTTAGTAAATAATAGACCAACACGGTTACATTACTCAATTGTATATTTGCACTAATTCAAAGAAAAAATCCTCAAAGTAAAACTTTTGATTCCTTCAATAAATGAAGATACGGTAAAGAGCAACAGGGTTACAAAAATACGTTAATCCAAATTATTAAACTAATACAAATAATCAACTTTCCTCCTCATTTATTACTGTACATTCAACTCGACCTACGGATAAAGTCGACAACTCGACAAACAAATAAATCGCACACTTTACACAAGCGGCCAAGCAATAGCAATACATAACGCCAATAAACAGTTTTCCAACTTTATTTTCATTAAAAATTTATAAGCGGAACTTCTATCAACAATGTGATGAATTATATCAATATATTATTGTTATATGAACAACGTAGAAGTTCTAGCAATGTGCCCGTGGGTGAATATTTTGTATTCCACTTCCATATGAGGTCGTGAAACATTTTATAATTATTCTTTTTCATTTTCAACCATATTTTATTTTCATTTAAGGGTGGCGTACCATATTTTAATAGGATTACACGAATTTGCAAGTTTATATTCGGTAATTGTTTAATTGAAAATTTTGTAACACTGACCTGTAAACCAATGGTACAGAATTAATGTGGTGGTGTGTGTGTAAACAAAGTGTAACAGCTTCACATTTCGTCAAAAGTATTAAGTTATCG
Source organism: Druceiella hillmani (assembly GCA_039881145.1). NCBI lineage: Eukaryota > Metazoa > Arthropoda > Insecta > Lepidoptera > Hepialidae > Druceiella > Druceiella hillmani. The sequence continues at coordinate 9,846,992 of JAYKKI010000014.1, forward strand.
AATGGATTGTAAAGTGTTATTGTGGGTTATATAATAGGGACATTTCCGGACGGGCAAATATTTGAGTCGTGTTTTATGCTTAACTCTTAAAGATTTGTTTTGGATCAAATTCTTTTCATAATTATAAAAAAAATATTTTTCCTTTGTCTCAAATCTCATATTGATCCAATTATATTATTTTTTATATAATTAAAAGCTCTAATAGAATTTATTTAAACACAGGTTACATAGAATCCACTGAAAGGGAACGAAAATAGGAAGAACTTAATTTAATATCGTTGTTCTTCCAAAAGAATTGTGACCATAGTTTTACGAATATTTAATAAATTTTTTTATTCCTCATTATTCTAAATGTATTTGTGTGTCGCAGATAAGCAAAGTAGACCGAAGTTGACGTCACTTCTTGATTACATATATTGAATGCAAGCGGCATCGTCATACACTTGGTATGTGAAAAATATGGTCTTCGATTACAATCACTTCATTTCTTCGAATTTTTTTTGTATGAATGAAGAAATTTTGTAAAAAGACTTATTTGGGTACCGTAAATCAAAAGAAAAAAAGAAACCCTTATGGGATCGCTTCGTTGTTCGTTTGTCTGTCTGTCTGTCTGAAAAATTTCAAATACATCTACGTTAAAAAATTAAGCTTCTAAGTCAACAAAATAAAAAAATGCGGCTATTTAAGCCGTGTATTTTGACACTAGCAAATGAATCAAAACTTATAGTGCATTTCCCGTTGACCTAGGGCCGTGAAATTTGGCAAGAAGCAAAATTTTACTACGCAAGTAAACGAAAGATCAGAAAATTGTTAATTTGTAGTTATATATCATATTTTTTTAAATAAGCGCCTGTGAGAGATACAGCAGGCAATATATTTTCCTTCAAAAATTGTAATTTCGGAAACAGTGTATAGGAATATTATGTACCATTAAATATTCATAAATACCTATCTTAGATTCGACGTGTTGCTAATTGTAGCAATTACTTCTTTAAATATTCCCAATTTCATTTCATCTGGATCTGGAGCTTTCATCTGGAATATTTAATTCCAAATTTCATTACGCAGAAGCTTCGTGTGAAATCTAATAAACTTTTACCGTCTAATAGGATATATTCTATTGTTACATTTGAATAGTAACGATCAAATATTTTCATATTTTATCAGCTGGTTTTCAATTTCCAAATTCAACGAATGGCTTGTCATGGGTAATAAGCCATTCCAGCATACCATATTACTGTAAGCCAAACGAAACATGTCGTAAGGCGATAAGCGTTGTGATACGATAACCTATATTGAAGCATTCGATAACTACATAGGTTTCATTAATTTGATTACCTTGGTATTAATGTCCAAGAAAAGAAATATATATATATATATACATATATATATATATATATATATATATATATATATATATATATATATATATATATACATATATATATATATATATATATATATATATATACATATATATATATATATATATATATATATATATATATATATATATGTATATTCCATTAAATGATCATTACCAATTGTTTTGAAAATGCCTAAGCCACGATTTTAAATAAATGCAATTAACATTTTCCGTTTTATATATTTATTATAACTTTATCGTTTACGATTTGAGATCATGGGTTAATTGAACTTGAATTCATATATTTATTACGAATTGAATTAATCGCTTATATCATATAGGTTAATTGTTGCTTAAATGACACTTTCCAATGCAAATGAAATGACATAATTTCCCACATGACTGATTGCAAAATATTATAAGAAAGTATAAGTACATGTTCCTAACAAAAATAAATAATGGCAAAGCAATGGTTTTGAAAATTCAGAAGAAAAATATGTCAAAAATTAAACATTGAAAATACCAAAGATGACAAAATTGGGCCTGAATTATTTAATAAATGTGTTTAAGATCAACATGTTATTGTGTCGTAATTTGGGAATGTAAAAAGAATGAATATTTATAAACAAATAACATGTCTTCACAATTTAATAAAACTTGTTCTCATGACGCAGATTTAGGTCAGCAACTGATAATTTACTCGAGGCTGCCAATTATGATTTTTGTCAGTGAATTTTTAAACAATTTTACTTATAGAAAAATGAAGATAACATGACCAGATTTAAAAACAATATCTATTAAATTTTATTTAAAGAAAAGTAACGCAAACAAAACTCTAAATACCTCAAAATAAAGTGTGGAAAAATATTTTCTTTAAAAAATTTTACAATAATTGTTGGATCACACGTCATCACAATCACTATTTTAAAGTGCGGATTGGTACTTTAAATTTAATCGAGATTCAGTAAAGAGGAACATGCTCCTAAAAATGTATTAAAGCGTATTTATTAAATAAATACAAATAACCATTTTCTTTTAATTTAGCAACTCGCGCAGAATTTTAATCCCAACACGACGATAAGGTCGACAACTAAACAAACAATTTAATCTCAATCTACACGCGGCTTCCGCAACCGTCGCAAAACAAAATGACAGTGACTAGCGTTCCAACTTTACTTTAATTACAAAGTTATGAGTGAAACTTCTATTAATAATGGTATAATTTTGTGTTTTTCTGTAATATTATTGTTGTACGGATCACATACGGGATGTGAGCAAGTGGGAAAGATGTCGATGGATTGTTCTGGCATTTCTACTTCAGATCGTAAAACTTTTAAAATAATTATTTTTGTTTTCATTCCAAATAAGTTTTAGCACGAGTTACGAGACTAAATCGTTTAAAATAATATAGATAATAAAATTATTCCGGGCACTGAACGCTTCAGCGTAACAAAGCCCTTAAAATCCTACAAAACGTGGTCGAAAAAAAAACAAAAATGATTGTCCTATAAAATTTTAAAAAATTTTAAAGATCTTAAAAGATGCTCTATATTTTAATAGAATTAGGCGGATTCATAAATTTGTGTTGCGTATTTGCAAAGCTACATATTCGATTTAATTATAATAATTACATTAGAGAAAAACTTAATTTTCTCCTTTATAATAAATCCAGAAATATTTTTGCACAATTCAAGTATAAATATTGCTTCCAAATATAATTAAAGTGTATAAGGAAAAGATTATGATTCAAAAGAAACCTAGTTTTTCTTGTCATCAATCACGATCTTGAGGTGGGAAAATAAGTAAAGAATTCACTAAAAGTTCACCCGTCTTATATTTTGGCATTAACATTCATTGAGTAAATAGGAGGAAAATTTTACGTCTAAGTAAATTTGTCAGTAAATTAATTCCTTTAACGTAAAATTATCCATAAGTGAATACAAATTATGTCGATGAGATTTGGTGAAAATTCTCAATGTTTCTAATTTATAATTTATAAACTGAATTTTCGAAAACATGAAGTTTTACTCCGAGATCATCATAAGCATCTTTTTTACATGCAACAAATTATTTCCGAGTTAACTAAAAAAGAGATCCTACTCACTTTTTTCAATTATTTCTGAGTTAACTTAAAGTGAGATCCTGCTTTAAATCACAGATATTCGTAAATAAAAGGCTTCCGTAAAATTTAAACGTTAAGGGGGTAAATTAATATACGGCGGTAAATTCAAATAACACCCCAGCCTCGATACCAAATCATGGAAAAGTAAATTTTACGAATTTCGATTTCATGAAATACTTATGGAATCGACGGTAAGGTCAACGTCAGGTACTTAAGCCGAAACTCCTTGTAGACCACGTTTCTAACTCTCTGTTTAAACAAATAAGTACGAACAGGCTGCTGGTAGAGCTCAATCGCATAAAGCTGTCCTTGTGAGAAGTATAGCCGCAATAGGTAATTTTGAATATGTTCGATATCACGAGAAGTGTAATTATTGACAATTATAGATAACTTAGTTTAACAAATAAATACTATAAATTTCTGTATTATATAATTTACTTCATAACTTATTCAAAGACAAATTTCGGACATGTCTGTTGCATCACGTTTACACTGTTTCTTTTTTTTGATAGTCCTCTTATCTTGATTTACTTAATGTTTCGTTTGAATTAAGTACGAAAAAGAAAATTAATTGTAGTAAATTATGCAGAAATCAAAACATTCCAAGATAACCAATGAATAAATATAGAACAGAGAGTTTTATCTTGAGGCTTGGTGTACAAAATTAATTTTTTAAATAACATATGAGATGGGCGAATACAAGTATTAAGATTAAGCGCATGAGCTACGATTACGTAATGTGGGTTAGGTGTAGAAACGAGAGGTAATTGTAATAATTTGATATTAATAATATAATTTTACATAACTTAATTAAATCAGAATTTATTAATTTATAATGAAAGTACCACAGGTTATACCAACTGGTATTTGTAATTGTAAATATGACTGAAACTATTTATTAACTAAAATTAATTTCTGTATGCATTTAGCTATAAAGCTTTAAAGCGTACTTATTATTTCTCTCAAACCATTTAAGAATATTAATGTTACTTTAAATATATTTCTATTTCATGTACAAACATTCTTAGAAATTGATATACAAATGTTGTTCATTTAGGAAATACGTTACAGTTTATTGTGTATTCCTGTTTTGAGAGGGAATTCGTAAATATAGATCCAAAATCTTGACTATTTTCTACAGTGTTATAACTAAATTAAAAAATATATATTTAATATACAATACGTTTCAAGAAATGTTGTTGAATCTAACCTAGGATTTGAGTATTAATAATTCGTGCAATGGTAATCGAAATTACTCAAACTTCCGGAAATCGAGAAGTGAAAAATATTATAAAATTAGAATAATTTGGATAAACTAAAATTTAATTGATTTGTATCTCTTTTTTTTGGAAAAAAAGTGTATCCCTTTGCATTTAGAATAAAGTACCATAAGTATTTTATTATATATGTATATGTATATGTATATATATATATATATATATATATATATATATATATATATACATATATATATATATATATATATATATATATATATATATATATATATATATAATAGATAATCACACAAAAATCCATACTACCTTCGATCTTACCGATTTGATAGTTCACAGTTGGTCTTAAAATTCGCCGTTTCTCTAAATAGAGGCAATATCATTGGAAATTATTTGATCTTTCGTTTTTATATTGATTTTAAATTTTTTACTCATATTTTCATTAATGATAAAATCAATGGAAGTATAAACAACACATTAAATTTTTTCGTTATCATTTTTTTATTTTGAATCAAAAGGTAAATAAATGTTTAATGAAGGATAATATTCTTATGAAAATACAAGTTAATTCAATCGTTTAACAGAATGTAGGTAATGTAATAATTCCCGCCATTGAACACTCGAAGAAAGTTCTAAATGATCCAGAACGCAAATTTATCCAAACAAAGCCTTTGGTCCAAAATTACAAAAAGCGGTCATTCTCCGGTTCCACTACTGCATTACCCTCGCAGAGATCCACTAAAACTTTCTCAATCCCCAAGCAAAACTCCTTGATAATCCTAATAATGTTTAGACAACCAGTCTCTCTATGTTATCGCTTTTAACATAATTAGCTTCGTGAATTAATTAGTTTGTACTCTCTGGATTAATTATAAGCTATAACAAAGTTGAAAGGGATGATAATCGTATTGCCGTTTTGACGCGACATGAAGCGTCGCGTCTTTCTGTTATCTCTGATAAACTGAAGAAACTTAGTATTAACAGGCCTGCGTGTCGACAGGCTGTAATGTGCAATTAGACTTACTTAGGTTTATAATATATACAAGAGATGTCCTTGAGTAAGAATTCATTTTGTGCCATGGTACTGGTTCAGTTCATGCATATATTTTTAATATTATTTCTTAACAACTGTGTCAGGAATGTCTTCATGCATATCTACCAGTAGAGCAAAAATGTAAGTTAAAATATTAAAGTTGAAATGATTTGGCCCAATGATTAAGAAGATAAAATATAATTAGAAGTGATATTGCTCTTAAGCATTCCAATCTATAATTAACATTCGCGTATGGTAGAAGGCAAATAATTAATTTATAAATTCTGCTGTTATTTATTATTAACCTAGTTAATGATTATAAATACAATATTAATAAAACATTTGGACCAAACTAAAACTTATTAATACTAGAATTAGCTTTTGCGAAATTTATCGAATTAGAATCGAGATAAGGAAATATTTTCTGCGTAATTAAATTTTTAATATGAATATAACAAATATAATAAATTTACAAATTACTTCTATATATTCGTTGGAATTCTTATTATCTGTCGTTGCGGACGTTACCAACGAGGGAATATAAGAAACACTGTAGGGTTTTTAGTAATCAATAGAACAAACAAACATAATCTAAATAATAAAGCAAAAGGCAATAAGCAAAGAACAACTTACTTTCTATATATATATATATATATATATATATATGTATATATATATATATATATATATATATATATATATATATATATAAATATGGTATACCAATACCAAGTATTTGAGCATAATAGGAGTATGAAGATAGAAGAAAATTGTTTTAAGTTAAATATGATTCGAAACCCCAAGAAATACAAGCCTATTTACATTCTTTTTCAAAATCCCACAGTATTATTTCTGTCGGATAAAGTCCTAGACTAACGATCTATAATTACATTTAAGTTTTTAGTACATAATCGCTTATGCATTAAAATTTCTAATGTGAATGATTTTTTAGTATTTTAATTATAAATTTTAATAGGTTAATATTTGCTTAGCGATAGTATCGTTGATCATAACCCATCCTAACACCACATAGACCTCAATACGATATAAATGAAATTTTCACTTGAGTCTTTACTGACTTGGGTGATCCAAAGCATATTTGAATTATAAACAGTTTCGGTTGCAATACAAAATATATATTTGATTATATACATCTAACATATCAATATCTCAAAAAAATATACTTATATTTAATCATAAACCAATCCATTCTAATTTTGCTCTAGCAATTATAATGCGTATTCATATTATTAAGTGAAAATTTACTGACTAAATTTAGGTCACTTTTCAATTAAGGAATCCGTGCAATCCTCCAAAAATTAGTAAATATAATAACCTCTGAAATCTGTACAATTTTAATTTCAATAAAGAAATTTTAATTTCACTAAATACCTTCCGATCCACTCCGTGCATAAAAATCATAATTGCTCTGTTTTGATTTAGAGTGAATTATTATGAAGAGAACACTAAATTATTATACTCTTTGTACGTGGAATTAATAATCTTGGATTAGAAAAATTGTAATAGCATTTAAATTCTTATACTTTTTAATACTTTCAATGTATTGCAGAAGAATTTATGGAAAGATAAATTCAAATAAAAACTTAAATTATAAGTAATACTTCATGAAATCGTATTTCTACCTTGTGCAAATAAGGTCTAACAAACGATTTTATCTCATCATTTATGTAATAAAACCGTTTGTGAAAAACACATCTCCAACTCAAAATAATAAACTTAATTTAGTCACTGGTACTGAATGATTAACCTTAAATTTACGAAAAATTTCAATTATTTACATACGATAAAACTATTGTGTGCAATAATTTATTAATATTTATAGTTCAGAAAGATAAAATTTTAGTAAAAGTGGGCATTTTAACTCCTTCATTTTTGTCTAATATTAATTGCGTGATGGAATTTGAAGCATTTACCAAACATTTTTAAAATCAAAATTTTATTCGACTATATTCGGTTTGTTAGTCATATTATATTATGAATGAAAATTATTTACTTTAAATCAGTGTGTGCCTATTACTCTTCCACCTGTTTGAAATTATGCTTAAATCCCAATCATTTGCTGGAATATTTGAGAACAAATTCATATGAACGTATTTACACTATCCTCCTCGTCATAAATCGTACTAATTTTAGTGTAAGAATTCTAGTTTTTGAGACATTTTAAACTACCCGAATTTAGAGAGTTGGTACATATTTATTCAGTTGTATTCACTATAATTGTGAATTTGCTCAAAATTAATACAAAATCTGCGAAGAAGAGATGTTACTTAAACGACTCAGCGAGTTTTTATGTTATTTCTGGTGAATACGCAGTATTGTGTATTGATCTGTACATAGTACCGTAATTTGATCCCGGGCTTCGTTTAAACTCAGTATTTTATCTATCCTGGAGTAAGTATTTGCGATCAAGAGAAGCCATGGGCAAAAACACTGTATGCCAACATTGTGTCGCGCCTCAACGACAGGTCAAATGGGAAAATATTTCCTATCAAATTCAGGACAACAATAATTTGGCGGGAAACTCGTAGTGATCATCATGATTGTTATTTTTGTGTAGTGAATATTAAAACCCCGGCAAACCAAAAGAACTGTATTCATATTCGACGTTGTTTTTGCCTCGGTGACCTCTTCCACACTTTGGTGAATCACTAATGCCGGTATTATCGACACAATTTCTAGTTAAGTAACAAATCCTCAACCATTTAATCAAAATAAGTTAAACGACTTAGTAAGGAATTTAAATTTATCGAAAGAGTCTTCAACATTTTGGCTCTAGTCAATAGTTAATACAAATAAACATAAGTGACTATTTTCAATAACAAAATCTCTATACACGAATCATATTTGAATTACAGATTTATGACTTTATAAACGAGAAACAAGAAATTTCCTGAGAAATGCATTCGTTCAATTTACCAAAGATACCTTGAAATTTGACTTTTCATTGTTGGCTTGCAAATTTAATAATAATTTTGATACAGATTCGGCACAATACACAAAAGTTGTAATTATTAACGATTATTCAACGATCACTTTTGAAAAATTAAGTTATCCAATATTCAGTGTTAATCAAATAAGACACTTTTCCTCATAAAAAACTAACAACCAACATTGTCCATCTGCCTATCGAACAATGTCCGTTCTGAATATATATACATACTCACACTCGCAAGTGAACTGTTTAATCGACGTCCCATTGTATATCGTTATAAGATCGTTGCTTTAAAGTACTTCAACTTGACGATTGTTTTGTATTCTCTTATTAACAAATAAATATACTCTTGTGGTACTCAAATTGAAATCAAATACGGTCCGTTCACATGTACGCATGTTCTTAGAGATACTCCGAGGCTAATTGAATAAAAATGGAACTTAACTAATTTAATATAATAAGTATTCCAAATTATTTGTAATTATCCTTTTCAGTAACTTCGTGCAAAAATGAATCAAGAATTTAATATCCACTTCGTTAAAACTCGAATGAAATTAACAAAAATGTCACACAAATTCTAAGGCTAATTTATGTCAATGAAAGAAAAAACGGGTTGCACTAAATTCAACTGGTAAATAAGTGACGCCAGTGAAAGTACAAGGACTATTCGTAAATAAGTGACACTACAGAGAACATATACATAGAACTAATTTTCATTTTCATTGTAAACTGATCTACAGGTATAAAATGTCCGTACATACTTTTCATGCAATGTTCATTGCCATTTATTGTAAAATAGATATTTTTTTAAAAAGTAGATTACTTTTTAAAAATATATCTATAATACATGAAGCGTTATGCAATTAGCATAACGCTTCATGTATTCATTATAAATTTTAATATATCGTTTACGATTTCAGATCTTAGGTCAATTGAATAATTTTTCCTGAATTCCTGTATTTAATTGACTTTGTTTATTTTGATTACTTTAGTAAATCACTCGTATAAGAAGGGTTGAATGTTAGAAAAGTGATATTTATTAAGGCATAGAAAGTATTTAAATTGTAACGTACTTACATATGTATAACGTGATGATTTGCACAATAAAGTAAGGAGTATAATTAAATGTTCGCCACAAAAAATTATCACAAAGCGATTAAATTGACAGTTTTTGAAAATAGGTAAAGAAACGAAGCACTGCAATCACGACAGGGCCAGATTGTCATAATTTGGTGATGGATGAGACAAAGCAGAACTTTTGAGATAGGAAGTGGGAAATGTTGCGAGTAATTTCGATCATATATACTACCAAATATTTATTGAGTGACAATTTACCTGAGACTATAAAATATATACAAAGCTATAAAAAAATAAAACCAGACTGCATCGAAAAAAACCGAAAAGGAGAAAAACATGTCAGGTAATATTAATTTCACTGCAACTTTTAGCAACTTGCTTAACATTTTACACCCAACTCGATTATAGGTCGACAGCTTAACAAACAAATAAATCGCACACTTCCCACATGCGGCCGCCCATTCGCAGTACACGACGGTAATAAGAGGCACTCCAACTTTATTTTAATTTTAAAGTTATAAGTGCAACTTCCGTTAGCAATTTTGTAATTTTATTATCATAATATTCTTGTTGTACGGAGCCATAAAATTTCATAGCTCGACATGGGATTTGAATGAGCGGGTAGCCGGACGGTGAGTAGTTTGTTTTGCTCTTCCTCTTCAGGTGGTAAAACATTTTAGAGTATTTATTTTTGTTTACTTTTCATCCACGCTCTATTGCTCTGAAAGAAAAGTGAAGTTGACTTTGAAAAATAATGCGAACTCGCGATGTTATTTACGCAATATTTTTATTTTAGTCGTATGTTCATTTTAATTACATTCTACAAAAATCAATTTTTTCCAAAATATAATAATGGGAAAATATTTTCTCAGAACCCAGAAACAATTTCTTGCATTTAAAAATGAAGTAAGTACACGAAGATGTAGTCATATTTCACAGGAGGCATACTTTGCACTGCTGAAATCCAGACCTATCATTCACTTAACGGGTTAGAATTAGTGAGGAATTTGACAAAATTTCATTACATGATATATTGTTTTTAAAATTGCTTGAGGAGTTAATAAAGGGACTAATTAACGGGTAAAATACTATGCTAATGTATCTAGCCCAAAAAAGATAATTTAATAAAATTATTGCCCCTTATTAAATATAGGATCGATTATATGGAGTTAACAGCCGAAGGCAACAATGGAAGTTCCTTCCTAAAAGTTTGAAGACTGACGCAGATAAACATATTATTAATTGTACGTTCAATTTAAAATAATTCACGTTGAAAAACATTAAAGTCAATATTTAAAATTCAATTGATGATTTATCTTGGTGTCATGAGCGCGTGGTAATAAAAGTACTAATAAATATTTAACCTCACATGAAGTAAAATTTTGTTATCTATGTAAAGGAATCTTCTAATACATATAAAGGAAATAGAGTAAACTGTATATACATAGCATATGTAATATATTTATTGAATTGCAATTAAACTATTCTACACACGTTGTATACACAGCAATCTACTGCAAACCATATCTGAAGCGTGTTCATGTGAATAAGAGTACATGGAATTTTGCTACGTAGGAAACGATCAGATCTTGTTAAATTTTCCATTAATTTCCATTTAACTTTTTGTTTTATAATGATTTTCATTAGCCCCTTTTTATCATTATTATTGGCACCTTACGTAGCAATGGTATGGTGTAATTTTCACCCCTATTTTATTACTATATTTACCTAAGTCACTAATAATTTTATTGCATAACAAAAGACATGAACTGTTGAGTGAGTTCTCACAATAAAAGCTACTCTCTACGGCCTTACTTAATATTTCTTGCATTTCGTTTTAAATGATACAAGTCTTTTATAGCTATTTACTATTCTCATTCATAAATCTCCAAGATAATATATATGTGGTTAATATATAATTGTATCGGTATGTAAATTTTTTTGAGACAAAGAAAATTTATTTTATATTTTAAATCTGATATAAAAATGCGGTAAATTAAAAAAAATATACCTAATAGCTGCTTTTTGAGGTTGATATTTACATACACATATAAAAAAGTCGGCGCTCCAACGACAATTAAATTTGATATTTCTATGTTTTTTTTAAATTGTACGTCTGCAGAAAACCTATATCTTCAAGCTGTAATTTTTTGTACTCTGCCTAAAACACATTTCCATAATTTAAAATAATTATGACTCCTCTTGGCCATAAAGATGCTGAATTTACTCGACAATATTGACTCAATAACTCATTCATTACCCGTATCCAATTACCACGAAGTCTCCACAGTTAAGCCTTATTATCTGCCCCGCCTTTAAATTCGTGCACACCTATCGTGATATTTTGAGTTAAATAAAGAGTATACGGCTTTGTCTCACAAAATTATAGTTGTGTTACCGTGCTGTAATTTATTAGGTTAAATGAGACTACGTGTGTGGTAACTTCAGCACTGAACCAACGAGACGCGGTTAGTGTTGCGTCAACAGCTATGATAAGAAGATACTTTTTAAGTATTTTTTGAATTTTGAGGATTTATGACAGAAAGTTATATTACTTCGTATGAGGATACTACAAACCCACTTTGAAAGAAAGACACTTTTTGATATGAAAGATACATTATAAAATTCAGTATATTAAGTTTCGGAAAAAATCAGCCTACAAAGAGCCGAAATCTACTTTCAAAAAAATGCCAGTAGAACGTAAGTGGTGTACAAAGTCTTACAAATTTCAAAAGGGTCACTTGTTTGATATTAAAAATTCGTATGTATAGTGCTTCAAAAAAAATATTAAGGTAGTAAGTATAGTAGTTCAATGTTAAGACGATATGTTAAAATATAATCAAAAATGTTTTCAAATATTCAAAACTACTGGGTTTATATCTTCTTTCAGAGCAACATAGTAAACGCAAAAGTGTTAAGAAAAACTTAGATATTCTCATTGTAATATGATATGTCTAATTTATTAATCAGAATATGAATGTAGACTAACAATAATAATAGTAAAATTGGTTAGCAAAAATTAAATTTCAAATAACTCATATATGTAAACAATTTAAAGTTAAAAAATATAGAAACAATTATTATCATTTACAATGAGTTTTTAAATTTATTGCTCTGCATATTATTTACGCGAGAGTTTCAATATTAAATTCCGACCAAAGACACTTCTATCGTAAATCGATTTAAGCATTCTTGAGAATTTGAACTTCCCATTTATTTATTGACTCGGATTTAAATTGTAAGCTTTCAAAGTCTGTGCCTGGACTTGTCAGAATCTGGAACTAATTTATATTGACGTATCCTATTATTTTTAAAAAAGCACTAACCTTTAATTTTCATAAATTGAGAGTATATTAACTAATTTCAATCATACATATCTATATATTAATATGTGAAGAAAAATTTTGTATCCCCTTTTAAGAATATTGCGCGCACGGAGGAGTGTAAGATTTGGTATGGTTAACGTTTATACGAAGATGAAGTGCAGAAAGCTAAAGTCTCAACGAGTAGTGATTATCATCAAAAAATTTTTAAATATCAGATTGACTAAATGAGTTTCGAGCTGTGAATTTTGTGTGATTTGCAATGCTCCTTTTTCTACAGTCTGAGTAGTGTATATCGAGGCAAAAAGTGTTAATTTAGTATTTGGTGTAATATATTTGTGAAAAATACTTTGCTTAATATTCACCTATTGTAAAAGGAAAAATCTGTAAGCTTGCTTAATACACCCTTATCGGGAAAGGACAATTTTATAGCAGCGATCTGAATTGACTTGATCTCGCCTACCTATTAGATTTTTCAACAAAGTAAATAGGTAAGTACATATCGGTGAAATTTAGATCAATGGTTGACCATTAGTATTTATTAAATGCGTAACATTTTGGTACGCAAGTAATGGACACAATTAAAAAATTCATTTTGATATAAGAAGAAAGCCATCCGTAAATTAGAGGTTAATTTTTTAATTTATTAGCCTCTAATAAAGATTTTATTAAAATTGTTAATTTAACATATCAAGAAAGAGTAGAAAATAATATATTTCCTTCACTGTCATTCAGTATATTTCAAAACAATATAATTAGACACTTTGTAGATACCCAATACCATTTTGCCTTCAATTATCTACTTCAGCATCAGGTTTCCCCTTGTCAATTTGTTCCCTGTGGAGGGCTCAATAGGGTATTAAATTAACAAGTTTGAAGGAGAACATTGTTGACAACATTATTTAGAGCCACAGCAGGGGTATGTCCTAAAAACCTTTCAATAAAGTGGCGTTGAGTAATATGAGTATCCATTGTAAGTTTCAAAGCTAAATTAAATATTTCTTGTCTCAATGTAAATATACTTTATCGTCATGCTGATACGATAAGTTTATTTAATGATATCAATGATATGACAAACAAGTAATATTTTATTATTATCTATTACTTATTTGTTTGTTAAATACACATTTTGATTTTCAGTCAATGCATTACACTAGTTAATGGTATGTTCGAAAGTCTTTAACTTGTATAATATCTACTTAGTGTGAACGATACCTAACATATTTTGTTTAGAAAAAATTATTTCGGTACTCTAAATAATAGTAATATTACAAAATCGTGCACAGTATTTTCTAGAAAAATTAAATTTTTTATACTATGTCTACTAATGTAGTTTTAAGAATTTAACGTTTTGCTAATAAGAAATATCTAAACGCAGAAGAGTAAATAATATAAATATATTTTTCACAACACAAGTTTTATGTGCTGATGAGTCCCTCAAATTTTTATCTTTCATAATGAACTGAAAAACGAACTAACGTTTCTTCCAAAATGTCCCGTGTTTATTAAATACCATGATTTCGTGCATGTTAAAATTAAGTAAGCAAGCAAGTGCTTTTTAATTGTCTAACCTAAACTATTTTAATTCAACTAGTTTTAATGCATATACTAAATATGGATAACGTTTAACGTTTAAACAAATTTTTTTTTACGGTCTAGTATGGAAAGTCAACAGAATTACAACTTACTAAGGTTAGGGTAAATGTGGGATAGATGCCCTAGTGGGATACAAGCCGAAGTAAACGTGTAGCGACCTGTACACAACGTACGTCCACAATGTTTTGTTTTAATGTAAGTTGGCCTCCACTCTTCCACCAGTCAACGTTGTGCTCTTCGATGGAACGAACGTATCGTATTTTATGCAGCGAAAAACGTTACGCGCGCTTACGGCTCATTGAATTTCGGTTTAGTAAATTATTTAAGGGCCCAGAACTTTTGACCTTATAAGGTAAGGGTTTATTTTTTTGTATTTTTAATCTGTATATACATCAAATAAAAACATTTAAAAGTAATTTCAGTATTTTTTCATATGTCTTATTTGCTAAATTGGTAGGCGTCTATCCCATGCAATAAGGATAGAAGCCCAGTTTTTTGTGAGTATAGACGCCCTTTGAGGCAACTATCCCACATTTTATCATTAATTTAATCCATTCTTTTCTCGATTTCTAGACATGCCACGTAAATATGGGCGCAAAGTAGGGGTACAGCCCCGAGGTGTATGGACCGAAGACGCTCTTAAAAGCGCCTTCGAAGAAATGAATGAAAAGAAATATTCTCTTAATGAAATATCTCGACGTTATGGCATTCCATGTAGAACTTTAAAGAGACGATTTGCGAAGCTAGATACAAAAAAACTTACACTAAGTATATAGGTATTTCGGTTTTTGATAATTTAAATACCTTCTCTTATTAGGAAACGTTCATTAATTCTTGCTTAAATTTATTTTCAGGTAAACACCCGGTTTTGGACTTCGACAATAAAAAACGACTTGTTGCACACGTTCAGAAATTAGAAGCAGCAGGATTTCCTGTAACACGAGATGTGATACAAAAACTGGCGTTCGAATTCGCGGAAAAGCTTAGCATTAAACATAACTTTGAACAAGAAACACGCAAAGCTGTACCTCATTAGCTACAGTCTTTTCTGGAACGCAATTCAGAGCTTAGTGTTCGACAAGCTGAAGGTTTATCCCTTGCTCGAGCTCAGGGGCTTAAAAAAAGACCAAGAGCATCTTCAGAGGAGACTTGTGCTTCTGATGATTCACTCATAGAAAGTACCAGTGTTATTAAGGAAAACAAAATAGAACAAAAAGCTAAGAAACTGAGATTTAGTCGAAGAAATCAGAAAAGAAGTGTGAATACTCAAAATATATTTCAGAGTTCTGTTCACAATGTTAATAATGAGTCAAACTCTACTGAGGATGCAACAAATAAATGTGTGGAATGTTTTGATGATTTAAAAACGACAAAATCAAAAGTGGACTGAATCCAATGTGTTATGTGTAGAAATTGGCTGCATGAAACCTGCACTATGTACGGCGATTATTGTAATCAGTGTATGCGTTTAAAACTGCGTCAAGAAAAAAGAACAATTAATCATAAGTTCTTTTTCACACAATGAAACAATTATGTGTGTATTATAATAAAAGTTATGCACAAGAAAATCAAAATATTCTTTTATTAATTCCTTGGGGCAACTATCCCACAAGTCGAAATGATGAGTCAGCGTCTAACCCACACAGTAGGCAACTATCCTCAATCATGAGCTTGCTTATTTTATCTGAAATTTACTACAAATTGTTTTTACAGTATTAAAATATCCTCATTATTTTGTTCATTAATAAGTAAACAATCCATCATAAAAATTAAAGACAATTAAATGCACATCTTCTGTATCTTAATCGCTTATTTCAAAAGTTTAGGCAACTATCTCAGATTTACCCTAATATTAATCCAATAGGAACTAAAATTAGTGCTGATGAAAAACACATTTTCATTATGCAGAAAAAATAGGCCAATATTGTATTTCGATACTATCATTTTAAATAAAATTACGTGTCGCAACCTGTAATTTTAATTAAAAAAAAATTATTCTAAGTTATATTTTCTTCGATTACTTTTATTTACATTATTTTCAAGTATAAACAAATATCAGGATGGACTCGGTATGGTCATAACATGTCCACATTACTGCCTCAAAGTAAACTCTTTATTTAGACAACGCAGTTTTTGTAATGATTGTAATTAATGAAATAACAAGTTTCTTTTTTTTCAAAATTCTCTTGGAAAATATAATGTAATCCATTTCGACCTCAAATATGGCATAATTTATCTACTCAGCAAATGGACAAACCCGTATTTTACTGATTTAAAATCCTACATCTAAAGGTTAAAGAACACTCTCGAAAATATATTTGATTCATTAATGCAGATAAAAAAGGACAAGGTGCTGCAGCTCGAAGGGATTCGTAGCAACCAACAATATTAAAATTATAAATTTGAGTTTCTCAAATACTGTGAAAAATTAAATTATTGCTGCATTCGGCACCGAAAATATTCCATATCTAAAAAACTGCACCACTTATTTTATTCAAACTACTTTCGTTGAAATTATATTTCAAGTTCTACTAATATTGAATCCATTGACGTTAATTTTGTAGAAATTCATTATTCACAATTATATGAAACTACGTGATGTAGTATTATTTCTACTTTCTTTAAGTTCTTTACCACAACCTAGGTTTCGTTATATTACAATATTTTTAGGTGGGCTATTAGCAAAGATCTTTGCTTAAAGAAAGTATTAATAATACAACATCACGTAGTTTCAATTGATTGTGAAGTTCTACTAACTTAATTTCTTCCTAGAGTTTTAAGTATTTAGAAACGCATATCTCACTAACCATTAACTTAAATAAGAAAATTATTTTGGAACGTCTATGTCATTTTTAAGACTAATATAAAGATACCCCACAATCCTATGTGCACTGGATTTTTTTTCATCCCTAAGTTTCATGTATAGAGTACCAGCCCTAACATTTTTTTTTTCATTCCTCTATAATTTATAGCGGTTTAAAGAAAACACTTATCATTCAAATTCCATATATATAGTACCAATAGTCGCCGAGTAAAATGGCTTTGACCTACGAACAGACAGAGGCACTGACAGATAGACGGATAGAACGAAATTATATTTTTGACTTATAATACCATGCAAAAAATTACTGAAGGATGACATAAAAACGTAAGAGAAGGTATCAAGTTTTATATCGAAAAGAAATAATACAATAAAAATTTGTACGAAAATAAATAAGTTGCCTTTAAATTGAAACACCACGCAAAACCTATACTATACAAATTATCAAATATATAAAATAAAAATTGGAATAAATAAAACTATATAGATACGTGCTTGTATTTGTCAACGAGTAATTTTTCTGTCTCCTGTAAGCAAACGAACAAAAATAAGATAAAATTTTTGTCTCGGGATACTTTGTAAACATCTGTAGATTTAATTCATTGTGAACCGTCATGGGTTCGTAAGGTACCTGTTTTTAAAAAATAAATAAACTTAATTTAAATTTATTTGTTTGAATTCGTACATGCACACAATATTTGGAGTAACACTTCAATACGTCGACACACGACGTCGAAATAGGATTGACTAACCGATTTCAAGCTCCATTTTCTACCTGAGAGTCGTGTTATGTCCGGGTAGATATTTTGAAAATATTAATCATGCAGACGTATGAGGCCTCTAAAATATAAATTGAAAACAATAAAATTAGTCAGTCAAAGGTCTGTCTGTATACTATTCAATAAGTTAATTTTTATCCTTTTTCTATTTCTTCATAATTTTGAAATGAATGCTCTGAATTTGTCAGTTTTAATCAAAGTAAATGATTTTGTAACCATTATATAGGACTCTTCTATCGAATTACCAAAAACTCTGATGATAGCTACTTTAATGATGGATGCGTAGACTTTGAGGTATTTTTTTATTACTCTTCGGTTTATTTCTAATAGTAGAGCTCAAATTTTTAGTGTATTTATCACAATGGAAGTTAAAAATATAACTGGACTTCATTATATGTATCTTTGTATTACACTCTAAAAGAACAATAAGAATTTCAATCAATTTTAAATTAAATTGTTCAATAAATTGTTTGTTAAACCATTATATTTCGAAAGGTTTTAATCTGGAATTACATTGTGTAATTGAAATCAAATATTATTACAGCCATTTTAAATTCGTCAATATTTAAAATTGGAATTATAAAATTAATAGTTTTAAAGTTCTTCGTGTAGGTAAAATTTATCGTATATGTACCAACATCGATATTATACATCTTAATACGTAACTATGAAACGAATTTCTAAATTAACACCTCGTCTTTCATCACTCAAATATTATAGATGACATGACTAAATGTAGGGTCATCTATGCTATTAATACAACTGTAATTCTGTACATGGTAAAAATTTACTGTATGTTAATTACTTGTTCTTCAATCACACGAAATATATTGGATGGATTTTGACGAAATGTGGTATGGTAATAAAAATATATTTATACCCAAGAGTAAAATACGAGAGAAAAACTGTAATACATTTTCGTATTTCGAATTTCACGTGATTGAAACCGTGGGGTACATATAGCATGTAATAATTTCTACCATTTTTGTTTTGTAAATATTTTACTACATATTTTAAATTAATTTTCGATATTGCACTTCATATAAAGTTATTATTCTACGAATACATTTACTCGTCTTTGAAAGAAATGTAAAGCAAATGAGTTTTATTTTTAACCCCAACTCCATTGAATAATACAAAGTCTTACGTGATAAAATAATTAAATTCTACCCAAGCTAATGCCTAGTACTTCATAAGCCTAAGTAAGTCTGATTAAACGAATATTGTCACGCAGGTAATAATATTGTCCGATTTATCCCTTCAATATATCTGAAAACTCAACTCCCTTCAATTATCGTCGCTTTAAGATAATACGCTCCGAGCATAGAATTATCATACCTTTCAACGTTGTTACACCTTTTGGTTAATCTAGTGGGTACCCGACACACCAATTCATTCATGACGTTAATCTCCATATCAATACGCGAAAAGTGTCCTACTATTTTTTTGAGTTTATAATAAAATAACGGGAAAGAAACTTATATCATTCTAAGGGAACTGTGCTATAAAAATGCAGGAAAAATATCTTTGCCATCTTTTAAATCTCTTTGCTATCTATGCACGGGCGAATATTCAACAAAAAAGTTAAGCAAAAAATTATATAGTCTGGTTTCCATTTCTTTTTTTATTATTTTTTCTTTTATTTTTATGCTACTATACCGTTAGTTAAATTATTTACTTCGATGGAATTTTACATGGTTATTGAATTTTTGTCCTTAATTCCCGTATGCTTGGTTTTTGCTCTTTCCCACAATTTTCCTCAAAGCATCAATGTTAGGAGAATTTTCATACAAATATAAAACCTTGTTTCTCTTACTGTTTGTTTATTGGCATTTTGTTTAAAAAAAATGCAATTCACGTTCAATTGCGGTGTTTTCATTTCTATATTTTTAGTAATGGCTTTAACGAAAAAATGTTTGATAATGAAAAAATGTTTCAAATTTTTAATTTTTTATTTTTGAATTACGGGTGAATTTGCTCATTTTTGTCTGAAAGTAAACGGAAAATATATTCTTATCTTGCCTAAAACACTAACGCTAACTATTAGCTCACGCTATTGGGTTGGGTTGTGAGGTAGAGATTAAAGGAAGGGATCATTTTTACGTCATACGTAATACACTATATTACGGACTTACTTTTAAATGTTCAAATAACAGATGAAAATAAAAGTATTGTTTCGATCATTTTCTTGTATCAATTCGTTATTTTCTATGGTCAGTTACAAAGCTATATTTTCAATTAAACTTTTGCATGGAGTGTATCAGTTTAAGGCACTCTTTATTTTTTAATCAGGAAATAGTGAACAAACTATGGTTTCCATTTTTATAACCAATAATATAGTAGAAAATATCACAGTTTTTGGTAGGTCATTGGCTCCATAAGCTCATCAATGATTATTCCTCGATGGAGATACTCAGTGTTATGGTAATTTGTTTCATAACACAACAAATACGTTCACTGCCAGTCAACCCAAAAATTAAGTTCCTATGTTGCAGTATGCATGCTATCGGTATTCAAATAGAGGTAATTTTGGCCTTATACACCATTCACAGAAATTAATTTTGCAGTGGATTATTGATATGTTCGTTTGTATTAAAATCAGTCTGTTTTAAAGTCAGATATGTGTAATAACTTACCTGATCATTTAAAACTGAACCGAATGATACTGTAAATATAGGTAGAACAGTTATTTCCTATAATGGTTTGTCATTCAATAAACAGCCGTCTTCATTTAATGGTTCTCTAAGAAATATATACCAAAATTATATGAAAGCAAAAACCATTGTGCAAAATTTTGGGAAACAATCTACAATTGTTACAGTGAAACGCTATTCTGTTTGGCTGAAAATTGTAAGCAATGTTGAACGAAATGAATTCGATAATTTCGGTTTAGAAATAAATGTGCACCTTTTCAAGGTTTAATTAAGATGACTATTTATGCAATAGTAAATAATTTAGTGCAATATCGAAATAAATTTGTGATAAAATTCAGAAAATTACTGATATAATGAAATTTAAAAAAAGGTGATTTTCATATGAGAAAATCTTAATCACTTCATATGAAAATAGTGAAAATTCTTGATACTGATAAAGTTGTATCAGCATAAATTTCAGATATTTAAACATATTCCAAATATATTGCAAAATATATGACGCCTGGACTTGTGGTATACTTACTCAAACTCTTGTTTTTATAAGAGATAGAAAACGGGTAAAATACTTTCTGAAAATTTGTAATTTAGTCACAAGAGAATCACTCAATTGAGATTTATTGTGCATAGGGCCTGATAATGGTATTAGCGTTGATGTTCGAGAAAAATCGCTTAACAATCGTTATGTTGTACCGTACAATCAATATTTATGTGCTAAATTTGATTGCTGTCGTAACGTTGAAGTTGTATTACAGTTAAAAGTGTTAAATACATTTATAAGTACGTCTATAAAGGATATACCAGTGCAATTATAGAATTAGGTAATAAAAGTAAAAATGAGATTAAAGATGTTCAGATTGATAAAGGGAACAATTTTTTGAAGGGCCGTTATGTCTGACAAATTGGAGTGTTATAGTGTATTCATGAAGTTTCATTGCATTTTTAATTGCACACTAATATCGGGCTTGATGTTTATTTACCACGTAGAGAGGAAGTCTACTATAAAATAGGATGAGAACGGAATGCAGTTGAAAATGTTAAACAAACCAAATTATTATATTTTTTTTCATTTAATGAAAGCAATCCATCTGCAAAAATATATAACAATGCCTTTACAATAGAGATGTTAAAAAAATGGTAGTAGAAAGGGGTGTAAAAGTGATCACACGCACGTATGTAGTGTCTCCAAAATACATAGAGGGTTTTTATTTATGTTGGCTCTTATTCCAAGTTGTTTGCCTAAATAATTTGGAGGTATTACAACTTATAATGGAAACATTAACAAGACGTTTATCGAAACGCGTTATGTGCACGATGTTGATTCAAATGACAATGAATGGCGTGAATGTTTAAATGAAGCGAAAGAATTCATTTCGCCAAAACAAACGAGTCATTTTTTTGTTATTTTTGCAGAGAATTTGCTAGGAAACCGTTAGAATTGTGGATTATATTTTTAAATATCTGCTTGCCAAGATTTATTAATAGTATTCAATAAGGAAGTTCAAACTTTAATTTAATAGATCGCTACTAAAAATTAAATATATTTTGAAAGATTACAAATTGATATGTCATTCAATTGAATTTACTTGTTCCAACGTTAATTAGAAAAGTTATTGAAGACTTTAAATCGCATCCAAGAAGATTTACAATTTAATGAGGGTTACGAAAGGAACTTTCATTAAATTTTAACAATATACTACAATTAATCACGTTATTTACAGTATCATAACACTGACTGAAGTAGGTTTAAATTCTCTGTTTGGTATAATTGAATTTTTCTTTTCGTTAAAAATTCTGGTACAAACGAACTATTAGTCAAATATAAATATATATATATACATACATATATACATATATATATATATATATATATATATATATATATATATAAAAGATTTTTAATTGTGTGGGTATGATTTTTACTTGGAACTGGGTATGATTTTTACTTAAAACTTAATTTACCACTACCATTGAGTTCCAAGTAAAAATCATTCAAAAATGTGGAATTTCATCAAGGTAACTAGTTATATGTCGCATGAAGTAGACTTGAATCTTTTGGCGGTTTGGCGTTTTACATTTTTGAACACAGCATATAAATTTATCTAGCGAATAAACACAATTTATAATGCAGTTTTGCACCATTATATGTACTTCATAATTATTAATTTCCTTCGCATGGATCATTCATCTTTATTATTTTTTCAGCATATCATTAATCCTCATTAATTTTTTTATATCATCCTACCGTTTAATATTTGAATTATTTACCTTTAGGGAAGGTTATCTGTTTATTGAATTTTTGTTATTAGTTACCTCGTTTTGGCAAAAAATTACATATTTTTGACCTTTTATACTATACTTTTCACAATTATAGCGCCGAAGTAATTGTATGCAAATTCTTAAAGTAATGAGGCGCTAATAAATTTCAATTAATTATTGGCTCATTCATTTTCAAGTACGATTGGTTTAATTTCGACCACAGGCGATACTAGTTACGATAAAAAATTATAACATGGAGAGGATGCTTGTCATAATAGAATTGGACTGAATGTCAACATGCACATATTAAACTGAATGATTACTAGTGCAACAGAAACCGTTCCGTGACTCAATAATTGTACTTCCGAGATACTAAAGGTTCTACCAGCCGTCTAGGCGTGTTAGTGTCTCTAAGTAAGAGGGGATATGATCTAAGAAAGTTTTGACTGAAGTGTCCGACTTTGACTTTGTCCACGATTCAATAGGTGTTTCACAAAATAAAAATGTGTAAAATTTCTATTTTCAGGATTTAAGATTGAATCTAGGATGCTATTTAAAGGTCCGACCGTATCGTTAGTGAATTCTTCATTTTATATAGTTCAAATGAAAGTTCTGTAAAATCCTTTTTTAATGTCTGTTTTTGATTGGAGAGAGCGCCTCATTTTATGTCAGTTTAGAAACGATTTGGTGCATGTAAGAAAATTGCCCTCGTATGAGGATACAAATATCATTTATAGGACAAATGCTTTATACGTTTAGAACCCAGTCCCCCGTGTACTTTGCAGGTTAGACTCAATGAGTAACGTAAAGAAATCTCATTCGCATGTATAAGATTATTGATACGTGTGTAAGATTATTAATAACTTTAGTCAGATGTATGAATTTCCTGAGGAATACTTAATTAACTTTAATGCCAAAATATAATGCCGCTGAAATTTTGTTAAACTCCTACTTACACTGAATTCAACAGGGGACAAAGTATGTCTTCTATGTACTTAACATATATATAACTTCATCGTCATGCATATTTCCTGGAAGCAATACTTATTTTTGATCTGTAGGAAAATATTTTTTTCCGTGATTATTAAAGGAAAACTTATATTTTCCTCCGACATAATCAAAAAAGGCCAAATTAATAAACTGAACAAACAGCTTAGCGATTACCGAACACCAATTTGGAAATTTACCTATCCTTGGCAAAACAAACCCCGCCATTATTTAATAGTAATAAAATGTGGTGGGAAATAAAACAAAAACAAATATCTGAAATGGAATTGCGAAAACAAACTATCCATCCCATCGACCAGTTTGCCACTCGCTCACATCCCGCAAGAGCCTCAATAGTTTTCGTCGCCCTACAACAATAATATCATGCCAATAAAACGTAAAATTACAACATTGTTGTTACACATTTTTCTTATAACTTTATAATGAAAATAAAGTCGAAAAGCCAGTTATTGTCGTTGGGTTTTGCGATTGCGCGGTAGCGTGTGTAAAGTGTGCGACTTATTTGATTGTTTTTAACCTTTATCCAGATAATCTCCACTGAATTATGAATCTATAGTTGGCGATCAGTTTTCACATATGTTCTACTGAACAAAATATTGACGTCTCAAAACTGAACGCCACCTACGCTTCACAGTTCAGTAATAATTTTAATTACCATACTTGTTTTATCAGTTTTCTCCAACGTGGTTAGGTTTTAGTTTCTTAAAGTTTCGTTTTTACTTTACCTTTTTGTTAGTTTATTGTCATACATATACTACGAAACGGGTGTGTATAGAACTCTGTATTTTCATTGTTTTTGCCAAACAGGGCTATTTTTTAGAATATTGCAGAAATGGCTGAAAGAAACTCATAATTATTTTTAAAGACCTGTTGAATGACATCCTTTTTGATAATATACCCGATTTTTTTTCAATTCGGTTCTTTTGTTGCAAGTCCGTCAAAATTGTTTATTTCCAAAAACCTAGCCTTTGAACCAATACATTAAATGCAAACCGATTGATATCTCATTTGACAAAATCGGTTTAGCAGTTTTTGGGCTGTGATCAAACATACATACCTAGATACATACGTAGACTGAAATTCATTATCCTTTCTTAGCTACGCAGCAGTCGGGTAAAAAGATGAACATTCTTAAAGGAATAGTTTGTATGGCAACTAGAAGCATAATTTAATAAAATCTGTTCTAAAATATTAAATTTATCTCATGGATAGTTTAAGCTCTAAGTATAGAAAAAAGTAAAATACTGCAACATATTCGGAATAGCGCATGATACTAAAAGAAACACCACCTGATTGTGACAAAAAACTGAGCGTTTGTATATTGTACTGAATATTTGCCGACTGATAATTTCCTTGAGGCGGCTTATTTAAAAAAAAAACCTGTGAAGTACGAGTGGAACTCGCTCTAGAAGGGTCCGTACATATTTAGATATTTATAAACTTTTGATGGTACGTAGTATTCCTTTTAAACTATTTACAAAATTTTAATTTTTGGAATAGAAATATATTGCCTACGATATCTTTTACACGCGCATATTAAAAAAAAGTTGTGTAATATAGTACTTTATACTATATACTATATAATACGTTATGTAATATAGTATCTATAGTACTTTAATCTGTAAGATTCTTGCTTCTTGTAAATTTCATGATACTAGGTCAACGGGAAATATTCTAAAAGTCTTTAATTTTTTGCGAGTGTCAAAAAATACGACATAAATGGAGGTATTTTTAGGTTTTTTTTGCGTTGACCTAAAACCTTGATTTTTTTAAAGCTCCAATGGACCGTAGACCTAAGTTTTTGCTCTCAATTTCAATTTGATACATCCGCGCTTTCCTGAGAAAAAGGGCCTTTACTTACAGATAGACAGACTGATAAGGAAGTTATCCTATAAGGGTTTCTTATTTCGTTTTGAGATATGGTATGGTATAAATAATAAACGTTCTTTATTAACCTTTATATTTCCTTAACAAGAGGCATAATTTAATGAAATCTATTCTGAGAAATTAAACTTATGTCATGGATAGATTAAGCTCTTAAAATAGAAGTAAGTTTAAAAGGCTGTAACTTATTTCAAACTGTTTTTGGTGATTTTAATAGTATATCGTGCTGAATACTTAACAAATTCTTATTCACATAAAGCTGTCAATTACAAAAAAAGAATGAGCATTCTTAAAATAATAATTTGTGAAGCAATAAGGAGCATAGTTTTATGAAATCTGTTCTGAGATGCTAAATTTACCTGACCAATAGATTAAGCTCTTAATATAGAAGTAAGTTTTAAAAAACGAACTGAACGAACCATTGGTTGATTGTCTTACAATGAAAGTGGCAAAGCTGAACTTTTGAGAAAGGAAGGGCGAAATATTTTTTGCTATTTTGATAGCATATTGTGCTGAATATATAACGAGCGCTAATCAACTGAAGGTTAATTATACGAAAATAATAAAAATACTTAAAAGAATAATTTGTATGGCGACAATGAGAAAAATTTCATAAAATCTATTCTGAGTACGTTAATTTTCGTCATAAATAAATTAAGCTCCAAATATGGAAGTAAGGTTAAGATGTTACAACGTGTTTGAACCATTGCAAGGTACTTAAAAAAACATGAGTTGAGTAATAAAACTGAGTTTTGATATAAGAAATCTGAAATAGTATCAGCGACTTCGATAATATGTCGTGATGAATATATAACGACTGATAATTTACTCAAACCTGTTAATAGTTATTTAAATTAGTTTATGTATTTGTGCTATTAACGCTTGGAGGAAAACTATTAAAAAATCAAATAAGAAAAATATTAATTCCGTTTTATCTAGAGTGACAAAATTAATAAAAAAAACTTTGGATAACTTTGAGCGGAAGACGCAAATTATCAACATTCCTTATTTGTAAAAACAAATTTAGATAAATTCTAATCATAATTGATAATTTAATATCATAATTGATCATTTTGAAAATAACAATTAATGATGGTTATTTTCAAAATGATCAATTATGATAATATAATTATAATAGTTCTCTCATCACTAACATCGCTAACGCTACGTAGTCATTTCAAATACCAAGTATATGATTGTTTAACTCACTAAAAGAGCAATAAGTTATTCAGAAAAACGATGAAATCCGATACCATTAGCAATATAAAACGACATACTTTTATTACGTATTTATTATTTTTCATTTATTTGTATAATTTACAAAACTAACCCATGTCACCCAGTTATCGCTACGAGAGCAATATGTTAAAACCAACCAGAACATCAGTTCAAGCCTAGTCGACTAGCGGCCGGGAATTGAAACCGAGTCCCCGCGGTTTACCGCGTCGTCAAATCGATAATCGCGACGTTAATTAGCTTAGTCAAAACAATAAAAATACAATAGTTTTTTATAGATTTACAACCGAGTGCTATAATTAGCTTTAAGGTACAAAATTTTTAAATCAAAGTTGGTTCCAAAAAATTAATTTCAATTCAGTAAAGAGCAACATGTTTGCAAACATATGCCAATACAAATTTATTAAGCAAATATGATCAACTTTCCTTTAACGTATTTACTCGTACAATTTGTAACGTCTAGCTAGGCGATAAGATTAAAAACAAACAAATAAGTCGCACACTTTACACACGCGGTCGCGCGATCGCAATACCCAACGACAATAACTGGCTTTTCGGCTTTATTTTCATTACAAAGTTATAAGGGAAATTTCTAACAACAATGTTGTCATTTTACGTTTTATTATCATGATATTATTGTTGTAGGGCGATGAAAAGTTCTGAGGCCCTTCCGGGATATGAGCGAATGGGAAACTGGTCGATTGTAGTTTGTTTTCTCAATTCTATTTCAGATCGTAAAATATTTTTAACAATTTATTTTTGTTTTATTTCCAACCACATTTTATTGCAATTCAAGAATTGTGTTTGTTTTAACAAGGTTAGGCGAATTCACAAATTTGTATTTGGTAATCACTACGCTGTTTATTTAATTTATTAATTTGGCCGTTCTGATTACATAGCAGGAAAATATATTTTTTTTTCGTAATAACGGAAAAAGATATTTTCCTACAGCTCAAAAATAAATATTTCTTGCAATAAATATGTATTCGCATGAGGATAATGTTATCACACATAGAAGACAAAATTTGTCCTCTTGTGAATTCACATCCGAAGGTTCAGGTATCAGTAGGAGTTTAAAAAAAAATCAGCGACATTATATTTTGGTAATAAAGTTAATTAAGTATATCTCAGGAAATTCATACATCTGCCTAAAGTTATCAATAATCTTATACGCGTACCATATTATGCGAATGAGATTTAGTTGCGTTACTCATTGAGTCTAACCTGTAAAGCACACGAGGGACTGTGCATATGTCCTATGAATGATATTTATATCCTCATACGAGTGCACCTTTCTCATATTCGACAAATCTTTTCTGAGCTGACCTAAAAAGAGGCCTTCTATTTAATCAAACACATGCATTAAAAAAATATTTTACGGAACTTTCATTTGAAACGTATAAAATGAAATATTCACTAACGATACGGTCGGATACTACCGGGAAAATTAAATATCCGGGAAAATGAAATTTTACGAATTTTGATTTCGTTAAAAAGCTATTGAATCGTGGACTAAGTTAATGTCAGACGCTTAAAGCGAAACTTTTTACACACCATATCCTCCCTTATGTAGAGACACTTATATGTCTAGACGGCTGGTAGAACCTTCAGTATCTCGAGTAGTATTTGTCAATTATTGAGTAATGTAACAGTTTCTATTGCAATAGTGATTATTCAGTTTAAGACATGCATGTTATAAACAAGCGATTATGCATTTGATCCATTAACTTACCAAAAGAAGAAATTTGGTTTGATTCCGTTATTACAAGCAGCCTCCCCATGCTGTAGTCTTTTATCATAAATTGTATCGCCTATGGTCAAAATTCGACTATTTGTGCTTGAAAATGAATGAGCAGATAATTAATTAGAATTGATTTGTATGCAAATTCTTAAAGCTATGAGCCGCTCAGAATTTTTATATAATTACCTTGGCGCTATAATTATGAAAAACAGAGTAAGGAAGGTCAAAAATGAGTAAATTTTTGCCAAACGAAGAAAAACGAGGACTTCTGACGGTACAATAATAAAAAAAATAGATAGGGGTTAATGATCTGATGAAGAAATAATAAGTTGAATGATCCGTTTGAAGGAAATGAATAGTTATGAAGTAGATTTAATGATTGAAAACGATAAACTATATTTATTCGCTAAATTAATTTATAGTTTGTGTTCAGAAATGTAAAACATCAAAC
Organism: Druceiella hillmani; assembly: GCA_039881145.1. Classification (NCBI taxonomy): domain Eukaryota; kingdom Metazoa; phylum Arthropoda; class Insecta; order Lepidoptera; family Hepialidae; genus Druceiella; species Druceiella hillmani. Next base: position 9,876,527 of record JAYKKI010000014.1, read on the forward strand.
CGCCGAAACATGCAAGTCTACTTGACGCGACATATAACTGACCACGCTTTAAAACTATTTACATTAATGAAATTCCAACATTTTCGAATAATTTGTCGCTGGAACTCTAATGGTAAAATAGTACTGGAATAAGTTAAGTTTGTACGCGGAATCAAAATTTGTTTATTTTATGCGATTTCAGTCAAAACTTTGCAATCAATATAAATAGAATTTTTATATTAACATTTGGCTGATGCTTCTTTTGTACTAAAATGTTTAATAAAAAGAATAATGCAACTATAATTCAATTTGCGATGATAACTATTTCCAGACAGAGGATGATGATAAAATATTTTGTGGTAATGACTATTTCATTGATTTCATAATCATTATCACAAAATATTTTACCACAATCTGCATGAGTTGTTCAAAAAAATTGAGCCAATATAATGATGGTGTCATGATACTGTATTTCACGAATAATGTGACAATTTTAGTACGTTGTTACAATTTAATGAACGTTCCGATCGTAACGCTTATTTTAACAAATTTTGTCATTAACGTTGGAACAGAAGATATTCAATGCAGAAATAACAAAAAATAAATGACGCGTTTGTTTTGGCGAAATTAATTCATTCGCTTAATTTAAATATTCACGCCATTCGTTGTCATTTAAAGCATCATCGTGCACTTAGCACGATTCAATAAACATATTGTGAATATTTCCATTATAAGTTCTAACACCTCCAAATGATTTAGACAAACAACTAGGAATAAGAGTCAAGATAAATGAAAAAACTATACGTCTTTTGGATAGACTATATACGTGCGTGTAATGACGAAATTCCTACTCTCTTTGACTATTTTTTTTACCATCCACCCAAATATGTTATAAAGGTATTGGGATATACATTTACAGATGAATCGTTTTCATTGAATATATTCCATTCTTGCCCTGCTCTGAAGTAGACTTTCTCTCTACCTGTTAAATAAAC